>CM038795.1:253651516-253782175 GCA_021764765.1 Vicia sativa
CGACTTTGTGGGTTTTTGTATCGCAAATATGCGGATAGCAAGAGTCGCCATTTTCTTTTATCCAATTAAGGGAAGGTAAAGAAATGGAAAAAGACCCGTTAGATTAAAGTAAGGAGAAGGTTATGAAAGGGAAGGTATTAGCACTTCTTTTCATCCGTAGTTATCATCTACGGTCTCTTAGTTGCTCTTAGATCACTTTTGAAAATTTGTACTTTTGTGTGGTTGACAAAATGTTTTGAAAAGGCATTTAACTTTGACTTTGTAATGATTCATGTAGGAATGTATACAAAGTGTTAAAATGTTTACGTTTTGAAAAGTGTTTGAACTTTGACAAAAGTGTGAGGTGTGAAAAGTATTTTGATAGAGCAATGCAACTAAAGTCTTATTACTACTCGAATGGTCGTTTTACGTGTTATTTCGTTCCTTTAGAATAGTGCTATCCATACCATTAGTTGATAGGTAGCCTGACCGTTGGATGTAAACGGGACATTCGAAGGGACATCGGATGGTCATAGAAGGCAACTTGTAGGGTATCTAGCATTTGAAGGACTATCATCATTTTTAGTAGGCGTCAATCGAGGGTCAAGATCATGTATTCAAGGCGACATCATTGGGTCTATGATCTTTGTCGAAGGGACTATGATGATTTGTTTGTAGGCAGCGATGCTAGGACACCTCGTTCGAGGACTTGACCATTTGAAATCGTAAAGGCAACGAGAGAATTACCTAGGGGTGCATGTGAAAGAAGAGTGTGTTGATTGAATATTTATCTTGAAAATTAGAGTGAGCTATGTCCGATTTTATCTTGCCATACGCGCTAGTTACTAACAATTTATAGGGTGCGGAAATTAAAATACGGAAGGTAAAGTGCGGAAGATAAATCCTACGCTATTACATGGCTTTAGGGATACATAATTGAAAAAATGCGGAAAATAAAGTCCTAATTAAACTATTACATCCCATAAGCAATTTTAATTGAAAAGAAAGCGATAGAGAAATGTCCGAAGCGGAATAACTTTGTGAAAGATGAGAAATGGAAATGGGAAATCGAATAAGAGGAAAATGTTAGTAAAAATAATAATTTTGAATGAGAAAAAGTTTTCATCTTGGAAATAACATTAATATGCTAAAATAATTTTTGAGATTTTTGGAGTTAATTTAATAATTAAAATCAATTAAAAGTGATTTAAATGCAAAAATTAGAAATTAAATTAAATATATAAAATAATATTTTAATTTATAAATTAAATAAACATTTTGAAAAGAATGCAAAAGAAAAATATTTTTGAGTGTTTTAAATGCATGATAAAAATATTTAAAGTTAAATTAAAATGCATGGAAAATATTAAGAAAATAAGAAAAATAGGAAAATATTGCAAACTTGTGAAAAAAATCAAATGCCATGGTACAGGAATCGAACTCATGACCACCTTCACAAACTAGCCTTGACCAAGCGAGCTTTGAGTGCAGCGTGTCATGGAAGCGGAGATGGTTTATGACAAGTGTCATCTCAAGCAACAATCCCGCCGGCGCCATCTTCTTCGTTTGAATTTTTGAAAATATTAAATAAAGCCTCGGTCTTGACGCTATAGTCCTAACATTCCAAAATCTCATATAATATAAATTAGTTGTAGTATGTGATCGTTGCAAATTGAATTCTAAACATCGATGGTGGTGGTCTTTTGGTCGATTATCCGTTTAAAGAAGCCTAAATCGGGGCGAAACCCTAGCAATGGTGATTCGTGTTCTAGGCCATGGAAATTCAATCAAACCACCCGAGCTTGCAAACTTCGTTCTAATCACAAAACAACAACAAAACATGTTAAAAATGCATGAATAATGGAAATCGATTTTGAAAAAACATGAAAAAGACCAAATTCGGTTCGTGATTCTTGATGCTTTTGGACAATGTAAGTGGAATGCTTCCGAGATATCAAAACGTGTTTGGATCCTCAAAACAATTAAAACAAACTAGAACAAGGCTGCTAGTTGCTTGAGAAGCCGATTTTTTGAGTTCGTTAAGGTTTCTCGAACAATTTTACATTCTCATTCATGTACTATGCCTTGTATATTTATATTGGATGGAATTTGAAATTTGATTTGAGGAAAATAATCATCAATCAATGCAAAATATTTGATTTTGTACAAAATCAAATCTTATCTTTTTGATCAATTTCAATCAAATTCTTGCCATATCAAGACAAATTCGAAATTGCCCATTTCTTGGGTTACTTGGATCTCAAGGAAGAGAAAAATCAATTTGCTATTAATTTTGATTTTATACCTTATTTTGAATTTAATTTGTATTTAAATGAATAAAATCCAAATTAAATAGAAAAATAAGATTAAAATTCGTGGCATTGGGCTTGAATATTCCTAATTGTATAAGAACAAGTTTGGATGAAGAAAAACAAGGCCCATTTGCAAAATTTTGATTTTTACAAGTATCTCTTTTGTGCACTTTCATTTATGACTTGTGAATGGTGTCTTGCTCAATTTCCACATTTTTGAGTGTTCTTGGACTTTTAGAAAGCTCTAAGAGTCCTCTGTAACCTCTTTGGTTTCATCTCAATTGGAGTTTCCATGCTAATATATTTCAAAACAAAAGTTGACTTTTGTTGACTTTGAAACACTGTAATGTTTTGATCCATACCTTCAAATGAAGCATTTTTGAACATTCTTGTGAGACATGAAGTTGTAGAATTGAATTTCCTTCAAAACAAGAGGTGGTGGAAAATTTACGAGAAATTATGAAAGAAGTTATGCTCAGTCAAAGTTTGGTTGACTTTCACTAAAACTAATTTAGAATTTTGACTTTTGAGCAAATCTTGAGTTTTCTGAATCATGATCAACCCTTGATCAAATGATGAATGTAACTTCAAAATGAGGATGTTGACCAAAATCATGAAGTTTGGTTGTATATTGACCAATTGACTTTTGTCAATACAGATGATTTTCAACCATCGAGCAATTGTCAAAGGGGAAACTTGACTTAGAGCTTGAAAATTGTCATGGAGAATCTTTGGAAGCATATGAGGAGGCATGATGACCATTGGAGATGTTGGAAGTCCATCTTGATCAGGAATACCAAACCCTAGTTTGGGTTGATTGTCTAGGAGGATTTATCGATCGACCCTTGAGAATCCTTGAGCATGGGTGTATGAAATACCTTGAGAAGATGGTGGGCAAATTTTGGGGTATGCAGTACTTTTATTCAATCTTCTATGCTGGAAGGGTTAGATTGTCATGATCTCATTCGTGACTGGAGGTGAAGATGTGAACACTCGGTACACTTGAAATTTGCACTTTTAGTCGATGATGCATGAATAGGCTGCAATGCCATTTAGAGAAAGGTGAGAATGAGTCACCGCTGACTCGAGATGTTGTACGAATAGGAGACGAAGAGATAGGCTTAAGATGCCATCTGGAAGTTGGTCTTGAGGAAGGAGCCATCGCTAGGCTCGGTAGGCGATTGGAGTGGAAGAAGCGGGGAGATGGGCTTAAGATGCCATCCGGAGAAATCGTCGTTAGACTTCGTGCTCATCTTTGAATGAAGTTATTGGTTTGTATTGGTTTTTAACCAAATATACGACGATTCGAAGGTGGAAATTATTGACAAGTAGTCGGAGATGGGCTTAAGATACCATCCAAGGCAAGCCGAGTGTGCACAGCTAGACTCTGTGGTTCTTGATAATAAGAGAGTCGAGAATACATCTTCGTCTGATTACTCGAGGGGTAGTGGCGGTAACATGTGGATATCTTCCACATTGTGCATCGAGTATTGATCCACTTGCTGGTTGGGAATAACTTGACCGTTGAGATAGTTTTCCGTCTGGCCAGGGTGTTAATCACGGATCCGTTGGTCGAGGACAACAAGGCGATCTTTCGAGATAGTTTTCCGTGCGGATTCGGCTCTTAATCACGGACCGGTTGTCGGAGGACAACTAGGTGATCTTCGAATAGTCTCGGATTCGGGTCTTAATCTGGTTTGCTGCGTCAGTGATTTTCACCTGTTTTGGAGAAAACAAGAGAAACTTTGATAGAATATTTGTTAGTCTTATGCAAAGTATGATGCATGACAATGTATGTGAATGACATGTGTACAAATTATGACTCTCATGAGTAATGTATGAAATGATATATGTTGTGGTATTTCAAAACATATCCATCTTGAAGAAGATGCAGATGTTTTGCTTGAGGATTCCTGACTTCTGTTTGGGGTCGGAACGGATGGAGACCCTAAGAAGAAAGAAAACTTTGATTCCTCCGGTGCACTATCTGACCAAGTCCTGGGCCTAGATATTGTTGAGGACGATAGAGATACGCCGTCGAGGATCTTGTGTGTAGACCCTGTTGGGGAAAAGCTTGGAGATACTCTACCGGGATTTTATGTGTAAATCCTGCTGGAGAGTATTTGGTTGTTGCCGGGAGACCGGGTTAGAAGAATCTGGAGTCCGTTGTAATCTTTGGCTAGGGAAAAAAGGATGTAGGTTTCCTCTAGTGCACTATCTAACCAAGTTTCAAGTCTGGATACTGCTGCTGGAGAAAAGGGGAATTGTTGAGAGATACCTGCTGGGGATAGATACCTCGGTCGGGGATGAAAATTTATTGCTTGAAGAATGATGTAACACGATTTTAGTTGAGTGGAATCACTGCTCGTGGATTCACCTCTACTCCGCTGGGCAAGGTTTGTAGTGAGTGACTCCTTTGCGGGGATCATGCTCTGTGGGGAAATGCATCGGTGACTTTCGTCGTCATCTCAATTCACAAGCTTTGTATGATGCTGTTATGTTCACTTTTCGCATGCTTGTGATTAGATTTTTATTGTCAAATGCATATGATCATTCAAAGCAAACATTGGACTTTATGCAAACAACAACAGTGAAAATTGTAAAGAGAAAGAAACTTGTATTTATTTGAAAGGTGGCGTATGGCCAAGTAGTTTGTATACAAGAGAGTAAAAGCTATCGGAAACAATCTCGTTAAGTTCCAACTATGCTAGTACTCATATATTTCAACTATCTCATCTCCTTTGTCAATAGAAAGTGAGGTAGATTGATTTTCGCCATTTGAATCTTGAATGCTGATAGTAGTAGTGGAAGTAGGTGATCCAGACGAGACATGGCCGTGCTTTAAATCCTAACTTTTGCCTAGACCGCCCTTTCGGGTTTTCGAGTCTACGGATACCCTTTTGCCCAAGTTGCCTTTTAGGTTTCGACTTGCGTGTATATGTTTTGTATATATCCTTAACTTTTGCCCGAACCTTTTGGTTACCAGGGATGCCCTATTTTGCCTAGGTTCATCGACCTAGCGGGTCTCATTTATGTGTAGTATTTTTTGACTATGTTTGCGTTCACAGGGTGTGGGAAATCTTCACCATCCATGGTGCTAAGTATCATAGCTCCGCCGGAAAATACTGTCTTGACTACAAATGGTCCCTCGTAGGTGGGAGTCCATTTGCCCCTGGGATCACCTTGTGGAAGAACGATGCGCTTGACAACTAGGTCACCGACTTGGTAAACTCGGTGCTTGACCTTCTTGTTAAATGCTCTGATCATTCGCTTCTGATAGATCTGTCCATGGCAAATGGATGCGAGTCGTTTCTCATGAATCAAATTAATCTGGTCAAGGTGAGTCTGGACCCAATCGTCTTCGCCTAACTCTGCGTCATGGAGGACCCTGGTGGAGGGTATCCGAACCTCGATGGTAGGGCTTCCATACATACACAGAGAAGGGGTTGCCTGTTGATGTTCCATCTTTATGTGCGATAACCATGAAGAGCAAATGGTAACATATCATGCCAATCTTTGTAAGTCACTTTGTCATCTTACAGATAATCTTCTTAATGTTCTTGTTGGCGGCTTCCATTCGCCATTCATCTTACCGATAAGGAGAAGAATTGTGATGTTGATCTTGAACTGCGTCCGGAGTTCGGTGATCATCTTGTTGTTGAGATTAACCGTTATCCGTGATAATCCTTTGGGGTGCCATACCGAAGCGGATAAGATTATGCTTGATGAAGCGAGCCACGACATTATTGGTATGAGATCACGAGCAATTACTTCTACCCACTTGGTGAAATAATCAATTTCGAGAAGGATGAAAGCTTGATGGTTGGGCATGGGCTTGATTTCTCCGATCATGTCAATGCCCCACATTGCAAAGGCCAAGGAAATTGTTAGAACATTCGAGGTAAAGAGGTACATGTACTTTATCGACATAAATCGGCATTTGTGACAAGATCGAGCGTGATGACAATGATCTGGAGCCTCGTTGTCCCATCTAACCTAGATGACATAGTAGCCAGCAGCGTAGCCTTAGATTCTCTTCTGTGGAATGTGATCAAAGTGATCTCTTGAGTAGGGATCAAACTTAGAACATGCTCTCGATACTGAATGAGATTCGGATGCTTCACTATCCCATAATCGGTGATCCACCAAAGTGAGTCTCCATATACTTGTAAGAACTTGATTCTTAAGTCAATAGCGACTTTGATACCCATGATTCACGCTTAGTATTGACCATGTTGTTCGTCAACTAAAGCAAAGTCTGGCGGTGAATGGCGTGTGTAGGGATGTGATGATGGCGCCAATACCATTGCCAAGTGCATTTGAGGATCCATCAAAGACCATGGTCCATTGGGATCCTTGTTCGAGTCCTTGAGGCACGGTTCTTCGCAATCTATAACTAGTAAGACATCTTAATGCGGAAATTCGAGCGCATAGGCGGTAGTCATCTGACGATGAGCCAAATGATCGGCTACTATACTTTGATCGCTTTCGAGAGTATCTTGGATGTCGATTCGGTCGGGATCATTTGCCATCTTGCTATTCTTAGGAAGAGCTGGTTTCTCAAATATGTATTTTATCGGATCCATCTTGGAGATCAATAAGGTAGTGTGAGTCAACATATCTTTGTCTTAGTGGTGACATTAAGCCAAAGCGTTGCAAGTTTTCTCGGTTGTGATATCTTGTTTCGGTCGGTAAACTTTTGCTAAGGTAGTGTATTGCATACTCTTTTCGACCACACTCGTCATGTTGCCCCAACACACACCCCATTGAGTTCTCTAACACTGTTAAGTACATGATAAGAGGTCTTCCTTCGGTGGGCGGCATCAAGATTGGAGGATTCTGTAGGTACTCCTTGATTTTGTCAAAAGCGATCTGGCAATCGTCGTTCCATTCTACCACTTGATCCTTCTTTAGTAACTTGAAGATTGGCTCACAAGTAGCAGTTAGATGTGCAATGAATCTGGCGATGTAATTCAAACGGCCGAAGAAACCTCTGACTTCCTTCTCGGTGTGGGGCGCTGGCATCTTTTGAATGACTTTAACCTTGGCGGGGTCAACTTCAATACCTTTACCACTGACAACAAACCCTAGGAGTTTTCCGGATCTGACTCCAAAGGTGCACTTGTTGGGATTAAGTCTCAGTCTGTACCTCTTCAACCTATCAAACAATTTTGCAAATGATCAAGGTGTTCTTCTTTAGTGCATGATCGAGCTATCATGTCGCGTAGTAGACCTCTATCTCGTGATGAATCATGTCATGAAATAATGTCACCATAACACGTTGGTAGGTGGCACCGCGTTCTTGTCGAACGACATAACCTTAGCGAGAAGTGCCCCATATGTAACAAAAGTAGTATTCTCCATGTCTTGGGAACCATTTTGATCGATTATAATAGGAGAAACCATCCATGAAGGAGAAAACCTTATCTTGGCGGTGTTTTCAACGAACATCAATATGAGGAAGGGAAAATCGTCTTTCGGGACTCGCTTTGTTCGAGATCTAATCCACACATTCGTACCTTGCCATCCTTCTTAGGTACAGGCACCACATGCAACCCATTGCGGATAGGAAATGTGCTAAGAAATCGGTTGAACTGTTTCATAACTTGACTTTGATTTTCTCGACATCTCGGGACGCATCGACAGACCTACATTTCACGGAAGAAAACCTTCTTTTGCCAACGGTGTACCACGATATCAATGTCAAACTGCATGTCTTGATAAGACCAAGAAAGACCTCAACATAGTCTCGTAGCTGAACCAATCTTTCTTTAACACTTTTTTCAAGACCTCTATCTTGATCTTTTTACATCTTCGTCGGTGCAGATTCACAACCTTAACTTGCTCTTTGTGTGGCTGTATAACTCGACCTTCTTGCTGTAGCAGTCTGACAAGTTCTCTTGGCACTTCACAATCTTCCTCACCTTCGTCTTCGACTTGGTAGATCGGATTATCGAAGTCATATTTAGCAATAGAATAGCTGTTATCAACGAGATTCAGAGTGATTCTGTAGTGTATCACGTGGGTGTGTGTAAGAAACCATAGCTTTTGAAGGGTGATAAAGTAAAAGAAAAACAACAATTGAATGCAAAAGTCCAACGATTTTATTGAATGAAAATATGCAAATGACAGATAATAACGCTCACAAACGAGCCATGATGCCCCGGGTAAGGCACTAGGCTTTAGAGTTTATTGTTCAAAACATAGAAAATACGAAAAGAAAAACAAAACAAGAGCAATTACTCTGTCTAAAGGAGATTGGTATAGCGTCTTGATCTTCCAATTCTTGAGTCCGTTGTCGGGAGTTGGGAAGATCCGATTCTGATGCGAATCATTGTCGCCGTCTTACATAGCATGGATTCCACTCGGATGATGCGGAAAGGAAGTTGGTTTGCGTTCATATATCATCTTGACCTCGGTGGTGAAGCCTAAACCCGTCTTGTCGGTTGAAAGGAAGATCGTGGCTGTCCCCAAATAGCACTACTCCTTCTTCATTGCTGCAGGCATCTTTCAATGAGGCCATCCTAGGAAGAACTTACATAACTCCATGAGTGTGGGGAGTCAACAAGCATGACTGGGGATTGTTTCAAAAGCTTGACAGGAGTCTCGAAGAATTCACCCTCCACTCGAGTATCGGAATGGTACAGATATGACCATGTACTCTTCTTCACCACATCACGTAACAACCTTCCCTTCGCCGGGTATTTCGACCGATGCAAGGTAGAGTATGACACACCGCCCGTGTATGCAAGGGCCCAAGTAGGCAAGAGTAGACGGATGTCCATGACAAAGAAAGTGGAATCAAAAGTCTGGGAACCGACTTTAACAGGCAAAATGAGCTCTCCAAGTATTGTTCTCTTGGAACCATCAAAAGCTCTCACAATTATATCACTAGGTTTCAGAATCAACCCTTCAACATCAAGTCGATCAAAAGCATTCTTCGGTAGGATGTTCAGAGCAAAACCAGTATCCACCAAAACATGAGATAATGTAGTGCCCTTGCATTCAACAGAGACGTGCAAGGCTTTGTTATGTTTCTTTCCGGCAGGAGTTAAATCAACATCAGAGAAGCCTAGGCCGTTGTTGGTAGCCAAGCTAGCAATACAAACTTCAAACTGGTCAGTAGTAGTGTCTTGCGGTACGTGGGCATTCTTCAAAAACTTCACTAAGGCTTTAGCATGAGCCTCAAAGCATAAAAGCAGAGCAAGCATGGAGATCTTGGATGGAGTCTGTCCTAACTGTTCCACCACATTGTAGTCACTCTTCTTGATGATCTTTAGAGTCTCCTCCGTTTCTTGTTTGGAGGTGTCTTCAGCAACTTCCTTTGGTACTTCCGTCTGAGCAGGATGAGTCACTGGTTCTTTCCCTCTAGCTTGGGGAATGGATTGAATAGCTGGAATGCGGTGGGTCGCGTTTCTTTGGAGGAGAGATTTCTGGAGAGAATACTCTTCCGGTTCTGGTCACCTTACTTGATCCAGTGACGTTGTCAATGTTAGGAATGGTAACTTCAACTGTAAGATCCTCAATGGTCAGAGGGTCTGGCTTGACGCCATGATAGTAAACCTCAGCTCCATAATTCCAAGGGATAGCCTTGTCGAGGAATATGGGCCGGTCCGGGAGAAGTAATGATGAGGTGCCACTCTGAGGCACAGGGATCGTGAGAGGAGATCCTTATAGTGTTGACATCAGCATAGTCTTCAGGGAAATCGTCACCCCATCCAGTTGCTTTAACATCTTCAATAGGAATCTTGTAGCTCTCAGGAACAGTGTACTTCACCATGTAATCAAACCTTCCACTTGGCTTCCCCAAGGTATCCCACGCAGATGGTGCAGTTTCATTCATATCTTCAATCTTCAGTTTCTTAGACATGTCTTCACACAGACTCTCCACGGGTGGTTTCGAGAATAGTATTTCGGTTATCCATCATACCTTTGAACCGTCTTCTCAACCAAGCACAACCATCGGTGTAGATGGGCACCAACAATTCTCGGGCATTACGGATTGACCCGACTTGCAACAAATTCCTCTTACGGTCATCAGGAATGGTCAAGTCATCTATGTTGAATCGTAAGTATCCTCACCAACAGTTGGAACTTTTGTCATGGTTAGGCATAGGCGCATGATCACATTGGTCTCAACGGAGGATCAAACTCAATGCAGCTTCATCATATCTTGAATCTTGTTCTTGAGCCCAGGTTGTTAGTCTTGTGCCTGGGAAATTTGTACAATGGTAACACACTTAGCATTAGGATTGTATCTCGGAGAGGAAGTGTTGACACTCTAAGGAGGATCCTTCAAAGTAATCAGCTCCGCTTTCAACATGTGTTGCAAGGCTTGCGACAATGGTATGTTGATCTTAAATAAAGCGTCTTGGCGGCGTTAAGCTCTGCGCGTTGTCTCATGAGTTGTCTTGATGTAGGATTGGAGATCACAACTTCCCCCACGGATTGAGCGCGGTCGGTCTTGGCTCGGATTTTCTGACCATACACAGCATTGGCTTCTTTCTTACCACCAAAGGATCTCTTCGCAGCATTTGAAGATGACTCTACATGAATCTTTCCACTCTTGATACAAGCCTCAATACGCTCTCCTGTCAATATCAGTTCAGTGAATCCGGCTGAAGAGTTTCCAATCAGATGATTGAAGAATGGGCCTGTCAGTGTTCCCATACACATATCAACCAACTCCCTATTGGACAAGGGTGGTTGAACTCTGCCTGCTAGATCTCTCCATTTTTAAGCATACTCTTTGAACTTCTCATCACGACCCATAGACATGCTCTGTAGTTGCATGCGAGTGGGTGTCAATTCAGCATTGTACTCATACTGTCTGTAAAAAGCATCTGCCAAGTCACTCCAAGTACGGATACGGTCGTTCTCTAGCTGGTAATACCACTCCAATTGAGTTCCGGACAAACTCTCTTGAAAATAATGCATTCACAACTTTCTGTCATCAGTGTGGGGATTGATCTTCTGAACATAGGACTTCAGATGAAGCTTAGGACATGAAATGCCATCATACTTGGCAAAAGTGGGAACTTTGAACTTGGGAGGAATCACCACACCGGGAACAAGACTCAGATCATCAAAATTCAACCCGGACATCTTCAGGTTTTCCACAGCATTCAGACGGTCTTCAAGTTGTTTGTACTTATCATCTTCATCAGAGTACTGACTATAGTCAGATCGATCCTCTCTCTCTTTCTCAGGCTCACGCTGATCATCTTCATTACCCTTAACACTCCCCTCATTCTTGACACTTCCTTCTGAGAGCTCTATCCGGCTAACCCTCTTGGGACCACCTTTGTAGCGTCTGCCCATGTTGAGAAGACCAACAACCTTCTTCTTTCTGTTGATGAGTTTCTTCGGATCTTCTTGGCCTTGGACCAAGCTAGTGAACATCTGCTGAAAATGAGCATTCGAGCACGAAGATCTTTGTGGTGTTCAAGAGCCATTTCTGCTAAAATAAATAGCGAGAGAATGAGAAAACCAATCTTCAATGTACCTGTGATGCAATGTTATGCTATGATATGCGATGTTTATGCAAATGCAATGCAATGTTTTCAAGGACCTTAGAGATTTAAATTTGTTAAACAAGAAATGAGCAAACATTTATTAGTTCTCTTTTTTATTCTTTTTCTTTTTAAGTACAAAAGATAGTTCAAAAAAATAAAAGAAAAACAAATAAATCCTAAAGCTCTAAGTCTCCCATGGGCGCTTCCTTTTGGTGCCGAGGTAGGCGTTGATCTTCGCTCCTCGTGAAGTAGCTTGGTCAATTCTAACACTTTCTTCTCACTTGCATAGCACTGAGCTTCAAAGGTATCCCTCTCTTCTTTAAGTTGAATCCAGGATCTCTTCAAGTCTTCAAAATCAATAGGCATGTCAGGATGGAGAACGGTATAGGGTACGTCACCTATAGTGGTTCCATAATTCTTGGTAAAGCAGTGAATAGCATCATGAGGTTTTGAGCTCGAGCTCTCACCCATTTGAGTAAGGTTCCCAAGGAATGGAGTTACGGTGCCCCAAAGTCTTGGTATCGATCTTCTTTACCATGCCCCAAGCGTGTATGAACCTTCGTCGGTAATTCTGGAGATCATGGTTGTAGTCGAACACAATATCTTGGAGAAGCATATCATGAGGACCATCTCTTCGAGCAAAACCAAACTGATGTAGAGCTAGAGAAGGGTTGTAAGTAATACCTCCCCTTATACCAAGTAGTGGTACATTTGGGAATTATCCACAATGCTCAATGAAGGTGAAATCCTTTTGAGAGAAAAGATTCCAACGGATATCTGGATGAGAGAGTGACATTAGTCTTTGAGACCATCTCAACCTTTGTTTGTTCTTCAAAACTGATGGAGGAAGGTGCAAAATAAACCACCTGGAAAGTAACGGTACGCAACACATGAGAGTTCCTTGTCTTTTGATGATACAGTGTGGAAGAATGAGAATATCTCCAAGTAAAGTAGGCACAGGATTGCGAGTGAGGAATATCTTGATGACGTTGACATCTATGAACTGATCTGAGTTACGAAATAGAACCAAACCATAGATTAGCAAGACCAAGGTGTCTTCGAATGCATGGAAACTCATAACTTTGAGGAATTCTCGGGCTTTCTTAATTAGGAACTTAGCAAGTAAACCCTTAACTCCGCTTCTTGTTTCCCAATTGGCTTCAATGTCTGAGCGCTTAAGATGTAAGGCGGATGCGATGTCTTCGTACTTAGGAACCTTTTCTAGACCGGTGAATGGCATTTGGTCAAGAATAGGTACCCCAAGTATCTTAGAGAACTCTTCCAAGGTGGGAACCAACTGATAATCTGGGAATGTAAAACAATGGTGTTTCGGATCAAAGAACTGGAATAGGACATGCATCATATCTTCCTCAAAACCGGAGATAACCAAGTCAAGTAGTTAACCATGTCTTTTGATGGTAGGCATGATCGAGGAATCTACGAAACCAATTCTTTGAGTGAGAAGGTATACCCATGAAGTTGATTAGGATAGTCTTTCTAGAAGCCATAATCCCTACAAAACAAAGCAAAGATAAATCCTAGGTCCTTGAAATATTTAGAAATGATATGCAATGTTATGATGTCATGTTTGGAACACCTGAGCAATTCACACAATGAGCCTAGGTTTAAGGCTTGCATGAGGTATAGGTGATTACCCCACCAAAAGTTTGAGTTGGTTCATCCTGTCCTATTATAGCAACCAGGTTCTAGGAATCTCACATCATTGATCTTTCTCGTGGCGTTTATTTCAATCGACTACCAAGTGGTCGACGAAAATATCCCAAAGTCGATCTCGATGGCGTAGCATCGGTATCGTAACCTTAATCTGCACAAGCCGCCATCTCACTACCTTCTAATGGCCAAGATGGGTCAATTAAGGTTCTAAAAGTTTAGTTAGTGCTTGTTTAGATTGTAGAGATTGCTTAGATTAGGAATTTCGTTGCTATTAGGTCTGATTGCTTGGAGGAATTTACATTTCTGGAAGAATTTTAAAATCGCGGAAGCCTTCAGTAGCAAGCCTTGATCTGCAATTCGAAAAATTCTTCTACTGTGTTTTTGAATTGTCCGCTGTGTCTTGATGCTTTGGTTGATTGATTTCTACTGCTGTTTGCATGATTTATCTCTAACGGGCATCTCGGTGTAAATTTTTTGTTGATTTGTGTGTTGTTTTCAGATGGCTCCTAAACGACAGCGTGTTTCTTCCGCCGGGACTGGATCCTCTCGATCCACTCCCTTTGATGGTGTTCGGTTCTTGGGGCCTGTTCAAGAGGCAAGGTACAAAGACCTGGAGGAGCGGAACATTTGGACCGAACGGATTATCCGGCTCCGAGAGCAGGGCCACTACCATACTCCTGATGTTATCACGGATAACTGTGGTTTGGGTGTTCTATGTGAGCCCCAGACTAAAGTTAATGTTGAGCTAGTCAGGGAGTTCTATGCCAACGCCATTCCTACTGAGGGGCGTGATTTCCCGTTCACTTCTGTTGTGAGGGGCAAGTTGGTCTCCTTCTCTCGCACTACTATCAACAATTACACGGTGTGTCTGATGAACCCGACTTTGTAGGTTTTGTATTGCAAATATCACGGATAGCAAGAGTCGCCACCGAATTTTATTTTATCCAATTAAGGGAAGGTAAAAAGTACAGAAAAAGACCTTCGTTAGATTCTGAGTAAGGGAGAAGGTTATGAAAAGGGAAGGTATTAGCACCCCTTATCATCCGTAGTTATCTACGGGCTCTTAGTTGCTCTTAGATCACTTTTGAAAATTTGTGCTTTCTGTGTGTTTGACAAAAATGTTTTGAAAAGGCATTTCACTTTGACTTTGTAATGATTCATGTAGGAATGTATACAAAGTGTTCAGAAATGTTTCGTTTTTGAAAAGTGTTTGAACTTTGACAAAAGTGTGAGGTGTGAAAAGTATTTTGATAGAGCAAGCAACTAAAAGTCTTATTACCTACTCAGAATGGTCGTTTTCGTGTTATTTTATGTTCCTTTAGAATAGTGCTATCCAAACCATTAGTTGATAGGTAGCCCTATTCGTTGGATGTAAACGGGACATTCGAAGGGACATCGGATGGTCATAGAAGGCAACTTGTAGGAAGTATCCTAGCACATTTGAAGGGACTATCATCATTTTTTCGTAGGCGTCAATCGAGGGTCAAGATCATGTATTCGTAGGCGACATCGTGGGTCTATGATCTTTGTATCGAAGGGACTACGATGATTTGTTTGTAGGCAATGGTGCTAGGACACCTCTACGTTCGAGGGACTTGACCATTTGAAATCGTAAAGGCAACGAGAGAGAATTACCCTAGGGGGTGCATGTGTGAAATGAGTGTATTGATTCAGATATTTTATCTTGAAAATTAGAGTGAGCTATGTCTGATTTTATCTTGCCATACACGCCTAGTTACTAACAATTTATAGGGTGCGGAAATTAAAATACGGAAAGGTAAAGTGCGGAAAGATAAATCCTACGCTATTACATGGCTTTGGGGCAGATACATAATTGAAAAAAATGCGGAAAATAAAAGTCCTAATTAAACTATTACATCCCATAGGCAGTTAAAAATATGAAAAGAAAGCGATAAGAGAAATCGTCCGAAACGGAATAGCCTGTGAAAAGATGAGAAATCGGGAAATACGAGGAAATCGAATAAGAGGAAAATGTTAGTAAAAATAATAATTTTTGAATGAGAAAAAGTTTTCATGCTGGAAATAACATTAATATGCTAAAATAATTTTTTGGGATTTTTTGGAGTTAATTTAATAATTAAAAATCAATTAAAAGTGATTTAAATGCAAAAATTGAAATTAAATTAAATATGCATGCAAAAATAATATTTTTAATTTTATAAATTAAATAAACATTTTCTGAAAAGAATGCAAAAAGAAAAATATT
This sequence comes from Vicia sativa, assembly GCA_021764765.1. Taxonomy (NCBI): domain Eukaryota; kingdom Viridiplantae; phylum Streptophyta; class Magnoliopsida; order Fabales; family Fabaceae; genus Vicia; species Vicia sativa. Next base: position 253,667,224 of record CM038795.1, read on the forward strand.
TTTTGGTGTTTTTAAATGCATGATAAAAATATTTAAAGTTAAATTAAAATGCATGGAAAATATTAAGAAAATAAGAAAAATAGGAAAATATTGCAAACTTGTGAAAAAAATCAAATGCCATGGCTGGGAATCGAACTCATGACCCTGCCTTCACAAACCCATATGACCAATTGGTGGGTGCAGCGTGTCATGGAAAGCGAGCTAGTGGTTTGTAAACAAGTGTCATCTCTGCACAATCCGCCAAGCTTCATCTTCTTCGTTTGAATTTTGAAAATATTGCGTGGCCTCGATCGACGCTATAGTCCGCATTTTCAAAATCTCATACGTAATATAAATTAGTTGTGAGTACATGAATCGATTGCAAATTAAATTCTAAACACGATGGTGGTGGTCTTATGGTCCAATTTATCCGTTTTAAAGAAGCCCTAAATCGAGGCCGAAAACCCTAGCAATGGTGATTCGTGTTCTAGGCCATGGAAATTCAATCAAACCACCCAGAAAGCTTGCAAACTTCGTTCTAATCACAAAAACAACAACAAAACATGTTAAAAATGCATGAATAATGGAAATTGATTTTGAGAAAAACATGAACAAACCAAATTCGGATTTCGTGATTCTTGATGCTTTTGGACAATGTAAAGGTCTGGAATGCTTCCAGGGATATCAAGGAACGTGTTTGGATCCTCAAAAATAATTGAAACAAGCTGAAACAAGGGCTGCTAGTTGCTTGAGAGGCACGATTTTTTTTGAGTTAGGTTAGGGTTTCTCCAAGCAATTTTTCTGTTCTCATTCATGTGCTATGCCTTGTATATTTATATTGGATGGAATTGGAGCTGATTTGAGGAAGAAATAATCATCAATCAATGCAAAAAATATTTGATTTTGTACAAAATCAAATCTTATCTTTTTTGATCAATTTCAATCAAATCCTTGCCATATCAAGACAAATTTCGAAATTTTCCAGCTTTCTTGGGTTACTTGGATCTCAAGGAAGAGAGAAAAATCAAATTTGCAATTAATTTTGATTTGATACCTTATTTTTGAATTTAATTTGTATTTAAATGAATAAAATCCAAATTAAATAGAAAAATAAGATTAAAATTCGTGGCATTGGGCTTGGATATTCCTAATTGTATAAGGAACAAGTTTGGATGAAGAAAAACTAGGTCCATTTGCAATTTTTTTGATTTTTACAAGTATCTCTCTTCGTGCACTTCTTCAAAATTGCCCAACTTGTGAATGGTGTATCTTGCTCAATTTTCCATATTTTTGAGTGTTCTTGGACTTTTTAGAAAGATCTAAGAGTCCTCTAACCAACCTCTTTGGTTTCATCTCAATTGGAGTTTCCATGCTCAATATATCTTCAAAACAAAATGTTGACTTTTTGTTGACTTTGAAAAAGACCTGTAATGTTTTGATCCATACCTTCCAAATGAAGCATTTTTTGAACATTCTTGTGAGACATGAAGTTGTAGAGAATTGAATTTCCTTCAAAACAAGAGGTGGTGGAAAAATTTCTGAGAAAGTATGAAGAAGGTATGCTCAGTCAAAGTTCAGTTGACTTTTCACTAAGAAACCCTAATTTAGAAAGTTTGACTTTTGAGCAAATCTTGAGTTTTCTTGATGAATCATGATCAACCCTTGATCAAATGATGAATGTAACTTCAAAATGAGGATGTTGACCAAAAATCGTGAAGTTTGACTGTATGTTGACCACAATTGACTTTTTGTCCAATACAACTGATTTTCAACCATCTGAGCAATTGTCTGAGGAAACTTGACTTGTGAGGCTTAAAATTTGTCATGGAGAATCTTTGAAGCATATGAGGAGGCATGATGACCATTGGAGATATTGGAAGTCCATCTTGATTTGAGGAATACCAAACCCTAGTTTGGGTTGATTGTCTAGGAGAGGGTTTATTTGATCAACCCTTGAGGAATCCTTGAGCATGGGTGTATGAAATACCTTGAGAAGATGGAGGGCAAATTTTGGGGTATGACACCTGGGCATTAATTGGACAGCCCCAGAGGATGAGTTGGATATCTACCATGAGCACCTGACTCGTGGTAATTGGGACCATGACATGTTGCGGAGGAAGTTGTGTTTGTCCAGGCACTCCTACGAGCTTAATAGGGGTGGCCAACCATTGAAATTCAACGGTCCAACCTTAAAACAAGTGTCTGTGTGCTGATGTGTGTGACTCTTTATAATCTGAGACCTAGAAGCCACACATCCTCTATTCCCATGGAGACCGCCGGCCTCATTGCTTATATGCTCGATGAAGCTCAAATTGATTTCGGCCGGTTGATCGCTAATGAGCTGAAGAGGGTCGCATTGAGTTATACCTCCAGAGGGGAGCGTATAAAATGTGCCCTAACTTATCCTGGGTTAATCATGGGCCTTCTGAAAAGGGCCAAAGTTGTTTTTCCTGCTGTGGGGCACCTGACGATCGATGGGATCATTGATGATAACTACTGTGATCGCTATTGTAGGGCCTTGGATGATAACTCTGCCGCCCGGGCTGTTCCTGTAGCTGCTGCACTTCCTCAGGCCAGTCCCTCTGAAGAATGGAACCGGCAAATGCATTTTGCTCATCAGAGAGCATTTATGTATATGCATGAGAGCATGGAGCAACTGGCGTTGCAAATCAGAGAGCTGGGGGTGAATCACTTCACTCGTATGAGTGAGCAGCTGAGTGCTTATGCTGGTTGGCCCGGGGTCGGGCCAAATGCAGAAGAGGAGGTGGGTGATGCCGATGGTGATGAGCAAAGTGATGATGATGGAGAGGGTAGTTCTGATTCTGGTTCTGAGACTCCTGGAGATTCCATCCTCGAGGCTTCAGATTGATGATATTCTTTTATTTTTCTTGTCTTTATTTTTAGCACTTTTAGTTTTTGGTTTTAGTTTCTTTTAAACTTTTGGATTTTGTTGGTTGCCATCCATTTTTAGGATGTGCTTGTAATTCCAATTAGCATTTTGTAGGCATGGAGCCTAAATACTTTTAGTTAAACACCATTTTGGGGTGTCTTTTATTTTATTTTATTTTAGTTTATTTTATTTTGTTTTGTTTTAATTTAATTTTGTTTTGTTTTAATTTTATTTTTAGATTATAGTTTATTTAATTTAAATTGTACTTCTTTTGTTTGTCCCGATTTTTCAACGGTACTCAAAAGCAAGTAAGTTTGTTTCACCAAAGTGATGGTGATGATATAATTCTCGACTCGATCCACAAATAAGGTACATATTTAATCGTTTTGTAGAATATTAACATGTCTATGAAATTTGTGCTTTATGCAAAATATCTTGGCATGTACAAAAAAATTTGTGTTCACATTCGAATCATTAGGACTTAAACCACAAAGGTGAGAAGCTTTCCACCTTATACCAAATATTGAGTGTCTAATAGTTTTGTTAACTCGTGTGATTCATGCTTAATCTTCATTTGTTTGTGATAATTTGGAAACTTAGAGATGATCAAGGCAATTTTTTGTGCATTATGAGAAAAACCATCAATTCCAAAAGGGCCTCAACTAACCGTGAGTGAGTGAATCCTTGTGAACCCTTTTGAGCTTAAATTGCATTTGTAGGATGAATTTATCAAATCAACTAATTGTTAAGTAGGCCACTTAATAGTTGTTGATAATCTTTGAAAATTCAATGATAATTCATTCTATAAATTTTTCTTGTTTGATACCAACCCTTTTTGTTGATTAACCCTTGAAGAGCATGTTCTTGAATAAGAAAGGATTGATATGAATGAAGTTGGAGAGGCTGATCAAAAAGAACCTAGAATTGATGACACAATGATCCTAAAGAAAAAAAAATATAGAAAAGAAAAATACAAAAGAAGAAAAATTTGTATACGAAAAGAAAACAAAAGAAAAAAAAGGAGGATCATTGTGTGAACAAGAAAAGTGGTTGTGAATAATAAGAAGGAAGTGAGAATTGTTTGTGAAATGCTCTTCATACTCTTTAACCCAATTTATTTCAATGACTTTGTACTTAAATATCCCTTGTTTCTAACCTAAGCCAAGTTACAACCCTTGAAAGTCCTTAGTGATCTTTGTTTCCATTTTGTCATTTAACTTGTTTTGATGAATGCATGAATTATTACGGATGTGCATGACTATTAGTGAGAGTGTTTAGTCCTTTGTAAATATTGCATTTTGTTCTTCATGAATATTGAAGAAATCATTAGGTGATTCAAGTGTGAATATATCTTTTAATTTGTCTACATGTGTTGATATATTGTGTTTAGAACTTAATTCATATCCATGTTGTGTTTGAAGCGATTGATGTGTGCTTTTGGGTATGTTGAGTTTGAACCATTATTCTTGTGTGAGTTGCATACTTACATTTTGTTTCTTCTTGATTTGTGAGATTATTCACTTTTGTTTGGGGACAAACAAAAAGTAAGTTGGGGAGAGTTGTTATGGACCAAATTGTAGCTATTTTGTACATGATTTTGTGGTCCTTAACAATGCCTTTTTAATTAATTAGTAGTATTTATTCTAGTATTTTGGTTTAATTATGTTTTTATTTAGTTTTTGTTTATAATATATTATTTAACTTAGTTTACTTTTAAATTGTAGGTTTATTGATTAATTATCTCAAGCTTGGATTCAAGGACACTTGAAGAGCTCTTGGGATGATTCTTTTTGAAGAAATTTTTGGATGAAGAAGCATGCTTCAGGTCGCGCTCAGCGCGGTTGCAGCATGAGCGCGCTCAACACGAATAACCGAGCTTAGCGCGGTCTGCGAAAAACAGAAAATGGACAGACCCATGCTTTCACCTTTTTGGCCACCTAATCCATCATTTCCAGCTGGCTTTTGGTGTGTTAGGCAAGGGAGCTTCACTTCATCATGATTATCTTTCATTGTTGTAAAAATTAGGGCATAGAATTAGAGAGAAAAACATAGTTCTTCTTCTTGATTCTTGAATGTTCATCATCTCCTCCAACAATCTTGTGAACAAAGCAACCATGGAAATGAGTAGCTAAGTTCTTTTTGTGTCAAGATTAGAGGTAGTTAATCTAACTAGTATGTATTTCTTTTAATCCATTTGTGTATAAACATGGTTGATGATTAATATAGTTGAATATCTTTGTTCTTCATCTTTATGCTTTGAATCTTGTTTGAAAAAGGATGCTTCAAAGTAGACCTAGGATATTCATCCACTAATGAACAAATGCTATAAATAGATTTGTGTGTTAGTGTTTACAAGTATTGAGCTTAATGTTTATCATGTCAATAGTTATGGTGAGAAATCATTCAAAGATTAACATGATAAAACTCACAATCTTGGTGAGAAATCAACAAGATTGAGAGGATATGTATTTATAGAAATCATCAAACTAGTTCATCACTTGATTAATAGAATGCATATGAAATTAGGTCAATGAAACTAATCTTGACATGCTTCCATCAATTAAAAACAAACTCCAACTCTCTTGAATCTAAACCATAACTCTCTTTTTAAAAGACTAATTTAGTTATTTGCTTGGAAATTCATGATACTAGTAGCTTAGGAAACAAACCCTTTGATGTACCTGTTATGAGATGTTATGCCATGATATGCGATGTTTATGTAAATGCAATGCAATGTTTTCAAGGACCTTAGGAATTTAAATTTGTTAAACAAGCACGAACAAACATTTATTAGTTCTCTTTTATTCTTTTTCTTTTTGAGTATAAAAGATAGTTTAAAACAATAAGATAAATAAAACAAAAATCCTAAAGCTCTAAGTCTCCCATGGGCGCTTCCTCTTGGTGCCGAGGTAGGCGTTGATGTTTCGCTCCTCGTGAAGTAGCTTGGTTAACTCTAGTACCTTCTTCTCGCTTGCATAGCACTGAGCTTCAAACGTATCCCTTTCTTCTTTAAGTTGAATCCAGGATCTCTTCAAGTCTTCAAAATCGGTAGGCATGTCGGGATGGAGAACGATATAGGTCGTCACCTATAGCAACATGTTCCATAATTCTTGGTAGACAGCGTGAATGACATCATGAGGTTTTGAGCTCGAGCTCGCACCCATTTGAAGTAAGGTTCCTAAGGAATGGAGTTACGGTGTCCCAAAGTCTTGGTATCAGTCTTCTTTACCATGCCCAGTGTGTATGAACCTTCGTCGGTAATTCTAGAGATCGTGGTTGTAGTCGAATACAATATCTTGGAGAAGCATATCATGAGGACCATCTCTTCGAGCAAAACCAAACTGACGTAGAGCTAGAAAAGGGTTGTAAGTGATACCTCCCCTTATGCCAAGGAGTGGTACATTAGGGAATTGTCCACAACGCTCAATGAATGTGAAGTCCTTTTGAGAGAAAAGACACCAACGGATATCTGAATGAGAGAGTGACATTAGTCTTTGAGACCACTTCAATCTTTGCTCGTTCTTCAATACTGATGGAGGAAGGTGCGAAATAAACCACCTGGAAAGTAACGGTATGCAACACATGAGAGTTCCTTGTCTTTTGATAGTTCGAGTGTAGAGAGAATGTAGGACGTCTCCAAGTAAAGTAGGCACAAGATTGCGAGTGAGGAATATCTTGATGGCGTTGACATCTATGAATTGATCCGAGTTAGGGAATAGAACCAAACCATAGATTAACAAGGCCACAATGTCTTCAAATGCATGGAAACTCATAACCTTGAGGAATTCTCGGGCTTTCTTAATTAGGAACTTAGCATGTAAACCCTTAACTCCGCTTCTAGTTTCCCAATTGGCTTCAATGTCTGAGCGCTTTAGGTGTAATGCTGATGCAATGTCTTCGTACCTAGGAACCTTTTCTAAACCGGTGAATGGCATTTGGTCAATAATAGGTATCCCAAGTAGCTTAGAGAATTCTTCCAAGGTAGGAACCAACTGATAATCTGGGAATGTAAAGCAATGGTGTTTCGGATCGAAGAAGTGGAATAAGACGTGCATCATATCTTCTTCAAAACCGGAGATAACCAAGTCAAGTAGATAACCATATCTTTTGATGAACTGGGCATGATCGGGAATTTCTGAAACCAATTCTTTGAGCTGAGAAGGTATACCCATGAAGTTGATTCGGATAGTCTTTCTAGAAGCCATAACCCCTACAAAACAGAGCAAAGATAAATCCCTAGGTCCTTGAAATAGTTAGAAATGATATGCAATGCAATGATGTCATGATGTCATGATTAGCACACACAAACAATTCACACAATGAGCCTAGGTTTAAGGCTTGCAAGAGGTATAGGTGATTACCCTACCAAAAGTTTGAGTTGGTTCATCCTGTCCTATAATAGTAACCGGGTTCTAGGAATCTCATATCATTGATCTTTCTCGTAGCGTTTCTTTCAATACGACTACCAAGTGGTCGACCGAAAATATCCCAAAAGTCGATCTTAATGGCGTAGCATTGATCAACCAACCTTAGTCTACACCAAAGCCGTCTCACTACCTTCTAATGGCCAAGATGGGTCAATTAGGGTTCTAAAAGTTGAGTTAGTCTTGATGACACCACACGAAGCCAAATACTATCCTCAACTTGGAAATGAAGAGTATCGGGACATCCAAAGTGTCACACTAACGTAGCCATCATGTTGACCGTTTGGTATCGCCTAGGTCGCGATGATTTATTGCTACTTACAAAGGAAATACGGATGCGGGTGTAGGATCCCCCACAAGTATAATACCCAAGCAACCCTTAAAGATAAAGCAAGCAAATCAAGCAGGAAGCAGGAGAAGTGATCTAGCAATGCCTAAGGTATTCTCTCTTTAGGGTGTCTCCCGATCGATTCGCATGTCTGATGAGCTGACTTTGAGAATTTGTTTTGCTTTTTATCGCAAATGTGCGGATAGCAAGAGCCGCCACCGACTTTTCTTTTATCCAATTAAGGGAAGGTGAAAAGAACAGGAAAAGACCTTCATTAGATTCTAAGTAAGGGAGAAGGTTATGAATAGGGAAGGTATTAGCACCTTTCCATCCGTAGTTATCTCAGGCTCTTAGTTGCTCTTAGATCATTTTCAAAATGTGCTTTCTGTGTGTTTGACAAAAATGTTTTGAAAAGGGCATTTCGCTTTGACTTTGTAATGATTCATGTAGGAATGTATACAAAGTGTTTGGAAATGTTTTGTTTTGAAAAGAGTTTGAACTTTGACAAAAGTGTGAGGTGTAAAAAGTATTTTGATAGAGCAAGCAACTAAAAGTCTTATTACCTACTCAGAATGGTTGTTTTCGTGTTGTTTTACGTTCCTTTAGAATAGTGCTATCCATACCATTAGTTGGTAGGTAACCCTATTTGTTGGATGTAGAAGGGACATTCGAAGGGACATCGGATGGTCATAGAAGGCAACTTGTAGGAATATCCTAGAACATTCGAAGGGACAATCATCACTTTTCGTAGACAACAATCGAGGGACGAGATCATGTATTCGTAGGCGACATCGTGGGTCTATGATCTTTGTATCGAAGGGACTATGATGATATGTTTGTAGGCAACGGTGCTAGGATACCTCTACGTTTGAGGGACTTGACCATTTGTATTCGTAAAGGCAACGAGAGAGAATACTCTAGGGGGTGCATGTGTGAAAAGAGTGTGTCAAATTCAGATATGTTATCTTGAAATTATGAGTGGTCTATGTCCAATTTTATCTTGCCATACACGCCTAATTACTAGCAGTTTATAGGGCGTGGAAAATAAATTGCGGAAAGTAAAAGTGCGGAAAAGTAAAGTCCTACGCTATTACATGGCTTTGGGGCAGATACATAATAAGAGTGCGGAAAATAAAAGTCCTAATTAAACTATTACATCCCATAGGCAGTTACATAATATGAAAAGAAAAGCGAGAAAAATTGTCCGAAAAATTACAACCTGTGAACAGATACATAATCGGGAAATAAGAGAAATTCATATCAGAGAAAAATGTTAGTAAAAACAAATATTTTTGAATGAAGAAAAAGATTTTATGTTAGTAATGACATTAATATGATAAGATAATTTTTTGGTAATTTTCTGAATCGGTTTGATAATTTAAATGCAATTAAAAGTCAAATTAATGATTAATTAGCAATTAAATAAAATATGCATGCAAAAATATTAATGCTAAAAATTAAATAAGTATTTTTCTGATAATAATGTAAAAAAGAAATATTTCTGGTTTTTTTTAGATGCATGATAAAATTATTTAAAGATAAATTAAAATGCATGAAAATATTAAAGAAAATAGAAAATAGAAAAATAGAAAAAATATGTTAGTTTGTAAAGTTGCAAAAAAAGAATTGGTCCTGCCAAGAATCGAACCCGTGCCCACTGGGAAAACACGCGCCTCCTTCACCACTGGACCAAACCGTGTTTGGTGTCAAAATAATGAAACGAAGCGTTTTTGAATGGATTTGAATTCTGAGAACCAAGAACACGCGCGAAGATCTTCATCTTCTTCGTTTGAATTTTCAAACACTTAGCGTCGGTCTTGCTCGACGCTAAGGCCCCTGCAAAAATCAAAAATCACATACAAGTAATATAAATGCATTATGAAGCCAGGTTTCAACTCGTTTTCGTCCACTGATCATCCTAGTATCCTTGGTTTGGTCCAATTTTATGTGTTTAAGGAAGCCCTAAATTGGTTCAGAAAACCCTAGCCATGGTGTATTTCGATTCCGGCCATAAAAATACAATCATGCTATGCAGAAAGTTTCCAAACTTCGTTCTATACACAAAACAATCATCAAAACATGTTAAAAACGCATGAGAATTAAAAATCGATTTTGGAAAAAGTTTGACAAACCGAAATCGGGATTGCTCGATTCTTGATGTTTTTGTGACTTGTAAAGGTCTGGATCGACTCCAGGGACTCCAAGGAATGCAATGGAATGCTCAAAATCAATTGAAACAGGCTGGAACTAGGGCTGCCAGTTGCTTCAAGAACACGATTTTTTTGACTTAGGTTAGGGTTCCTCCAAGCAATTTTTCTGTTCTTTCTCATGTTGTATGCATTGTATATTTATAGTGGATGGATTTTGGGCTGAATTGAAGAACAAATATTGATCAATCAATGCAAAAATTATTTGATTTTGTACAAAATCAAATCTTCCTTTTTTGATCCAATTTCAATCAATTTCTTGCCAAATCAATGCAAATTTTGAAATTTGCCAGCTTGTATGAGTTGCTTGGATCCCAAGAATGAGTGAAAAATCAACTTTGCATTTAATTTTGATTTTATACCTTTTTTTTAATTTAATTTGTTTTTAAATGAATAAAATTCAAATTAAATAGAAAAATAAATAAAAAATTCGTGGCATTGGGCTTGAAGGTTCCAAATAAGATAAGGAACAAGTTTAAACCAAGAAGAATTAGGCCCATTTGCAAAATTTTGGATTTTGACAAGTATTTCTCTTTGTGCACCTCTTCAAAAATGCCAAACTTGTGCAAGGTGTATTTTGCTCAATTTTCCACATTTTTGAGTGTTCTTGGACTTTTTAGAAATCTCTAGGTGTCCTCTAAACAACCTCTTTGGTTTCATCTCAATTGGAGTTTCCATTCTCAATAAAACTTCAAAACAAAAAGTTGACTTTTTGTTGACTTTGAAAAGGACCTGTAATGTTTTGACCCATACCTTCCAAATGAAGCATTTTTTGAACATTCTTGTGAGACATGAAGTTGTAGAGAATTGAATTTCCTTCAAAATGAGAGGTGGTGGAAAAATTTCTGAGAAAGTATGAAGAAGTTATGCTCAGTCAAAGTTCAGTTGACTTTTCATTGGAAAACCCTAATTTAGAAAGTTTGACTTTTGAGCAAATCTTGAGTTTTCTTGATGAATCATGATCAACCCTTGATCAAATGATGAATGTGACTTCAAAATGAGGATGTTGACCAAATATCATGAAGTTTGTTGTATATGGACCATAGTTGACGTTTTGTCCAATGTTGATTTTCAACCATCGAGCAATTATCGAAACTTGACTTGTAAAGCTTGAAATTTGACATGGAGATTCTTTGAAGCATATGAGGAGGCATGCTGACCACTGGAGAAGTTGGAAGTTCATATTGATCTGAGAATTGCCAAACCCTAGTTTGGGTTGATTGTCTAGGAGATGGTTTGTCTGATCAACCCTTGAGGATCCTTGAGTATAGATGTATGAAATGTTTTGAGAAGTAGGAGGGCAAATTTTGGGGTATGACAGACTCTTGCTATCCGCAACATTTGCGATCAAACGCAAAACAAACAAGTCAGTTCTCCCACCGTGTTACAAAACTAGCGACTCTGCTGGGGAAAATAAAGAGAGTTTACCTTAGGGTCTTTAGAACACTTTATTGCTTTTTGTTTGACTTTCTTGCTTTACTTTTTAAGGGTTGCTTGGGTATTGTACTTGTGGGGGATCCTACACCTGGATCCAGGTTTCCTTAGGTAAATAGCAATAAATCGTCGCGACCGTTAGGCGTATACCGAAACGGTCAACATGATGGCTACATTAGTGCGATACTTTGGATGTTCTGATGCTCCTCATGACTACTTGAGGAAAGTATTTGGCATATGCGTGGTGTCATCAGCACTAACTCAACTTTTAGAACCCTAATTGACCCATCTTGGCCATTAGAAGGTAGTGAGATGGCCGGCTTCGGTGTAGATTGAGGTTGGTTGATACTCGATGCTACACTCATTAAGATTCGACTTTCGGGATGTTTCGGTCGACCACTTGGTAGTCGTATTGAAATAAAGCCTACGAGAAAGATCAATGACATGAGATTCCTAGAACCCAGTTACTATTATAGGACAAGATGAGCCCACTCAAACTTTGGTAGGGTAGACACCTATACCTCATGCAAGCCTTAAACCTAGGGCTATTGTGTGATTTGCTTGTGCTTGCTTAAACATGACATCATGACATCATGACATCATAACATTGCATCATCATATCATTTCTAACTATTTCAAGGACCTAGGAATTTATCCTTGCTCTGTTTTGTAGGATCTTGGCTTCCAGAAAGACTATCCGAGTCAATTTCATGGGCATACCTTCTCAACTCAAAGAATTGGTTTCAGAAATTCCCGATCATGCTCAGTTCATCAAAAGACACGGTTATCTGCTTGACTTGGTTATCTCCGGTTTTGACGAAGATATGATGCACGTCTTATTCCAGTTCTTCGATCCGAAACATCACTGCTTCACATTCCCAGATTATCAGTTGGTACCTACATTGGAAGAGTTCTCTAAGCTACTTGGGATACCCATCCTTGATCAAATACCATTCACCGGTTTAGAAAAAGCTCCGAAATCCGAAGACATCGCATTAACGTTACATCTAAAGCGATCAGACATTGAAGCTAATTGGGAAACAAGATGCGGAGTTAAGGGTTTGCTTGCTAAGTTTTTGATAAAGAAGGCTCGAGAATTCCTCAAAGCTATGAGTTTCCATGCATTCGAAGACGTCTTAGCGTTGCTAATCTATGGCTTGATGCTATTTCCTAATCCAGATCAGTTCCTAGACGTGAACGCCATCAAGATATTCCTCACTCGCAATCCTGTGCCTACCTTACTTGGAGACATTCTACATTCTCTCCACACTCGTACCATCAAAAGGCCAGAAACCCTCATGTGTTGCATACCGTTACTTTCCAGGTGGTTTATTTTGCACCTTCCTCAATCGGCGATGAAGAATGAGCAAAGATTGAAGTGGTCTCAAAGGCTGATGTCACTCTCTCATTCAGATATCCGTTGGTGTCTCTTTTCTCAAAAGGACTTCACTTTTATTGAGCATTGTGGGGAATTCCCTAATGTACCACTCCTTGGCCTAAGAGGAGGTATCACTTACAACCCTTCTCTAGCTCTACGTCAATTTGGTTATGCTCGAAGAGATGGTCCTCATGATATGATTCTTCAAGACATTGTGTTCGACTACAACCACGATCTCTAGAACTACCGTCGAGCTTAAAACCTCATGATGCCGTTTATACCTGTGCTACCAGTGATTATGGAACCTGTTGCTATAGGTGACGAACCCTATACCCTTCTCCATCCAGACATGCCTACCAATTTTGAAGACTTGAAGAGATCCTGGATTCAACTTAAAGAAGAAATGGATACGATCAAAGCTCAGTGCTATGCAAGCGAGAAGAAGGTATTAGAGTTAACCAAGTTACTTCACGAGGAGCGGAACATCAATACCTACTTCAACACAAAGAGGAAGCGCCCATGGGAGACCTGAAAGCTTTAGGAATTTATTTGTTTAAAACTCTCTTTAGTACTTGCTAAAATTAAACTAATAAAAAGTTTTTTCGTGCTTGTCTAACAAATTTAAATTCCTAAGGTCCTTAAAAACATTGCATTGCATTGCATAAACATCGCATATCATGGCATGGCATCTCATATGGTACATTGAAGACCAATTTTCTTATTCTCTCATTTGTTTATTTCAGAAAGGCTCTTGAACAATGTCAAAGATCTCCGGGCTCGAATGCTCAATTCTAGGAAATGTTCACCAGCTTGGTCAAGGCCAGAAAGATCTAAAAGCTCATCACGGAAAGAAGAAGACCATCGGTGTCCTCAACATAGGAAGAAATCACAAGGGTCCAACTAGGGTGGTCAGCCGGTTTGAAATCTCAGAGAAGAGTGGTGAAACCGAGGGAAGTATCAAAAACAGCGAAGGAAGCCATCATGGGTGCAAGCGAAGATGAAGACTATGTGAGTGGCGATATCCTCTGACGACAAATACAAGCAACTTGAGGACCGTCGAATCTTGTGGAAAATCTAAAATGTCCGGGCTGAATTTTGATGATCGAGTCTTGTCCACAGTGGTAATTCCCATGAGTTCAAAGTTCCTACCTTTGCCAAGTATGGCGACATCTCTTGTCCAAAGCTACATCGAAGTCTTATGTTGAATATCCATCCTCATCTTGAAGGCGAAGCTATGGATCCATTTCTTTCAAGGCGTTTATCCGAACTCGATTGGAGTGGTATTATCACTAGAGTACCCATATTCACACCTAGAATGACTTAGCGACGCTTTCTACAAGCGATTACAAAGTGAATTGACACCTACCCGCATGCAACTATAGAGCATGTCTATGGGTCGCGACAAAGTTCAAAATGCATGAAATGGAGATCTAGCAGAGTTCAACCATCCTTGCCCATAAGGAGTTGGTTGATATGTTCATGGGAACAACGACATGCCCATTCTTCAATCATCGATTGGAAACTCTTGTTGATTCATCGGTGATATTCTGAGAGAACGTATTGAAGGGAATCGAGGCGGAAAAATACGGTAGAATCATCTTCAAATGTTGCGAAGAGATCTTTTGGTGGTAAGAAAAGAAGCCAATGTTGTGTATGGTCAAAAGTCATGACAAAGTGATCGTACTCAATACGTGGGGAAGTTGTGATCTCGATCCTACACCAGCGCAACCTCAGCGAGGGCGACATAGCGAGCAGCGCACAAAGGCGGTTTATGAAGATCAACATGCGTTGTCACAAGCATTGCAACGTTGAAAGCAGAGCTGATTACTTTGAGGGATCCTCCTCAGCACGTTAACACTTCCTTTCCAAAGTACAATCCTAATGCAAGGTGTGCATACCACTCCAACAGTCCATGGCACGACACCAACAACTGTTGGGCCCTGAAGAACAAGATTCAAGACATGATTGAAGCAAGGGAAATTGAATTCGACCCTCCTGTCGAAACTCCAAATGTGATCAATGCACCAATACCTGACCATGGTAAAGGTTCCAATGCTATTGATGAAGACTCTTACGTTTATGGTGTGAATAAGCTGACTATTCCTCTGATGACTGTCAAGAAAGATTTGCTGCAAGCCGGTGTATTTCCAGGATGCCCTGATGGTTGTCATTGGTGTGCATCGAATCGGCGAATGTTCTTTGTTGAAGAGGCGTATTCAGCGCATGTTGGACAACCGCGAAGTACTATTTCTTAAATCTCCATTTGTGGAGAATCTGTGCGAAGACATTTCTAAGAATCTGAAGATTGAAGATGCAAGTGAAGTCATACCAGAAATCTGGGATACCTTGGGGCAGCCAAGCGGGAAGTTTAATTTTATGGTTAAGTACGCCGCTCCTGAAAGCTATAAGATTCCTATCGAAGATGTCAAGGCAACCGGATGGGGAGACGATTTCCCAGAAGACTATGCTGATGTGAACACAATAAGGATCACCTCTGCCGATCCTGCGCCTTGAGTGGCACCTCTCATCATTACTTCTCCCAGACCAGTTCCGTATTCCACTGACAAAGCTATACCTTGGAACTATGGAGCTGAAGTTTACTATCATGGCGTCAAGCAAGGCCCAGTAACCATTGAAGACATTACAATTGAAGCTACCAATCCTGACACGACAACATTACCGGGTCAAGCAAGGTAAATCGAACCATAAGAGCATTTTCTCTAGAGATCTCTCCCCCAAAAGACACAGTGACGCCATCTCGTATTCCAGCCATCGAACCAATTCCCGAAGCTAGAGGGAAAGAACCAGTAACTCATGCTGCTCATACAGAAGTACCAAAGGAAGTTGCTAAAGACACCTCCAAGCAAGAAATGGAGGAAATTCTGAAGATCATCAAGAAGAGTGACTACAATGTTGTGGAACAGTTGGGACAAACTCCGTCCAAGATATCCATGTTAGCCTTGCTTTTGTGCTCTGAGGCTCATGCTAAAGCCTTAGTGAAGTTTCTGAAGAACGCTCACATACCGCAAGACATTACTGCTAATCAATTCGAAGGTTGTATCACTAGCCTGACTGTCAACAACGGGTTAGGCTTCTCTGATGCTGATTTGACTTTTGCCGGAAGGAAACACAACAAAGCCTTGCACGTCTCTATTGAATGCAAGGGCACTATGTTGTCTCACGTATTGGTGGATACTGGTTCTGCTCTGAATGTTCTGCCAAAAAGCGCTTTCGACCGACTTGATGCTGAAGGACTGGTTATAAACCCTAGTGATATAATTGTAAGAGCTTTTGATGGTTCTAAACGAACAGTACTTGGAGAGCTCGTCCTGCCTATTAAACTCGGTTCCCAGACTTTTGACTTTACTTTCTTCGTCATGGACATCCGTCCAACTTACTCTTGCCTACTTGGACGCCCTTGGATACATGGGGCAGGCGCTGTTACCTCTAACCTACATCAGAAGCTGAAATACCCGACAAAGGGGAAGATTGCTATAGTATGCGGTGAAGAAGAATATATGGTAAGCCATCTGCAGTCATTCCGATACCTCGAAATGGAAGGAGAATTCATCGAAACTCCCTGTCAAGCCTTCGAAACAGTTCCACGAGTCATGCTTGTTGACTCTCCTATCACTCTTGAAGTTACTAAAGGTCCACCAAGGATGGCCTCACTGAAAGATGCCCAAGCTGTAGTTGAAGAAGGAGGTCGTACTATTTGGGGTCAGCTCCCCGATGTTCCTTTCAAATCCAACAAGACTGGTTTAGGTTTCACCACCAAAGGTCAAAAGATGATACGCCGCGAACGTGCCGACAAACTTCCTTTCCACATCAGCAAAAATGGAATCCATGCTATAGAAGACGACGACAGCGACTTCAACATCAGCAATTGGATCTTCCCAACTCCGGACGATGGACCCAGCAATTGGAAGACCGAAGACGTCATACCAATCTCCTTTAGACAGGAGTAATTGCTTTTTGTTTTATTATGCTTTTCGTTTTCATTACGTTCGAACAATAAACTTAAAGCCCAGTGCCTTGCCCGGGGCATCACGGCTCGTTTGTGAGGGTTATTATTTGTCATTTGCATATTTTTAGTCAATAAAATCATTGGACTTTTGCATTCAAATACTTTGCTCTTTTCTTTCTTTTACTTTATTACTCTTCAAAAGCTATGTGTTCTTACACACCCACATGGTACAACTTGATTCACTCAGAATCTCGTTGATAACAACTTTGCTATTGCTATATATGACTTCGATAATCCGATCTACCAAGCCGAAGACGAAGGTGAGGAAAATTGTGAAGTGCCAAGAGAACTTGTCAGACTACTACAGCAAGAAGAACGGGTCATACAGCATACGAAGAGCGGTCGAGTCGTGAATCTGAAGTCTTGACAAAGACAGAAAAGAAATCAAGATAGGATCAGGTCTTGAGAGCAGTGTCAAGAAGAGATTGGTTCAGATGCTGCGAGATTATATCAAGAATTTTGCTTGGTCCTACGAAGACATGTCAGGTTTAGATATTGACATTGTGGTACACCGACTACCAACAAAAGAAGGTTTTCTCCCTGTGAAGTAGAGGGTCCGTTGTATGCGTCCTGAGATGTCCGAGAAAATCAAAGCCGAAGTTATGAAACAGTTCAATACCGGTTTCCTAGCCGTCACTTCTTATCCATAGTGGGTTACAAACGTGGTGTCCGTACCTAAGAAAGATGGTAAAGTGCGGATGTGTGTGGACTATAGAGATCTGAACAGAGCAAGTCCGATAGACGATTTTCCACTTCCTCATATTGATGTTCTGGTTGACAACACCGCTCAACACAAGGTTCTCTCCTTCATGGATGGTTTCTCCGGTTACAATCATATAAAAATGGCTCCCGAAGACATGGAAAAGACTACTTTCGTCACACAGTGGGGTACATTTTGTTACAAAGCTATGTCATTCGAACTGAAGAACGCAGGCGCCACATATCAACGTGCCATGGTGGCTTTGTTTCATGACATGATTCATCACGAGATAGAGGTCTCGTCGATGACATGATAAGCGATCACGATGAAGAGGAACATCTCGATCACTTACAGCCGATGGGCGAAGAAGTCTGGACTAAGACTTAATCCCATCAAGTGCACCTTTGGAGTCAGGTCCGGTAAACTCTTGGGATTCGATGTTAGTGGTAAAGGTATTGAAGTTGACCCCAACAAGGTCAAAGCTATTCAAGATATTCCAGCTCCCCGTACTGAGAAGGAAGTCAGAGGCTTCTTGGGACGATTGAACTACATTGCCAGATTCATTGCACATCTAACCGCTACTTGTGAGCCAATCTTCAAGTTACTGAAGAAGGATCAAGTAGTGGAATGGAGCAACGATTTCGGGACTTTTGACAAAATCAAGGAGTACCTATAGAATCCTTCTATCCACGATGCCAAGGAAGACCTCTTATCATGTACTTGATAGTACTAGAGAACTCGATGGGGTGTGTGTTGGGGAAACATGACGAGTCTGGTCGAAAAGAGTATGCAATATACTACCTTAGCAAAAAGTTTACCGACTGTGACAGTATATGTTGACTCACACTAAGACAGTATATGTTGACTCACACTACCTTGTTGATCTCCAAGAAGGATCCGATAAAATACATATTCAAGAAACCTGCTCTCTCCGGAAGAATAGCAAGATGGCAATTGATCTTGACCGAATACGACATCCAGTATACTACTCAGAAAGCGATCAAAGGAAGTGTAGTAGCCGATCATTTGGCTCATCAAGCTGTAGATGACTATCAGTCTATGCATTTTGAGTTTCTAGACGAACATGTTTTGCTAGTTACTGATTGCGAAGAACCAGGACCAGACGAAGGACCCTGAACCAGGATCCCGATGGACCATGGTCTTTGACGGAGCCTCAAACGCACTTGGCAATGGTATTGGCGCCATCATTACATCTCCTACAGGCGGACACACACCTTTCACCGCCAAACTTTGTTTCAATTGCACCAACAACATGGCCGAATACGAAGCATGCATCATGGGTATCAAAGCTGCTATTGACTTAAGAATCAAATTCCTTCAAGTATATGGAGACTCAGCTTTGGTGATCAGTCAGATTAAGGGAGAGTGGGATACGAAGCATCTGAATCTCATTTCGTATCGGAAGCATGTGTTGAGCCTAATCCCTTACTTCGAAGAAAACACTTTTGATCACATTCCACGAGAAGAGAATCAGTTGGCAGACGCATTAGCTACTATGTCGTCTATGTTCAAAGTCATATGGGACAACGAGGCTCCCCAAATCATCATCAAAAAGTTTGACGAACCAACATGCTATTGTGAACTTGATACCGAAGAGAACCCTTGGTTCTACGAAGTGAAGAGGTATCTCGAGACTCAGGAATATCCCGCAGGGGCATTTGTCAATGACAAGAAGTTCTTAAGAAGATTCGCATCTAAATTCTTCCTCACCAACGACATCTTATACAAGCGCAATCACGACTTGTGCTTACTCAACTGTGTAGACCAAAAGACGGCGGAACGAATTAGGGAAGAATTACATGAAGACGCATTCGGTACCCACTCCAGTAGACATATAATGGCTAAAAAGATTCTGAGAGCAGGTTACTATTGGTCCACCATGGAAGCTGATTGTCACCGCTATGCTCGGTCTTGTCACAAATGCGGATATCTGTGAGACAGTGCATGTACCTCCAGTACCACTGAATGTTTTGACCGCTCCGTGGCCTTTCGCTATGTGGGGCATTGACATGATTGAAGAAATCAAGCCTACCGCTTCTAATGGACATCGTTTCATCCTTGTTGCCATTGATTACTTTACCAAATGGGTAGAAGCAGCCTCGTTCGCATCTGTTACCAAGAATGTTGTGGCTCGATTCATCAAACATAATCTTATTTGTCGGTACGGCGTCCCTGAAAGGATCATCACAGACAATGGTACTAATCTCAATAACAAAATGATCACCGAACTCTGTATGCAGTTCAAGATTAAGCATCACAACTCTTCTCCATATCGGTCAAAAATGAACGGTGCAGTGGAAGCCGCCAACAAGAATCTCAAGAAGATCATACAAAAGATGACAGTGACTTAAAAGGATTGGCACGAGATGTTGCCATTTGCTCTCCACGGTTATCGCTCTGATCTGAACATCTACATGGCAACTTCCTCTCGTATACGGTATGGGCGATCCACCAATTGAGGTTCATATACCCTCAACCAGAGTCCTCCAGGATGCAGAGCTAGGCGAAGTCCAGACTCTCCTTGACCAGATCAACTTGATCGACGAAAAGCGGCTCGCATCCATCTGCCATGGACAAATCTATCAAAAATGGATGATCAGAGCATTCAATAAGAAAGTTAAGCACCGAGTCTAGCAAGTTGGTGATCTAGTAGTCAAGCGCATCATCCTTCCACAGGTGATCCCAAGGGCAAATGGACTCCACCTATGAGGGACCATTTGTAGTCAAAGCGATATTTTCGGTAGACTATGATACTTAGCACCATGGATGGAGAGACTTTCCACACCACGTGAGCGTAGACATAGTCAAAAATACTACATGAGCGAGACCCGCTAGGTCGGCCGGCCTAGGCAAAAATAAGGGCATCTGGCGAACCAAAGAGGTTCGGGCAAAAGTTAAGGATATATATACAAAAATGTCGCCCGACAAGTCAAAAACACCGCAAAGCGGCTTGGGCAAAAAGGGTATCTGGTAGTGAAAACCGAAAGGCGGTCTAGGCAAAATTAGGGATTTAAGCGTCGACTATGTCTCGTCCATATCACCTACTTATAGACTACACTACTATCGACTTCAAGATTCAAACAACGCGGATCGATTGCAATCACTTTATTCTAACAAGGAGATGAGATAGTCGAAAATATATGAGCAATAGCATAGTTGAAACTCGGCGAGATTGTTTCGCATAGCTTTTACTATTCCAACAATTTCCTCTTACTAGGATATTTGTCTCTTGTATACAAACGCGACTATAGGCCACTTTTCAAATTAATGCAATTCCTCTTTTCCTTTTCAATTTCAATTTTATTGTTGCTTGCATAAAGTCCTATGTTTGTTTTGAATGATTATATGCATCTGACAGTAAACACCCGTTCACAAACATACGAAAAGTGAATAGAAACAAGCAATTACTACAGACTCTAGGAACTGAGATGACGACCAAAGTCACCAATACATCCCCATAGAGTCACTTGCATAGGGAATACATCCATAGGGTTACCAATCCCCACGGAGCCATCTCTCTCCCTACAAAGACAAATCTTCTCCGACGAAGTACTCGTCTCCTCCCAACATTGTTCCAACACTTATCAATTTCATCACATTAGTCCCCGAGCAGTGATCCTATCAGCTTCATCAACTTTAATGATCCTATCAATTTCATCACATTAGTCCCCGAGCAGTGATCCTATCAACTTCATCAACTACAAGACTCATCACCTCAAGTGATCCTATCAAACTCATCACCTTAAGTGATCCTATCAACTTGATCACATTAGTCCCCGAGCAGTGATCCTATCAGCCTCATCAGCTTTAATGATCCTACAAGCCTCGTCAAGCTTTAATGACCCTATCAGTGTCACCACGCCATGTTCAGTCTCCAAGCAGTAACGAATCGTTTCATATCATCCCTAGCCAAATAGTTCTCAATCGGCAGCATCAATATCCAAACTCGAGATTTGGTCAGATAGTGCATCGGAGAAATTTGAAGCATCTCTTTTTCTCCCCAGTCAAGGTTTTTCAACAACCTTATCTCCAAGCAAGCGTCAAAAATCTCCAGTAGAATGTTCCTATCTTCTTCAAGATGGATATGTTTTGAAACACTACAACATCTACATTCATGCATCATCCATAAAAGTCATAACATATGCATACATCATAGTAATATTGTCATACACTCGCATGCATCATAATCTACATAAGCCTAACCATATCTTGTCAAGATTTTATCTCCCCAACAAGTAAAAAGTCATTTTCCAAATAGAAAGGTCAAAGATTAATGCCCGAAACAAGACGGGAGAACTATCTGAGAGATCGCACGAATTATTTCCAGGCAACAGATTATGGATTAATACCTGAAGAAAGACGAGAAAACTATCCACATCCTGCCAAGTACTCGCCTTAGAAATAGCCAAGACGAAGGTTTATTCTGACTCTCTCTTCCTATCAAGCTCCCTGGATGGGATCTTTAAGCCCATCTCCAACTACACATCTTCAGTACCCTAGATGGCATCTTTAAGCCCATCTCCAATATTTCTCTCATCCAAAAGACAAATAAAAGAGTCTAGCATACGACTCACTCTCTAGTAGTAGCTTCTACAAATGGCATCTATAAGCCCATTCTAGCGCATCGTCAACTGGCGATCCTATTCAATACAACAGCGAGTGCAAATTTTCAGATGTACTCGAGTGTTCAATCATCTTCTACCTTCAGGTCACGAAAGGAAAGCATGCCAATCTAACCCTTCCAGTACAACAAGATTGAACAGGGGCAACTGTTATACCCTAAAATTTTCCCTCCCACTTCTCAAGGCAATTCACAGCTCAATCCTCAAGGGTTTCACAAGGGTTGACCAGATAAACCCTCTCCTAAGCAATCAATCCAAGCTAGGGTTTTTTGCTATTCTCAAGTCAAGATGGACTTCCCAATGCTTCAAGTGATCATCATACCTCATCCTATGTTCCAAGGGATCATTATGTCAATTTTCAAGCCTCACAAGTCAAAGTTGCTCATCCAATTGCTCAGATAGCTAAAAATCAGTTGTATTGGATAAAAAGTCAATTGCGGTCAACATACAGTCAAACTTCATGATTTTTGGTCAACATCAATATTTTGAAGTCATATTCATCATTTGATCAAGGGGTGACCATGATTCATCAAGAAAAGTCAAGATCTGATCAAAAGTCAAAGTTTCCAAACTAGGGCTTCTCTAGACAAAAGTCAACAGAACTTTGACAAAGCATAACTTTCACATGCTTCATCAGAAATTTCTCCACCAAAGCTCATTTTGAAGAGAATTCAATTCTCTACAACTTCATGTCTCACAAGCTTGGGCAGAAAATGCTTCATTTGGAAGATATGGATCAAGACATTATAGGTCCTTCTAGAAAAGTCAATAAAAGTCATATTTTTACAAAGAAGTGTCCATGAGTATGGAAACTCCAATGAAGATGAAACCAAAAAGGCTGTTTACAAGACATCTTGAGCTTTCTAAAAAGTCCAAGAACACCCAAAAATGTTGAAAATTGAGCAAGATACAAATTGTGCAAGTTGAGCATTTTTGTGGAGGTGCATGAAGAAAAATACCTTGCAAAAGCCAAAAATTTCCAAATGGGCCTAATACTTTATGATTTAAACTTGATCATAAGATTATCCATGACGATTATGCTGCATGCCATGCCTCTCACTCATTTATTTATTTAGTTTTTGAAATTAATAGCTTAAATTCAAATTTAATTAAATAAAATGCAAAAATAAAAGATAAGGCAAGTTGGGTTGGATATTTGCATGGCTTGAGGTCCAAGATAGCTCACTACAAGCTGTCAATTTTGTGTAAGAAGATTGAGGATGAGATTGATCAAGATTGGAAAGATTTTGTGCAATTTTTCAAATCAAATATTCTCCATTTAAGGAGAATATTTTCTCTTAATGCCTTGACCTAATTCCACTCTTCTATAAATACTTAGCATTCTTACAAGGCAAGGAGACCTTTAAGAGACCTCTCTCACGTGCTGCCAGCCTCTTGCAAAACCCTAAAAATTCTCAAAACTTTCTCAAAGTTGGCCAAATTGTATTCCAACTTCCAGCCGGTTTCAAGTGCTTCCAAGCATTGATTCTTGTTCCTGAGGTATAGTAGGGTAAGAATGGATCATTATCCATGGCCAAAACATGCTGAATTGTGCCATTCACAAGCATCCATATTCATATTTTCTTGAAATCGTATTTTGTATTTTACTCTGTTTTCTTGATATTTAACCATGCTAATATGTTCATGAGGTTTGTTAGAACATGTTTGATCCATCCTCCACAAGTTTTGACGTATAAATCACTAGATGCCATTGATTGGGCATGAACTTAGTGAAGATTCGATTTCCACGATACAAGCTGTTTTAGGACAAACAAACCTTACCATCATGATCGTAGAGTCCTATATAGTCAATCTGGGCTTTTACTTTTCATAAATTGATGCATTTTACAAGTTTTTGATGATTGATGCCAATAGGAAGATGACGAGCAGATTACGGTGCATCGATCGAGAAGATATTAACCCTTACATATTCTGAGTCGAAGAATGAATGGATGTATCACCCAGTGATTCACCTTCTTGTACTATGTCATTCTCCCTATCAGGTCATGGGTTCAAACCCCACCTTTTGCTCCTTTTCTATTTACCTTGCAGGTTTCCAGATTTCCAGAAGTCACGCCTCAGAAGCTCCAACTTATGGATCCTTTCCACCGCCAGTGCCAACTGGGCATTTCAACACCGAGCTCCAACCACGGGCCTCACTGACGTCAGTGCCAACCACGAGTCTCCCTGTAGAAATCCTCTAGAAGCTCCAACTGGATGCCCCCAAATGAGAAGTCCCGAGCTCCGACACGGGCGCCCCAGATCCGAGTCTCAGCTCCGGCGGGACCCTTTCAACATCGGAACCCTAGGCTCCGACACGGGCGACTCGACATCGAACTCCGAGCTCCAACTTTTGGGTGCCCCGACAGCGGAACTTCCGGCTCGACTTACGGGATAGCTTCGCCGAAGCTCTCTAATGTTTTGTTTTATACAATATCTACACAAGAAACTAGCTAACAATTTGACCTAGAATGCAACTAGGGATTGAATGAGGCATGGTTGATGCATGAATGCAAAAGAATGAAACCCATAGCATACAAATATGTGGAAGGCAGTAGCTATCATGGTAATAATTAATGATCATCATACACATGTTAATCATGACAATCCACAAACAAAGGAAGCTAGAAGAACCTAAGCATGCATCTCGAAGTGTGTGGTGAAGATGTGAATGGATGTGGGATTGTGGACATGCCTTGTGGTGTAATTTTTGAGTGAATTCAGTGGTGGAAACATAGATGTTACATACATGTTAGGCACAAACAAATTACATTCATCTCAAAAGAAAAGAAAGCAAGAGCTAATACAAGAACTAGTCAAGAATTTGTCCTAAACATGCTCCTAGGAATCAAATGAAACATGGCATGGCATAAGTGAAAAGGTATGATATTTAGATGATGGAACATGATAAAAATCAGTAGTTATCATGGTAGAGATGCACCCATGTCACACACTGTCATACCCCAAAATTTGCCCTCCATCTACTCAAAAGATTTCATACATCCATACTCAAGGATTCCTCAAGAGTTGATCAGACAAACTCTCTCCTAGACAATCAACCCAAACTAGGGTTTGGTATCTCTCAAGTCAAGATGGATTTCCAACATCTCCAATAGCCTTCATGCCTCCTCATATGCTTCAAAGGTTCTCCATGCCAAGTTTCAAGCCTCACAAGTCAAGTTTCCTCAGACAATTGCTCAGATGGTTGAAAATCGAGTGTATTGGACAAAAGTCAAGCTGTGGTCAACATACGTCAAAACTTCGATTTTTGGTCAACATCCTCATTTTGAAGTTACATTCATCATTTGATCAAGGGTTGATCATGATTCATCAAGAAAACTCAAGATTTGCCCAAAAGTCAAACTTTCTAAATTAGGGTTTCTAGATGAAAAGTCAAGCTGAACTTTGGTGATCATAACTTTCTCATACTTTCTCAGAAATTTTTCCACCACCTCTTGTTTTGAAGGAAATTCAATTCTCTACAACTTCATGTCTCACAAGAATGTCCAAAAAATGCTTCATTTGAGAGGTATAGCTCAAAACATTACAGGTCATTTTCAAAGTCAACAAAAGTCAACTTTTGTTTTGAAGATATTTTGAGCATGGTAACTCCAATTGAGATGAGACCAAAGACATTGTTTAGAGGACTCTTAGAGCTTTCTAAAAAGTCCAAGAACTCTCAAAAATGTGGAAAATTGAGCAAGTTGCACCATTCCCAAGTTGGGCAATTTTGAAAGAATGCACAAAGAGATACTTCAAAAATCAAATCTTTTGCAAATGGGCCTATCTTTTCTTCATCCTAACTTGTTTCTCAAGCAATTAGGAATATCCAAGCCCAATGCCACGAATTTTGGTTTATTTTCTATTTAATTTGGAATTTATTCATTTAAATACAAATTAAATTCAAAATAAAGTATAAAATCAAAATTAATTGAAAGATTGATTTTATTCTTTCCTTGATGTCCAATTAACTCACAAATGCTAGCCAAATCAGAATTGAAGCAAAAAAGGCAAGATTGGATTGAAATTGATCAAATTTGAAAATTTGATTTTCATGAAAAAATCAAATTTGATTATCATTGATTATTGATCAAATCTTTCCAAGTTCAATCTCAAATCCTTCCAGTATATATACACAATGCATATCAATCAAAAGAACAGGAAAGAATTGCTCCAGAAACCCTAATCCAAAGCTCAAAAATCCGTGCCTCTCAAGCAAAGTGTAGACCTAGTTCCAGCCACTTTCAATCGCATTTGAGGATTCCATTGCATTCCTTGGGTTGTTCTGAAGCAGTCCAGACCTTTACATCATCCAAAAGCATCAAGAAACACATTATCCGAATTTGGTTTGTTCTTGAAATTTCAAAAATCGTATTCTTTGATTCATGCATTGTTAACATGTTTTGTGTTTGTTTTTGTGATTAGTGATGAGTTTGCAAGCTTTCTGGATGCTTTAATCGAATTTCCATGGCCGGGAACACGTATTGCCATTGTTAGGGTTTCCTGTGCCGTTTTAGGGTTTCACGAAATAGGGAAAATTGGACCATGAGACCATGACCAATGAATTCGGAACGATGCCTGGAATCGAACCATGTATTTACAATGCATTTATATTACTTGTGCTTGATTTTCCATGTAGCCGGGGCCTCTAGCGTCGAAGAAAAGCCGGCAAGCTTTTGAAAATTCAAATTGAAGAAGGCGATGAAGCTGGCGCGGCGAGAAAGGAAAGGTGCGCGTGTTATTTTCAAACCGATCCGTTTCAAACAGTCGCGCGCTCGGTTGGTCGACATATCGTTTTCAAGGTTTGAAAGGATGTCTCGATTCGATTCTGGTTGAGACAATCCCTTTTACACTTTCAAACTCAAATATTTTCCCATTTTCATTATTTTTAATATTTTCATCATATTTTAATTCTTTTCTATATTTTATTTGAGCATTAAAAATCATCAAAAATATTTTTCTTTTTACATTAGTTTTATAAAATCTTTATTTAATTTACAAAATTAAAAATATCTTTTTGCATGCATATTTATTTTATTTTGATTTTAACATTTAAATCATATTAAATTAGTTTTTAATTATTAAACACATCTAAAATTCCAAAAATTATTATAGCTTATTTATCTTATTTCCAGCATGCATAAATTTTCTCATATTTAAAATTGCATTTTTCTAACATTTTCTCTTTCAATTTCATCATATTTCCGATTTTCTTATTCTTTCACGAGTTGATCCGATTCGGATGTTTCTTCCGTTTTCTATTTTAATTTTTCCAATAATGTAACTGCTCATGGGATGTAATAGTTTAATTTAGGGTTTTATTTTCATAAGTTAAATTATGTATCGCCCCAAAGCCATGTAATAGCGTAGGTTTATTTTCGCACTTTACATTCCGCATTTTACTTTCCGCACCCTTATCAATTGCTAGTAATTAGGCGTGTATGGCAAGATAATAATTGGACATAGCTCACACTAATTTCAAGATAATATATTCGAATTCAACACACTTCTTTCACACGCACCCTTAGGGTAATTCTCTCTCGATGCCTTCGATTCAAAATGGTCATGTCCCTCGAGCGTAGAGGTATTCTAGCACCGTTGCCTTCCAAACAAATCATCATAGTCCCTTGATACAAAGATCATAGACCCACGATGTCGCCTCCGAATACATGATCTTGACCCTCGATTGTCGCCTCGAAAATGATGATAGTCCCGAATGTGCTAGGATACTTCCTGAGTTGCCTTCTATGACCATCCGATGTCCCGAATGTCCGCTTACATCCAGCGAATGGAGCTACCTACTAACTAATGGTATGGCTAGAGCTATTCTAAAGGAATGTAGAAGTACAACAAAGCGACCAATTACGGTGGGTAAATAAGTCTCTTAGTTGCTTGCTCTATCAAATGCTTTTCACACTACACTCTTTTCAAAGTTCAATTTCTTTTCAAAACAAAAACATTTCCGAACACTTTGTATACACTCCTACATGAGTCATTACAAAGTCAAAGCGAAATGCCTTTTTTCAAAACATCTTTGTCAAACACACAAAGCAATTTTAAAAAGTTATCTAAGAGCAACTAAGAGCCCGTAGAATAACTGCGGATGGAAAGGGTGCTAATACCTTCCCTTTTCATAACCATTCTCCCGAACTCAGAATCTAACGAAGGTCTTTTTCTATTACTTTTACCTTCCCTTAATTGGATAAAAATAAAAGTCGGTGGCGACTCTTGCTATCCGCACATTTGGATACAAAAATCCTACAAAGTCAGTTCACCGTATCCGATGGCGACTCTGTGAAACCCTAAAGAGAGAATTGCCTTAGGGATTTCTAGATAACCTTTATTGCTTTTGTTTGACTTGTATGCTTTATCTTTAAGGGTTGCTTGGGTATTATATTGTTGGGGATCCTACACGGATCCGGGTTTCCTTTTAGGTAAGTAGCATTAGATCATCGCGACCGTTAGGCGTATAACTACGCGGTCAACATGATGGCTACGTTAGCGTGACACTTTGGTTGCCCGATACTCTTCATTCCCAAGTTGAAGAAAGTATTTGGCTTCTGCGTGGTGTCATCAGCGCTAACTAAACTTTTAGAACCTTAATTGACCCATCTTGGCCATTAGAAGGTAGTGAGATGGCCGACTTTGTGTAGACCGAGGTTGGTTGATACTCGATGCTACGCTCATTGAGATCAACTTTTGGGACATTTTCGATCGACCACTTGGCGTCGTATTGAAATAAGCGCCTCGAGAAAGATCGTGATATGAGATTCCTAGAACCGGTTACTATTATAGGACAGGATGAACCAACTCAAACTTTTGGTAGGGTAATCACCTATACCTCATGCAAGCCTTAAACATAGGCTCATTGTGTGAATTGTTTGTGTGTGCTAAACATGACATCATGACATCATTCGCATTGCATATCATTTCTAACTATTTCAAGGACCTAGGGATTTATCTTTGCTCTGTTTTGTAGGGATTATGGCTTCTAGAAAGACTATCGAATCAACTTCATGGGTATCCTTCTCACTCAAAATTGGTTTGAAATTCCGACCATGCTCGGTTCATCAAAAGACATGGTTATCTACTTGATTTGGTTATCTCGGTTTTGAAGAAGATATGATGCATGTCCTATTCGGTTCTTTGATCCGAAACACCATTGCTTTACATTTCAGTTATCGGTTGGTTCCTACCTTAGAAGAGTTCTCTAAGCTACTTGGGGTACCTATTCTTGACCAAATGCCATTCACGGTTTGGAAAAGGTTCCTAAGTTGAAGACATTGCATCCGCCTTACATCTTAAGCTCGGACATTGAAGCCAATTGGGAAACTAGAAGTGGAGTTAAGGGTTTACTTTCCAAGTTCTTAATCAAGAAAGCGAGAATTCCTCAAAGTTATGAGTTTCCATGCATTTGAGAACATTGTGGCCTTGCTAATTTATGGTTTGGTTCTATTCCTAACTCGGATCAATTCATAGATGTCAATGCCATCAAGTTGTTTCTTACCCGATCGATTGCCTACCACTTGGAGACATTCTACATTCTCTCCACACTCGTACTACTAAGGAACTCTCATGTGTTGTATCCGTTACTTTCAAGGTGGTTTATTTCGCACCTTCCTCCATCGAGTTTGAAGAATGAACAAAGGTTGAGATGGTCTCAAAGATTGATGTCACTCTCTCATTCGGATATCCGTTGGAATCTTTTCTCTCAAAAGTTTCACATTCATTGGCGTTGTGGAGAATTCCCTAATGTACCACTACTTGGTATAAGGGAGGTATTACTTACAACCCTTCTCTAGCTCTACGTCGGTTTGGTTTTGCTCGAAGATGGTCCACATGATATGCTTCTCCAAGATGTTGTGTTCGACTACAATCACGATCTCGAATTACCGCGAAGGTTTATACATGCTTGGGGCATGGTAAAGAAGGCGATACCAAGACTTTGGGGCACCGAACTCCATTCCTTGGGAACCTTACCTCAAATGGGTGCGAGCTCGAGCTCAAACCTCATGATGCCATTCACGCTGTTTTACCGGTAATTATGGAACTGTTGCTATAGGTGGCGTACCTATCTTGTTCTCCATCGACATGCCTCTGATTTTGAAGACTTGAAGAGATCTTGGATTCAACTAAAGAAGAAAGGATACCTTTGAAGCTCGAGTGCTATGCAAGCGAGAAGAAAGTGTTAGAGTTGACCAAGCTACTTCATGAGGCGAAACATCAACGCTTACATCGGCACCAAGAGAAGCGCCCATGGGAGACTTAGAGCTTTAGGATTTTTTGTTTTCTTTTATTGCTTTGAACTATCTCTTGTACTTAAAAGAAAAAGAATAATAATGAGAAGTACTAATAAATGTTTGTTCATTGCTTGTTTAACAAATTTAAATCTCTTAGGTCCTTGAAAACATTGCATTGCATTCGCATAAACATTGCATAGCATAGCATAACATTGCATCACGGTACATTGGAGATTGGTTTTCTCATTTGCTCGCTATTTATTTTAGCGAAATGGCTCTTGAGCAGTATCAAAGATCTCAAGCTCGAATGCTCGGTTTCAGGGATGTTCACCAACTTGGTCCAAGGCCAAGAAGATCGAAGAAGCTCATCAACAAGAAGAAGAAGGTTGTTGGTCTCCTCGACATGGGTAGGCGTTTCAAAGGGGTCCAAAGTGGTCGGCCGTATTGAGCTCTCTGAAGGAAGTGTCCATACCGGGGAGTACCAAGGGTGATGAAGGTGATCAGCGTGAGCCAAAGAAAGGAGGAGATGATCAGTCTGATTATAGCCAACACTCTGAGGAAGATGACAAGTACAAGCAACTTGAAGATCGTCTGAATCTTGTGGAAAACGAAGATGTCGGGTGAATTTTGATGATCTGAGTCTTGTTCCGTGTTGTGATTCCTCCCAAGTTCAAAGTTCCTACTTTTCCAAATATGATGGCATGTCTTGCCCTAAAATGCATTTGAAGTCCTATGTCGGAAGATCAATCCCACATGTGATGAAAGTTGTGGATGCACTATTTTCAAGAGAGTTTGTCAGGAACTCGGTTGGAATGGTACTATCACTAGAGAATGACCGTATCCGTACTTGGGTGACTTGGTGATGCTTTCTGAACAATATGAGTACAATCTTTGAATTGACACCCACTCGCATGCAACTACAAAGCATGTCTATGGGTCGTGACGAAAGTTCAAGAGTATGCTCGAAGTGGAGAGATCTAGCGAGGAGTTCAACCACCCTTGTCCAATAGGGAGTTGGTTGATATGTTTATGGGAACATGACCCATTCTTCAATCATCGATTGGAAATTCTTCATCCGGATTCAAGTGATATTGTGGACGGCGCATTGAAGCGGTATCAAGAGTGGGAAGATTCATGTAGAGACATCTTGAATCTTGCGAAGAGATCCTTTGGTGCTAAGAAAGAAGCTAATGCGGTGTATGGTCGGAAAAGCCGAGCCAAGACCGATCGTGCTCAATCGTGGGCGGTTGTGATCTCGATCCTACATCGGCCAACCTCGGTGAGACAGTAGCGTAACGAGCAGCGCCCGAAGGCGGTTCTGAAGATCAACATGCCTTTGCATGAGCCTTGCAACACATGTTGAAAGCGGTGATAACCTTGAGGATCCTCCTCGAATATCAACACTTCCTCTCCAGTACAATCCAATGCTAAGTGTGCTTACCATTCCAACCCGGGACGACGACAATTGTTGGGCTCGAAGAACAAGATTCAAGATATGATTGAAGCTAAGCGATTGAGTTTGACCCTCTGTTGAGACTCGAATGTGATCAACGCCTATGCCTAACCATGACAAGAGTTCCAATCTTTGTTGGTGGCGATACTTATGTTTTCAACATAGATGACTTGACCATTCCTCGATGGTTTAAGAAGAATTTGTTGCAAGCGGTGTCAATCCGGGATGCCCGAGAGAGTTGTCGTTGGTGCTCGTTTGCACTGATGGTTGTGCTTGGTTGAGAAGGCGTGTTCGATGCATGATGGATAACCGTGAGATACTATTTACGAAACCACCCGTCTGTGTGAAGAAATGTCTAAGTTGAAGATCGACAATTGAGAAGCTGTACCATCTGTGTGGGATACCTTGGGGCAGCCAAGTGGAAAATATGATTACATGGTGAAGTACACATCACGATAGTTACAAAATTCCTATTGAAGATGTTAAAGGCGACGGATGGGGTGATGATTTCCAGACTATCTTGATGTTAACACTATAAGGATTTCCTCTGCTGATTCCGTGCCTAGAATGGCACCTCTCATCATTACTTCTCCAAGGCCAGTTCCATATTCCTCTGACAAGGCTATCCCTTGGAATTATGGGTGATGTTTACTATCATGGCGTCAAGCAAGATCCTCGACAATTGAAGATCTTCTTTTGAAGTTTCTATTCCTGACATTGACAACATCACCGGATCAAGTAAGGTGACCAGAACCGGAAGGGTATTCTCTCCAGAGATCTCTCCTCCAAAAGACACTGCGACTCTAGCTCGCATTCCAGCTACTCAATCAATATCCCACTAGAGGAAAGAACGGTAACTCATCCCTGCTCGACGGAAGTACCAAAGGAAGTTCTGAAGACACCTCAAACAAGAAATGGAGAAATTAAAGATCATCAAGAAGAGTGACTACAATGTTGTGGAGCAGTTAGGAGAGACTCCGTCCAAGATTTCCATGCTTGCTCTGCTCTTATGCTCCGAGGCTCATGCTAATGCCTTGGTGAAGTTTCTGAAGAATGCTCATGTGCCGCAAGACACTACCAGCGATCAATTCGAAGTTTGTATTGCTAGCTGGCTGCCAACAACGGCCTAGGCTTCTCGATCTTGATTTGACTCCTTAGGAAAGAAACATAACAAAGCCTTGCACATCTCATTGAATGCAAGGGCACTACCTTATCTCATGTTTTGGTGGATACGGTTACGCTCTGAATATCCTACCGGCCTTTTGATCGACTTGATGTCGAAGGGTTGGTTCGAGACCCGTGACATTATCGTGAGAGCTTTTGATGGTTCTAAGCGCACGGTGCTTGGAGAGCTCACTACACTGTTAAAGTCGGTTCCCGGACTTTTGATTCCACTTTCTTTGTCATGGACATCCGTCCGACTTACTCTTACCTACTTGGGCGCCCTTGGATACATGGGGCGGTTTTACCTACTTTGCATCGAGCTGAAGTACCGGTGAAAGGGAAGTTGTTACGGTGTGTGGTGAAGAAGAGTATGGTCGATCATCTGATCATTCCGCTATCTCGAGATGGAGGGTGAATTCTTGAGACTCCTGTCAAGCTTTTGAAACAATTCCAGTCATGCACTGTGACTCTCCGTCCTCTGAAGATGCCAAAGTTCCGCCTAGGATGGCCTCATTGAAAGATGCTCAAGCTGCTGTTGAAGAAGGTAGTTCTATTTGGGGACAACTCCGGATCTTCCCTTCAAATCGACAAGGCGGTTTAGGCTTCACCATCAAGGTCGGAAGATGATACGCCGTGACGTGGCCAACTTCCTTCCGCATCAGCCAGTGGAATCCATGCTATAGAAGGCGGCGGCAAAGGCCGACATCACAAGTGGATCTTCCCAACTCGGATCATGGGCTCAACAATTGGAAGGCGAAGGCGTCATACCAATCTCCTTTAGCCGGGAGTAATTGCTTTTGTTTTATTTTGCTTTTCGTATTTCTTTATGTTTGAACAATAAACTTTGAAAGCTGGTGCCTTGCCGGGTCATGGTTCGTTCGAGGTTTTATCATCGTTTGCGTATTTTCATTCAATAAATTCGTTGGATTTTGCATTCAATTGTTTGTTTTCTTTCATTTACTTTATCACCCTTCAAAAGCTATGTGTTCTTACACACCCGTGATACTGCGAATCACTCGAATCTAG
The DNA here is from genome assembly GCA_021764765.1 of Vicia sativa. Classification (NCBI taxonomy): domain Eukaryota; kingdom Viridiplantae; phylum Streptophyta; class Magnoliopsida; order Fabales; family Fabaceae; genus Vicia; species Vicia sativa. Next base: position 253,701,117 of record CM038795.1, read on the forward strand.
TTAATAGACTATGCTAGTGCTAAATATGACTTGATAATCCGATCCACCAAGCCGAAGGCGAAAGTGAGGAAGATTGTGAAGTGCCGGAGAACTTGCGGTTGCTACAGCAAGAAGAGCGAGTTATCTGACCACCGAAGAGCAAGTTGAGGTTGTGAATTTGGAGTCTGCGAAGGCGAAAAGAGATCAAGATAGGAGCGGGTCTTGAGAACAGTGTCAAAGAAAGGTTGGTTCGGATGCTACGAGATTATGTTGAGGTTTTGCTTGGTCATACGAAGACATGCGGGTTTAGACATTGATATTGTGGTACACGATTGCCGACAAAAAGGTTTTCTCGGTGAAACAGAAGGTTTCGCATCGTCTGAGATGTCGGAGAAAATCAAAGCGAGAAGTTATAAACAGTTCAACTGGTTTCTTAGCATCACCTCCTATCCCGATGGGTTGCAAATGTGGTACCCGTGCCTAAGAAGGATGGCAAGTACGAATGTGTGTGGATTACGAGATCGAACAAAGCGAGCGAAAGACAATTTCCACTTCCTCATATTGATGTTACGGTTGACAATACCGCTCGGCATAAGGTTTTCTCCTTCATGGATGGTTTCTCGGTTACAATCAGATCAAAATGGCTCCGAAGACATGGAAGACTACTTTCGTTACGGTGGGGCACTTACGCTACAAGGTTATGCCGTTCGGATGAAGAATGCGGCGCCACTTATCGCGTGCTATGGTGACATTATTTCATGACATGATTCATCACGAGATAGAGGTCTATGTCGGCGACATGATAGCTCGGTCCTGAAGAAGAACGTCTTGATCACTTGCGAAACGATTAAAGAAGTACAGTTGAGACGAATCTAACAAGTGCACCTTTGGAGTTAGATCAGGAAAACTCCTAGGGTTTGTTGTCGATGGTAAAGGTATTGAAGTTGATCCGCCAAGGTTAAAGCTATTCAAGAGATGCCGCGCCCAGAGAGAAGGAAGTCGAGAGGTTTCTTGGGCGATTAAACTACATTGCAGATTCATTGCACACTAGCTACTTGTGAGCCAATCTTCAAGTTACTTAAGAAAGATCAAGTGGTAGAATGGAGCAGCGATTGCCGATCGCTTTTGACAAAATCAAGGAGTACCTACAATCCTCCTATCCACGATGCCGCGAAGGAAGACCTCTTATCATGTACTTGCGGTGTTGGAGAATTCAATGGGGTGTGTGTTGGGGCAACATGGCAGTCGAAAAGAGCATGCAATATACTACCTTAGCAAAAGTTTACCGGTGTGAAACAAGATACTCACCTCGAGAAAACTTACAACGCTTTAACTTGGCTGCTCACCGACTAAGGCAGTATATGTTGACTCACACTACCTTGTTGATTTCTAAGATGGATCCGATAAAATACATCTTTGAGAAACCAGCTCTCTCGGAAGAATAGCAAGATGGCAAATGATCTTGACCGAGTATGACATCGGTACACTTCTCGAAAGCGATCAAAGGAAGTGTGGTAGCCGATCATTTGGCTCATCAAGCCGTGAGCGACTATCGATCTATGCGATTCAATTTCGAGACGAAGATGTTTTACTAATTCTGATTGTGAAGAACCAGGCCCAGACGAAGGACACGAACAAGGATCCCGATGGACTATGGTCTTTGATGGAGCCTCAAGCGCTTGGCAATGGCATTGGCGCCATCATTACATCCCTACGGGACATCGCCTTTCACCGCCAGATTATGTTTCGATTGCACTAACAACATGGCGGTACGAAGCGTGCATCATGGGTATCAAAGCGGCTATCGACTTAAGAATCAAGTTCTTACAAGTGTATGGAGACTCGGCTTTGGTGATCGGTCGATTAAGGCGAATGGGATCGAAGCATCCGAATCTCATTCCATATCGAGCATGTTAGAGTTTGATTCCTACTTTGAAGAGATCACTTTCAATCATATTCCACGAGAAGATCGGTTGGCGGACGCATTGGCTACTATGTCGTCTATGTTCAAGGTTAGATGGGACAACGAGGCTCCCGGATCATCATTGAGAGGTTCGACGAACCAGTATTGTTATGAGCTTGACGGAAGAGAAACCTTGGTACTATGGCGTGAAGAGGTATCTTGAGACTCGGGAATATCCATGAGGGCATCATTAATGATAAAAGTTCATGAGAAGGTTTGCATCCAAATTCTTCCTCGACAGCGACATCTTATACAAGCGCAACCACGACTTGTGCTTACTCATTGTGTAGACGAGCGACAATGCGTATCATGGAAGAATTACGAAGGAATTTGGTACCCACTCCGTGGACACACTATGGCTAAGAAGATTTTGAGAGCAGTTACTATTGGTCCACCATGGAAGCGATTGTCACCGCTATGCTCGATCTTGTCACAAATGCGGTTATGCCGACAAAGTGCACGTACCTCCAGTACCTCTGAATGTTTTAACTTCTCCGTGGCCTTTCGCAATGTGGGGCATTGACATGATTGGAGAGATTAAGCCCACAGCTTCCAATGGACATCGTTTCATCCTTGTGGCAATTGACTATTTCACCAAATGGGTAGAAGCGACCTCGTATGCATCTATTACCAAGAATGTAGTGGCTCGATTCATCAAGCATAATCTTATCTGTCGATATGGCACTCCCGAAAGGATTGTCACAGATAATGGTTCTAATCTCAACAACAAGATGATCACCGAACTCTGCACGCAGTTCTAGATCAAGCATCATAACTCCTCTCCTTATCGGCCTAAGATGAATGGCGCAGTGGAAGCCGCCAATAAGAACATTAAAAGATTATCTGAGAAGATGACGGTGACTTACAAAGATTGGCATGAGATGTTACCATTTGCTCTTCATGGTTATCGCACTGACACGAACATCAACGAGCAACCCCTTCTCTCTTGTACGGTATAGAAGCCGTCTTACCCATCGAGGTTCGGATACCCTCGACGAGTCCTCCGGAGGCGAGTTAGGCGAAGCGATTGGGTCGAATCGCCTTGACCAGATTAACTTGATTGATGAGAAGCGACTCGCGTCCATCGCCATGGACAGTTATCGAAGCGAATGATCGAGCATTTAACAAGAAGGTCAAACAAGAGTCTACCAAGTCGGTGATCTAGTAGTCAAGCATCATTCTTCCACAAGGTGATCCAGGGCAAATGGACTCCCTTATGAGGGACCGTTTGTAGTCAAGGGTATTTTCGGTGACTATGATACTTAGCACCATGGATGGTGAAGACTTCCCACACACGTGAGCGAGACATAGTCAAAAATACTACGCATGAAATAGACCCGCTAGGTCGGCGAACCTAGGAAAAATAAGGGCATCTGGCGAACCAAAGGTTCGGGCAAAAATTAAGGATATATACAAAACATGTACACCGGCAAGTCGAAAACACGAAAAGGCGGCTTGGGCAAAAAGTATCCGTGGTGAAAACCGAAAGGCGGTCTAGGCAAAAGTTAGGGATTTAAGCGTGCGACTATGTCTCTTCGGATCATACGCTTCGGACTACTATCGGCATTCAAGATTCAAATGGCGAAGATCGGTCTACTCACTTTCTCGTGACAGGAGATGAGATAGTTGAAATATATGAGTACTAGCATAGTTGGAACTTAACGAGATTGTTTCCATAGCTTTTACCTTTCTTGTGTACAAACTACTTGGCCATCGCCACCTTTCAAAAAAATACATATCTGACTTCTTTCTCTTTACAATTTACATTGTTGTTATTTGCAATAAGTCCAACGTTTGCTTTGAATGACTATCGCATTTGACAATAAGAATCGATCACAAACATCGAAAAGTGAACATACAAAAGTACTTACTACGAGTTCGGGGTGGGATGGCGACGAAAGTCAACAAATAGTTCCCACGAACATAAAGGTGTCACCCACAACACACCTTCCCAGTGAGTATAAGGAATCCACGGCGGTGATTCCACTCAAGCGAGCAATGTTACATCGATCTCAGCGGTAGCACCTCATCCCCAGTCAAGGTATTCATCCCGGCGTGTCTCAATCCTCCCCTTCTCGGCGGTATCCGGACTCGAAACTTGGTCAGATAGTGCATCGGAGGAAACATACACTTTTATTCCCGGCCGGAGATTACAACGGACTCCAGACTCTTCTAGCCCGGTCTCTCAACAACCATCAAATGCTCTCCAGTGAGATTTACACTCGGAATCCCCAATAGAGCGTCTCCTAAATTTCCTCAGCAGGATCTACATACAAGGTCCTCAACAGATCGCCTCCCGGACTTTCCTCGGAGGTCTATATATGAGATCTCCGACAACGAGCCTCTCGAATCTTTACTTTCCTCAACAACGTCTAGGCCCAAAACTTGGTCAGATAGTGCATCGGAGGAATCCAAGATATCTTTCTTCTCCTTCAAAAGCAGGGTTCTCACCTACTCAATTCCCCAGGCAGAAGTCAGAAATCTTCAAACAGAATATCCGCATCTTCTTCAAGATGAATATGTTTTGAAATATCACAACATTCATCATTCATACATTTTCTCATAAAGTCATAATTCATGCATATGTCATTCATATACACTGTCATGCATCATACTTTGCATAAGACTAACAAATATTCTATCAAAGTTTTCTTGTTCTCTCCAAAGCAGTATGATCATTCTGGCAAACAGTCGAGATTAAGCCCGATCCGGCGGAAAACTATCGAAAGACCGCCTTAAGCAGGTCGAGATTAAGCCCGAGCCAGCGGAAAACTATCGAAAGACCGCCTCCGGCGGTGGTCGAGATTAAGCCCGAACCGCGGAAAACTATCAGAAAGACCACCTCGGTTATCCTCCGATAACGATCAATGGATCAACACCGATGCACAACGAGGCTATCCGCATTTTGCCAACTACAATCTCCCTCGGGTGATCGACACGAAGATTTATTCGACCTCTTCCTATTATCAACAAGCGACTCTGAGTCTAGCGTCGACTCAGTTGCCTTGGATGGCATCTTAAGCCCATCTCCGACTATTTGTCAACATCTCTTCACTTTCGAATCTGCATATATGGTTAAAAATCAATACGGACCAATAACCTCATTCAAGGTGAACACGAAGTCTAACATCGACTCCGGATGGCATCTTAAGCCCATCTCCGGGAACATCTGAGTCTAACGTCGACTCACCCTCCGGCCTCGCCCTTCGGATGGCATCTTAAGCCCATCTCCGTCAGCTCTCCTATTAACAACCTCGAGTCTAGCATCGACTCGTTCCCCAAAGTCTCCAACTTCTCAAATGGCATCTGGCCCATTCCGCATCATCCACCAGCGGCGAGTGCAAATTTTCGGTGTACTCGGTGTTCAATCATCTTCTACCTCCAGGTCACGAAGACAAGCATGTCAATCTAACCCTTCGGTACAAGAAGATTGAGCAGGGGCAGCTGTCATACCCCAAAATTTGCCCTCCATCTACTCAAAGATTTCATACATCCATACTCGAGGATTCCTCGAGTTGATCAGACAAACTCTCTCCTAGACAATCAACCCAAACTAGGGTTTGGTATCTCTCAAGTCAAGATGGATTTCCAACATCTCCAATAGCCTTCATGCCTCCTCATATGCTTCAAAGGTTCTCCATGCCAAGTTTCAAGCCTCACAAGTCAAGTTTCCTCAGACAATTGCTCAGATGGTTGAAAATCGAGTGTATTGGACAAAAAGTCAACTGTGGTCAACATACAGTCAAAACTTCTGATTTTTGGTCAACATCCTCATTTTGAAGTTACATTCATCATTTGATCAAGGGTTGATCATGATTCATCAAGAAAACTCAAGATTTGCCCAAAAAGTCAAACTTTCTAAATTAGGGTTTCTAGATGAAAAGTCAACTGAACTTTGACTGATCATAACTTTCTCATACTTTCTCAGAAATTTTTCCACCACCTCTTGTTTTGAAGGAAATTCAATTCTCTACAACTTCATGTCTCACAAGAATGTCCAAAAAATGCTTCATTTGAGAGGTATAGCTCAAAACATTACAGGTCATTTTCAAAGTCAACAAAAAGTCAACTTTTTGTTTTGAAGATATTTTGAGCATGGTAACTCCAATTGAGATGAGACCAAAGACATTGTTTAGAGGACTCTTAGAGCTTTCTAAAAAGTCCAAGAACTCTCAAAAATGTGGAAAATTGAGCAAGTTGCACCATTCCCAAGTTGGGCAATTTTGAAAGAATGCACAAAGAGAGATACTTCAAAAAATCAAATCTTTTGCAAATGGGCCTATCTTTTCTTCATCCTAACTTGTTTCTCAAGCAATTAGGAATATCCAAGCCCAATGCCACGAATTTTTGGTTTATTTTTCTATTTAATTTGGAATTTATTCATTTAAATACAAATTAAATTCAAAAATAAAGTATAAAATCAAAATTAATTGAAAGATTGATTTTTATTCTTTCCTTGATGTCCAATTAACTCACAAATGCTAGCCAAATCAGAATTGAAGCAAAAAAGGCAAGATTGGATTGAAATTGATCAAATTTGAAAATTTGATTTTCATGAAAAAATCAAATTTGATTATCATTGATTATTGATCAAATCTTTCCAAGTTCAATCTCAAATCCTTCCAGTATATATACACAATGCATATCAATCAAAAGAACAGGAAAGAATTGCTCCAGAAACCCTAATCCAAAGCTCAAAAATCCGTGCCTCTCAAGCAAAGTGTAGACCTAGTTCCAGCCACTTTCAATCGCATTTGAGGATTCCATTGCATTCCTTGGGTTGTTCTGAAGCAGTCCAGACCTTTACATCATCCAAAAGCATCAAGAAACACATAATCCGAATTTGGTTTGTTCTTGAAATTTCAAAAATCGTATTCTTTGATTCATGCATTGTTAACATGTTTTGTGTTTGTTTTTGTGATTAGTGATGAGTTTGCAAGCTTTCTGGATGCTTTAATCGAATTTCCATGGCCGGGAACACGTATTGCCATTGTTAGGGTTTCCTGTGCCGTTTTAGGGTTTCACGAAATAGGGAAAATTGGACCATGAGACCATGACCAATGAATTCGGAACGATGCCTGGAATCGAACCATGTATTTACAATGCATTTATATTACTTGTGCTTGATTTTCCATGTAGCCAGGGCCTCTAGCGTCGAAGAAAAGCCGACGCAAGCTTTTGAAAATTCAAATCGAAGAAGACGATGAACTGGCGCGAGCGGGAGGAAAGGGAAAGGTGACGCGTGTTATTTTCAAACCGATCCGTTTCAAACGGTCGCGCTTGGCTCGGTTAGTCGACATATCGGTTTCAAGGTTTGAAAGGGATGTCTCCAGTTCGATTCCTGGTTCAGACAATCCCTTTTTACACTTTTCCAAACTCAAATATTTTCCACATTTTCATTATTTTTAATATTTTCATCATATTTTAATTCTTTTCTATATTTTATTTGAGCATTAAAAAATCATCAAAAAATATTCTTCTTTTTACAGTAGTTTTATAAAATCTTTATTTAATTTACAAAATTAAAAAATATCTTTTTGCATGCATATTTATTTTTATTTTGATTTTAACATTTAAATCATATTAAATTAGTTTTTAATTACTAAAACACATCTAAAAATTCCAAAAAAATTATTATAGCTTATTTATCTTATTTCCAGCATGCATAAATTTTCTCATATTTAAAATTGCATTTTTTCTAACATTTTCTCTTACTTCAATTTCATCATATTTCCCGATTTTCTTATTCTTTCACAGGTTGATCCGATTCAGACGTTTCTTCCGTTTTCTATTTTAATTTTTTCCAATAATGTAACTGCTCATGGGATGTAATAGTTTAATTTAGGGTTTTATTTTCCGCAAGTTAAATTATGTATCTGCCCCAAAGCCATGTAATAGCGTAGGTTTATTTTTCGCACTCTACATTCCGCATTTTACTTTCCGCACCCTTATCAATTGCTAGTAATTAGGCGTGTATGGCAAGATAATAATTGGACATAGCTCACACTAATTTCAAGATAATATATTCTGAATTCAACACACTTCTTTCACACACCCTTAGGGTAATTCTCTCTCGATGCCTTCGATTCAAAATGGTCATGTCCCTCGAGCGTAGAGGTATTCTAGCACCGTTGCCTTCAAACAAATCATCATAGTCCCTTGATACAAAGATCATAGACCCACGATGTAGCCTCCGAATACATGATCTTGACCCTCGATTGTCGCCTCGAAAATGATGATAGTCCTTGAATGTGCTAGGATACTTCCTACAAGTTGCCTTCTATGACCATCCGATGTCCCGAATGTCCGCTTACATCCAACGAATGGAGCTACCTATTAACTAATGGTATGGCTAGCGCTATTCTAAAGGAATGTAGAAGTACAACAAAGCGACCAATTAAGGTGGGTAAATAAGTCTCTTAGTTGCTTGCTCTATCAAATGCTTTTCACACTACACTCTTTTCAAAGTTCAATTTCTTTTCAAAACAAAAACATTTCCGAACACTTTGTATACACTCCTACATGAGTCATTACAAAGTCAAAGCGAAATGCCTTTTTCAAAACATCTTTGTCAAACACACAAAGCAATTTTAAAAGTTATCTAAGAGCAACTAAGAGCCGTAGAATAAGCTGCGGATGGAAAGGGTGCTAATACCTTCCCTTTTCATAACCATTCTCCGAACTCGAGAATCTAACGAAGGTCTTTTTTACTTTTACCTTCCCTTGATTGGATAAAAATAAAAGTCGGTGGCGACTCTTGCTATCCGCACATTTGGATACAAAATCCTACAAAGTCGAGTTCAAGTATCACACACACATCATCCAAACCTTTACATGAATGCGCATACTAGAAATATGGGATAGAAAGTGTTTTTGTGTGTGTCAAAACATGTTTGTGTCAAGTGTTGTAGACAAATTAGATGAATGACAAGAACATAAACATGATGCTCACACAAACACAAAAAATTACCAAATATCATGTTTCACAATCATTCATAGTGCAAAGATTAGTAGTGGAAGGGAGTGATTCTAAACCCTAGAGTTAGTTTGAAACATGCATACAAGCTAATGAGTCAATCATGATGAAGAGGCAAGATGAGAAAGTAATGTAACACACAAGGTCAGTAGCTTAAGACCTAAGTAAACCACAAACATAAGCAATTCAAACTAAGTAAAAGCTCACACACACAAGTACATTGGATTAAGATTTGAAAGCATCTAAACTAGACAATCATTGCCCTTAAGAAAGATTTAAACAAATTGGTTTTAATTAGAAAATTAAAACCATATGTGACTTATGCCATAAGTTTAACTTAAGATATGATTCATGAGCAACCAAATGTAGAAGGTAAAACTTCCATACACAAACAAATCACCTATTTGATGAGCAAGATCATCTAAAGTAAAATACCACATATCTTAGATCAAACGACATTGATTAAGATTTATAGGAAGGGAATGATGTCTTATATGTCATAGGGTGATGATAGAACCCTCACAAGATGCTTGTCATGAGCTCAAGGTAAGGTCAATTGGAGTGACATATCTTCTACATCATGAACCTCTAATCCCTCAAGGTATGGTCCAATCAAACAATAGAGGAAAAAAGAAGATCTAGCTCTTTTAGGTCATCATGATGACATTACAATTGAATGCAAGTGAATGAATCAAAGAGAATTGAGTTATTGATTACATAATGTACAAGGTCAGAAGTGAAGATCAAAGATCCAATCGGAATTGGACTTCTAAAGCCATGCATGATGCACATAACACAAGTGTTACAACCATAACAATAAAGTAGTGACATTCTTAACAACAAGGTTAACATGAACTTGAGCAAATTAGGGGCTTAAATGAATCAATAAAACTGGAATAAAGGCCCTAAATATGCTATAAGGATGAAGTAGGAAAAGAAGTAAATTCCCAAAGGATTGCATGAATGCATTCCTCACTCCATAATCCATGCCCAAGAATGCAACAAGTGAAACGAGGATCAAATATCTTTTAGCTAAAGGATCAAGATGATCCCTTGAGGTCAAATGTCTCTCAAGTATTTAGAAGACTATCCTTGAGGTTATCATGCCCCTAAACATCAATTAGAAACACAAACTATATAAGAACAATGGTCTATGAACCAAGACACCAACAAAATAGGATTTTGGGAACCACACAAAACTTTGTGCTCAAGGTAGAAACCTAATGATCAACATATAATTTCCAATGAATGAAAACATGTTACACATCACTAGAGTACTCAAATGATCATCACATACCCAAAGCTTGGCCTTAAATCATGTCCACAAGCTTCAAATTGAAGCTAGACTCAATTACACTAGGCCCAAAAGGTATGTTCACTTCAGAAATTCCACAAAAATAGGAAAATGAAATATAAAATTCAAGTAAAAATGAACTAATGAGCTCAAATCCCTTACAAGTCAGGGACATATCCTTGCTCAATCCAAAAGTTCATAGAAAGGTAAAAATAAAATCAAGAAGTCAACACTAATTCAATGTTTATGCTTATGTGACCAATAAACAAGAAAAAATTGTATAAAATATAAAAGTTAGAAATAAAAATCCAACAAAATTAGAAACAGTGACCTAACCTCCCAAACATGATCAAAAATATTTTTGTCACTTTTTATTTTCAAGGAAAAGTGGTAAAAGCAATAAAGATGCAAAATGTGCTATGCAAATTATGTTTTTAATGCAAAAATTGATTTAATCATGTAAAAATGACAAAATTATAAAATAAAAATCAGAAATGTATATGATTTAAATGGACCAAAATATATTTTTATGTATTTTTTATATGCATGAAAGTATTTTTAATAATTTAAATATGCATGAAATGCAATATAATACATGAATTTATTTAATTATGCAAAAATGAAAAAATTATGAAATAAAATTCAGAAACTCAAAATTAATCCCTTATAGGATTCAAAATATTTTTTGTGGAATTTTTCAACATGAGAATGTATTTTTTAGGAATTTTTCAATTGAAATACAATTAATTAATCTCAGAATTTATTTAATTGGTAAAAACATTTTTAAAAATTTTGAAAAAATTCCATAAAATATTTAAAGTCAACACGAGTCTATGGCATTTTTTTTTGTAATTTTTGGATGATTTTTGAATGCAAAATAAATTGATTCAAGATGCTGATTATAAAATAATTAAAATGAAAATTCAAAAAGCTAACAGCCAATCAGATGATGCCACGCATCATCTTCAACCTCCAGCGAACCCTAAAACGTGTGAATCATGTAGTTTCATGCAAGCTACTTCTAACAATCGTATCCCACTCATTTCTCAACCAAATTAAGTGATTCAAAGCTCTAAATGAAGATCACATGGCAAGCTACACACAACTTGTAAAAATCAAATGGTCCACCATACATCAAGAAATCAGAGCGAGAAAATCATCCAAATCTGGATTTTTAGAACTTTATGCTATGCAATATGCTTCCAAAACAAATGCAATTATACATCAAACCTATTGTTTGGCCAGCTAACCACGCATGTATAACCTCAAATTCATCAATTGCAAGCTAGAAATTCAGATTTGAAGTTTGAATGTTACCTCTTGATTTGGAAAATAAATCCAAATATGCCTCTGGATTTGAAGAGAAAATACCCTCTACTTGCTCTTGATGCTTCAATGAAATGATAATAATGAAGAAAATCCTCTCCAAACACGAATTGCAGCTACTCCAGTTATGAAAAAAGTGGAAAATATAGAGTAAAAGTGGATGCAGGCGAGAGAGAGAGCCCTTTTGCAAATGAGAAGCTTCTAATGTATATTGTGTGACTCTAACAAGGGTACCTTGGTCCTTTTCTCCTCACAAATCCGTTGGGCCAAAAAATGATAAAAATGGTGTTTTTAGTGGAGCTTGCGTTTTGATGTCGTTCACACTTGCTTTTGCTGCGTTTTGGTGAGCTGGCCAAGTAGTAGAGATATCTATCACGTGGTATTTCCTCAACTATGCTAAATATGACACAAAATGAAAATGGTGCATGGCCAAGGTGTGAGGAAAATGTGCTTAAGTTGTTTGGGCTTATTATGGTAAAATATCTTGCTGGCAATGCTTGCTTCGAGTCCTGGCTATGCTTACTCAAAACAAACTTGCACAAATCAACACAAAAAATACACAAACACAACTCTGCTCAAAACAGCCTTGGATCACTTTTTCTCCTTCAATTTTCTCACAAATGGCTCGTGCATTTCTTGGCCTTTTGAGGCATATCAATAGCTCTTGGAATGAGGATTAAGACAAGCTTTGGTTCACTAAAAATGGAGCAAAAATGAGTGAGATATGGTCATTTGAAGTTGTGCACAAACAAGGCAAATTCAAGGCAGCGACGCGCGCGTTCTGGCTTGCATGGGCATGCATGGAATCAGCCTCATGACCTCAACTTGTGAGCTTTGTAACTTACTCAATTTTGAACCAAATGATGTGATTCAAGGTTCCAATTAAAGGTTTCATGGCATACTTCAAAATGCACGAAGTGGTTTTCCCAAATTCCATCTAAATCAAGAGATATGAGCCTCAACATTATGACCACCACCTATTTGTGAAAATTACGCGCAGAAAATGCCCAGAAATTGCATGCTTGCCTAGCCTTGGTCAAAACTTGTGCATGAAACTTCTAACTCAAATATCTCTCAAATGGTGCATTTTTGAGAAATTTTACATATTGACAAACTTGTAGGATTTTTTCGAAGCTTTCCAGAAATGTATGGTATGCAGCCATTGGATAAAAATTGAGAAAGTTATGACATGTCAAAGTTTCATAGGGTGGACACTTAGAAAAATTTTCAAACTTCCAATAACTTCAAGAACAAGTTAACCCTAATTTCTTCAACTTTCTTGATTCAATGGTGAATTTGATCATGAAAAGTGAAAATGTGATATTTGAGCTGATGGTTGACCAAAAGTCCACTTGGTCAACTCCTGATTCTGACTGATTTTGACCAAAATGACCATTTTGCCCCTTGTGATCAATTGACTTGCTTCTACTCAAAATTGAGCCTCAATATTTCACTCATAGATGTCCAACAACATATAGAAACAAGTGAAATCAAGTTTGAGTGAAAAATCTGAAGAAATCCTGATTTTACCCAAAACCCTAATTTTGCTCCATGTGTTAGGAGATAACCAATCAAGCTTCAAAACCTCAAATCTTCTGAATGTATTGAGCAATCCTTTGAACCATGATAACTCAAATGATAATAATAAGGAAATACTTCAAGAAATTAACTCATCAAAACTTCAAACTTCACGAGAGCAAAACCCTAATTTCATCGGATAGATACCACGGATGAATTCCTCACCAATCCTTTGCAAAACTTTAACTCTTGAGGGATCAATGAGACAAATGAGATGTCTTGAGATATAATACATCTTGTGACTTGAAAAACCCATAGATGTGAGAACTTGGGATTTGTCATACCCCAAATTTTGACCTAATATACCACCTTACATTTGCATCATTGCACTAACGATTTAAGACATTAATCGGGTATAACACTCACGAGTCAAAATTAGGGTTTCATCAATTTTCATCGATTCAAGAGCTAACCAATTAGGGTTTGAGATTTTCTCATCTTATTTGATCTATCTTGATCAAATCATCAACCTTCAATCCTCAGATATCAAATTTTCTCACAGATCAATCGAGGATCGACCAATTAGGGTTTTGATCGGGCATGAGAATTCTCGACTTTTGAACAAGAAATAACTTTTTGGATAGAGATTGGTCATTATATCTTAGATACAACATCTTGACCTAATTTACGGATTCAAAACATCACGAGGTTCATAGAATTCATCGATTGTTTTGAAACATCGATGAAATTTCATCTGCCGAGAAAAGTCAAACTTTGACTTTTGGTCAAATTTTCAAAACAAAACTTTTCCATCATCAAAATAATTCACATGATCCATCATGATCATAAAAATCAAAGAATTTGGAAAAGTCAACAAAAGTCAAAAGTTTCTATACTTAGAAATTTTTCTAAGTGTTGAAATTTCTTACTTTTCAAACTTCAAGCCATTTTTCACCTAGTTCCAATTGGAATTTGAAAAAACTCAAAGCATGAAAGTTGTAGCTTGTGGAAAGATCTTTCCAAAATGTCCAAGAACTCTCAAATCCATGGAGTCTAGCTATACTTTTGAAATTGAAACATAAGGCTCCATGAAACTTGATTTTCAAAGATCATAGCATCAAATTATAGGTCATTTTATGTTTTCTTCATCTAGAAGCTTTCTAACCTTGTCAAGTGGATGGATGAACTGATAAATATCAGCCTAGAGTGATAATTGAAGGGATATGGATCAAGTTGTAAAAAATAGCACATGGTGAAAAAGGAAGGTTCCTTTTCTTTTGCAAAAGTCATGTTTACCCCTTAAGGTAACTTTGAATCACCAAAAGCCATGGACACTTGCCTAACATTTCAGAGTCTATTTGCCTATAAATTGATCACATTTCAAGCCTAAATCAGACACCAAAAGCAACGCAAAAATCCATGCTTTCATTCTTTTCTTGAAAATCAAGTAACATAAAGCAAAATTGATAAACTTGCATTTTTAAAAATCAGTTGAAAACATGATGATCTTTGGTGTCCAACATGTTTCAGAATCACTATCAAACTTGTTACAAGCTTAAAATCAAACTGAATTCAAGATAAAATCAATTTTCATTTTGCATTTTTCAAACTTGTACAAAGCGCCATAACAATCAAGCTGAAGCTTGGCTTGATTCCTTGGAGTTTTGATCATCCATACACCTTCCATAAACATCATATGAGTGATCCAAAACAAGAACAACAAACTGTAACACCATTAACTTCAATTTCGAGTTTTGTTTTGAGCTGACTGTAGGTTGACTTGGTTGGAGAGATTGGAGCAAGTTCAGAGCAAGCAGGCCATCCACAAAGCTTCCATACATGCCGATGAAGGTGTAGCAATCCTCAAACCAGTTATGGAAACACGATTTAAGCTTCCTCGATTCTCATTTTTTCAGGTAAGCATATGAACTGTGATATCATGATTCTTTGATTCTTTTGACAAAAACTCTTGGCCATTCTCTTTCTGCACTAATAACGACCATTAGCCCTCAATAAAATCAAACAATCATCAGCTACACATCATTTAATTGAAGTTTTTCAGATTAGGGTTCATAAGTGTTCTTCGAATCAAAATTGTTCTGGGCTTAAAATAAATGAAATTAACAGCTCCTATCATGTTCGTGGTGCAAAATCGATCAAGTTTGATTTTTACATCATGCCATTTCGTTGAGAAACAAAGATTTTAGGTTGAAATTGGTAATCTGAAAATCAAAACACAAGCCCAGAAATTCGCGCGTGTTCTTGGTGTTCTTCATTTTAAATTTTCAAATTAACCAATATTATGTCTACGCGTGTTATGAATCCACTAACACCTCAGCGTTTGGCCGATGGTTGCTTGCTTGGTCTTTAGTTCACTTTGACACGTGCCCACCTCATGGTCATGGGTTCAACACCCATCAGGACCATTTTTTTCATCTTTTTTCACAAACTCTTCAATATTTTCATATTTTTTATCAAACTTTCAACATTTTTTTGACCAATCAAAACTTCTCATTTTGAGATGATTTTTTAAACACTTGTCAATAAATACATCTATTTTGTGATAATGCAAAAATTTTCAGAAAAAACTTTCATCGATTAATTTTAATCGGGAAAGCGAAGTTACGAACACTTTTCAAACCTCCTTAAAGGTGAATTTTTCAAGTTTTCGACTTCGATTTTTCAAAACTTTTCATAAATGAACCTCACATTTCAAAACATTTTCAAATCATTTTCAAAACATTTCATCAAACTTGCATCTTTTACCATGATCAATCCGATTTAAAACGATAAAACTGATTTCGTCTTCTCTCGAATTTCTCGATCGATCATGGGCCTCCCTTATGGTGTAAGTCCCAATCCTTTATGTACATACTTAGTTTTACTTGTACATACTCAAATTATCATTGTTAATATTCAAACGTAAACAAATTTCTTTCATTTGTTTTCATTCGTTTGTCTATACGCCGAATCCATTGGCTCTGAAAGAAGCATTCTCCTGAGTATAATTTCTTTTCGGCCAATGGGCCTCCATCATGGTGTAAGTCCCATAACATTCTTTTATGTACATAATATTTCTTTGTACATATCAAACTTTTGTCAAATACTTTTTACAAAGTTTCATACATACATATCTGAGATACTCCTTTTATACTCAATGGACAAACTTGATCGTTTGTTTTCATCACTTGTGTATACTCAAACAAAATAGCCTTTTGTGTATATATTTTCTTTGTACATACCAAAATACTTTTCAAACAAACTCTTTATCTATACATAACACAGATACTTCTTTTTTCAAATACTTTTTATACATACATAATCTGATACCTTTTCTGAATAAACCTCGATCAATTATTTCGTTTCATCATTTTACATGAATACCATTGACATTGAAAGGAGCCTTATTCCTGTGGCGCTTTCAAATCAATGGGCCTCCCTTACAGTGTAAGTCCCAACCCTCCTATGTACATCCATTTTTCTCTGTACATAAAAACTCGTTCGTGTACATATTCATTTCCTTGTACACAATACAAACTTGTGAATAAATCAAGTTACGCTCGTTTTAACGTTCGTTCACAAACACTTGTTTATATTTCATAAACTGCTGTAAATAAACATCATGCATTGTTTATATTTCCTTCATAAACTCCTGTGAATACATATCACACACACACACCTGTTTATACAACCGTCTAATAATAACATAACAATTAGACTAATCAATAGGTTTCCCACAGTATAGCCTCCGCTTGGGCTTCATACAAGACAACTCATCACCAGTTGAGTTTAGCCTCCGCTTGGGCTTCATACAAGACAACTCATCACCAGTTGAGTTTAGCCTCCGCTTGGGCTTCATACAAGACAACTCATCCCGTGGGTCCTCCGCTTGGGCTTCATACAAGATATTTTTATCTCCAGAGTTTAGCCTTCTCTTGGGCTTTGTACAAAGAAACTCTCCCCAGAGTTAGCCTCCGCTTAGGCTTCATATAAGACAACACTCCCCTGTTGAGTCAGCCTCCTCTTGGGCTTCGTTCAAAAGAACTCCTCATTGAGTTTAGCCTTCTCTTGGGCATCATACAATGAAAGAGCAGAAATCTCTTAACACCTCCTCTTGGGCTTCAATACAAAGAATCACCAGCTAAGATAGAACCACGAAAGGATGGTTTCCGGTGAAATCACTTTCAAATTCCCAATGAGTAAAATTTCCCGTGAAATTGCTCTTATTCAGAAAAGGATGGTTTCTCGGTGAAATCCCTTTCAAGCCAAAGCCAGCCATACCCTATAGTTTCCTCTTGAGCTTTATACAAGGACCCTCGATGACCCTCGGAATGCCTCCTCTTGGGCTAACAATACAAGGACCCATGGGCTTCTTAAAAGCATCCCTTTAATCTAATCAATTTCTCCTTGAGATTTAGACATCTATCATCTCTATGGAAGAAGTATCTCATCCATTACATCACATACAGTCGAAAACTTTTCAAAACTATTTTCAAACAAAAACATCTATTAATTGTAAGTGGTAACGCTTGTACACTCAAGCAAAACACCCAATACTTAGGTTAAAAGATTTAATCATCTTTTCAAAACATCTTTCTTAAACATGTAAGTGGTAGCGCTTGTATACTCAAGCAAAACACCTAATACTTACGACGAAAGATTCTAATCAATCAAACTTTTCAAAAATGTATGTGATGAAATAGATTAGATACATTTTTCATTAAGATGACATTTGTATGTCTCTTACTAACATCCCGTTGCTTTCCACTAGCATAAGTGGGAACTACGATTGCTCTGACTTTCTCAACATCCTTTTGAGAATACGTAGGCACAAGGTCTCATCCTTGCCGAGCAAATTTCTATCTCCCTCAGACCAAACAAACCATAGAACCTTGTAGATCCGAGCTACAAATGCTCTGATTCCCATTAGGGGATATGTATGCAGAAGATCCACAGATCTTTGCGAGCACAATAATAACAAACACTAGAATCCCACAAAATCTACTGTTTCTTAAAATTCAAAGGAGAAACTTTCCCAATCATAGAAATAGCAATTAAAACACACAAACATATCAAACATATTCATATATAAAGCTGTAGATAACTACATATATTTAGGGTGCTCCATCTATTCCTTTATATAACAATCCCCTTACTCGAGAATCTCCCCGATGCGTTATGTCTAGTTTGCGCTAGTCGTTCGCATACCAATATCAATTGAGGGTATTTGACTTTCCCCTTTTCATAATCATTAAATCATCTTTCTTGTGTTGAAAATAATAAAGCTTGATGCTTGCGGCATCTTTATAAACAAATCAAAAGATTTAAATCGTTGCGTGCGAGAAGATCCGAACTCACGTTCGCATCCTCGGTAGCGTCACCATTTTAAGCAGGAAAAATGGCGACTCTGCTGGGGATAACGCTGAAAACTTTGATTTTTCAAAAAAAGAAAACGCGTTACTCTGCCCGAGAGCACCAAGCTTTTTTTTTTGTTTTCAAAAGAAAAGAAAGGGATAAGCTTTTCATATTATGCACATATCATTTTTCTTTATTGTGTGTTTGCGATTTCACTTGATGGAAAGAAATCCTAACCGGTTTAAGAAACATTTTAACATCTAGGTGGAGGTATTAATCGTGAGCGATTCAATGCTTTCGAAGTTAATATTTCCTTGATGGAGGTTGTCTTGGGGTATTGTGTTTAGCAAGTAATTAAATTTGTATTTTCGAGGGAACTTAAGAAGTGAGTGGTGTAGAACACATAAACCATCACGGCCATTAGGATGTAGTGCGAAATTATTCGGTGTAAGCCTAGAGTAATTGTCATGCGATACTACGATCGAGCGAGTTTCTCTTGAAAATATTATTGGACCATCGAGTATTCAACAAATCCAATAATGTTATGAAGGGGAGTGTTGAGCCTGTATTATCAGTAGAACCCGATTCACAGATGAATAAGCCCTTAGAACTTAACCCCGTTGATTCTTATCGTTGGCTTCATGCTTGTGACTTCGAACTCTTGCCCGTGTGTGTAACCACTAACCATGTTTGCTGCATTCCTGCATTCATTCATTCAAAAAACAAAAAAAAAACTTCTTCATTTCTCTTTCCATTTCCAAAGAATTTAGAGATTTTTTCTTTGTAAAATATTTTAGGTTAGAGTGATGGACGTCAGAGGAAGATTCACCAAAAGATACAGTTTTAGAATTCCTGACGTAGGAAAGTTGAAAGAGTTAGCATCCTTGGTAGAAGATCCCTCGGATTTCAGAAAACGCTATGGAACTCTTTTAACTCTTCTGAATGCTAATGTTGATGAAGGACTTCTCAAAACCTTCGTTCAATTCTACGATCCGATCTATCATTTCACTTTCCACGATTATCGGTTGATGCCTACTTTGGAAGAGTATGCATATCCTAGGAATCTCGATGTCGGACAAAGTGCCTTTCAATGGTTTGGAAGCCATTCCCAAGTCACAAGTCATTGCAACAATGACTCATTTAAAGAAATCGAGATAGACAAAACCTAACTACGGAGGAAAACTCTTAGGACTAACTTCAAAGTTCCTAATGGAGAAGGCTCTCAAGTTCTCGAAGCGGTAGTATGGTAGCCTTTGAAGCTATTTTAGCTTTACTCCTCTATGGATTGGTGTTGTTTCCCAACGTCCCAAATTTCGTTGATATCAACGCCATAAGGATCTTTTGATTGGAAATCCTGTTCCTACCTTGGTGATACGTCGTCTCTATTCATCATAGGAATCGTCAAGGAGGCGGAACTATCGTGTGTTGTGTACCTCTGTTTTCAAATGGATTGTCTCACACACCTAAATCTCCTATCTTCATGAAAACAAAGGCAGTGGCATTGGTCCGAAGACTCATGTCTCTAACAAGCGCGATATCCATTGGTATACTTTGGCAAACAATGAGATGGAAATCATTGAGAGCTGGAGAATTTGCCAAGTACCTCTCATTGGTACGAAAGGAGGAATCAACTACAACCCATTCCTAGCAAAGCGTCACTCGGATCGCAAATTCGGTAAACCTCCGGTTTCGGTGAAAGCTACTTCTATCATGAAGGAGAGGATTCCCAAGGATTGAAGGCTAGGATGATCAAAGCTTGGCATCACATCCGAAAGAAAGGAAAAGGTAAGGCAAAGAATTGTGTAGCCATGAAACCTACATTTCTTGGATAAAGAAAAGAGCGAAGGAATTTGAATGCCTTACGCTTATGAGGATCCCATGTTCTCAGTCGCTTCGAAATCAACAAATTTTCCCGTTGAAGCTGTGGGAGAATACCAAGAAGCCTTGACCAAGATAAGGTTTGAGAAAGAAGCTTTGGAAAGCAAATTCCTTAAGACTAACCTTGAGAATAAGAAGCTCAAGAAGCAAGTCAAAGATCATGAAAAGGCGCTACTTCCGGGATGAATGGCTCATGGAGAAAGATGAGAAGATTCGCGGAAGGATAACGCCATCGAAATCGTCAAGGAAAGGAAAAGAAAGCTCGAGAAATGACAACCAGCAAGCCCGCTCCCAACGAGTGGAAGAGAGTCATTAGCAAGCTAAAAGCCGAGAAAGCCAAACTAAAAGCTCACTATGGGAAGGAAATCCTGAAGCTGAAGCTGCATCAAGCCTTTGGATCGTCATCCGACGAAGATGTTTAATTAGTTTAATTTAGTTTGTAATTTTATCATTTATCATTTGTGTGAGCAATGCTCTAAAAAAAAAACAATTGTTGTAATCTTCCTTCATTAATCAATAAAATTCGTGTTTTCCATCCAAATATTTGCCAGAAATATCTCGTTTAGTGTAAATTCTTTGGAAATTTCTTTTCTTTACAATCATATTCATGCATCATACTTTGCATTTAAGTCTATCATCTAGAGTCTAATCATTCACGTTTTGTCATTTTCGAGATAGAAAAATTGTCAGTATCGCGTCTTAGAGTTTCTCATTGCGTCCGACCAACTCGAGCGTACGATACGGATCAAAAGAAGAAAAGTAATGGAGAATTTTGAGCAAGAAAACGTTGAACTCCGTAATACGGTAACTACACTACAAGAAGAAGTGGAGACTCACATCTTTGGTCAACTCGCGCACGCAAAGTCAACAAGCGACATCGGCGGTCAAAACCATGCAGCAACTTGAGAGGATACTACTACTCGATTTCATTATCACGATCGATGAGTTCACCTTTCGGCATGCGGAGGGCTATCCATGGGAATGCCTTTTAACCGGCATTGGAGTTCGCCAACCGACTTCTCAAACAACCTCGCTTGAAATACCTACTTTGCGGCAAAAGCGCTACATTCACTCCACAGCGTGGAATAACTTTTCCACAAGTAACAATGTCGGTTTCTCAACCGATCATGTTGAACTCAGCTTCCGTAGTGCACACTACCACCGCAAGAAGTTCATCACACTCCGAAATAACACGAATGCTCGTGGTTCAATGGAAAATCTCCGGGAACAACTCCTCAAAATGCGACTTGAGATAAAAAGCGATTCAAGGGAAAATTGTTTGGGAAAAGCGCCAGGATCTCTTAGTCCCTCGTGTAAAAATACTGCGAAATTCAAAATCCCATTTTGAAAAGTACAAAGGAATTCTTGTCCTCGAGTCATCTTACAATGTATGCTAGGAAAATGTCTACGTCAATGAGGATCATCGGTTGTTAATTCATTACTTCGGGATAGTCTCACGGTGCCTTTGAAGTGGTACATGGGTTTAGACAACACGAATATCCAAACATTCAACGACTTAGGTAAAGCCTTGTACAACAATACAAATTCAACTTGGATATGGCTCTGATAGGGATCAACTCCGCTCCATGTCTCAAAAGGAAGAGACATTCAAGGAATATCTTGTGATGGAGAAATTGCTGCAAGTCAACCCGCCCTTGGAAGAAAAGAGATGACTAAGGTATTCTTGAATACTCTAAACTCATTCTACTATGAGCGAATGATCGCTAGCGCTCCGGAGACTTCAACGAAATGGTAAGCATGGGAATGCGACTAGAAGAAGGGTTCGGACGGGGCGTCTAACCAAGGAAGTAGGATCTTCTAGTAATACCAAGAAAGTTGGAACCGGTTTCCCAAGGAAAAAGAACATGAGCGTAGGAATGGTATCCAGAAACCACGCAAAATGTCATTCAACAACGACGGTAGCTGCCATAGCGCCCATCAACACAACTCGAGGTGCTCATAATTTCAACAAAATCAACAAACTCAACGGCCTCGTCAGAGCTCGGCGGTTTCACAACCAAAACCGTCGCCTCGGGTCACTCGGTTCGACCCAATTCCCATGGCGTACGAACTTTACCTGCGCTTATAGAAAGGAATCTAATGGAACAAGGTTACCACCTCCGGTCCTGAAAAACTACCATGGTGGTACAAAGTGGCGTATCTTGCCCTTTTCACCAAGGGCACGAGGCCATGACCTTGAGCATTGCATAGCATTGAAGCGGAAGTACAAAGATTAGTGAAGGCTAATCTTCTTTCCTTGAAACACAAGTCCGAATGTGCAAGCCAATCCACTTCCGGTCATAGTGGACACTCGGTGAATCTAATGCTAAGGAATACAGACGGTACCTTGTCACAGGCGTAAACTTATCAAAAAACTTGGTGCATCTTCATGAAGCATACGTTACCATGAGCACCTTCACTAAGAATAATTATGACTTGCTATATACGCTCCAAGAATATCCATGGATGTCCCACCATAAGGCGGATATTCAACATTTGAACATTGGTGACCTACAAATTTGAGAAATAGAGATGACCATGGCGTAAATACAATAGGGCATTTTCCGCATGAGCTTTTAGTCTCGGATATCAACTCGGAAAATCCGAAGTAAGCGTTGTGATCCCTTGTTTCAACATGCAGAGCATGTGGAATAGCTCTGATGGTTCCAACTTTCCAACATCTCCTTTGGTGATTTGCCCACAGTCTGTCATACAGTTCTACGAGCAATTCCTTACGGTACAATGCAACCTTGATAGAGGATGGGAAGGAGAAACCCATACCTACACTCCACTAATGTTAATATAACAAATCGGACGAGTAGCGAAGTGGGCGAGTACACGCTCCATTGCCACCAAAATTGCCTTGACTCATTGTTAAACAAAACCAAGTTAACATATCCTCGAGAATCCTGCATGATTCCCATTGTTAACAGTACAAACATTGGTTCTCTGATGGAACCAACATCAACTCGAACTTTGACGAGATCGAAACTAATCAAGAAGAGAATATCAGTCGTAGACCAATTGATCAGAACTCCTTCAAAAATTTCAATCTTCTTTACTCCTTAACTCGAAGCTCAAGAAGCTTTGATGAGAGTACTAGACCTTATGTGGATCACAATGTGACTACACCAATTTGGAGGATCATCTCAACATAACACTGCAATAATCGAGTTTTAGTGACGAAGAACTTAGGAAGAAGGAAAGATCACAACTTGGCCTTGCATCTCGATGATTTGCGGTCGATTCCTCCAATGTATTGGTGGATACGAGTTCGTCTTTAAATGTAATGCCAAAAGCAGCTCGCTCGTTTAGCTTACAAAGGAACACCAATGAAGTTCAACGACATCATAGTAAGAGCTTTCGATGGATCGAGAAAGTCGGTTATTGGGAAGTTGATCTCCAATGACAATTGGCCTCACA
The DNA here is from genome assembly GCA_021764765.1 of Vicia sativa. Lineage (NCBI taxonomy): Eukaryota > Viridiplantae > Streptophyta > Magnoliopsida > Fabales > Fabaceae > Vicia > Vicia sativa. The sequence goes on from CM038795.1 coordinate 253,724,829, forward strand.
CTTTCAAAATTACGTTCCAAGTCATGGGCGTACCATATAGTTGCTTGCTAGGAAGACCTTGGATCCACGATGCGAGGCGATAACTTCTCTCTCCGAAATTAAAATTCACGATAAATGGAAAGTTGGTGACCATCGGTGAACAAGCTTTACTTGTAAGTCATCTATCAGTTTCTCCTTCATCACGCCAATGACATTGGCGCCGCATCTCCCGGAAAATCCGTTAGAAGATGAATCTACTAAAAACGGATCGTCTATCTCTTCATATAAAGCGGCACAAATGGTGAAAGATGGCAATACTCGAGGATGGGGACAAGTTATCAAACATCAAGAATGAAACGAAGCGGACTTGGGTTCACACGTATCCTCCAAAGAAAAAAAGATGAAACACTTTCCCGATCAAGGAAGTATTTCATAGTGGAGGTTTCTTAAACCTGCTCCATGAGGTTAATGTTGTAACCATTGAAGAGGATGAAGATGATCCATCGAATCGAAGAGTGGACACTTATTTGAATAGCCACAGTATGTGTCTCAGAGGAATCATATGCACCGTCAATTCAAAGACATGTCCTGCGACATGAAAATCCACCAGTCCTGCTGAAATTTGGGATACCTTGGGAGAACCAAGTGGCAAATCGACTACATGGTGAAATACTACGCGCGAAAACTCAAAATCCGGATCGAAGATATCAACCCACGGGATGGGGTGATGACTTTGACTACCTAGTCAATCGGAAGAATACTCGTCTTCTCAAACTAATCAACGGATCGAGGTCCCAAATGAAGATCTCTGTTTCAACACGTCATGGATTTCACCAAGCGGATCACAGTTACCACTACATTAACATGATCACGAAGATCAAGAGTATGATTCGAGGATACGATGTGGAAAGTGTCGACGAGTCTCTTCACTCCGTGGAAGGAACATCCCGATATTCAACACAAAGATCAACGGAAGTACAAAGGCTATCTCTCATCATTAATCAAGAAGATCGCTTTAGCACCAAAGGCAAAGGCCATCGCCCAGTCTTCAAAGCCTTTCGACCACAATCAAAGTTTACTCGAGGTTAAACCAAGCGGAAAATTACCGAGTACCTCGACTTCAAGGAGTTCGTCACTATTGAAACCTGTTGAAGTTAGGACTAATGTTCATAGCTCTAAGTAGTTTATCTTTGCTTTTGTTTTGAACTCTCGCCAAAGCGAAGAGATGTTTTATAGGGTTTAGTTTTAAATAATTTCTCTTTGTCTTGCCCAAGACAAATGAGTTTGTATTTTAGGGCTCTGTTCATATTGTGAAACATAAATAAAATCGTTGTTTTGTTTCCATACTACTGTTTATTTTCATTTTACCCTTTTAAAATGATAAAAAAAAAAAATAAAAAATCTTCAAAAAAAAAATCATAATGAAAAATTAATCTGCAACACTTTCACATTAACTTTCAAAAAAAAAATGATGATAAAAACTTTTTTTAATCAAACATAAATCAAAAATGCAGATTAAACAAATGGACAAATCCATTGAAAGCAGTAACTCTACGCTCTTTCTCAACTTTGAAATTCCCTGTGAATTCGCTGAAAAAGAAGTTGAAGAAGAGATCCCAGATGAGATTTCCCGACTACAAACACGAGAGTACCCACTTGGGGCATCGTACAAAGATAAGAAAACTCTAAGGAGGCTTTCCAGGAATTTCTTCCTCAATGAAGATGTCCTATACAAAAAAACTTGACATGGTTACGCTCGGATGCGTCGGCAGACAAGCGAACACAATCATCCATGAAGTGCATGAAGGGTCCTTTGGAACCCATTCAAATGGGCATGCAATGTCTAGAAAGATCTTAAGAGCAGGATACTATTGGATAACGATGGAATCTGATTGCTGCAAACACGTTAAAAGATGTCACAAGTGCGGATCTACGGATAAGATCCATGTGCCTCCGACTCTACTCAACGTTCTCTCCTCTCCGTGGCCGTTCTCCATGTGGGGCATTGACATGATTGGAATGATTGAACCAAAGCGTCCAGCGGACATCGCTTCATTCGGTGGCTATTGATTACTTCACCAAATGGGTCGAAGCAGCATCTTACGCCAACGTCACAAGACAAGTGGTTGTGAGGTTCATCAAGAACAACCTCATTTGCCGATATGGAATTCCAAGTAAGATCATTCTTGACAATGGATCAAACTTGAACAACAAAATGATGAAAGAAGCGTGAGAATTCAAGATTGAGTATCATAACTCGTCTCCTTACCGGCCAAAGATGAGCGGCGTTGTTGAAGCTAACAAGAACATCAAAAGATCGTCCGGAAAATGGTCATCACTTACAAAGGCGAAATCTGCCATTTGCTCTGCATGGGTATCGTACCTCGATCGCACTTCAGGGGCAACTCCTTTTCTCTAGTATACGGCATGGGCGGTGCTCCCGTAGAAGTTGAGATCCCATCAATGAGAGTTCTCATGGAAACTAAGCTATTTGAGCGAATGGTGTCAAAGCGAATCGACCAAGCGAACTTAATTGAAGAAAAGTACTGACCGCTCATGTCATGGACAACTCTATCAAAGAAGAATGAAGAAAGCTTTCGACAAAAGGTCCGACCTCGTGAATTCCGAGAAAGCGACCTCGTGCAAAAGATTACATCTTTTCAAGATTCTAGGGCAAATGGACTCCTAATTACGAAGGCCCATACATCGTCAAGAAGCTTCTCTGGCGGTGCTATGACTCTCACAACCATGGGCGATGAACTCCGTACCACAGAATCTTGGCGATCAAAAATATTTGTCTAAAAACAAAAGAACAGCTCGGTAAGTCGAAAACCGAAAAGGCGGCTTAGGCAAAAATAGCGTCTCGGTGGATTGAAAACACGAAAAGCGATCCAGGCAAAATTAGAGACAATAAGCGAAATTATCACGATAGATCGAAAACACGAAAAGCGATCTAGGCAAAAACAAGGATACAAAAAATGACAAAATAGCTGCAGTCGATCATATTTTGTCCACATGAAGAATTTTCCATCAACGGATCTTCAATCAACTCTTACGAAGCAATAAACACGGTTGGAATTCAAAGTTGTTAGGGATAGTAGTGGTTATTTGCTTTCAATGTAGCCTTTCCCAATAAATTATCATTTCAACTTTTGTAAATAGTTCATGGAATCACGCCTTTGGTGATCACCATTCTATTCAATAAATTTGAGCCTTGTGCCTTTTGTTTGCAATTCTACTTTATTACATTTTGCAAAATAACGCTTTTATTGTGAAAATCACTTTTGAAACTAAAATGTTTTAAATGAATTTTACTTCAAAATTTTGAAACAAAAGCAAAATTCTCCTTTGAAACTATGAACACGGAAATAACTTCAACCGTTTCTCCAAGAGTGTTTGATCCCGATGAAGTCGCCAACTACTACGTAGTCTTCTCCTCATCGAAATCATCAAGGGCGGTATTCTTATCCAAAAGAATCCCGACCAAGTTGCCAATAAAATACCTTTCTCGGAAAGTTTAAAACATGCAACTCAAATTCTTCATTAGTGAATATCGCACCATTCTTCAATTTTCACCAAGTATTTATTGAGTGTGCGGTCCTTTTCCCAAATACCTTTTAGTGTCTTTGTCAAGTATTGTTAGCATGCATATAACATTCATGACATTCATACATAATAGCATCATTCATTGCATTTTGCATCTCTCAAAATGTTTGCTTCTAAATCAGGTATAAATCATACTTACTCATGTGAGTAATCATATCAATGATTCTCTCAAGCGGAAAAGATACATTTCCTTTTCCCGTGGAATCCCCAGACAGATACATTTTCTTCTCTCTATCACATTCGCCAAGAGATTATCCCTCGTTGGGAACAATGTCTTGATTAACTTCTTTCTTTCGGTTCATTCTGGATAGAACAACATCATTATTCACAAAGCTGAATACACAACAACTCATTTCTCGAGATTTACCTTGTTATAGTTATCACTTCGCTGATAATTGGTAATATCTTCAAAACCCATTACCATACTATATCACAAGGCTGATAATTGGTAATATCATTTCCATTTACCTTAAACATTGTCACAAAGCTGACAGAAGGTAATCTCTTTGTTTCCCAAAACAAAACAGATGTTCACATTCTCTGCGAATCATTCTTTCCCCAGCGAGACATATTGCTTGTTTCCCGACAGATAAGATTCTCTTTTCTCAAACAGATTGAGTCATCCTCATAAATTTTTCCCCATCATGTCATTTCTTTGATATCCTTTGGGTAAAACTTTTTTAATCATTTTGCATCATCCGCATCTTTTGGTATCTTAGGTCCAAAATTTTGCGTATTCTGATATTTAAGTCTCTTTACACCTATCAAAACGAAGATATTCATCTTCATCTCAGGTTAAAGAAACTTAAATAGGGGCATCTGTCATACCCCAAATTTTGACCTAATATACCACCTTACATTTGCATCATTGCACTAACTTGATTCGAGGGCATTAATCGGGTATAACACTCACAGGTCAAAATTAGGGTTTCATCAGATTTTCATCTGATTCAAGAGCTAACCAATTAGGGTTTGAGATTTTCTCATCTTATTTGATCTATCTTGATCAAATCATCAACCTTCAATCCTCAGATATCAAATTTTCGCGGATCGATCGAGGATCGACCAATTAGGGTTTGATCGGGCATGAGAATTCTCGACTTTTGAACAAGAAATAACTTTTTGGATAGAGATTGGTCATTATATCTTAGATACAACATCTTGACCTAATTTACGGATTCAAAACATCACGAGAGGTTCATAGAATTCATCGGTCGTTTTCAGAAACATCTGATGAAATTTCATCTGCACAGAAAAGTCAAACTTTGACTTTTGGTCAAAATTTTCAAAACAAAACTTTTTCCATCATCAAAATAATTCACATGATCCATCATGATCATAAAAAATCAAAGAATTTGGAAAAGTCAACAAAAAGTCAAAAGTTTCTATACTTAGAAATTTTCTAAGTGTTGAAATTTCTTACTTTTCAAACTTCAAGCCATTTTTCACCTAGTTCAATTGGAATTTGAAAAACTCAAAATGAAAGTTGTAGCTTGTGGAAAGATCTTTCCAAAATGTCCAAGAACTCTCAAATCCATGAGTCTAGCTATACTTTTGAAATTGAAACATAAGGCTCCATGAAACTTGATTTTCAAAGATCATAGCATCAAATTATAGGTCATTTTGTTTTTCTTCATCTAGAAGCTTTCTAACCTTGTCAAGTGGATGGATGAACTGATAAATATCAGCCTAGAGTGATAATTGAAGGATATGGATCAAGTTGTAAAAATAGCACATGGTGAAAAGGAAGGTTCCTTTTCTTTTGCAAAAGTCATGTTTACCCTTAAGGTAACTTTGAATCACCAAAGCCATGGACACTTGCCTAACATTTCGAGCCTATTTGCCTATAAATTGATCACATTTCAAGCCTAAATCAGACACCAAAAGCAATGCAAAAATCCATGCTTTCATTCTTTTCTTGAAAATCAAGTAACATAGAGCAAAATTGATAAACTTGCATTTTAAAATCGATTGAAAACATGATGATCTTTGGTGTCAACATGTTTGAATCACTATCAAACTTGTTACAAGCTTAAAATCAAACTGAATTCAAGATAAAATCAATTTTCATTTTGCATTTTTCAAACTTGTACAAAGCGCAAGCTGAAGCTTGGCTTGATTCCTTGGAGTTTGATCATCCATACACCTTCCATAAACATCATATAGGTGATCCAAAACAAGAACAACAAACGTAACACCATTAACCGATTTGAATTTTGTTTTGAGCTGATGTAGGTTGACTTGGTTGGAGAGATTGGAGCAAGTTCAGAGCAAGCAGGCCATCCACAAAGCTTCCATACATGCCGATGAAGGTGTAGCAATCCTCAAACCAGTTATGGAAACACGATTTAAGCTTCCTCGATTCTCATTTTTTCAGGTAAGCATATGAACTGTGATATCATGATTCTTTGATTCTTTTGACAAAAACTCTTGGCCATTCTCTTTCTGCACTAATAACGACCATTAGCCCTCAATAAAATCAAACAATCATCAGCTACACATCATTTAATTGAAGTTTTTCAGATTAGGGTTCATAAGTGTTCTTCGAATCAAAATCATTCTGGGCTTAAAATAAATGAAATTAACAGCTCCTATCATGTTCGTAGTGCAAAATCGATCAAGTTTGATTTTTACATCATGCCATTTCGTTGAGAAACAAAGATTTTAGGTTGAAATTGGTAATCTGAAAATCAAAACACAAGCCCAGAAATTCGCGCGTGTTCTTGGTGTTCTTCATTTTAAATTTTCAAATTAACCAATATTATGTCTACGCGTGTTATGAATCCACTAACACCTCAGCGCGTTTGGCCCAGTGGTTGCTTGCTTGGTCTTTAGTTCACTTTGACACGTGCCCCACCTCATGGTCATGGGTTCAACACCCATCAGGACCATTTTTTTCATCTTTTTTCACAAACTCTTCAATATTTTCATATTTTTTATCAAACTTTCAACATTTTTTTGACCAATCAAAACTTCTCATTTTGAGATGATTTTTTAAACACTTGTCAATAAATACATCTATTTTGTGATAATGCAAAATTTTCAGGAAAAACTTTCATCGATTAATTTTAATCGGGCGAAGCGAAGTTACGAACACTTTTCAAACCTCCTTAAAGGTGAATTTTTCAAGTTTTCGACTTCGATTTTTCAAAACTTTTCATAAATGAACCTCACATTTCAAAACATTCTCAAATCATTTTCAAAACATTTCATCAAACTTGCATCTTTTACCATGATCGATCCGATTTAAAGCGATAAAAGCGATTACGTCTTCTCTCGAATTTCTCGATCGATCATGGGCCTCCCTTATGGTGTAAGTCCCAATCCTTTATGTACATACTTAGTTTTACTTGTACATACTCAAATTATCATTGTTAATATTCAAGCGTAAACAAATTTCTTTCATTTGTTTTCATTCGTTTGTCTATCGCGAATCCATTGGCTCGAAAGAAGCATTCTCACAGTATAATTTCTTTCGACCAATGGGCCTCCATCATGGTGTAAGTCCCATAACATTCTTTTATGTACATAATATTTCTTTGTACATATCAAACTTTGTCAAATACTTTTTACAAAGTTTCATCATACATATCTGAGATACTCCTTTTATACTCAAGTACAGACAAACTTCGATCGTTTGTTTTCACATCACTTGTGTATACTCAAACAAAATAGCCTTTTGTGTATATATTTTCTTTGTACATACCAAAATACTTTTCAAACAAACTCTTTATCTGTACATAACACAGATACTTCTTTTTTCAAATACTTTTTATCTGTACATAATACAGATACCTTTTACAGATAAACCTCGATCAATTATTTCCGTTTCATCATGAATACCATTGACATTGAAAGACCTTATTCCTGTGGGCTGCTTTCAAATCAATGGGCCTCCTACGATGTAAGTCCAACCCTCCTATGTACATCCATTTTTCTCTGTACATAAAAACTCGTTCGTGTACATATTCATTTCCTTGTACACAATACAAACTTGTGAATAAATCAAGTTACGCTCGTTTTAACGTTCGTTCACAAACACTTGTTTATATTTCATAAACTGCTGTAAATAAACATCATGCATTGTTTATATTTCCTTCATAAACTCACGTGAATACATATCACACACACACACTGTTTATACAACCGTCTAATAATAACATAACAATTAGACTAATCAATAGGTTTCCACAGTATAGCCTCCGCTTGGGCTTCATACAAGACAACTCATCACGTTGAGTTTAGCCTCCTTGGGCTTCATACAAGACAACTCATCACCGTTGAGTTTAGCCTCCGCTTGGGCTTCATACAAGACAACTCATCCATGGGTTCCTCGCTTGGGCTTCATACAAGATATTTTTATCTCCAACGAGTTTAGCCTTCTCTTGGGCTTTGTACAAAGAAACTCTCCCAGAGTTAGCCTCCGGCTTAGGCATATAAGACAACACTCCCTGTTGAGTCGGCCTCCTCTTGGGCTTCGTTCAAAAGAACTCCTCATTGAGTTTAGCCTTCTCTTGGGCATCATACAATGAAAGAGACCGGAAATCTCTTAACAGCCTCCTCTTGGGCTTCCAATACAAAGAATCACCCGCGCTAAGATAGAACCCTGAAAGGATGGTTTCCCGGTGAAATCACTTTCAAATTCCCCAATGAGTAAAATTTCCCCGTGAAATTGCTCTTATTCAGAAAAGGATGGTTTCTCGGTGAAATCCCTTTCAAGCCAAAGCCAGCCATACCCTATAGTTTCCTCTTGAGCTTTATACAAGGACCCTCGATGACCCTCGGAATGCCTCCTCTTGGGCTAACAATACAAGGACCCATGGGCTTCTTAAAAGCATCCCTTTAATCTAATCAATTTCTCCTTGAGATTTAGACATCTATCATCTCTATGGAAGAAGTATCTCATCCATTACATCACATACAGTCGAAAACTTTTCAAAACTATTTTCAAACAAAAACATCTATTAATTGTAAGTGGTAACGCTTGTACACTCAAGCAAAACACCCAATGCTTACAGTTAAAAGATTTAATCATCTTTTTCAAAACATCTTTCTTAAACATGTAAGTGGTAACGCTTGTATACTCGAGCAAAATGCCTATAACTTACGACGAAAGATTTTTATCAGTCAAAACTTTTCAAAAATGTATGTGATGAAATAGATTAGATACATTTTTCATTAAGATGACATTTATGCATCTCTTACTAACATCCGTTGCTTTCCACTAGCATAAGTGGGAACTACGATTGCTCGACTTTCTCAACATCCTTTTGAGAATACGTGGCCTGAGGTCTCATCCTTGCCGAGCAAATTTCTATCTCCCTCAGACCAAACAAACCATAGAACCTTGTAGATCCGAGCTACAAATGCTCTGATTCCCACTAGGGGATATGTATGCAGAAGATCCACAGATCTTTGCGAGCACAATAATAACAAACACTAGAATCCCACAAAATCTACTGTTTCTTAAAATTCAAAGGAGAAACTTTCCCAATCATAGAAATAGCAATTAAAACACACAAACATATCAAACATATTCATATATAAAGCTGTAGATAACTACATATATTTAGGGTGCTCCATCTATTCCCTTTATATAACAATCCCCTTACTCGAATCTCCCCAATGCGTTATGTCTAGTTTGCGCTAGTAAATTCGCATACCAATATCAATTGAGGTATTTGACTTTCCCTTTTCATAATCATTAAATCATCTTTCTTGTGTTGAAAATAATAAAGCTTGATGCTCGCGGCATCTTTATAAACAAATCAAAAGATTTAAATCGTTGCGTACCAGAAGATCCGAACTCACGTTCGCATCCTCAGGCGCGTCACCTTTTAACGCGAACAGGATTCCCTCAGAAGGGTATGCTAACACAATCAACCTCCTTAGCTTGTAGAAGTCTTGAGAACCCAAAGAGCTTCGATCCTATCACAAGTTATGAATGCAATGCAATATGATATTTATGATGAAACATAAGCCTAAATCAAGAGGGTAAATTTTGGGGTGCAACAACTTCCCCTATTCAATCTTCTTAAACTTGATAGCGAGAACTGGTGAAACCTTGAGCATTCAAAATGGAAGAGGATTGAATACAAAAAACAAAATTTCCACTCTTGAGAAGAAAGTGAAACTTTTCAAAAGGCGAGAATCTGGACTTAGAGAATACCAAATGAAATTGGTTTTAGAAAAAGCCAAATAACATTGTGCTTTAACAAGCGGGAGAGTCTAATGAATATTAGCCTTCCAAAGATATCGTCAAGGCAAAGCATACGCGGACCATGATAAAGATGAGATGAAACTCAAACCAAGAGACTAGAAAAACTAGACTACGAAAATATACATAATAGAACAACTATGAAAAGGTCCTATGAGCAAGGTGACTAAGTGCGTGATTCTAGAGACACTGCTAGTCTCAAACAAAAAGCAGTGGAAGCTGTGACAAGCGAAGGTATGAAAGAGAGGTCAACCAAGGATAGGCAGTGAGCAGGCGATTGAATCAAGGAGTAACATCAAAGCGAGACAAAACTCAACTCGATAGAACTAGAAGAACAACACTTTCTAGAAAGCAGTACCGGGACAAAAGCTATTTCACATACGGAAATGAGACAAAACTCGACCCATAGCAAAGTGATGAGTGCATATTCTCGAGCACTTGCTGTTCTCAAACTAGAGGATAGACAATAAGCGAATGATTGAACAATAGTTATAACAAAGCCATCCCAACCGAAGATAGCGGTAAGCAGAACGATTGAATCCACGAGTAAAGGGAAAGGTTTCAACCGAGATAGACAGTAAATGGGCGAAAGAATCTCGGGAGTAAGAAACAAAACGAGATAAAACCCGACTCATGGAACCTAGTTAGACGAAACAAACTAGATGAGCACCAGGACAACAACTGGATTTCATGCACAGGCTACGAGATAAAACTCGACCCAAAGCAAAGTGATTAGAGCGTACTTTTTGAAACAATCATCAGGACAAAATTGATATTTGAAGGGTATATTGGTGGACATTAAAATGAACCAACAAAGGTAGCAGAGACTAAACCAATGAACTTGCACCAGAAAAAAACTGGGCTACAACAAAACATTAGTAGACACTCAACCACATTGTATGATTAAGAATACGGTATGAATATCTTTGAGGATAGAGACCTCACTGAAATGATCCGAAGTTAGCAGATTCCCTGGCGAACATAGTGGCAATAAAGGCTTATGTTTCAATGCATGTTTGAAAATTTTCTATGGAGTAAAGTTCCAAAAGATTATGGAAAATTACACTTTGATGATGCAATGTAATGATGCAATGTAATGATGCATGATTAAATGTTTCACCGGAGAATGGATAATCAAAAAGCCAATCAAACACCAAGTGAAAACTTGATAAGACTTGCAAAAATAAATTGCAAAACCCACTGGGGAGAAAAACTTCAAAGAGATGAAACTCTGCGAGGAGCAATAACTTGTGTAACTGGTAGAAACAGGCCACGATTGCTGAGAAGAATTGCAAAAATAAATTGCAAACTTCATTGGAGAAATAATTCTGGATGAAACCGTTGATTCTGATATGGAATACCAAATGAAGTTGATCGAAGTCGGAGGAGACCCAGGCAAAACTGTGACTTCTAAAGAAAAGATCCAAATGGAAATTGGACACCATTGGGCAAGATACTGAACAATATTGGATCTAACAGGCATAAAAATTCCTCTGACTTCATGAGGAGCGACCAATCTTTGGTCAAAGAGAAAATCTGCACACAACTCTTGCGTAGTGGAAGCGGGGAAAAGCTCAATGAAATTCACATATAATCTTTGATGAGAAAATTCCTTACTGGGGATAAAAAGTGAGGTGGGATGCACACCCACAAAAGCGTACGTCATGGGCGATACAACGCTTGTCACCCATCAACAGGATCGAACTTGGGAGATGGAAGAGTTCTCGAATAGAAATCCAATAAAAAGCTCATCGGGCATGGCGAGGCAAGACACCTCATATAGGACAACTCCACTAGGAAAAGCGAGGAACTCCAGCAGGAAATGGGGAATATTGTGCACACCTTGAGAGAAAATTTATTATTTGGGAAAAAAGTAACCTTGAAAAGAAATCTAGGATGAATAGATACCTGGGAAGAGTGGAAAATTCTTGAATAAGATCTTCCAATGCAACGACACGGGAAAAGAAATCATCAACACTACCCATACAGCAGGCATTCTTACAAACACAAAAGTAACACCACTTCATTGGGGATATAGATTCTTAATCAAGAAGTCTCATCAATCACAACCTATTAGACAAAACTCTCCACCTGACAACATTGGGGAAGAGACAACCTTCAGGTAAAACTGGGGAATCATCTGGCTAAAACCTCTTCGCTTTGGGAGACTTGCTGGGGAGAAATAGAGATCTCGGTGTCACTGGGGATGCTTCATATAACCAATCTCACTAATTCAATCAGACCCAAGTTGCCCCAAGTCTGAAATGAAATGAAACTCACTGGGAAGAATCCTTGTAGAAACACGGATATAACTAATTCAAGATAAGATGCCCCGGGTGTATTTAATCCTTTAAAAAGATTATCTTTCAATTCCACAGAGTCGAGACCCTATCCTTTGACAAGATTAAATTCTTCTTTGGTGTTCATTGGACAAACTTACTTGGTGTCAAACAATTGCTTCACATACAAAAACAAATGTTTATTATGAGAATGAAAATTCTAATGCAACACTTACGTAATTCCTGGAGCTTTTATGTGGGAATGATATTGCGACTCCTTGTGAACAAAACACTTTTAGAATGCAACATTTAAAAAACACTTTCTTTTTCAGAATGACAAGACGAACATACGATGCCAACACAAAAATTAGCACACACTTTAAAAAATGTTATCTCATCGTAGTATGCTTTCAAATTAACCCCACCGTTAGGACTTTTGAGGTTATGCGTGGCTGGTTCACGGTTTAAAAAAATTTTAGGCTCAAAATATTTGGCCCACCCGTGATGTTCTAAAAGATTTTTAGGCTCAAAAGACTTTTGAGGGTTTAGCGTAATCCATTTGAAAATACACAACACACGATAGTTCCGTCTCCTTGGCGATTCCTATGATGAATGGAGCGTCGTGTCACCGCAGTGGGAGCATTTCAAAGAAAGATCCTTATGGCGTTGATATCAGCGAAATTTGGGACGTTAAAACAACACCAACCCATAAGAAAAAAGCTAAAAAGGCTACCATACTACCGACTTGAGAGAATTTGAGAGCCTTCTCCATTAAAACTTTGAAGTCAGTCCTAAGATTTTCCTCTGGTAGTTAGGTTTTGTCTATCTCAATTTCTTTATGTGAGTCATCGTTGCAATGGTGGTGATTTAGGAATGGCTTCCAACCATTGAGAGGCACTTTGTCAAATCTTGAGATACCTAGGATATGCGTACTCTTCCAAAGTAGGCATCAGCGATAATCGGGGAAAGTGAAGCAACGACGGATGCGAAACTGAAAAAGTTTTGAGAAGTCCCTCATCAACGTTAGCGTTCGGGAGAGTTAAAAAGTTCCATAGCGTTTTACGAAATTCGAGGATCTTACCAAGGATGCTAATTCTTTCAACTTTCCTACATCGAAATTCTAAAGCTATCTCTTGGTGAATCTTCCTAGGCGTCCATCACTCTAACCTAAAATATTTTACAAAGAAAAAATCTCTAAATTCTTTGGAAATGGGAAGAAAAAAGTTTATTTTTTAATGAATGAATGAATGCATGAATCGTGCAAACATGGTTAGTAGTTATACACACGGTCAAGCGTTGAAGTCACAGCATGATAGCAGCAAAATCAACGTGGTTAAGTTCTAAGGGCTTATTCATCACGCAGGTTCTCACGATACAACTCAACGCTCCTCTTTGAAATATTATCGGTTTGTTGAATACTCGATGGTCCATAATATTTTCAAGAGAAACTACTTTGATCGTAGTCTCGCATGACAATTACTCTAGGCTTACACCGAATAATCTACGCACTACATCCTAAATGGCCGGGATGGGTTATGTGTTCTCTGACCTACTCGACTTCGTAAGTTCCCTTGAAGAAAAATGTCTTCGCAAATACTTGCTAAACACTAATACCCCAAGACAACCTCCACGAGAGAGAGATATTAACCGTAAGCATTGAGACTTCTCACGTATTAATACCTCTACCTAGATCTTAAAAATGTTTCTTAAATCCAGTTAGGATTTCTTTCCATCGGATGAAATCGCAAAACACACAATAAAGAAAAACAGACATATACATAATATGAAAGCTTATCCCTTTCTTTTCTTTTGAAAACAAAAAAGCTTGGTGCTCTGGCGATCACAATTTTTGAAAATCAAAGTTTTACTCCCAGTAGTCGCCATTTTCTGATTCGCGTTAAAGGTGGCGCTAGAGATTCGAATATGAATTCTTCGGCTCAACGATTTACTCTTTGATTTGTTTATAAAGATGCATGAGCATCAAGCTTTATTATTTTCAACATAAGAAAGATGATTTAATGATTATGAAAAGGGAAAGTGTTAATACTCAATTGATATTGATATGCGTAACGACTAAGCATAAACTAGGCCAATGCATTGGGAGATTAAGTAAGGGGATTGTTATATAAAGGAATAGATGGAGCACCCTAAATATATATAGTTATCTATAGCTTTATATATGAATATGTTTGTGTGTTTTAATTGCTACTTCTATGATTGGGAAAGTTTCTCCTTTGGGATTTTAAGAATGATAGATTATGTGGGATTCTAGGGTTTGTTATTATTGTGCTCATAAAGATTTGTGGATCTTCATACATATCCCAAGTGGGAATCGGTGCATTTGTAGCTCGGATCTAAAGGGATCTATGGTTTTGTTTAGTGCGAGGAGATAGAAATTTTGCTCGGCAAGGATGAGACCTTATTCTACATTCTCAAAAGGATGTTGAGAAAGTCGAGCAATCGTATTCCCACTTATGCTAGTGGAAGCTTAGCGGGGTGTTAGTAAGAGACAGACAAATATCATCTTAATGAAAAATGTATCTAATCTATTTCATCACATACATTTTGAAAAGTTTTGATGATAAAATCTTTAAATAAATAAGTGAAGCAACTCGATTTTCAAAATCATTTAAAAATGAATTTTCAAAAAACAATGAAATCGCCACCTAATTTTATTTGTTCTAGAAAGAGCGAGGAAATATAGATAAAACCCACAGCGTCGGATAAAGGTCTACAAGACCAAAAAGCATGGATTAAAGTCGGTTACACAAAGGAAGGTATTAGCACCTCTTACGTCCATCGTACTCGATGGGACCCATTTAGTTCAAAAATGTGTTTGTGTGTGTATAGCTAATTTCTAAATTATGAATAAGAATGAAAGCAGGATTTGTTTATTATTATTTTGAGTTTGACACGGTTTTGAAACCGCGTGCCTACGTATTCCCTAGTGCAATGGGAAAATCAAAACTCCGTAGTTCTTGTTGAAAATGTCTTGGATTGGTTGTGTTGATTTTAGAAGAAAATGTTTTTTGATGACCGCGTATAGCGAAAAAATTGAATGGGTTGAATTGATTTTAATGGTAGATGACAAGTACCAAAATGTCGGGATATCCTCTAACAATTCGATACTCGAGATTGGTGATTGAGGTCAACCGATCTTCTCTCATCCAAAATCTTTATTATGAAAAGAGTGAGGTGAAACAAAGTTCACTTTTATTAAGTGTATGGAATAAAGTATTTAAGTCATTGGGTTACCCTCTAATGGCCCAAATACTTTACATTTTTTAATTAAATCGTTGGGCGAACCTCTAACAATTTAATTAGATACCATACCACTATGTTTTTTTTGTTTTTTTGGAAAAATTGATTTAGAAAACAAATTCAATTAATTAATTTAATTTGAAAGTGTTTTAGGGGTTTGGTTGTGGATGACAAGTATCAAAACGTTGGGATATCCTCTAACAATTCGATACTCGAGATTGGTGATTGAGGTCAACCGATCATCTCTCATCAAAATCTTTATTATGAAAAAGTGAGGTGAAACAAAGTTCACTTTTATTAAGTGTTATGGAATAAAGCATTTAAGTCATTGGGTTACCCTCTAATGGCCCAAATACTTTACATTTTAATTAAATCGTCGGGCGAATCTCTAACAATTTAATTAAATACCATATCACTATGTTTTGTTTTTTGTTTTGTAGAAAAATTGATTTTCAAAGAACAAGTTCAATTAATTGTTTTGACTTGAAAGTGTTTTAGGAAAACAAGCGAGCCCATACAAGGTGGCTTTATGTATGCTCCTAAAAGTGAGACTAGCGTGACACTAGTATTCTAAACGACCGATTGGAACAATCGATCGAATAGTTATCATTGTAGAAAGCCGAGACCAAACTATAAATGTGTGCAAGTGTGCATTGTGTATGTTTACACTTCTTGATGAGGCCCAAGAGGAGGCTATGTGTTCTAATATGATAAGCATAATTAAATGGTAATTAGAACACACAAGGAATACAATCTATCACGAAAGTGGAGTACATGTTCATGGCGAGGATATATATACAACAAATCGAATTAATTTTGAATAATCAAATAAATTGCAATGCGCTTCAAGTAGTCTTCAAGATTGGATACAACTTGACTCGTCAAATGAATGTGAGATAAGGGTCCCTACATTACATGATATACAAACAAAGCATATGCAAAGAAAGTTGAAATGCTCAAGCATCAATTACTGTATTTTACTAGATTAATTAGAATAGATTTATATAGAGATCATTCTAAGGCAATCGGTATATTATAGTATAATTTTATTTACAAATGAAAATAGCAAAGTAGAATCAAAGTAGTATGTATAATTATATTTGCAATATCTAATATAAAATAAAATACTATATATAATTATATTTACAAAAATAAATAAAAAGTAAAAATACTAAGTAGTTATATCTATAAAATTAAATATACCACAAAATATCAAAATACTAATAGAAATAGTAATTCAACGTTTAAAATGCTAAGGCAAGTGTGGATGCACTAATTGGGCAGAGTGTTACGAATAATCCTTGAAGATCTTCACAAGTAGCAAACTCGTTAGTAGCATTAGTGTGAGAATAAAATCGAAATAAATGGCAATAAATAATTAGAACAAGTGTTAGTAAGCAAGATTCACCATTAAAATCACTATACATATATAAACAATAACAAGAATCGAAATAAAACATATGATGAGCAAACAAATGAGTGATATCCAAGCGAATAAAATACTGGAAATACAAAAATCAGCATGTTACCATTATATAAAACACACTCAAGATCAAGTGGACTCAAAAGTAAACACAGTTTCCAACCATAAATGAAACAAGAAGATGAAATTCAAGTTGTAAAAGGAAAATCGAGTTCAAAATAGACGCTAAACCTCTAAACCATCCGAACACTACGTTGTCTTAAAAACACTCAAAATATCGATCAAAACCGTATAAACTCAAAAACAAACACAAAAAGTATTAAAGACAAACTCATTTAACCGTCATCAACCAACATGCACCAACCAAACCAGCCATACAAACTTAAAACGCACATTGAATTCTTTTCAAATAAGTTCAATCATCAACCACGATACTATACTAACATTCAAAGCACAGCAAAACAACATCATCAACATTATTTCAAAATGAATCAAACAAACACATAAATCCAAAACGCATACATATCATTATATCCCAAATTACGCTCAAACTTGTTTAGCACAAAGGAAATAGCGAATTAATCTTCAAAACGATTCAAAACAAATATCACAACTCAATGATGATACAAAAAGTAGCATAGCATGCCGTATTGTTGCTACACACACCGAAACATAGAAAAAATTTAAAACCATCAAAATCAACGACTTCATCCACCACTTATCATCACCCCAAAATCCAATCGCAATAATTTGACACCCACACCAACTTCGCTTTAAAATTTACATCCATCCCCAAACAACAACCTAACCAGATTCAACCAATAATTAACCTCAAGTAAAAATGAAACCAACACATATTTCACCATCTAAATAAAACAAAATAAAAACTTTACATTATTATCGCAAAATAACCAACCTTTCAAAAACAAACCACAACCAACACAAACTTCGCCATCCGCAACATAACAGAAACAAGCCAAAACCAAACACAATAGTATCAAACCAATAAAAACAAAACATTTGTTAACGCTTTACCAAAATAATTGCCACCGTAACATCAACATTGCAAAAACGATCCACACACGCAAAACCCCCGCAGAAATAAACCACCGATTCCAATCTCAATACCATCACAAACCATCTTCTAACATTTCCCAAAAAGCCCACCACAAAACATCATCATTACCGCTTTAAATCAAACTTACCTTGACGCACCATTTACCGCAAAAAAATCAAAAATACGCCATCATGCCCAAAATGGTGAAACACAAATAACCATGCCCGCAAAGCCATGCAAAGTAAGACGCGCAGCCAGTAAACGAAAATGGATGCAAAAATATGTAAAGTAAACAAAGCATGATGCAACAGCCATTGAAAAAAAATAAACGGACCGTTAAAATTTGCCGTATGACTAACCAGCAAAAGAGAAAGGCAATAACGGAGGGGAGTATGGTGGTTGTTGGTTGATTAGAGCGGTGGTTATGAAGCGTAGGAAGCGGAAGGGGAAAGTCGGCGGTGTGAGGATGAAGGAGATGTTTTTTTTTAATATAATTTTTGTTTTTTTCATTTTCTGATAGCCAGCCGCTTCCGTTTCAATTTTTTGTTGGCCTCCCTTCTTCAATTATAAGATAACATATATATACACATAGAATTAGGTTTAGCAATTTTTGATAATGCCTAAAATACCCCTTTTGATAAAATGGGCCTCAAAGCCCAAAAGAAAAAAAAAATCTACAAACATATTTTTGTTTTAATTTTTAGAGACAAAAATTAGACACCTAAAATTATCAAAAATGGCAAAAGTTCGGACAATAATTATCCAAAAAAATTAAATGAGCATATTAAAATAAACTACGGGTTTCATAGATTAAAGAAAAATTATCGACATAATTAAAATTGAAATAAAACGATAATAAAAATACATGATTTAAAACACTTACAGTTAAAAACAAAAAATTAAAATGTATTGAAAAATTAGAGAATCACATTTTATGATCTACATGACACGTAGATTCATAAAAGCAATGATGAGTTAAGCGAAAGTTTGAAATATTTTCCCAATTTTCGTCTGATGTCGAATACGCTTTTAATGATCTGTTTGTAAAATCGAAATATTGATATCCATCGACATATAATCAACTTAAAATGATGCAAAAGCAGTAGAAATGAAAATGAATGCGATGGAATAAGGTATTCATAACCATAAAATGATGCAAATATCGATTTAAACTAACTTTTTGATTTAAATACGACGAAATGATGCATATACGTGTATAAATATTAATTTTGATGTCAATGACCTAATGGAATATACGGTAGATATGATACTAAACCGGATAAAATCGAGATAGGAGGGCAAATTTTGAAGTGCAACAGTAAGCTAAATGCTTTTACCGAGTATACATTACCACTTACATGTTTAAGAAAGATGTTTTTGAAAAAGATGATTGAATCTTTTAGCATAAAGCAATAGGTGTTTTGATTGAGTGTACAAGCGTTACCACTTACAATTAAGAGATGTTTTATGTTTGAAAAAGTTTGAAAAGTTTTGAAAAGTTTTTGGCTGTATGTGATGTGATAGATGAGATACTTCTTCCATAGAGATGATAGATGTCTAAATCTCGAGGAAATTGATTGGATTAAAGGGATGCTTTTAAAGCCCATGGGTCCTTGTATTGTTAGCCCAAGAGGAGGCATTAGGGGTCATCGAGGTCATCAGATCATCGAGGGTCATCGAGGTCCTTATGTAGGCTCAAGAGGAAGCTATAGGGTATGGCTGGCTTTTCTTAAAAGGGATTTCATAGAAACCATCCTTTTGGAATTAAGAGCAATTTCAAAACTACTCTCTGGGAAGTTTGAAAGTGATTTCACAGGAAACCATCCTTTCGAGGGTTCTATCTTAAGCGGGTGATTCTTTGTATTGGAAGCCCAATAGGAGTACATTAAAGATTTTGGTCTCTTTCATTGTATGATACCCGAGAAGGCTAAACTCATGAGGAGTTCTTTTAGGCAAGCCCAAGAGAGGCTGACTCAGCAGAGAGTGTTGTCTTATCACAGAAGTCTAAGCGGAGAGCTAAACTCGAGATGAATGAGTTTTCTTATATGAAGCCTAAGAGGAGGCTAAACTCTGTGGGAGAAGTTATCTTGTATAAAGCAGCGGAGGCTAAATTCATCTTTGAGATGAATTATCTTGTATAAAGCAGCCGGAGGCTACAAGCTATGAGGAACCTATTAGTTAGACTAATTGTTATGTTATAATTAGGCAGTTGTATAAACAAGTGCGTTATGTGATATGTATTCACGAGAGTTTATGAAGAAATATAAACAATGCATGATGTTTATTTACAAAAGTTTATGAAGTAAATATAAGTATACATAGAAACGAACGTTTAAAAAGCAGCGTAACTTGATAATTTACAAGTTTAGCATGTACAAGGAAAGTAAGTATGTACACGAACTATTTATATAAAGAAAAGATGGATGTACATAAAATTAGAACTTACACCTTAAAGGTGGCCCATTGGTTTAAAAGCGATTTCACAAAATAATATCCTAATACAATAGTTTTAGTATATCTAAAACAACAGCTTGGCCATCAAAATATACACATAAAAAGTATACATGTTATATAAAATAAAAAATTTGTATAAATCTGAAAAATTTAATATGTACAAGAAAAAATATATATACATAAAAATGTTGGTTTGTGTATACAAGTAGTAAAACAAGCAATAAGTTTATACATGCCAAATATAAAAATAAGCATATATATACAAGATAAAAAATTATATATAAAGAAATTTTAATATATACAAAAAATAATAATATTATATAAATGAATGTTTTTACTTATGAGGGAGGCCATTAGTTTTAAAAATTTCATCGAAAATTCTTCTCCAGAAAACACATTATATAAACAAACAAAACAAAAAAAACGAATATTTATAATAATAACAACAATGATTTAGTATATACAAAAAAATTACATAAAAATTAGGAACACACGTAAAACATGTCCCATTAATAAAAAAACATTATTTATATCGTCCAAACCATCACCAACCATCTAAGTTAATAATTTATAATTTTAATATTTTAAAATGTAAAATTTCATTATGAAAATTTAAAAAAATAAAAAAACTTGAATTCACACACAAAAAGTGTTTTAAAAAAAGTACCAACATATTTCGCTTTCCATTAAAATATATCGGATAAGTTTTAAAAAAATTTTACACTATCATAAAGCAAACCACATTTAGCCATGTACAAAAAAAAACCTCAAAAGCTTTTGATTGGTTAAAAATGTAAAGCCGCAAAAAATTTAAAACCATTAACTGCAATGGCCGCCATTCATGCTGTCACCGCGTCTAAGACCACAACGACAAACAACGTTTGTGTTTGTAAACCAAACGTAACAAAATATTGGAAAATTTGAATTAAAACTCAAGAAACACGCGCTTATTCGCCGCTTGATTCCAGCAACAATTCATCTTCATTTCAACAAAAGCGCCAAACAAAACATAGCTCCATTTTGAACAAAAACACGATAAAGTGTGCCATATTACATTCCGCCGCTGGCTACAAAATCCAGAAAAAAAACCCAAAAACTAAGATTCCATTAAGCAATGCATAATTGATGATTTTCAACTTGTTTTAGGGCTTATGAATCATGTTAGTAGAAAAATTGCCATTTTGCATTTATTTAAAGAATCATGATATCCATTCATATTCTAACCTGTTCAAGTTGAATCAAGATGATGAATACGCATTTCCGAAACATTTTTCATTACTACAACTTCGCCGGCTTTATACCGGCAAATAATACTTACTTCAATCCTTCCACTAAAGTCAACTTCGTCCAACTTAACAAAGCTTCCAAAAGCAAAATTAGGAAATTTACGGTATTAATTGTGGCCAAATCGCTTGCCGCAAAAGCCGAAGGTATTTAAACCATTACAACACCATTAATCAAGCCTAGCACCGTGAAAACTTATGGCATTTCAACAGCATATTGCGCGTGATTTCATTTTTCAGCTTTGATCATTTGCGCAAGAAACAATTTATATTAATCGCCAAAATGTGCTTTACTTCATCCACCACACCGCCACCAGCACATTTGCTAACACCACCATTCACTTTCAAAGATAAATAACATGAACACATGCACTTTCATTTTAACAAAAACAAGTGGCAATCTATTTACCAATGCAGCAAATTACAGCAAACACAGCCATTTTGGTAAATCAAAAAAAAAAAATAAGAAAGACTTTTCAAAAGGAAAAAGCTTCCTCTTTTACCATGTGAAAATATCAAATTGATCTTATCTCATCAATTATATCTAGCTGATATTTATCAATTCTAAGCACCGAACTTAGCAAGCATTGCTTCTAGATGAAAAAGCAACCTACCATTTGAAAAAAAAATCGCCATTTCATAGCCTTATATTTCAATTTCAAAGTATAACTAAACTCCATAGATTTGTGATTCTTGAAACATTTTATTTAAAACTACAACTTTCATATTTTAAATTTTCCAATTAAAATGCAAAACTAGGTGAAAAATAGCATGCCATTTGAAAAATAAAAATTTTAACACCAAAATTTTTCATGTATTGCTTTAACTTTTGTTGACTTTTCAAATTCTTTTAATTTTATGAATCCATGCCATCATTTGAAGTATTTTGATGATAGAAAACTTTTGTTTTAAAAAAAGTAACCATCAATTTGACTTTTACATGCAGATAATTTTCATCAATATTTACAGCCAGCGTAAACACATAATGCTTCCGTCAGCCGTCCGTATTGCCCATCTAAATATAATGACTAATCTCTATCCGTCATTTCTTCCGAAAAACCACCATACCATCAAGCCGTAATCCATTCGATCATCAAAAAACTAGGCTCCGCCATGTCGAAAAATTGATAATTTGGTCAAGATAGATCAAATAGGTGAGAAAAAAAACCTAATTGGTACCTCTTGAAAAACCATCCCCGAAACCCCTAACCACAACACAAATACTACCCACAATGTCACCGCCGTTACAGCAATGCAAATGTAAAGATGGTATATTAGGTCAAAAAATTGGGTACAATTAATGCCCTATTTAAGTTTCTTTAACCTGAGAGATGAAGATGAATATCTTTGTTTTGATCACGTGTAAAGAGACTTAAATTTGAAATGTCTGAAATTTTGGACCTAGGATACCAAAATGTGGATGATGCAAAATGATTTGAGAAAATATCAAAGGAATGACATGATGGAAAATTTGTAGGAGGATGACTCGATACATTTAAGAAAAGAGGATCTTTGTTTGTTGGAAACAAGCAATATGTCATTTGGGAAAAAAAGAGATTCAAAAACATGTGAATATACATTTTATTTTAGGAAACAAAGAGGTTACTATACAGCCGAGCCTTGTGACAATGATGTTTAAGGTAAGTGAAAATGATGTACCAATTATCAACCACCTTGATAGTTTATGGTAATGAGTTACGAAAGATGTTACCAATTATCAATGGTGATACTATAACAAGGTAAATCTTTTAAGAAAGTTGCTTTGTGTACCTACGACTTTGTGAATAACGAGACAAAAGATGAAAGCAGGATCTCAAAAATGAGTTTCTATTTTAGCAGATACAATCTTTAGAGGATCTCTCTTTGAGAAAAGCGCGGGCATTTTGGTTGGAAGAGGCAGTTTCTTTTAGGCGGAAAGACAAGCATTGAAATTTCTAAATACGGTCGTGATCGACCTTGAGAAGAACAAACTTTCATGAAAAAAGAAAAAATAGCATTTCAAATGATGAGGCTATTGCTTATTGCTTTGTTGATTATAAGGCGAGGGTTCTATCCGAGGCGAAGCGAAAGAAAAAATCCAATCAAGACATTATTCCAAATGAGGGATGATCTAAATTTGGGGAACATGATAGAAAAGATGTATCTCTACATTTGGGGATACTCACGGGGAAAAGAAAATGTATCTTTTCTGTTTGGAATACTCTCTTGAGGATAGACTTGTACCCACATGAGTAAGTGTGATTTAAACGATGATATGGAAGCAAACATTTCAAGGAATGCAAAATGCATGAATGATGCTATATGTATGAATGTCAGATATTATATGCATGCTAACAATACTTGACAAAGACACTAAAGAGATATTTGGGAAAAGGACCACGTCTGATTCGAACAAATATTTAGTGAAAATTAAACAATAGTGCGGGCGTTCAACGATGAAGATTTTGAGTTGCATGCTTTTTCTTTACGGGAAAGGCATTTCATTAGCAACCTGGTGAGGATTCTTTTGGGATAAGAATAAATCGTTTGATGATTTCTCTTGAGGAAGACCTACTGTGGCAGTTGTTTTATCCTTCGGAGAATCAAAACCTTACGGAGAAAGCCATTGCAAGTTCTTTACGTTTCATAGTTCAAAGGAAAATTTTTGCTTTTTGTTTCAAAATTTTGAAGTAAAAATTCATTTAAAATATTTTAGTTTCAAAAAGTGATTTTCACAATAAAAGCGTTATTTTGCAAAATAAAATAAAGTAGGAATACAAACAAAAGGCACAAAGGCTCGAATTTATTGATAGAATGGTAATAGGCGTGATTCCATGAGCTATTACAAAAGTTGGAAATGATAATTTATTGGAAAAGCTACATTGAAAGCAAATAACCATTATTATCTAACAATTTTGAATTCCAACTGTGTTTGTTGCTTCGAGAAGTTGATTGAAGATCCAGTTGATGGAAGACTCTTGATTTGATAAATCTGAAGTGATTCTCGATTACTTTGTCATCATTTTTGTATGCTTATTTTTGCCTAGATTGCCTTTTGATTTTCAATCTATCAGGATAATTCTGTTTATTGTCTCTAATTTTTTGGATCGCCTTTTAGGTTTTGATCAAGGGCAGCTCATTTTGCCTAAGCCACCCTTTTGGGTTTTGACTTACAAAATGTTCTTTTGTTTTTAGACAAAGTATTTCTTAATTGCATCGACATTCACGGGATCACGAGTTCATCGAATCCATGGTTGTGAGAGTCATACTTTCCGCAGGAAAAGCTTCTTTGTGATGTATGGGCCTTAATTAGGAGTCCATTTCCCTAGAATCTGGTTGAAAAGGCAGAATCTTTTTAAGCAAGAGGTCCTTCTCGGAATTCACAGTCGGACCTTTTTGGAAAGCTTTCATTTCTTCTTTGATCACAGTTGTCCGTGACCACGGAGGTCGAGCACTTTTCTTGATTAAGTTCAATGGTCATATACGCTTTGACACCATTCAGCCTCGAGATAACTTAGTTTCCATGAACTCTCATTGATGGGATCTCGACCTACGAGGAACCTTTGCTTATACCGTATACTAGAGAAAAGGAGTTGCCCTTGTTGATGTGCGTACTGAAGTACGATACCCATGCAGAGCAAACGGCAGCATTTCGTGCCATTCTTTGAAGGTGATGACCATTTTCTGGACGATCTTTTTGATGTTTTTATTGGCAGCTTCAACGGTGCCGTTCATCTTTGGCCGGTAAGGAGATGAGTTATGATGCTTTCGATCTTGAATTCCTCACACAGTTCTTTCATCATTTTGTTGTTCAAGTTCGATCCATTATCTGTGATGATCTTGCTTGGAACTCCATATCGGCAAATGAGGTTGTTCTTGATGAACCTCACAACCACTTGTCTTGTAACGTTGGCGTAAGGCATCGCTTGACCCATTTGGTGAAGTAATCAATAGCCACTAGAATGAAGCGATGTCGGTTGGACTTTTGGTTCAATCATCCAATCATATCGATGCCCCACATAGAAAAAGGCCACGGAGAAGAGAGCGTTGAAAGCGTTCGGTGGCACATGGATCTTATCTGCGTAGATCGCGCACTTGACATCTTTTGGCGTGTTTACGACAATCGGTTCCATTGTTATCCAATAGTATCCTGCTCTCAAGATTTTGGACATTGCATGCCCATTTGAATGGGTTCAAAGGACCTTCATGCACTTCATGGATGATAAATTATCGCTTCTTGTCTATCGATGCATCGAAGCGAGACATATTGAAAGTTTCTTTTGTATAGCACATCCTCGTTAGAGAAGAAATTCCTGAAAGCCTCCGAGTTTTCTTATCTTTGTACGATGCCAGAGTGGGTACTCTCGTGTTTGAAGGAAAGCGTTTGATGTCGTGAAACCACGGTTTATCGTCAAAGGCGCCGATTCACGAACACATATCGAGTCTTTCAAAGGCGTCGTCAGGTTACAGGCATATCATTCAATCGTTGACTTTGAACATGGAAGATAAGGTGGCGAAAGTGCGCCATTCGATTTTGATCTCGAGGGATATGATGCGGTTCAACTTTGTTGAAGAAAGTCAACAAGCGTCTTGCATAATCTGTAAGAAATTAGACCAAGATGATGAGTTTCATACTTGTCTTTGATTTGATTGATCCACAGTGAATCTCCATATATATCGAGGATCTTGATCCTCAAGTCGATGCTTCTTGATACCCATGATGCAAGCTTACATTACGCTATGTTGTTGGTGCAATCAAATATGTCTGGCGGAAAGCAGGATTACGAGAACCCTCGGGAGTGATGATGGCGCTGATTCCATTGCCAAAATGTTAAGCTTTCCATCAAAGACTAAACTCCATCTAGATTACGGATCGGTCCTTCTTGAAGCGTGTTAGTCCATAATCTTTCATCT
This sequence comes from Vicia sativa, assembly GCA_021764765.1. Taxonomy (NCBI): domain Eukaryota; kingdom Viridiplantae; phylum Streptophyta; class Magnoliopsida; order Fabales; family Fabaceae; genus Vicia; species Vicia sativa. The sequence continues at coordinate 253,751,281 of CM038795.1, forward strand.
TTAAGTACATAACATCCTCGTCTGGGAAGTCGAACTTGAGAGATTGGTGATGGTTGGTGATAAGCCAAGTGATCGGCGAGAATGCTTCCTTTGACCGCTTTTGGTAGCAGTCTTGGATGTCATATCGGATAAAGTGCCATCGGCGATTCTCCACTGTTAAAGCGGGCTTTTCAAAGGCGTACTTGATTGGATCCATTTTGGAGATTAACCAAGTCGTGTGATTGATCATATCTTTGGCGAAGGCGTTTGACCATACCAAAGCCTGACATGTTTTCTCGAGCATGGATAACGAGTTTCTGATCATGAACTTTTTACTCAAGTAGTAAATGGCATGCTCCTTCTTACCGATGTCATCTTGTTGTCCGTCGCAGCCCATCTAAATGCGGTAAGGTACATGATTAATGGTCTTCAACATTGGAGGGATCGATATTGGTGGATTACGGCGGTATTCCTTGATCGCATCAGCGCAATCTTACATCCATTCAACCTCTTGATTTTTCTTGAAGCTTGAATATCGGCCCCAAGTAGCGATCATTTGAGAGATAAATCGGAGATGTAATTCAACCGTCAGAAATCCTCTTACCTTTTACGTATGTAGGTGGGCATTTCTTGAATAGCCTTGACTTTGTCGAAATCGACCTCGATACCTTTTGGTGCGATGAAACCTAGGAGTTTTCGGATCTTACCCCAAAGGTGCATTTGTTAGGATTCGGTAATTTGAAATTTCCTTAGTCATTGAAACAACTTTAAGAGATAGTCTATATGCTCGTCTTGATGTCATACTTTGCTATCATATCATCGTAGACTTGATCTCCGTGCATCATGTCGTGAAAGAGTAGTCATTGCCCTTTGGTAAATTCGCTTTGCATTCTTTAATCAAATGGCATTACTTTGGCAACAAAAGGTGCCCATGGCGTGATGAAGGATGTTTTCTCCATGTCTTGAGGCCATTACGTCGGTTAACAAGGGAAAGTCCATGGAAAAAGGCGTTGAATTTTGCGATTACTATCACTAGCATGTCGATGTCGGTAGTAGGAAATCGTCTGGACTAGCTTTTCAAGTCCGTTAGTGACACATTCGACCTTACCGTCTTTCTTGAATCTGAGCACTATGTTGGCTTCCATTGAGGATATTCGAAGTAGAGGAAGCCGCGTCAGTTGTTTTGAACTTCCTTTTGATTTTCTCGGCCATTTCGAGGTGAACTCTTCTCGATTTTGTTAAGCTGGTGAACACTCTGGCTTTAATGGCGGTGATGCTCCGATCTTTGGTATCAAACTGCATGTCTTGGTAGGACCAGCGAACACATCGACATATTTCTTTGAGAAGATTTATCGGTTGCCCTTGACAACTGCTTGTCGGTGAAGCTCAGATATTTACTTCTTTTTATCTTCTCGGAACCCGAGTTGATTGCTTCTAGAGGTTCTTTGTGGTGAATGATCCTTTCCTCGTTGCTTAAGTAGTGAGAAATCTCATGGGATCTCTTCTTCAACTTCTTCCTCGGCGACTTCAGGATTTGAAGTTGGGAGAGAGCATAGAGTTAATTTCAATGGATTTATATTTTTAATCTGCATATTTGATTTATGTACGATTAATTAATTTTTCATTATTTTTTTGAAAAATTAATGTGAAAGTGTATCTTGATTATGTATATTTTTTGAAGATTTTTGTTTTATTGTGTTTTTTAGGATTATCATTTCAAGAAAGGTAAAGGAAAATAAACACAAAGTGTAGAAACAAAACAACGCGTTTATTTATAATTCACACTATGAAAGGGGCCCTAAAATACAAACTCATTTGTCTTGGGCAAGACAAAGAAAATTTATTTAAAGCTAAGTCCTATAAAACATCTCTTCGCTTTGGGCTAAGCGAGAGTTCAAAACAAAAAGCAAGATAAACTACTTAGAACTAGGGCGTTAGATCAGAACACAACAGGTTCGATAGTGTGAACTCCTTGGAAGTCGAGGTACTCGGTAATTTTCCGCTTGGTTTAACCCTTGAAAAACTTTGGTTCTTTGGTTGAAGCGCAGGCTTTGAAGACTACGGGCGATGGCCCTTGCCTTTTGTCTGCTAAAGCGATCTTCTTGATTAACGGATCGGGAAGTATGAGATATAGCATGTAGCTTCTGTTGATATTTGTGTTGAATCTTTGGGATGTACCTTCCGTCTTGAGTGAAGAGACTAGTATCGGTGACACTTTCTAGATCGTATCCGAGTCGCACTCTTGATCCTCAGTGATCATGTTGATGTAGTGATAACCATGATCTGGTTTGGTGAATTCCACAGGCGTGTTGAAGCAGAGATCTTCATTGGGGATCTCGATTTGCTGATTAGGTTGAGAAGACATATATTCCTCTTTTGATTGACTAGGGTATTCAAAAGTGCCACATCCGATTAAGTGGATATCTTCGATCCGGATTTTTGAGCTTTCCGGCGCAGTGTATTTCACCATGTAGTCGAACTTGCCACTTGGTTCTCCCAAAGTATCCCAAACTTCAGAAGGGATGGGTGGATTTTCATGCCTTTGCAGGGACAGGTCTTTGAATTGATCAGTTGGCGCGTACAATTCCTCTTGAGACACATATTCAGGGTTGTTTAAATAAGTGCTCCACTCTTGATTCGGAGGATACGTCTTCATCATCTTCAATGGTTCTGACCTAACTTCACTTGGAAACGGGGTTTAAGAAACCCCAATGTTGAATACTTCTTTGATTGAATGAAGTGCTTCATCCTTTTGTTTGTCTTTGGAGAATATGGGTGTGAACCGAGTCGACTTCGTTTCGTTCTTGGCGGGTTTGATTACTGTCCCGTCCCCTTCGACATTGCCATCATTCACGATCATGCCGCTTCTTTATCACGAAGAGATAGATGATCTGTTTTCTTGGTGGATTCATCTTCTAACGGATGTTCGAGGGGATGTGTTCCTTCAATGTCATTCTTTGTGATGAAGAGAAACTAGACAAATGACTTACAAGCAAAGCTTGTTCACCATGATAGTCACCAATTTTCCATTCTTGTGAATTTTAATTTACGATGGAAGTAAATTCTTGCTCCACCTCGTGGATCAAAGGTCTTCCTAGTAGACAAGCATAGCATTTAGCATGTCCATGACTTGGAAAGTAATTTGGAAAGTGTGTGGACCAATTGTCATCGGGAGGTCGACTTCAATAGCCCACTTCAAGATCCATCGACTCTTACTATTATATCATTGAACTTCATTGGCGTCCTTTGTAAGCCAAGCGGTGATGTCGTCTTGACATTCGTTCAAAGATGAACTTGGTATCTGCCACATTAGAGCAGGGGAATCGATTGGCGGATCATTGAGATGTGCGGGGCGAGTTGTGATCTTTCCGCTATTCAGGAAGTTCCTCGTCAAAACTTAGATTATTGCAATTTATGTTGGCGACAATACCTCAAAAGCCGATGCAGCAATCACATTATGATCTACATAAGCTTAGTCTAGTACCTTCATTAAAGCTTCGATGACTTGAGGAGTTGAGGAGTAAAGACAATATTGAAATCTTGGAAGGAGCGCATCGGTGATCCGACTCGGTATTCGCTCTTTTTGATTAACCAATATCTCATCAAGATCTGCGTTAGCGTTGGCTCTATCAGGAGAACCAACATTTGTGCTTGATTAACAAGCTGGAATTGTTGTAGGATTCTCGGAAGATATATTGATTTTGTCGATACGAGGCTATGACGGTCTTGGTGGCAATGGGTGTGTACTCGTCCACTTACGTGTTACTCGTCGATTTACATTATATTGACATTATTTGGAAGAGTAGGCATGGGTTTCTCCTTCCCATCCTCTATCAGGGTTACTGCTGCATTGGTGAGGTGCTCGGTAGAAGCTGTATGGAGCAGGACCGGATAAGCAAATCACCAAAGGGACTGAGGTCTTTGGGCTATTGCATTCAATCTCCACATGTTTAGGTATGTTGAAACAAGGGATGATAACGTTTACTTGAGTTTTCGAGTTGATATCGGACTAAAAGCTCATGCGAAAAATGCCCTCATGTTCATGTCATGTCATCTTACATAGATCATGGGTCACCAATATCTAACAATCGCTGAATATACGCTTTTATGGTGGGACATCCTTGAATATCCTTGGAGCAGATATGGAAAGCTGTGTAATCATGCTTAGTGAAGGTGCTCATTGTCTTGTATGCTTCATGGAGATACCAAGTTTCCTTTGATCGGGTTTTAAATGCATGACAAGAAAGTACTGTCTGTATTTCTCGATATCAAACTTCGAGTGTCCTTTATGTTGGGAAGCGGATTGGCTTACGTTCGGACTTGTTTCGAAGGAAGAAGATTAGATCTCACTAATCTACATCTTACGCCTTTAATGCTATACAATGCTCAAGGTCAGGCTTGGTGCCCCAGTGAAAAGGCAAGATCGTCTGTTTTGTACCACCATGGTAATTTTTGAAGGGAGGTGGTGACCTTATACATATTAGATTCTTTTCTATTAGCGAGGTAAGTTACGTATGCGTCATTGGAATTAGGTCAATTCGTAACGTCTGAGTTTTGATTCTTTGAAGCTACTTGAGCTGTTAATGAAGCTATTGAGTTTGTTGATTTTGTTGGAATTGCGGGCAATTCTTGTATTTGGATTTGTGTTGGCGGGGTGCTATAGAGCTACACAGTTGTTGTTGAATAACATTCTTCGCGGTTTCCCTCGGGATACCATTCCTATGTATTCTTTTTCCAAATGGTTCCAATCTTTTAGTTCCACTAGAAGATCACTTCCTTGGTTAGGCGTCGATTCGAACCCCTTCTAATCGCATTCCATACTTACCATCTCGGTGAAATCTCGGGAGGCGCTAGCGATCATTCGCTAAATAGAATGAGCCAAGGGTGTTTAGAATACCTTAGTCATCTCTTTCTCTTCTAAGAGGCGGGTTGACTTGGGACAATTTCCCTCCATCGTTGTCGTACTCTTTGAATGTCTCTCTTTCTTTACGAGACATGGAGCGAGTTGATCGATTCGGAATATATCCAAGTTGAAATTATATTTGCTGTACAAAGCTTCACCTAAGTCGTTGAATGTTTGGATATTAAATCTTTAAACCCATATACCACTTGATTTGCACGTGAAACTGTCTTGGAAGATAATAGATTAGCAGCCGGTGATAAATCGTTGTATATTGACATTTTCTGGCATACATCGTGAGATGACTTTGTGGACAGGAGTTCCCTTTGTACTTCTCAAAGTCGGGGACTTTGAATTTTGCGGTATCCTACGAGGAACTAAACAAAGATCTGGCGTTTTCCCAAACAATTCTTTTCCTCGAATCATTTTATCTCAAGCTGCATTTGAGGAGTTGTTCTGGAGATTCTCCATCGAGCCACGTGAATTCGGTATTTATTATTAGGAGTATGGTGAACTTCTTAGTCCATGGTAGTGTGCACTCGGTGAGTTAATCATGATCGGTTGAGAAAACGTCATTATTACTTGTGGAAGAGTTACTCCACGTTCGGGTAAATGTAGAGTTTTGCTGCAAAGTAGGTATTTCAAGCGAGGTTGTTTGCACTTGAGAAGTCGGTTGGCGAAATCCGATGCCAAAGTTGAAAGGGCATGCCCCGGATCAACCGGCATCTTGAAAGGTGAACTCTTGTTATGACAATTTGAAACTAGAATAGTAGTATCCTCTGAAGTATACTGGTTTTGAATGCTCGATGTTGCTTGTTGACTTTATTGTGCAATAATGGAGTTGACCAAAGATGTAAGTCTCTCACTTCTTCTTGTAGTGTTATTCTTGTACTATGAAGTTCCATTCTCTTGTTCAAATCATTACTTTTTCTTCTTTTGATCTTGTATCGTATGTTCGAGTTAGGCGTGGGCCTTGGTCAGAAACTCTAAAATGGCAAGCTTAGCGATCTTTTCCTATCTGTTGAAGTATTCAAGCTATTCAAGTATCGGACTTCTGACAACGAGACTTAAATGCAAAGTATGATGCATGAATATGATTGTAAAGAAAAGGAATTTCAAAAGAATTTATACTAAAAGAGATATTTAAAAAATATTTGGATGGAAAACACAATTTATTGATTATTGAAAGAAGATTACAACAATTGTTTTTGTTGGAGCATTGCTCACACAAATGATAAAATAAATGATAAGATTACAAACTAAATTGAATTAATTAAATGTCTACGTCGGATGAAGATCGAAGGCTTGATCTGACTTGACGAGTTTCCTTTCCATAGTGAGCTTCGGTTCGACTTTCTCGGATTTTAGCTTGCTAATGACTTTCTTCCACTCGTTGGGAGCAAGAGGATCATTCATCAATTCTTCAAACGTTCCTTTTCTTTCTTTGATGAATTTCTTGATCGCGTCATACTTTCGAAGAATTTCCTCATCTTTTTCCATGAGCCTTGAATATTTGAGTTGAAGTCTTGTCAAGAATGGGTTGTAGTTTGTTCCTCCTTTCATTGCCAATGAGAGTGCGTTCAACAAATTCTCCACAGCTCTCATGATTTCCATCTCATTTATACGCTAAGGTATACCAATGGATATAAATGGATTTGTAAGAGACATGAGTCTTCTTGACCAATGCCACTCGTCTGTTTTCGCGGAAGATAGAGATTTAGGCAAGTGTGAGGTAATCCATTTGAAAAGCAGAAGTACCACAACCACGATAGTTCCGTCTCCTTGGCGATTCCTATGATGAATGGAGCGTCGTGTCACCAGCGAGTGGGGAGCGAGATTTCAATCGAGAAAGATCCTTATGGCGTTGATATCAACGAAATTTGGGACGTTGGGGAAACAACACCAACCCATTAGAGCAAAGCTAAAAAAGCTTCAAAGGCTACCATACTCTACGGCCGAGGAGAATTTGAGAGCCTTCTCCATTAGGAACTTTGAAGTCAATCATAAGAGTTTTCCTCTAGTAGTTAGGTTTTGTCTATCTCAGATTTCTTTATGTGAGTCATCGTTGCAATATTTGGTGACTTAGGAATGGCTTCAAACCATTGAAAGGCACTTTGTAAATCTTGAGATACCTAGGATATCGCGTACTCTTCAAAGTAGGCATCAATGATAATAAGGGAAAGTGAAATAGCGATAAGCGGATATTAGAAGCGAAGAAAGTTTTGAAGTCCCTCATCAACGTTAAGCGTTCGGAGAGTTACAAAGAGTTCCATAGCGTTTTACGAAATCAGGGGATCTTCACCAAGGATACTAATTCTTTCAACTTTCCTACATGAGAATTCTAAAGCTGTATCTCTTGGTGAATCTTCCTCATTCCATCACTCTAACCTAAAATATTTACAAAGAAAAAAAATCTCTAAATTCTTTGGAAATGGGAAGAGAAATAAGTTTTTAATGAATGAATGAATGCATGAATCGGCAAACATGGTTAGTAGTTATACACACGGTCAAGCGTTAATCCGAGCATGAAGGCCAGCGATAAGAATCAGCGTGGTTAAGTTCTAAGGGCTTATTCATACTGAAAGCAGGTTCTCACCGATATCTGAGCTCAACACTCCTCTTTGAAATATTATCGGATTTGTTGAATACCGATGGTCCAATAATATTTTTCAAAGAAACTTCTTTGATCGTAGTCTCACATGATAATTACTCTAGGCTTACACAGAATAATCTACTTTACATCCTAAATGGCGGGATGGGTTATGTGTTCTCTGACCCCTCGGCCCGTAAGTTCCCTTGAAAGAAAAATGTCTTCCATAAATACTTGCTAAACACTAATACCCGAGACAACCTCCACGAGAGAGAGATATTAACCGTAAGCATTGAGACTTCTCACGTATTAATACCTACTACCTAGATCTTAAAAATGTTTCTTAAATCCGGGTTAGGATTTCTTTCCATCAGATGAAATCGCGAAAAACACACAACAAAGAAAAAAGCAGAACATATGCATAATAAAACATCCCTTTCTTTTCTTTTAGAAAACAAAATAAGCTTAGTGCTCTTGAGAAAAGAGTCACATTTTTGAAAATCAAAGTTTATTACTCCCCAGTACGCCATTTTCTGTTCGCGTTAAAAGGTGCGCGCTAGAGGATTCGAATATAATCGAATTATGGCAAAAACTTGATTACTCTTTTAATTTGTTTATAAAGATACATGAGCATCGAAGCTTTATTATTTTCAACACAAGAAAAATGATTTAATGATTATGAAAAAGGAAAAGCTATTAATACCCTCAATTGATATTGATATGCGTAACGACTAAGCATAAAACAAGCATAACGCATAGGAAGATACGAGTGAGAATTGTTATATAAAGGGAAAATGGAGCACCCTAAATATATATAGTTATCTATAGCTTTATATATAATATATTTGATATATTTGTGTGTTTTAATTACTACTTCTATGATTAGGAAAGTTTCTCCTTTGGGATTTTAAGAATATAGATTATGTGGGATTCTAGGGTTTTATTATTATTATGCTACAAAATACATGGATCTTACACACATATCCCAAGTAGAATCAGGCATTTGTAAAATCTAAAGATCTATGATTTGTTTAGTAAGGGAGATAGAAATTTCAAGCAAGGATGAGACCTTGTGCCTCATATTCAAAAGGATGTTGAAAAAGTCGAGCATCATAGTTCCACACTACTAGTGGAAAACAACGGGATGTTAGTAAAAACGAACAAATGTCATCTTAATGGAAAATGTATCTAATCTATTTCATCACATACATTTGAAAAGTTTGGTGATAAAATCTTTACATAAAATTATAGGCGTTTTGCTCAATATTACCACTTACATGTTTAAGAAAGATGTTTTGAAAAAGATGATTGAATCTTTTAACGCATAAGCAATGGGTGTTTTGCTTGAGTCTACAAGCGTTACCACTTACAATTAAGAATATTTTTTTTAAAAAATTTGAAAAGTTTTAAAATTTTTGTGTATATGATGTGATAGATGAAATACTTCTTCCATAGAGATGATAGAAATCTCTATCTGAGAAATTGATTGGATTAAAAGGGATGCTTTTAAAGCCCATGGGTCCTTGTATGCAAAAAGGCATTTGAGGGGTGCCAAAATCATCGAAGGTCGCCCAAGGAATCGAGGGTATCGAAATCCCTTATAAAACTCAAAAAGCTATAAAAGCATTTGGCTTTGTCTTAAAAATTTCATAAACCATCCTTTTGAATTAAAACAATTTCCACCGGGATTTACAAAAATTTTCCAGCCAAAAACCATCCTTCGGGGTTCTATCTTAAGCCATTACTTAATAAAAATTTAATCTCTTTCATTATACCGATTGGGCCGATAAAATTCTTTAACGAAGCAAAAAGCCCATCCAGAATGTTGTCTTACTCTAACCTAAACTCAAAAGGATTTTCTTATAAACACAAAAGAGGAGGCTACGCATAGAAAGTTATCTTGCCAGCAAAACCATTCATCAGAGAAACCGTATCTTGCCTGCAAACTACAGCAAAACCTATTGGTTAAACTAATTGTTATATTACAAAAACAAACATTATATGCTATATGCCGCCACGAAAGTATGAAAAAATATACGCCACATGATATTTATTTACAAGTAAATATATATTTACCAGCATAACAATAAAGCCCATTTAAAGCCGCCACAAAAAAGTATATAACCACCACGGCAACTATTATATAAAACAAAGATGGATGTACATAGGAAATTAAGACACACCAAAACACTTGTTAATTTTACAATTTCACAAGAAATAATACTCCTTTCACCAACAATTTTGATATATCACAAAACAGCAATTGTCAAATGCCATGGGTATACATATTAAACCAAAAAAATTTATATAAATCAGAAAAATTTGATATGTTACAAAAAAAACCATATACATAATATTGGTTTTATACCAGTGATTAACATCGTATTTATACATACTTGAAAAAATACATATTATAAAAAAAGTATATATAAAAAAAATTTTATATATACAAAAAAATATATACATAAATAAATATTTTGGACACACCGTGAAAGCCCATTGGTTTTAAAATTTCATGGGAAATAATTCTTCTCCCGAAACAATGGATTCGGTGTATAAACAAAATGAAAAAACAGCGAAAAAAATTTGTTTATGTTTGAATATTAACAATGATGATTTAGTATATACGAAAAAATGAATATGTACATAAAAGTTGGGACCGTAAAAAGCCCAATGAATTAAAAGTAAAAAATGAGTTTGATTTTATCGTTTAAATCGAATCGATCATGGTAAAAATCTATTTGATAAAAGTTTTGAAAAATGATTTTTGAAAATGTTTTGAAAATGAATTTCATTTATAGAATGTTTTGAAAAGAATCGAAATAAAACTTGAAAAATTCACCTTTTAAAATGTTTTGGAAAAGTGCTCGGAACGTATTTTATTTCGATTAAATATGAAATGAAAGTTTTAAAGAAAAACTATCATAATAAAGATACATTTATTGACAAGTGTACAATCACCTCAAAATGAGGATTTTGATTGGTTAAAAAAAAGTAAAGTTTTTATAAAAAAAAAAAAAATATGAAAAGTTTTAAAAAAAATCTTGTGGCTTGAACTCATGACCATGTGGCCAAAGTCTGCAGCTTAACCAGCTTTACACGAAACAACAGCGTTTGTGTTTGTAAACCAAACACGTGTTAACAAAGTATTGGAAATTTTGAATTTAAAAACTCGAGCAAAACTTGTTCTTCATGTTTGATTTTCAATTCAACAATTCAAGCTAAAATCTTAGTTTCTCAATGAAATTTGATGAAATAAACATGAGCCGGTTTTGAACAAGGAACACGATGGTGTATGTTAATTGCATTTATTCTTTCTCTAGAATGTTTGAATTTGGAATCACGAAGAACCCTAGAAACTAAGATTTCAAATTAAATGATGCATAGTTGATGATTTTTCGGTTTGTTTTAGGGCTTATGATAGGTGTTAGGTGCGAGAAAGAGATTGGCCAAGAGTTTTGCATTTAAGTTTAAAGAATCATGATATCCAAGTTCATGTTCTAACTGTTCAAGTTGAGATCGAAGATGATGATTATAGCGTTTCGAACTTGTTTTCAATTGCTCTGACATCATCGGCTGTATAGAAGCTATATGGATGATACGCTTGCCTCGAGCTTGCTAATCCTTCCACTCAAGTCAACTGCAGTCGACTTAACATGAAACTTCGAAATCGGGGGTTAATGGAGTTACAATTGTTAGTTATTGATCGGATCATGTATATGAGGTATATGGAAGGTGTTTGAATGATTACAACATAAGTTAATCAAGCCTAATACAATTTGAAACTTATGGGTTTGTACAAGCATGTGTTCATGGCATGTGATTTCGATTTTAACTTTGATCATGTTGTTTTTAAGTTTTGAACAAGTTTAATATTGATCATGGAATGTGTTTGACACCAAAGTTCATCATAATTTTTATCAATTTTCAAAAATGCAAGTTTTGGCAATTTGACATATGATTCTTGAAATTTCAAAGATGGAAAGTGAAAACATGAACTTACATTGCTTTGGTGTCGTTTTGAACTTGAAATGGTGATCTATTTATAGGCCAATGGTTCTGAAAATGTTAGGAACAAGTACAAGCTTTTGGTAAATCAAAGATAACTTAAAGGGTAAGAAAGACTTTCAAAAGGAAAAAGGCTTCCTCTTTTTACCATGTGAAAATCTCAAATTGATCTTATCTCATCTCAATTATATCTAGCTGATATTTATCAGTTCTAAGCTTGAATTGGCAAGGTGGCATTGCTTCTAGATGAAGAAATCTCAAAATGACCTATAATTTGAAATTTTGACCTTGAAAAATCATGTTCATGGAGCCTTATGTTTCAATTTCAAAAGTATAGCTAGACTCCATGGATTTGTGAGTTCTTGGACATTTTGGAAAGCTTGTTTCAAGAGCTACAACTTTCATGTTTGAGTTTTTCCAATTCAAAATGGAACTAGGTGAAAAAATGGCATGAAGTATTGAAACTTTTGACTTTTTGTTGACTTTTTCAAATTCTTTGATTTTTATGATCATGATGGATCATTTGAAGTATTTTGATGATAGAAAAACTTTTGTTTTGAAAAAATTGACCAAAAGTCAAAGTTTGACTTTTCTGTGCAGATGAATTTTCATCAGATGTTTCTGAAATTGACTGATGAAGTTTGTGAACTTCTGTGATGTTTTGAATCCAGTGGAGTCAAGATGTTGTATCTAAGATATAATGACTAATCGCTATCCAAAAAAGTCATTTCTTGTTCAAAAAGTCAGAGAATACTCATGCTCGATCAAAACCCTAATTGGTCGATCCTCGATTGATCTATGAGAAAACTTGGATATCTGATGATCAGAGGTTGATGATTTGATCAAGATAGATCAAATGAGGTGAGAAAAACTCAAACCCTAATTGGTTGCCTCTTGAATCAGATGAAAATTTGATGAAACCTAATTTTGACACGTAGATACTATACGATTAATGCTATACAGGCATTAGTGATGCAATGATGCATATGTAAGATGGTATATTAGGACAAAAATTGGGGTATGACAGCAATGTTTAAACAAACAAACAAAGGTGCAAATGAAAATGCAATAAATAAATTCAAGATTGCCATCATTGAGGAGACTTTACTCCGTCTGAGATTCTTGATTCGATGACTTTCTACAATCTTGATACTCTTGGACAAGAGATTCCCCTTCGATCTACTGTTGACAATGATCTTTGGATTAATCCAAAGTTGAACCTTATCAACTGGGCGACAAAACATCTTCCATTAAGCGGTCGAGTGCCCGGGGTGACATTCACGAGGATTTTCTTCAAAAGAAACTATGAAAATTGTGCAAGCGAAATTGCAACAACGATTATCACCAAGTGTCTTCTTCCTTACGGAATAAACATCAAAAGCGTGCAAATGAAAGTATCTTCTCGAGCGGGAGAAATAACGGACACTACAATCGAAACGTTCAATCTCCTCTCTGCCACACAAGAGTGAAACTTCGCAAGATAAAGATTATGAAATGGCTTGCCAAACAGAATCGGCTCTTGAAATACGCCGCTTATGAATGATCTCCAGGAAGTGGTACAAACATCCCAACAAAAGGGCACCATCAGATCTAACAGTATTATTCACTTTTCAATTATCATTATTATGCAGGAACCATTAAAGTTTTTCAAATGCAAGTAATCATCATGAAAATATTGGACGTTTTATAAATTAAACAATTAAAAACTGCAAGAAATAAAAACAAAGAAGTTTCCTTTTTCATTAATTGAAGACTGACCATTAAAAGGCACTTACAATAAAATGCAACTTCTACATAAAGATAGGGTGCTTGACCTAAAACATAAAAATGAAAGAGTATTACGAAAATGGCAATATGGTAACAGATGGCCAACAATCTATGATTCTGCTACTACTCATACAACCAGCAAGCTTCGTTATGCGAAGAACTTCTTCAACACATCGACAATCACGGGGCGGAAATCTTCACGAATCCATAGTTGTAAGCATCATTGCCCCACAGAGAGACCTTCTTGACCATAAAGGTCCTTCATGAAGTCGAGTCCACTTTCCACAGGGTTCGCCTTGAGGAAGGATTATCCTTTTAAGGACCAGATCACCTGCTTGATAAAACTGAGGATGCACCCTTTTGTCGTAAGCTCTTTTCATCCTCTTCTGATACACTTGGCCATGACACACAGCTGCCAAACACTTCTCATCAATGAGGTTTAAGCGATCTAGATTACGCACTCGGCTTCGCCGGCCCAACATCTTTCATAATTCTCAAGAAGGAATTTTAACCTCCACAGGCAATCTTGCTTCCATCCCATACGCCGAAGCAGGGTTGCCCGGTGTGTCTGTGTCACGATAACCATGCAAAGCAAGGGGCAACATCTCATGCCAATCCTTGTAGAGTTACCACCATCTTCGCACAATCTTCTTAATGTTCTTATTTGCGGCCTAAACAACACCATTCATCTTGAGGCGATATGGAGAGGAGTTTTGGTGTTTAATCTTGAAAGTCTCACAAAGCTCCTTCATCGTCTTGACACTTGTAACAAACCACGACATGATTATAGCGATCGGTTTCCATAGTGGACCAATAGTGTGACCCTCGAATCTTTTGGCCATAGTATGACCATTGGAATGGGTCCCGAAAGAACCCTCATGCATCTCTTGATGATCTTGACGCTTCATTCTTATCCACACATCGAGCAACATACCATCATGATTTACATTGTATAAAATGCCATTCTTGAGGAAGAACTTTCCGTGAACCTCCTTAAGAACTTCTTATTTGTGATGGGCGGCTTTTACGGGTACTCTTGAGTTTAAGTACATCTTAACATCATAAAACCAAGGATTACCATCCAATTCCGATTCCGCTTCAAAATAAAAGGCGCTAATCTAACCTTCTAATAGTGATCGAAGCGCCTAATTAGCCCACTTCACCTTGAACATCGGCGATAAAGTGGCCAATGCATACGCAAGATGATTCTCCTCTACGGAGATATGCTCGAATGTGATCTCTTCAAAATAAGGAATCAACTTCATCACATGCTCGCGATAAGGAATCAAGTTTTGATGGCGAGTTTCCCAATCACCGAATTTGGTGATATCGAGTTAGAATCCCCAAAACCTTCAAGAACTTGATACACGAGTCAATTGCCGCTTCAATTCCATAAATAGACTTCGTACTCTACCATGTTGTTAGTGCGGTCAAAACAAATTCGGTACGTGAAAGGAATATGGAAACCCTCGGGAAGGTGATAACACTCATTACCATTACCCATTGCATTCGGCGCTCCGTCAAACACCATAAATCACTTTGTGACCACGGCTCGGGACCTTCCTCTGGACGAGAATATTGATCTCTAATGTACAAGATGTCTTCGTCGAAATTGAATTTCATCGGTTGGTAGTCATCCACGGGTTGATGAAGCGAGATAATGCGGAACACTACCATTGATAGCTTTTCGGGTGGTATCTTGGATATCATAATACATCCAAATCATACGCCAGCAACGACTCGGCCGATAAGGGCGCTTCTCAAATATGAACTTAATAGGATCCATCTTAGAAATCGGATAAGTAGTATCGTCGACATGTATTGCCTCGAAGCGTTTAGCGGCCCATTACGGTATCGACCACGTCTTCTCAAGCAAAGAATACCTTGACTACGCTTTCGGTGAACTTCTTACTCAAATAGTAGATGACTTGTTCTTTCTTTCGGTCTCATCATGTTGTGACAACACATCCCATGGAATTTTCAGGAAGCGTAGATACATGATCGATGGCTTTCCTTAGCTGGTGGCACAATTATCGACACAGATATCGGAGGCTCCTGCAAATATCCCTTGATTGTATCAAATGCCATCGACAATCATCATTCCAACAAGCGCTTGATTTTTCTTTAATTTGAATAAAGGCTCACAAGTGGAAATAAGATGAGATATGAACACGGAGATATAATTCAATCTCCCAAAGAAACCACGAACTTCTTTCTCATCTTTGGCTCGGGCATCTCTTGTATCGCCTTCACTTTGGCGGGATCAACTTCAATACCTTTCTCCACAATGAAGCCCAACAACTACGACCTCACCCTAAAGGTGCACTTATTCGGATTCAACCTTAGCACGAACTTCCTTAATCTTTCAAACAATTTCTTCAAATCAACTAGATGCTCTTCCTCTGTTTGAGACTTAGCAATCATATCATCAACATAAACCTCAACCTCTCATGCATGTGTCATGAAGAGGGTGACCATCGCCTGTTGATCGTTGCCCTGCATTCTTGGACGAAAGGCATGACCTTATGAAAGTCCCCAGCGTGATGAAGTAGTCTTTTCCATATCATCGGGTGCCATCTTAATTTGATTATAGCGGAAAAACCATCCATGAAAGAAGACCTTGGCGGCGGTACTATCAACGAATGTCAATATGAGGGCGGAAAATCATCTTTAGGGCTTGCTGCATTGGATCCATAATCGACACACATTCGACCTTACCATCTTTCTGAGCACCGACACAATGTTTGCAACCATGATGGATGCGAGACAACCTTGAAAAGACATCTAAGCTGTACATGTTTCCTCTTTGATCTTCTTGGACATCTCGGATGGGTTCTTGAAGTTTACGCTAGAGGACAATCTTCCGGGAGGCAACTTGTGTACCATAATCCGTGTCAAACTTGGTATATCCTCGTAAGACCATGCGAACACATCAACATACTCACGAAGCATATCTATCGAACTTGCCTTCACACCTTCGTCGGCCCCTATTCTGATCTCTTTCTTTGCTTCGTCTGTGCCCAAATTAACCAATTCTAGAGGCTCTTCATGTGGCTGAATAACCTTCTTCTCTTCTCGTTCTAGCAATCTGGCTAATTCTGCAGGGAGTTCACAATCTTCCTCACTTTCTCCCTCTACTTGGTGAATCGGATTGTCGAAGTTATAATGAGCAATAGCAGAATCCTGATCATTGGTATCTGGTGTGGACATGTATCTGCATGATTAATTTTTGTTTTAATGACAGTGTGTGAAGAATAAAAACATTGCCACATTTCCTTTTAAATGGAAAAACAAATAATAAAAAGTGAAAGTGAAAATAAAATAACACAAAAATTTGAATAAAAACGTCCTTTATTTTATGATAAAAACTGCAAGGTGAAACATGGTGGCCCTACACAATGATTCACTACGCCTTGGGCAGAGCGTAGGAATTATGGAATGATAAAGAAAACAAAAAATACTCCTCGTGATTTATGCTTGAATGGTTTCCACGGATGTCCAATTCTTCAATTATTTGCCGAGGATGCATGGTGAATCGATCCTCTATATTAAACACATCATCTTCATCATCATTGCGTTAACTTGATCCTCTTTTCAATTCAACGCACAAACTTGAGAGGGGTGGATGAATCAGGAGCTTTGAGAATCTATCTTCGCAAGATAGGATCAAATCCCAAGCCAAACCTGTTAAACTTCGGGGTAACCTCCACGACTCTGCCCTAACCTTTAGGCGTGGTCTCCTGTCGAGGCTCGAGCATCTTTCAATGAAGCCAAAGGTTCTCAACTTTCTTCTTATCCTCAACAGGTGGAGTCTTGATCATCTGAACAATATCAAAAGCTTGAAACGGAGTCTCGTGTATTTCGCCCTCAATTTCCACATAGCGGAAAGAAGCCAAATGGCTTACAATGTACTCCTCTTCGCCACAAATAGTAATTGTCTTTCCATCGAGAGGATACTTGAGTTTACGATGAAGAGTGGAGTGACCACACCAACCTTATGGATCGAGGGCGTCCCAAAAGACAACGATGGCGGATTAATATCCATCACATAGAAAGTAGAAGCAAAAATCTTTGGACCCACCTTGATCGGTAAATCAATCTCTCAAACCGACCTCTTTGAGCCATCGAATGCCTTTACAACGAGGTCACTCGGACCTGACTCTAAACGAATAATCAATCTTCATGAGTGCCTTCTTGGGTAATACATTCAATGATGACCGGTATCTACAAAACCCTTGACAAGGTTGTGCCTTACACTCCATAGACATGTGTAAGGCTTTGTTATGATTCACGACCTTGGTGGAAGATCAAAATCCGTGAAGCCTAACCCATTTCCGGTGATATACTAGCACATACTATTTCAAACTGACCCACTGTAATCTCTTGGGGAACAAAAGCATTCTTCAACAGTTTCATCAAAGCATTCCTATGAGCCTCAGAATAGATTAACAAAGACAATATAGACATCTTAGGCGGGTGTGATGAAGCGCTCAACAATATTAGTCACTCTTCCTTATCAATCTCATCAACTCTTCAACCTCGGGTTCCGGAGTCGAAGACACATCAGGTGCAACAAGAGGTTTAAGTGCGTTAGTCTGCTCAGATCTTTGGCCCTCGACCATCACTTGTTTTCCTTTTGCCTTGGCTAAAGCATCTGCATTACTCTAAACATTTGTGGGACTTAAAACCCTTCCACTTCTCATCAAACGACCTTCACCAGAAAAGTTATTGACATCAACATTATCATTTTTCACAAAGCCATTCTCAGACGGACCAGAGTCTTGTTTCACCCCATGATAGTACACATCAGCGCCATAATGCCAAGGGATTGCCTTTTCACTATCATACGGCATAGGACCAGGTAAAGTATTCATCAATGGTACAGGCTTGGTGGCCACAGGAATACGCCTTGGAGTAAATGGAATATAGATCAGAAACATACGCGAGTCACCTTTCGTACTTCTTGGCTCTACCAAACTAAAGAGAACCATCATTCATCAATCCCTGAATACGTGCCTTCAGGTCATCACAACCTTTTGGCCGTTCCACACACTTGCAACAAACTGGACCATAACCCGGGAAAATACCATTGTCACTCAAGTACCTCTTGACATAAGCAAGAGAAGTAGTCACATGGTTGACATCCATAACCAGATTCAACCACTCACCATCCTCAAGAATGACATTAACAACTGCGCCGTTATGTGATGGCATATGGTGCTGAATAACATTTGGTCCAGCTGCGACTTCAAAGCCCAATAGCCTTGGAATCAAGCAAATCCACGGATCTTGCACTTGAGCATAACAATTCTCAATGAATGACCCACACCACGAATGGAATTCACATCTTGCATTGGCATCATAATTAGGCTGATGACGGTCGGGATTAACGAGCATCATGTCGGACTAACCAACTTCAAATCAAGCAAATGTTGCGGGGCTTGGGCATAGCTCATTGTAGCGGATCAAACTTCCTTGGCTGCCTTTGTTGATAATTGTTGTTTTGCCTCGAACATACATTGTCTAGCTTGTTGTGGTTCTTTGTTGAAGAGCATTCTGAGGAATAGACACAACATTGATCTATTGTGGATATTGCCTTCTATTTCTTCTCTCATAACCATAAACATAAGCGGTTTTGCCCTCCCTCTTCTTAGGGTGAGCAACAAGCGACTTCTTACTTCCACTTGAAGTTCACGAACCACCAACTGAATTCTTCTGTTTTCATTAGGCCTCTATCCTCTCTCCGCCATTACCAATTGAAACCACGGATGTAGCCGGATCATACGATTGTAGAAAGGCCCTTGTAAAGTATTCATAAACATATCAATTAGTTCTCTCAATGAGGAGGAGGTTGAACCCTTACTGACCAACTCGCGCCATTTCTCGCATATTCCTTGAAAGATTCATTCGGACCTTGAGACAAACCTTGCAACTGAGTACGATTAGGCTAGATCCCTATTGTAATGATAATGCTTAACAAAAGCACGAACCAAGTCGTTCCAACAGCGAATGTGAGCCCTTTATAGCTTCATATACCATTCCAAGGATGCACCATTAGGCTATCACGGAAATAATGAATCAACGACCTTTGATCGTGAGTATGAGTGACATCTTCCTAAAGTAAGCAGTAGCATGAGTCCCTGGACAAGACGAACCATTGTATTTCTCAAACACCGGGGGCTTGAATTTTGGGGGAACCCTCACCCTTGACACCAACCTAAGATCATTAACATCCATGCCAAAGTGCCTTCTCCTTCATGACCTTCAAATGTTCCTCTAGCGCGGTACATACATCTTCAGCGAAAATCGGATCGGAATGCCGGAAAAACCATCTTCATCCTGCTCAAAATCATGATCACGTTCCTGATTACCCCTCACCATAACTGGATTGCCCCTACGATTGCCACGATGGGGCAGGAGGTGAAGCGCCCCAGTTGCACCGCGAAGATCAAAAGGATTCCTTGAGGTCCGTGAAGATTCACAGCTTGGTCTTGCATTATCCATCCAGCGAAACATCGACCAAACAGCCCCTGATTCTCACCATCAGCCCGGTTACGACCTTGATTATTGACCATAGCAGTCAACTCATCCTGTCTGCGGTTTGAATTCGTGATTGCCTCCATGAACTGAGTCATCTAGGTAGCCATCTGGATCCTCAACTCAGCAAGCTCTGCTTGTACCTGCTCCATCTGCCTTGGTAAATTACTTCGGGTAGAGTAATAGTGAATTGTCGTCTTGAATCTCCTCTGATAATAAAGGTAAAGTCAGAATAAGAACACCAACCAAAACCTGTTATGCATGAGGTATGTATATGCATGAATATATATGCAATGCATACAATGACATGTTTATATATTTCCAGGATTCTAATACTCGTAGCTGAGTTTTTGGGCAATAACATCAGATGAAGTGACGAACATCGATCGAACCAAATCTCATTAAAATAACAGAAGCAAAGATACAAATAGTTCCTCACAATACTTCAAAGATAATACAAACCAAAATGCTAAAGATTCTGACAATAAAATGTAAAGAAGTGGAAACCCATCAACAATCCTGATGGTGATTCTCTTTTGAAACATAAGGCAAAATAATAAACCTAAAAAATCGACATAGGAAAGCACAGACTCACGAATTCCCAAGCTGGATCTTGAGCTGCCCAATTTATTCTATGGTGAGGATAGTGAACATCCTTCTCTACGAGCTAATATTGAATCTTTGCTTTACAGTGGTTCCTTGAATCTTCCTTTCTAGGCTTCTGATCTTTGCTTTTATGTTTCTTTTCTAATTCAACCTTGGAATCTTTACTTTTCTTCTTAATCTCTGCTATAGCTCTCATGTGATCTTCCAAGGACATCATCTCCCCTTCAAACCTGGACCTCTTTCTTGCGGCGTCAGACGTTTCTCCTTCAAACTTCTTTAGCTTATGAGCCAACTGCTTCTTTTCTTGGGTAGCGATAAGACATTTCACTACCATACTCTCGCGCTCTTCAAGAAGTTGTTTGTTCTTAGCTTGAATCATCTCATAATCTCCTTTTGGTTGATCCGGCTCTTGAAGGTACCATGGTTTTTTTATAGAAAACGACCAATAACGATCTTTGTTTCTTTCCTCAATCCACTGAATGTAAGGTGCATAAGTAGTCAGATCTTTCTTCCCAAAATACTGTCCTCCTTCATAGTGAATACTCCCCCAAGCTTGGATAGCTCTCTTCATCCCATCAGTCTTGTCAGGCGCATCATAGAATAAGGTTTCCTTCACTAGCTCATCCTCAGGTGGACCTCGAATCATACCCCATTTGTCTTGAGAAAGAGTCGGATTGTAATTAATGCCACCTCTTATGCCCATGAGAGGCACATTTGGAAATTCACATAGCGCATGATTACTTCTTTACTTTCCATCCTAGACAAATCATGCTCATACCAACCAAATTCTTTTGAGGTGAGCCCATGACCTAGGCCCACTTCATAGTGTGTTGGCGTCCACAAAAGCACCATGGCAGGAAGGTGACCTCTAAACCAGCGATAAAGCAAAGGAGCACAATGTACTACACCTCCTTTCCTTTGTAGCTTGAGAATGTATAGAATGATAAACGTCCCCAAGAGAGTTGCCACAGGGTTCCTTAGAAGAACAAAGCAACAACATTCTCATCAACAAATTTGACCTCATTAAACAACACCATCCCATAAATGCAACAAGCTAAAATAGCATTAAGACCCTTCAATCCTTCTTATCGACCTTAACATTCCTTCTTTCAAGAGAAACTCAGATGATAACCATAAAGCGAACCCTTCTTACTTGATTTTCGACAACAATGGACTCTCCCAAACATAATCACGGCGGTGCGAGCAGCACTAGGCTTCACCATAGAAGTGTGATAAGGAACTCGGTGAAATAGGAACATTCAAGATGGTGGAAAACTCTTCAAAAGTTGGTGCCAATAAGTAGTCGGAAAAATGAAACATCTCAAACTTGATCATAAAAAGCTATAGCAGCTTGGAGCGTCCTTAGTACTCATTAAGAGTGACTTCAAACAAGAAAAAATCCTTCCATAATCTTTGGTGAGAATTGCATCATTATCGGTGGAGAAGACCTCTTGGTTGAGGTAGAGAGGAGATTGTTGACAATAACTTTAGAAATAATAAACCACATTATTAAAAAATAAATTTGTTAAAAAATATTTTCCATAATAAAACTCACTCAACGATATTAACATAGAAATATATATATATCAACAACCTCATACCAGGTAATTCTAGACACATTTGGGTACCCTAATGATAAAGTCGATAGTTCTTTATCAAATACACCATCTACACAAAGGATGTAGGCGACATTTATGTCTGATGGCCCGACTTTGTAGGTTTTTGTATATAAATGTCACGGATAGCAAGAGTCGCCACCGACTTTTATTTTATCAATTAAAGGGTAAAAAAGTACGAGAAAAAGACCTTCGTTAGATTACGAGTAAGGAGAAAGTTATGAAAAGGAAGGTATTAGCACCCTTTTCATCCGTGATTATCTGGGCTCTTAGTTGCTCTTAGATCACTTTAAAAATTGTGCTACATGTGTTTGAAAAATGTTTTGAAAAAGGCATTTCGCTTTGACTTTGTAATGATTCATGTAGGAATGTATACAAAGTGTTAGGAAATGTTTCGTTTTGAAAAGTTTGAACTTTGACAAAGTGTGAGGTGCAAAAAGTATTTTGATAGAGCAAGCAACTAAAGTCTTATTACCTACTCGGAATGGTCGTTTTCGTTATTTTTACGTTCCTTTAGAATAGTGCTATCCATACCATTAGTTGGTAGGTAACTCCATTCGTTGGATGTAAGCGGGACATTCGAAGGACATCGGATGATCATAGAAAGCAACTTGTAGGAAGTATCCTAGCACATTCGAAGGACAATCATCATTTTTATAGCGACAATCGAGGTCAAAATCATGTATTCGGAGGCGACATCGTGGGTCTTATGATCTTTATCGAAGGACTATGATGATTTATTTTGAAAACAGCGGTGCTAGAATACCTCTACGTTCGAGGGACATGACCATTTGAAATCGAAAGGCATCAAGAGAGAATTACCCTAAGGGGTGCATGTGTGAAAAGAGTGTGTCAATTCAAATTTTTATCTTGAAATTAAGAGTGAGCTATGTTCAATTTTAGTCTTGCCATACACGCCTAATTACTAGCAGTTTATAAGGTGCGGAAATTAAATTGCGGAAAGTAAATGCGGAAAGATAAATCCTACGCTATTACATGGCTTTAGAGATACATAATTGAAAGCGGAAAATAAAAGTCCTAATTAAACTATTACATCCCATAGCGGTTACATAATATGAAAAAAGCGATAAAATTGTCAAAGCAGGATAACTGTGAAAAAATGAGAAATCGGGAAATACAATCGAATAAGATGAAAATGTTAGTAAAAATAATAATTTTTGAATGAGAAAAATGTTTCATGCTGGAAATAACATTAATATGCTAAAATAATTTTTTGGGATTTTTTGGAGTTAATTTAATAATTAAAAATCAATTAAAAGTGATATAAATGCAAAAATAGAAATTAAATTAAATATGCATGCAAAAATAATATTTTTAATTTTATAAATTAAATAAACATTTTTCTGATGTGTATGCAAAAAATAAATATTTTTGGTATTTTTTAAATGCATGATAAAAATATTGAAAGATAAAATAAATTGGATGAAAATATTAAAAGAAAATAGAAAATAGAAAAATATAAGAAAATATGAAGTTTTGTAAAAAGGAAAAAAGATCTGCGAGTTGAACTCATGACCTCTTGGAGAATCTTCTCAAACCATAGCCTTAACCACTGCGCCATGATGTACTTGGTGTTTGGAAAACCAAAATCAAATGAATATAAGTGATACGTGTCAAGGGATATTTGAAAATCAACGCGCAGTCAGCATGTGGGGTCCAGTCAATACAAATGGACGAATCAGGTCTTTTCTTTTACCACGCTGTGATCTAATAGTCAGCCGATCGGCAGGAGCCTAACTCGATCGTCTTCTCGGTCCTCGAATCTTAAACACGCAAAATACGAAATCGAAGGTTGGGATTAAGGCTACCCCTAAATCGAGGTCTGCAAATCAATGGTGGCCTCAGTTTTCTTTGATAAATCCTACATTAGAATTTGAAGCTATGATTCTAAAACCCTAGGTATGGCAATTCGTGTTTCAGCGTTCAAACTCAACGATTGCCCAAATCATGTATAATGAACCTCATGAACATTAAAATCATTAGAATCAATTAAAACAATAGATAATAAAAATGCAAATTCAAGAAAATTTTGAATATGTATGAACATGTATGCATCGATTATTTGTTTTGATCATTGATAATGATATACTCACTCTAAATTACCTCAGAACACGTTTGGATGGTTGGCTTGGAGAAAGTGGTGAAATTAAATTCGATTTTCTGACTTTGAGAAACAATTTTACAAAATAAGGGTTGTGTATGGGGCTAGGGTTTCGTCTCCTTTGATGTGCAGCTTGCTTGGTATTTATAGAGTGTATTAGGAGAGCAAAAAGAAGGAAAAAAGATTGGATCATGAATGTGCCATAAATTCTTTTCAAATAAAATCAAATTTTGGAAAAAATTTAATTTTCTCTTCAATGTGAGAGCTAGCACGAATTTGGTATGTTTCATGGGCTATCTTGGACCTCAAGTTTGATATAAATTCACTCCTTTTGGAAAAATATCTTATTTTCATATTTTATATAATTTAATTTTGAATTAAATGGTTTAAAATTCAAAAATAAATCAATAAAATAGAAAATTGTCATGGCAAAGCATCAATAGGTCACAAATAATATTATGAACAAGTTTGGATCATAAAATTATAGGCCCATTTGGAAAAAATTGCATTTTGATAAATATCTCCTTTTGTGCAATTGTTCAAAAATACCCAACTTGTGAATGGTGTATTTTGCTTAATTTTCCACATTTTGAGTGTTCTTGGACTTTTTGAAAGCTCTAAGATTCCTCTAATCACCCTCTTTGGTTTCATCTCAATTGGGTTTCCATGCTCAATATATCTTCAAAACAAAAGTTGACTTTTGTTGACTTTGAAAAGGACACATAATGTTTTGATCCATTCATTCCAAATGAAGCATTTTGGACATTCTTGTGAGACATGAAGTTGTAGAGAATTGAATTTCCTGCAAAACAAGTGGTGGAAAAATTTACAGAAAGTGAAAAGTTATGCTCGATCAAAGTTGATTGACTTTTCTCTAAGAAACCCTAATTTGGAAAGTTTGGTTTGTTGAGCAAATCTTGAGTTTTCTTGATGAATCATGATCAACCCTTGATCAAATGATGATGTAACTTCAAAATGAGGATGTTGACCAAAAATCAGGGAAGTTTGGTGTATATTGTTAAAAGTTGACTTTTCCAATCTGATTGATTTTCAACCATCGAGCAATTATGCGAGGAAACTTGACTTGTGAGGCTTGAATCTTGACATGGAGAATCTTTGAAGTATATGAGGAGGCATGATGACCATTGGAGGTTGGAAGTCCATCTTTATCTAAAATTGCCAAACCCAGTTTGGGTTGATTGTCTAGGAGAGGGTTTGTCAATCGACCTTGAGGAATCCTTGAGCATGGATGTATGAAATGTCTTGAGATGTAGGAGGAAAATTTTGGGGTATTGTCATACCCCAATTTTGACCTAATATACCACCTAACATTTGCATCATTTCATAACTACGATTCGAATGACATGTCGAGTGTAGCATTCACGAGTCAAAATTAGGGTTTCATCGATTTTCATCGATTCAAGAACAACCAATTAGGGTTTGAGTTGTACTCACCTCATGTGATCTATCTTGATCAAATCATTAACCTCGATCATCGGATATCCAATTTTCTCATTGATCGATCAGGATCGACCATTAGGGTTTTGATCGAGCATGAGTATTCTCGACTTTTTGAGCAAGAAATGACTTTTTGGATAGAGATTGGTCATTATATCTTAGATACAACATCTTGACCTAATTTACGGATTCAAAACATCACAAAAGTTCACGGACTTCATCGATCGATTTAAAACATCGATGAAAATTCATACGCGGAAAAGTCAAACTTTGACTTTTGGTCAAAATTTTCAAAACAAAACTTTTCCATCATCAAAATACTTCAAATGATCCATCATGATCATAAAAATCAAAGAATTTGGAAAAGTCAACAAAACGTCAAAAGTTCCAACACTTAGAAAAATTTCTAAGTGTTAAAATTTCTTATTTTTTCCAAACTTCATGGCATTTTTTCACATAGTTCCACTTTGATTTGGAAAAAACTCAAAACATGAAAGTTGTAGCCCTTGAAACAAGATTTCCAAAATGTCCAAGAAATTTCAAATCCATGGAGTCTAGCTATACTTTTGAAATTGAAACATAAGGCTCCATGAACATGGTTTTTCAAGGTCAAAACTTCACATTTATAGGTCATTTTGTGATTTCTTCATCTAGAAGCAATGCCACCTTGCCAAATGGAGTTTAGAGCTGATAAATATCAGCTAGAGATAATTGAGAAAAGATAAGATCAATTTGAGATTTTTTACACATGGTAAAAAGAGGAAGCTTCCTTTTTCCTTTTGAAAAAGTCTTTCTTACCCTTTAAGGCATCCTTGAATTACAAAGCTTTGTACTTGTGCCTAACATTTTCAGAACTATTGGCCTATAAATAGAGCATCATTTTCAAGTTCAAAACTACACCAAAGCAATGCAAATCCATGCTTTCCTTCCACTTACTCAAAAATCCATAAATCATAGTTCCATTTGTCAAAACATGCAATTTTAAAATCTTGTGAAAACTATGATAAACTTTGGTGTCAAACATGCTCTAATATCAATATCAAACTTGTTTAGAACTTAAAAACAACATAGAACAAGCTAGAAACCAGAATTGCACTTCATGTCACATATGCTTGTACAAACTGCCTTAAGTTTCGAATTCCATCTTAGGCTTGATTAACTTGTGTTCCAAGCATCCAACATCATCCACAGACATCATAGGGATGATCCAAATCATAACATCTAAGCTGTAACTCCATTAACCACGATTTCAAGTTTCATTTTGAGCTAACTGTAGGTCGACTTGGGTAGAAGGATTGGAGCAAGCTCGAAGTGCGAGACCATTCCTCTGACTTCCACATAGGCCGATGATGCTCGACAATCATAAAACAAGTTGAAACACTCAATCACCTTTCCGATTTCAACTTGAGCAGGTTAGAACTCAAACTCTAATATCATGATTCTTTGCACTTAAATGAAAAAAGCTTGGCCAATCATTTTACGCACCTAACATGATCATAAGCCCTCAAACAAATTAAAGAATCATCAACCACACATCATTTAATTTAGAATTTCCAGTTCTAGGGTTCTTCGCGTTTTCTAGAAATTCAAACATGCTAGACCAAAAATAAATGCAATTAACATCCACCATCGTATTCCTTGTGAAAAATCGAGCAACTTTCATGTTTACTTCATCTAATTTCATTGAGAAACGAAGATTCTAGCATGGATTGAAGAATCTGAGAATCAAAAACGAAGAACATGGCTTCGCGCGTGTTCTTGAGTTTTTTAAATTCAAACTTTCAATATTTTATCAACACGTGTTTTGATTCACAAACACAAATGCGTGCTTGTCGGCGGTTGCCCGCTTGCTGTAGTCCTTTGTTCCACGTAGCCACAATGGTCATGGGTTCAACTCCAAGGACCATTCTTTTTAAAACTTTTCATATTTTTTTCATTTTTCTTACAAACTTCAACATTTTTTTTAACCAATCAAAACTCCTCATTTTGAGGTGATTTTTTGTACACTTGTCAATAAATACATCTATTTTATGATAGTGCAAAAATTTTCAGAAAAAACTTTCATCTGATTATGTTTTAATCGGCCGAAAGCAGCGCTTTTGACACTTTTCAAAACACCTCTAAAGGGTGAATTTTTCAAACTTTCGACTTCCGATTCTTTTCAAAACTTATCATAAATGAACTTCACATTTCAAAACATTTTCAAAATCATTTCTTCAAAACTTTTTTCATCAAACTTACATCATTTTACCATGATCGATCCGATTTAAACGATAAAACCGAATTCGTTTTCTCTCGAATTTCTCAATCGATCATGGGCCTCCCTCACGGTGTAAGTCCCATAACATTCTTTTATGTACATAATATTTTTTTTGTACATATCAAACTCTCTTCAGATACATACAATTTTTATCTGTACATAACACAGATACTTTTTATACTCAAGTACAGACGAACTTTGATCGTTTGTTTTCACTTCACTTGTGTATACACAAACCAATATTCTTTTATGTACATACATACTTTCATTGTACATATCAAATTCTTTTTATACTCATACAAATTTTTGTTTGTACATAATACAGATACTTTTCACAGATAAAATTCGATCGTTCGTTTTTGTTTCATCTGTATATACATTGAATACCATTGGTATTGAAAGGAGCATTATTCCCTGTGAAACTGCTTTCAAACCAATGGGCCACCCTTATGGTGTAAGTCCCAACCCTCCTATGTACATCCATCTTTATGCGTACATAAATACTAGATTCGTGTACATATTTACTTCCTTGTACACATTCAAACTTGTAAATAATCAAGTTACGCTCGTTTCAAACGTTCGTTTCACAGACACTTGTTTATATTCAAATCATAAACTCTTGTAAATAAACATCATGCATTGTTTATATTTCCTTCATAAACTCACTGAAATACATATCACACACACACTTGTTTATATCTGTAGTTATAACATAACAACTAGTCTAACCAATAGGTTCCCCAGGTTTTAGCCTCCTTGGGCTTTATACAAGACAACTCTCCCAGGGGTTAGCCTCTCTTAGGCTTCATATAAGAAAACTCATTCATCAGGTTTAGCCTCCGCTTAGGCTTCATATAAGACAACACTCCCTGTTGAGTCAGCCTCCTCTTGGGCTTTGTTCAAAGAACTCCTCATTGAGTTTAGCCTTCTCTTGGGCATCATACAATGAAAGAGACGGAAAATCTCTTAACGACCTCTATTGGGCTTCCAAGACAAAGAATCACCAGCGCTAGGATAGAACCCGAGAGTATAATTTCCGGTGAAATTGCTCTTAATTCAAAAGGATGGTTTCCGGTGAAATCCCTTTTAGAGACAAAGCCAGCCATACCCTATAGCTTCCTCTTGAGCTTCGTACAAGGACCCTCGATGACCCTCGACCCTCGGATGCCTCCTCTTGGGCTTACAATACAAGGACCCATGGGCTTCTTAAAAGCATCCCTTTAATCCAATCAATTTCTCCTAGAGATTTAGACATCTATCATCTCTATGGAAGAAGTATCTCATCTATCACATCACATACAGTCAAAACTTTTTTTCAAACCTTTTCAAACTCTTTTCAAACAAAAACATCTCTTAATTGTAAGTGGTAGCAGCTTACACACTAGCAAAACACCCAATGCTAGGTTAAAAGATTCAATCTTTTTCAAACATCTTTCTTAAGCATGTAAGTGGTAACGCTTGTACACTCAAGCAAAACACCTGTAACTTACGATGAAAGATTTTTATCAGACAAACTTTTCAAAAATGTATGTGATGAAATAGATTAGATACATTTTTCATTAAGATGACATTTGTCTATCTCTTACTAACATCCGTTGCTTTCCACCCGCATAAGTGGGAACTCGATTGCTCGACTTTCTCAACATCCTTTTGAGAATACGTGAGGCACAAGGTCTCATCCTTGCCGAGCAAATTTCTATCTCTCAGACCAAACAAACCATAGATCCCTTAGATCCGAGCTACAAATGCTACGATTCCCACTAGGGGATATGTATGGAAAGATCTAAAGATCTTTGCGAGCACAATAATAATAAACACTAGGATCCCATATAATCAATCCTTCTTAAAATCCCAAAGGAGAAACTTTCCCAATCATAGAAATAACAATTAAAACACACAAACATATCAAACATATTCATATATAAAGCTATAGATAACTATATATATTTAGGGTGCTCCATCTATTCCCTTATATAACAATCCCCTTACTCAGAATCTCCCAATGCGTTGCGTCTAGTTTGCGCTAGTCGTTCATATCAATATCAATTGAGGTATTAACAACTTTCCCCTTTTCATAATCATTAAATCATCTTTCTTGTGTTGAAAATAATAAAGCGATGCTTTCGCGGCATCTTTATAAACAAATCAAAAAGTAAATCGTTTCGAGGCAGTCGAATTCATATTCGAATCCTCTAGGCGTCACCTTAACGAAACAGAGAAAAAATGGCGACTCTGTTTGAAGTACGCTAAATTTGATTTTCAAAAAATGTGACTACGCTTTCGAGAACACCAAGCTTTTTGTTTTCAAAAGAAAATAAAGGGATTAGCTTTCATATTATGCATATATCATTTTTCTTTATTGTGTGTTTTACGATTTCATCGATGGAAAGAAATCTAACCCGGTTAAGAAACATTTTAAGATCTAGGTGGAGTATTAATCGTGAGAAGTATCAATACTTACGAAGTTAATATCTCTCTCTCGGTGGAGGTTGTCTTGGGAGTATTTGTGTTTAGCAGTATTTGGGATGACATGGTGCTTTCAAGGGAACTTGAAAGTTGAGTTGGTACGTAGAACACATAACCCATCACAGCCATTTAGGATGTAGTGCGGAGATTATTCGGGTGTAAGCCTAGGGTAATTGTCATGCGAGACTACGATCGAGCGAGTTTCTCTTGAAAAATATTATTGGACCATCGAGTATTCAACAAATCCGATAATATTTCAAAGAGTGTTGAGCTTGTATTATCAGTAGAACCGTTTCCGCGGATGAATAAGCCCTTAGAACTTAACCCGTTGATTCTTATCGTTGGCTTCATGCTCGTGACTTGAGCAGCTTGCCCGTGTGTATAACTACTAACCATGTTTGCCGCATTCATGCATTCATTCATTAAAAAAAACTTCATTTCTCTTCCCATTTCCAAAGAATTTAGAGATTTTTCTTTGTAAAATATTTTAGGTTAGAGTGATGGACGTCGGAGGAAGATTCACCAAGAATACGTTCTTAGAATTCACGATGTAGGAAAGTTGAAAGATTAGCATCCTTGGTAGAAT
>CM038795.1:253782275-254381538 GCA_021764765.1 Vicia sativa
AAATATCTTTTAGCTAAAGGATCAAGATGATCCCTTGAGGTCAAATGTCTCTCAAGTATTTAGAAGACTATCCTTGAGGTTATCATGCCCCTAAACATCAATTAGAAACACAAACTATATAAGAACAATGGTCTATGAACCAAGACACCAACAAAATAGGATTTTGGGAACCACACAAAACTTTGTGCTCAAGGTAGAAACCTAATGATCAACATATAATTTCCAATGAATGAAAACATGTTACACATCACTAGAGTACTAAATGATCATCACATACCCAAAGCTTGGCCTTAAATCATGTCCACAAGCTTCAAATTGAAGCTAGACTCAATTACACTAGGCCCAAAAGGTATGTTCACTCGTAAATTCCACAAAATAGGAAAATGAAATATAAAATTCAAGTAAAAATGAACTAATGAGCTCAAATCCCTTACAAGTCAGGGACATATCCTTGCTCAATCCAAAAGTTCATAGAAAGGTAAAAATAAAATCAAGAAGTCAACACTAATTCAATGTTTATGCTTATGTGACCAATAAACAAGAAAAAATTGTATAAAATATAAAAGTTAGAAATAAAAATCCAACAAAATTAGAAACAGTGACCTAACCTCCCAAACATGATCAAAAATATTTTTGTCACTTTTTATTTTCAAGGAAAAGTGGTAAAAGCAATAAAGATGCAAAATGTGCTATGCAAATTATGTTTTTAATGCAAAAATTGATTTAATCATGTAAAAATGACAAAATTATAAAATAAAAATCAGAAATGTATATGATTTAAATGGACCAAAATATATTTTTATGTATTTTTTATATGCATGAAAGTATTTTTAATAATTTAAATATGCATGAAATGCAATATAATACATGAATTTATTTAATTATGCAAAAATGAAAAAATTATGAAATAAAATTCAGAAACTCAAAATTAATCCCTTATAGGATTCAAAATATTTTTTGTGGAATTTTTCAACATGAGAATGTATTTTTTAGGAATTTTTCAATTGAAATACAATTAATTAATCTCAGAATTTATTTAATTGGTAAAAACATTTTTAAAAATTTTGAAAAAATTCCATAAAATATTTAAAGTCAACACGAGTCTATGGCATTTTTTTTTGTAATTTTTGGATGATTTTTGAATGCAAAATAAATTGATTCAAGATGCTGATTATAAAATAATTAAAATGAAAATTCAAAAAGCTAACAGCCAATCAGATGATGCCACGCATCATCTTCAACCTCCAGCGAACCCTAAAACGTGTGAATCATGTAGTTTCATGCAAGCTACTTCTAACAATCGTATCCCACTCATTTCTCAACCAAATTAAGTGATTCAAAGCTCTAAATGAAGATCACATGGCAAGCTACAACACACAACTTGTAAAAAATCAAATGGTCCACCATACATCAAGAAATCAGAGCGAGAAAATCATCCAAATCTGGATTTTTAGAACTTTATGCTATGCAATATGCTTCCAAAACAAATGCAATTATACATCAAACCTATTGTTTGGCCAGCTAACCACGCATGTATAACCTCAAATTCATCAATTGCAAGCTAGAAATTCAGATTTGAAGTTTGAATGTTACCTCTTGATTTGGAAAATAAATCCAAATATGCCTCTGGATTTGAAGAGAAAATACCCTCTACTTGCTCTTGATGCTTCAATGAAATGATAATAATGAAGAAAATCCTCTCCAAACACGAATTGCAGCTACTCCAAGTTATGAAAAAAAGTGGAAAATATAGAGTAAAAAGTGGATCTGGAAACGAGAGAGAGAGAGCCCTTTTGCAAATGAGAAGCTTCTAATGTATATTGTGTGACTCTAACAAGGGTACCTTGGTCCTTTTCTCCTCACAAATCCGTTGGGCCAAAAAATGATAAAAATGGTGTTTTTAGTGGAGCTTATGCTTGATGTCGTTCACACTTGCTTTTGCTGCGTTTTGGTGAGCTGGCCAAGTAGTAGAGATATCTATCACGTGGTATTTCCTCAACTATGCTAAATATGACACAAAATGAAAATGGTGCATGGCCAAGGTGTGAGGAAAATGTGCTTAAGTTGTTTGGGCTTATTATGGTAAAATATCTTGCTGGCAATGCTTGCTTCGAGTCCTGGCTATGCTTACTCAAAACAAACTTGCACAAATCAACACAAAAAATACACAAACACAACTCTGCTCAAAACAGCCTTGGATCACTTTTTCTCCTTCAATTTTCTCACAAATGGCTCGTGCATTTCTTGGCCTTTGAGGCATATCAATAGCTCTTGAACGAGGATTAAGACAAGCTTTGGTTCACTAAAATGGAGCAAAAATGAGTGAGATATGGTCATTTGAAGTTGTGCACAAACAAGGCAAATTCAAGGCAGCGACGCGCGCGTTCTGGCTTGCATGGGCATGCATGGAATCAGCCTCATGACCTCAACTTGTGAGCTTTGTAACTTACTCAATTTTGAACCAAATGATGTGATTCAAGGTTCCAATTAAAGGTTTCATGGCATACTTCAAAATGCACGAAGTGGTTTTCCCAAATTCCATCTAAATCAAGAGATATGAGCCTCAACATTATGACCACCACCTATTTGTGAAAATTACGCGCAGAAAATGCCCAGAAATTGCATGCTTGCCTAGCCTTGGTCAAAACTGCATGAAACTTCTAACTCAAATATCTCTCAAATGGTGCATTTTTGAGAAATTTTACATATTGACAAACTTGTAGGATTTTTTCGAAGCTTTCCAGAAATGTATGGTATGCAGCCATTGGATAAAAATTGAGAAAGTTATGACATGTCAAAGTTTCATAGGGTGGACACTTAGAAAAATTTTCAAACTTCCAATAACTTCAAGAACAAGTTAACCCTAATTTCTTCAACTTTCTTGATTCAATGGTGAATTTGATCATGAAAAGTGAAAATGTGATATTTGAGCTGATGGTTGACCAAAAGTCCACTTGGTCAACTCCTGATTCTGACTGATTTTGACCAAAATGACCATTTTGCCCCTTGTGATCAATTGACTTGCTTCTACTCAAAATTGAGCCTCAATATTTCACTCATAGATGTCCAACAACATATAGAAACAAGTGAAATCAAGTTTGAGTGAAAAATCTGAAGAAATCCTGATTTTACCCAAAACCCTAATTTTGCTCCATGTGTTAGGAGATAACCAATCAAGCTTCAAAACCTCAAATCTTCTGAATGTATTGAGCAATCCTTTGAACCATGATAACTCAAATGATAATAATAAGGAAATACTTCAAGAAATTAACTCATCAAAACTTCAAACTTCACAGAGAGCAAAAACCCTAATTTCATCAGATGAATGCCACAGATGAATTCCTCACCAATCCTTTGCAAAACTTTAACTCTTGAGGGATCAATGAGACAAATGAGATGTCTTGAGATATAATACATCTTGTGACTTGAAAAACCCATAGATGTGAGAACTTGGGATTTGTCATACCCCAAATTTTGACCTAATATACCACCTTACATTTGCATCATTGCACAACTAACAGTTTAGACAGCATTAATCGGGTATAACACTCACAGGTCAAAATTAGGGTTTCATCAGATTTTCATCTGATTCAAGAGCTAACCAATTAGGGTTTGAGATTTTCTCATCTTATTTGATCTATCTTGATCAAATCATCAACCTTCAATCCTCAGATATCAAATTTTCTCACAGATCAATCGAGGATCGACCAATTAGGGTTTTGATCGGGCATGAGAATTCTCTGACTTTTTGAACAAGAAATAACTTTTTTGGATAGAGATTGGTCATTATATCTTAGATACAACATCTTGACCTAATTTCTGGATTCAAAACATCACAGAGGTTCATAGAATTCATCAGTTGTTTTCAGAAACATCTGATGAAATTTCATCTGCACAGAAAAGTCAAACTTTGACTTTTGGTCAAATTTTTCAAAACAAAACTTTTTCCATCATCAAAATAATTCACATGATCCATCATGATCATAAAAAATCAAAGAATTTGGAAAAGTCAACAAAAAGTCAAAAGTTTCTATACTTAGAAATTTTTCTAAGTGTTGAAATTTCTTACTTTTTCCAAACTTCAAGCCATTTTTTCACCTAGTTCCAATTGGAATTTGAAAAAACTCAAAGCATGAAAGTTGTAGCTTGTGGAAAGATCTTTCCAAAATGTCCAAGAACTCTCAAATCCATGGAGTCTAGCTATACTTTTGAAATTGAAACATAAGGCTCCATGAAACTTGATTTTCAAAGATCATAGCATCAAATTATAGGTCATTTTATGTTTTCTTCATCTAGAAGCTTTCTAACCTTGTCAAGTGGATGGATGAACTGATAAATATCAGCCTAGAGTGATAATTGAAGGGATATGGATCAAGTTGTAAAAAATAGCACATGGTGAAAAAGGAAGGTTCCTTTTCTTTTGCAAAAGTCATGTTTACCCCTTAAGGTAACTTTGAATCACCAAAAGCCATGGACACTTGCCTAACATTTCAGAGTCTATTTGCCTATAAATTGATCACATTTCAAGCCTAAATCAGACACCAAAAGCAAAAATCCATGCTTTCATTCTTTTCTTGAAAATCAAGTAACATAAAGCAAAATTGATAAACTTGCATTTTTAAAAATCAGTTGAAAACATGATGATCTTTGGTGTCCAACATGTTTCAGAATCACTATCAAACTTGTTACAAGCTTAAAATCAAACTGAATTCAAGATAAAATCAATTTTCATTTTGCATTTTTCAAACTTGTACAAACTGCCATAGCAATCGAAACTGAAGCTTGGCTTGATTCCTTGGAGTTTTGATCATCCATACACCTTCCATAAACATCATATGAGTGATCCAAAACAAGAACAACAAACTGTAACACCATTAACTTCAATTTCGAGTTTTGTTTTGAGCTGACTGTAGGTTGACTTGGTTGGAGAGATTGGAGCAAGTTCAGAGCAAGCAGGCCATCCACAAAGCTTCCATACATGCCGATGAAGGTGTAGCAATCCTCAAACCAGTTATGGAAACACGATTTAAGCTTCCTCGATTCTCATTTTTTCAGGTAAGCATATGAACTGTGATATCATGATTCTTTGATTCTTTTGACAAAAACTCTTGGCCATTCTCTTTCTGCACTAATAACGACCATTAGCCCTCAATAAAATCAAACAATCATCAGCTACACATCATTTAATTGAAGTTTTTCAGATTAGGGTTCATAAGTGTTCTTCGAATCAAAATTGTTCTGGGCTTAAAATAAATGAAATTAACAGCTCCTATCATGTTCGTGGTGCAAAATCGATCAAGTTTGATTTTTACATCATGCCATTTCGTTGAGAAACAAAGATTTTAGGTTGAAATTGGTAATCTGAAAATCAAAACACAAGCCCAGAAATTCGCGCGTGTTCTTGGTGTTCTTCATTTTAAATTTTCAAATTAACCAATATTATGTCTACGCGTGTTATGAATCCACTAACACCTCAGCGCGTTTGGCCCAGTGGTTGCTTGCTTGGTCTTTAGTTCACTTTGACACGTGCCCCACCTCATGGTCATGGGTTCAACACCCATCAGGACCATTTTTTTCATCTTTTTTCACAAACTCTTCAATATTTTCATATTTTTTATCAAACTTTCAACATTTTTTTGACCAATCAAAACTTCTCATTTTGAGATGATTTTTTAAACACTTGTCAATAAATACATCTATTTTGTGATAATGCAAAAATTTTCAGAAAAAACTTTCATCTGATTAATTTTTAATCGAGCCGAAAACGAAGTTCTGAACACTTTTCAAACCTCCTTAAAAGGTGAATTTTTCAAGTTTTCGACTTCCGATTTTTTTCAAAACTTTTCATAAATGAACCTCACATTTCAAAACATTTTCAAATCATTTTTCAAAACATTTCATCAAACTTGCATCTTTTACCATGATCAATCCGATTTAAAACGATAAACCGATTTCGCCTTCTCGAATTTCTCGATCGATCATGGGCCTCCCTTATGGTGTAAGTCCCAATCCTTTATGTACATACTTAGTTTTACTTGTACATACTCAAATTATCATTGTTAATATTCAAACGTAAACAAATTTCTTTCATTTGTTTTCATTCGTTTGTCTATACGCCGAATCCATTGGCTCTGAAAGAAGCATTCTCCTGAGTATAATTTTTCCACCAATGGGCCTCCATCATGGTGTAAGTCCCATAACATTCTTTTATGTACATAATATTTCTTTGTACATATCAAACTTTTGTCAAATACTTTTTACAAAGTTTCATCCATAATATGATATTCTTTTATACTCAAGTACAGACAAACTTCGATCGTTTGTTTTCACATCACTTGTGTATACTCAAACAAAATAGCCTTTTGTGTATATATTTTCTTTGTACATACCAAAATACTTTTCAAACAAACTCTTTATCTGTACATAACACAGATACTTCTTTTTTCAAATACTTTTTTATCTGTACATAATACAGATACCTTTTACAGATAAACCTCGATCAATTATTTCCGTTTCATCTGTACATTTTACACTGAATACCATTGACATTGAAAGGAGCCTTATTCCCTGTGGAACTGCTTTCAAATCAATGGGCCTCCCTTACAGTGTAAGTCCCAACCCTCCTATGTACATCCATTTTTCTCTGTACATAAAAACTCGTTCGTGTACATATTCATTTCCTTGTACACAATACAAACTTGTGAATAAATCAAGTTACGCTCGTTTTAACGTTCGTTCACAAACACTTGTTTATATTTCATAAACTGCTGTAAATAAACATCATGCATTGTTTATATTTCCTTCATAAACTCCTGTGAATACATATCACACACACACACACCTGTTTATACAACCGTCTAATAATAACATAACAATTAGACTAATCAATAGGTTTCCACAAGATAGCCTCCGCTGGCTTCATACAAGACAACTCATCACCGTTGAGTTTAGCCCGCTTGGCTTCATACAAGACAACTCATCACCATTGAGTTTAGCCTCCGCTTTATATAAGACAACTCATCTCAAAGATGGGTCATTGGCTTCATACAAGATATTTTTATCTCCAATGTAGTTTAGCCTCTCTGGCTTTGTACAAAGAAACTCTCCTGAGTTAGCCTCCGCTAGGCTTCATATAAGACAACACTCGCTGAGTCCTCCTCTTGGGCTTCGCTCAAAAGAACTCCTCATTGAGTTTAGCCTTCTCTTGGGCATCATACAATGAAAGAGACAGAAATCTCTTAACACCTCCTCTTGGGCTTCCAATACAAAGAATCACCCGCTAAGATAGAACCCCGAAGGATGGTTTCGTGAAATCACTTTCAAATTCCCCAATGAGTAAAATTTCCCGTGAAATTGCTCTTATTCAAAAGGATGGTTTTCGGTGAAATCCTTTCAAGCCAAAGCCACCATACCCTATAGTTTCCTCTTGAGCTTTATACAAGGACCTCGATGACCCCTGAATGCCTCCTCTGGCTAACAATACAAGGACCCATGGGCTTCTTAAAAGCATCCCTTTAATCTAATCAATTTCTCCTTGAGATTTAGACATCTATCATCTCTATGGAAGAAGTATCTCATCCATTACATCACATACAAATAAAACTTTTCAAAACTATTTTCAAACAAAAACATCTATTAATTGTAAGTGGTAACGCTTGTACACTCAAGCAAAACACCCAATGCTTACGCTAAAAGATTTAATCATCTTTTCAAAACATCTTTCTTAAACATGTAGTGGTAACGCTTGTATACTCAAGCAAAACACCTAATACTTACGATTTAAAGATTCTAATCAATCAAACTTTTCAAAAATGTATGTGATGAAATAGATTAGATACATTTTCATTAAGATGACATTTGTATGTCTCTTACTAACATCCCGCTGCTTTCCACTAGCATAAGTGGGAACTACGATTGCTCGACTTTCTCAACATCCTTTGAGAATACGTAGGCACAAGGTCTCATCCTTGCCGAGCAAATTTCTATCTCCCTGCACCAAACAAACCATAGAACCTTGTAGATCCGAGCTACAAATGCTCGATTCCCATTAGGGATATGTATGCGAAGATCCACGATCTTTATGAGCACAATAATAACAAACACTAGAATCCCACAAAATCTATCGCTTTCTTAAAATTCAAAGGAGAAACTTTCCCAATCATAGAAATAGCAATTAAAACACACAAACATATCAAACATATTCATATATAAAGTCAGATAACTACATATATTTAGGGTGCTCCATCTATTCCCTTTATATAACAATCCCCTTACTCAATCTCCCAATGCGTTATGTCTAGTTTGCGCTAGTCGTTACGCATACCAATATCAATTGAGGGTATTTCACTTTCCCTTTTCATAATCATTAAATCATCTTTCTTGTGTTGAAAATAATAAAGCTTGATGTCATGCATCTTTATAAACAAATCAAAAGATTTAAATCGCATGCACTGTAAGATCCGAACTCACGTCAAGATCCTCAGCGCCACCATTTAACGCAAAGAAAAATGGCGACTACTGGGATAACGAAAACTTTGATTTTTCAAAAAGAAAACGCATTCCCGCCCGAGAGCACCAAGCTTTTTTTTGTTTTCAAAAGAAAAGAAAGGGGATAAGCTTTTCATATTATGCACATATCTGCTTTTATTGTGTGTTTCATGATTTCACTTGATGGAAAGAAATCCTAACCCGGATTTAAGAAACATTTTAACATCTAGGTGGAGGTATTAATACGTGAGCTCAATGCTTCGGTTAATATTTCCGCAGCAGGAGGTTGTCTTGGGGTATTGTGTTTAGCAAGTAATTGCGAAACGCTGTATTTTCGAGGGAACTTAAGAATCGAGTGGATCAGAGAACACATAAACCATCCCGGCCATTAGGATGAAAGTAAATTATTCGTGTAAGCCTAGAGTAATTGTCATGCGATACTACGATCAAAGTAGTCTCTTGAAAATATTATTGGACCATCGAGTATTCAACAAATCCAATAATGTTATGAAGGGAGTGTTGAGCTCAGATATCAGAGAACCCGATTCACAGATGAATAAGCCCTTAGAACTTAACCCCGTTGATTCTTATCGTTGGCTTCATGCTTGTGACTTCGAACTCTTGCCCGTGTGTGTAACCACTAACCATGTTTGCTGCATTCTGCATTCATTCATTCAAAAACAAAAAAACTTCTTCATTTCTCTTTCCATTTCCAAAGAATTTAGAGATTTTTTCTTTGTAAAATATTTTAGGTTAGAGTGATGGACGCCGAGGAAGATTCACCAAAAGATACAGCTTTTAGAATTCTCGACGAGGAAAGTTGAAAGAGTTAGCATCCTTGGTAGAAGATCCCCTGATTTCGTAAAACGCTATGGAACTCTTTTAACTCTTCGAATGCTAATGTTGATGAAGGACTTCTCAAACCTTCGCTCAATTCTACGATCCGCCTATCATTGCTTCACTTTCCCCGATTATCGCTGATGCCTACTTTGGAAGAGTATGCATATCCTGGAATCTCAAGATCGACAAAGTGCCTTTCAATGGTTTGAAGCCATTCCTAAGTCACAAGTCATTGCAACAATGACTCATTTAAAGAAATCTGAGATAGACAAAACCTAACTACCGAGGAAAACTCTTAGGACTAACTTCAAAGTTCCTAATGGAGAAGGCTCTCAAGTTCTCTCAAGTATGGTAGCCTTTGAAGCTATTTTAGCTTTACTCCTCTATGGATTGGTGTTGTTTCCAACGTCCCAAATTTCGTTGATATCAACGCCATAAGGATCTTTTGATTGGAAACCTGCTCCTACCTCGCTTGGTGATACGACGCCTCTATTCATCATAGGAATCGCAAGGAGACGGAACTATCGTGTGTCAGGTACTGCTTTTCAAATGGATTGTCTCACACCGCCTAAATCTCCTATCTTCCGCGAAACAAAGACGAGTGGCATTGGTCCGTAAGACTCATGTCTCTAACAAACGATTTATATCCATTGGTATACTTTGGCAAACAATGAGATGGAAATCATTGAGAGTGTGGAGAATTTGCCAAAGTACCTCTCATTGGTACGAAAGGAGGAATCAACTACAACCCATTCCTAGCAAAACGTCACCGGATACAAATTCGTAAACCTCCGGTTTTACAAGAGAAAGCTACTTCTATCATGAAGGAGAGGATTCCAAGGATGAAGGCTAGGATGATCAAAGCTTGGCATCACATCCGAAAGAAAGGAAAAGGTAAGGCAAAGAATTGTGTAGCCATGGAAACCTACATTTCTTGGATAAAGAAAAGAGCGAAGGAATTTCAATGCCTTACGCTTATGAGGATCCCATGTTCTCACCGCCCAAATCAACAAATTTTCCCGCTGAAGCTGTGGAGAATACCAAGCCTTGACCAAGATAAGGTTTGAGAAAGAAGCTTTGAAAGCAAATTCCTTAAGACTAACCTTGAGAATAAGAAGCTCAAGAAGCAAGTCAAAGATCATGAAAAGACGCCTACTTCCGTGATGAATGGCTCATGGAGAAAGATGAGAAGATTCGCCAAGGATAACGCCATCCGTAAATACGCCAAGGAAAGGAAAAGAAAGCTCGAGGAAATGACAACCAAGAAGCCCGCCTCCCAACGAGTGGAAGAGAGTCATTAGCAAGCTAAAAGCCGAGAAAGCCAAACTAAAAGCTCACTATGGAAGGAAACCGTCAAGTCGATCAAGTTTTGGTCGCCATCCGACGAAGATGTTTAATTAGTTTAATTTAGTTTGTAATTTTATCATTTATCATTTGTGTGAGCAATGCTCTAAAAAAACAATTGTTGTAATCTTCCTTCATTAATCAATAAAATTGTGTTTTCCATCCAAATATTTGCCGAAATATCTCTTAGTGTAAATTCTTTGGAAATTTCTTTTCTTTACAATCATATTCATGCATCATACTTTGCATTTAAGTCTATCATCTAGAGTCTAATCATTCACGCTTCGAATCCATTTTCCGATAGAAAATTGTCGTCAAGCTGCCTTAGAGTTTCTCGATCGTCCGCAGCCAACTCGAACGCACGATACCGATCAAAAGAAGAAAAGTAATGGAGAATTTTGAGCAAGAAAACGTTGAACTCCGTAGTACGGTAACTACACTACAAGAAGAAGTGAGAGACTCACATCTTTGGTCAACTCGCCACACAACAAGAAAGTCAACAAGCAAAGATCGAGCAACAAACCATGCAAAGAACTTCAGAGGATACTACTACTCCGCCAAATTGTACAACAAGAGTTCACCTTTCAAGATGCCGAGGGCTATCCATGGGAATGCCTTTAACTGCATTGGAGTTCGCCAACCGACTTCTCAAACAACCTCGCTTGAAATACCTACTTTAAAGAAAACGCTACATTCACTCCACAACGTGGAATAACTTTTCCACAAGTAACAATGTCTTTTCAACCGATCATGTTGAACTCGCCTGTAGTGCACACTACCACCGACAAGAAGTTCATCACACTGTGAAATAACACGAATGCTCGTGGTTCAATGGAAAATCTCCAGAACAACTCCTCAAAATGCAGCTTGAGATAAAAACGATTCAAGGGAAAGAATTGTTTGGGAAAAGCGCCTGTGATCTCTCGCTTAGTCCTCGTAAAATATCATAAATTCAAAATCCCGATTTTGAAAAGTACAAAGGAATTCTTGTCCTCGAGTCATCTTACAATGTATGCTAGGAAAATGTCTACGCACAATGAGGATCATCACCGTTAATTCATTACTTCCGTGATAGTCTCACGGTGCCGCATCAAGTGGTACATGGGTTTAGACAAGACGAATATCCAAACATTCAACGACTTAGGTAAAGCCTTCGACAACAATACAAATTCAACTTGATATGGCTCGATAGGATCAACTCCGCTCCATGTCTCAAAAGGAAAGAGAGACATTCAAGGAATATGCGAACGATGGAGGGAAATTGCCCAAGTCAACCCGCCTTGGAAGAGAAAGAGATGACTAAGGTATTCTTGAATACTCTAAACTCATTCTACTATGAGCGAATGATCGCTAGCGCCCCGGAGACTTCAACGAAATGGTAAGCATGGAATGCGACTAGAAGAAGGGGTTCTGACAGACGCCCAACCAAGGAAGTAGGATCTTCTAGTAATACCAAGAAAGTTGGAACCAGCTTCCCAAGGAAAAAGAACATGACGTAGGAATGGTATCCCGAGGGAAACCACGCAAGAATGTCATTCAACAACGATGTGTAGCCGCCATAGCGCCCCGTCAACAACAACTCGTGAA
The DNA here is from genome assembly GCA_021764765.1 of Vicia sativa. Taxonomy (NCBI): domain Eukaryota; kingdom Viridiplantae; phylum Streptophyta; class Magnoliopsida; order Fabales; family Fabaceae; genus Vicia; species Vicia sativa. The sequence continues at coordinate 253,794,534 of CM038795.1, forward strand.
TTGCTCCGCATTTCAACAAAATCAACAAACTCAACAACCTCGCCAACAGCTCGCTAGCCACAACCAAAACTGACGCCGGTCACCTGGCCGACCCAATTCCCATGACGCATACGTAACTTTACCCGCGCTTATAGAAAGGAATCTAACATGCATAAGGTTACCACCTCCGTCCCCGAAAACTACCATGGTGGTACAAAGTCGACGATCTTGCCCTTTTCACCAAGGGCACCAGCCATGACCTTGAGCATTGCATAGCATTGAAGGCGTAGTACAAAGATTAGTGAAGGCTAATCTTCTTTCCTTCGTAAACACAAGTCCGAATGTGCAAGCCAATCCACTTCCCATAGTGGACACTCAAAGGAATCTAATGCTAAGGAATACAGTACCTTGTCACGCATTTAAACTTAATCAAAGGAAACTTGGTGCATCTTCATGAAGCATACAGCACTACGAGCACCTTCACTAAGAATAATTATGCAGCTTGCTATATCTCGCCCAAGAATATCCATGGATGTCCCACCATAAGAGCAGATATTCAACATTTGTTAGACATTGGTGACCTACAAATTTACGTAAATAGAGATGACCATGACGTAAATACAATAGGGCATTTTCCGCATGAGCTTTTAGTCTCGATATCAACTCGAAAACCCAAGTAAACGCTAGATCCCTTGTTTCAACATGCCCGAGCATGTGGAGATAGCATATGGTTCCAACTTTCCAACATCTCCTTTGGTGATTTGCCCACCGGTCCTCATAGCTCTACCAGAGCAATTCCTTACCAAGACAATGCAACCTTGATAGAGGATGGAAGGAGAAACCCATGCCTACACCCTACCTAATGTTAATATAATGTAAATCGGACGAGTAACGCCAAGTGGACGAGTACACGCCCATTGCCACCAAAATTGCCTTCACCCCGTTGTTAAACAAAACCGTTAACATATCCTCCGAGAACTCGCAACGATTCCCATTGTTAACCTGTGTACAAACATTGGTTCTACCGATGGAACCAACATCAACTCGACTTTGACGAGATAATCGAAACTAATCAGAAGAGCGAATATCGAGTCGTAGACCAATTGATGCACTCCTTCAAAAATTTCAATACTGCCTTTACCCTTAACTCAAGCTCACCGAGAAGCTTTGATGAGAGTACTAGACCAGTGCTTATGTGGATCACAATGTGACTACGCACCAATTTGAGGGATCATCTCCAACATAACACCGCAATAATCGAGTTTTAGTGACAAGAACTTCCTAAGAAGGGAAAGATCACAACTTGGCCTTGCACATCTCGATGATTTGCCAACGATTCCCTATCCAATGTATTGGTGGATACAGTTCGCCTTTAAATGTAATGCCAAAACGACGCCGCTTAGCTTACAAAGGAACACCAATGAAGTTCAACGACATCATAGTAAGAGCTGATGGATCGAGAAAGTCGCTTATCGGGGAAGTTGATCTCCAATGACAATTGGCCCTCACACTTTCAAAATTACGCCCAAGTCATGGACGTCCACGATAGTTGCTTGCTAGGAAGACCTTGATCCACGATGTGGGCAAGAACTTCTACTCCATCGTAAATTAAAATTCACAAGAATGGAAAGTTGGTGACCATCACCGTGAACAAGCTTTACTTGTAAGTCATCTATCCAGCCTTCATCATCGCCAATGACATTGAAGCGCCAGATCTCCCGTAAAATCCTAGAAGATGAATCTACTAAAAATGATCGCCTATCTCTTCATATAAAGAAGCGGCACAAATGGTGAAAGATGGCAATACTCGAGGATGGGGACAAGTTATCAAACCCCAAGAATGAAACGAAGTCGACTTGGGTTCACACCCGTATCCTCCAAAGAAAATGTAAAGATGAAACACTTTCCCGATCAAGGAAGTATTTCATAGTGGTTTTTAAACCTCGCCGCAAGAGGTTAATGTTGTAACCATTGAAGAGGATGAAGATGATCCATCCGAATCAAGAGTGGAGCACTTATTTGAATAGCCCCGAGTATGTGTCTCAAGAGGAATCATATGCACCGATCGATCAATTCAAAGACATGTCCTCAAAGAACATGAAAATCCACCACCTCGCCGAATTTGGGATACCTTGGGAGAACCAAGTGGCAAATACGACTACATGGTGAAATACTGCTACCGTAAAACTCAAAAATCCGGATCGAAGATATCCAACCCATGTGATGGGGTGATGACTTTGACTACCCTAGTCAATCGAAGAGGAATACTGCCTTCTCAAACTAATCAATGATCGAGGTCCCAAATGAAGATCTCGCTTCAACACGCCCTGGATTTCACCAAGCCGATCCTCGTTACCACTACATTAACATGATCATCAAGATCAAGAGTATGATTCAGATACGATGTGGAAAGTGTCACGACAACGAGTCTCTTCATTCAAGACCGGAAGGAACATCCCCAAGATTCAACACAAAGATCAACAGAAGTACAAAGGCTATCTCTCATACTTCCCGATCCGTTAATCAAGAAGATCGCTTTAGCAAAGACCAAAGGCAAAGGCCATCGCCCGTAGTCTTCAAAGCCCGCCACCAAAGAATCAAAGTTTACTCGAGGGTTAAACCAAGCGGAAAATTACCCGAGTACCGACTTCCAAGGAGTTCGCACTATTGGAAACCCGCTAGTTAGACTAATGTTCATAGCTCTAAGTAGTTTATCTTTGCTTTTTGTTTTGAACTCTCGCTTCGCCCAAAGCGAAGAGATGTTTTATAGGGCTTAGTTTTTAAATAATTTCTCTTTGTCTTGCCCAAGACGAATGAGTTTGTATTTTAGGGCTCTGTTCATATTGTGAAACATAAATAAAATGCGTTGTTTTGTTTCCATACTCTGTGTTTATTTTCATTTTTACCCTTTTCTGGAAATGATAAAAAAAAAAACATAAAAAAAATCTTCAAAAAAAAAAAAAATCATAATGAAAAATTAATCTGCAATACTTTCACATTAACTTTCAAAAAAAAAAATGATGATAAAAACTTTTTATTTAATCAAACATAAATCAAAAATGCAGATTAAACAAATGGACAAATCCATTCGAAGCAGTAACTCTACGCTCTTTCTCAACTTTGAAATTCCCTGTGAATTCGCTGAAAAAGAAGTTGAAGAAGAGATCCCAGATGAGATTTCCCGACTACAAACACGAGAGTACCCACTTGGGGCATCGTACAAAGATAAGAAAACTCTAAGGAGGCTTTCCAGGAATTTCTTCCTCAATGAAGATGTCCTATACAAAAGAAACTTCGACATGGTTCTCGCCGATGCGCCGACAAGAAGCGCATACAATCATCCATGAAGTGCATGAAGGGTCCTTTGGAACCCATTCAAATGGGCATGCAATGTCTAGAAAGATCTTAAGAGCAGGATACTATTGATAACGATGGAATCATCACGCAAACACGTTAAAAGATGTCACAAGTGCCGATCTACGCAGATAAGATCCATGTGCCTCCGACTCTACTCAACGCTCTCCTCTCCGTGGCCGCTCTCCATGTGGGCATTGACATGATTGGAATGATTGAACCAAAAGCGTCCAACGGACATCGCTTCATTCCGTGGCTATTGATTACTTCACCAAATGGGTCAAGCAAAGATCTTACGCCAACGCCACAAGACAAGTGGTTGAGGTTCATCAAGAACAACCTCATTTGCCGATATGGAATTCCAAGTAAGATCATTATCGACAATGGATCAAACTTGAACAACAAAATGATGAAAGAACTGTGTGAGGAATTCAAGATTGAGTATCATAACTCGCCTCCTTACCGCCAAAGATGAACGGCTGTTGAAGCGTAACAAGAACATCAAAAGATCGCCCGAAAATGGTCATCACTTACAAAGACCTGCACGAATGCCGCCATTTGCTCGCATGGGTATCGACTCAAGACGCACTTCAACAGGGCAACTCCTTTCTCTAGTATACGGCATGGAAGCAAGGTTCTGTAGAAGTTGAGATCCCATCAATGAGAGTTCTCATGGAAACTAAGCTATTTGAGGCCGAATGGTGTCAAAGGATACGACCAACCGAACTTAATTGAAGAAAAGTGCCCGACCGCCCGTGTCATGGACAACTCTATCAAAGAAGAATGAAGAAAGCTTTCGACAAAAAGGTCCGACGTGAATTCCGAGAAGGCGACTGCTTAAAAAGATTCTCGCTTTTCAAACAGATTCTAGGGCAAATGGACTCCTAATTACGAAGGCCCATACATCGTCAAGAGAAGCTTCTCTGTGCTATGACTCACAACCATGGACGGCGATGAACTCCCGCACTCGTGAATGCCGACGCAGCCAAAAATATTTTGTCTAAAAACAAAAGAACAGCTCGGTAAGTCGAAAACCCGAAAAGGCGGCTTAGGCAAAATGAGCCGTGGATTGAAAACCGAAAAGGCGATCCAAAAAATTAGAGACAATAAATGTAAATTATCCCGATAGATCGAAACCCGAAAAGGCGATCTAGGCAAAACAAGGATACAAAATGACAAGGTAATCAGTACCAGATTTTGTCCACATGAAGAATTTTCCATCAACGGATCTTCAATCAACTCTTCAAGCAATAAGCACGCTTGAATTCAAAGTTGTTAGGATAGTAGTGGTTATTTGCTTTCAATGTAGCCTTTTCCCAATAAATTATCATTTCCAACTTTTGTAAATAGTTCATGGAATCACGCTTTATCGATCACCATTCTATTCAATAAATTTGAGCCTTGTGCCTTTTGTTTGCAATTCCTACTTTATTCTGCTTTTGCAAAATAACGCTTTTATTGTGAAAATCACTTTTGAAACTAAAATGTTTTAAATGAATTTTTCTTCAAAATTTTGAAACAAAAGCAAAATTCTCCTTTGAAACTATGAACACGGAAATAACTTCAACCGTTTCTCCAAGAGTGTTTCGATCCCCAGTGAAGTCGCCAACTACTACAGTAGTCTTCTCCTCATCAGAAATCATCAAAGGACGGTATTCTTATCCAAAAAGAATCCCCGACCAAGTTGCCAATAAAATACCTTTCTCGGAAAGTTTAAAACATGCAACTCAAATTCTTCATTAGTGAATATCTGCACCATTGCTGCAATTTTCACCAAGTATTTGTTCGAACTGTGACGCGGTCCTTTTCCCAGATACCTTTTTAGTGTCTTTGTCAAGTATTGTTAGCATGCATATAACATTCATGACATTCATACATAATAGCATCATTCATTGCATTTTTTGCATCTCTCAAAATGTTTGCTTCTAAATCACTGGTATAAATCATACTTACTCATGTGAGTAATCATATCGCCAGCAGATTCTCTCCAAACGGAAAAGATACATTTTCCTTTTCCCCGGCGGAATCCCCAAACAGAGAAATACATTTTCTTCTCTCTATCACATTCGCCAACTGAGATTATCCCTCGTTGGGAACAATGTCTTGATTAACTTCTTTCTTTCCAGTTCATTCCTCGATAGAACAACCGTCGTTATTCACAAAGCTGAATACACAACAACTCATTTCTCGAGATTTACCTTGTTATAGTTATCACTTCGCTGATAATTGGTAATATCTTCAAAACCCATTACCATACTATATCACAAGGCTGATAATTGGTAATATCATTTCCATTTACCTTAAACATTGTCACAAAGCTGACAGAAGGTAATCTTTTTGTTTCCCAAAACGAAACAGATGTTCACATTCTCTGTGAATCATTCTTTCCCCAGCGAGACATATTGCTTGTTTCTCGACAGATAAGATTCTCTTTTCAAACAGATTGAGTCATCCTCATAAATTTTTCCCATCATGTCATTTCTTTGATATCCTTTGGGTAAAACTTTTTTAATCATTTTGCATCATCCGCATCTTTTGGTATCTTAGGTCCAAAATTTTGCGTATTCTGATATTTAAGTCTCTTTACACCTATCAAAACGAAGATATTCATCTTCATCTCAGGTTAAAGAAACTTAAATAGGGGCATGTTATACCCCAAATTTTGACCTAATATACCACCTTACATTTGCATCATTGACAACCAATAGCTGACAAAGATTAATCTGTATAACACTCAGTCAAAATTAGGGTTTCACCAGATTTTCATCTGATTCAAGAGCTAACCAATTAGGGTTTGAGATTTTCTCATCTTATTTGATCTATCTTGATCAAATCATCAACCTTCAATCCTCAGATATCAAATTTTCTCGCAGATCAATCGAGGATCGACCAATTAGGGTTTTGATCGGGCATGAGAATTCTCTGACTTTTTGAACAAGAAATAACTTTTTTGGATAGAGATTGGTCATTATATCTTAGATACAACATCTTGACCTAATTTCTGGATTCAAAACATCACAGAGGTTCATAGAATTCATCAGTCGTTTTCAGAAACATCTGATGAAATTTCATCTGCACAGAAAAGTCAAACTTTGACTTTTGGTCAAAATTTTCAAAACAAAACTTTTTCCATCATCAAAATAATTCACATGATCCATCATGATCATAAAAAATCAAAGAATTTGGAAAAGTCAACAAAAAGTCAAAAGTTTCTATACTTAGAAATTTTTCTAAGTGTTGAAATTTCTTACTTTTTCCAAACTTCAAGCCATTTTTTCACCTAGTTCCAATTGAATTTGAAAACTCAAAGCATGAAAGTTGTAGCCAGGAAAGATCTTTCCAAAATGTCCAAGAACTCTCAAATCCATGGAGTCTAGCTATACTTTTGAAATTGAAACATAAGGCTCCATGAAACTTGATTTTCAAAGATCATAGCATCAAATTATAGGTCATTTTATGTTTTCTTCATCTAGAAGCTTTCTAACCTTGTCAAGTGGATGGATGAACTGATAAATATCAGCCTAGAGTGATAATTGAAGGGATATGGATCAAGTTGTAAAAAATAGCACATGGTGAAAAAGGAAGGTTCCTTTTCTTTTGCAAAAGTCATGTTTACCCCTTAAGGTAACTTTGAATCACCAAAAGCCATGGACACTTGCCTAACATTTCAGAGCCTATTTGCCTATAAATTGATCACATTTCAAGCCTAAATCAGACACCAAAAGCAATGCAAAAATCCATGCTTTCATTCTTTTCTTGAAAATCAAGTAACATAGAGCAAAATTGATAAACTTGCATTTTTAAAAATCAGTTGAAAACATGATGATCTTTGGTGTCCAACATGTTTCAGAATCACTATCAAACTTGTTACAAGCTTAAAATCAAACTGAATTCAAGATAAAATCAATTTTCATTTTGCATTTTTCAAACTTGTACAAACTGCCATAGCAATCGAAACTGAAGCTTGGCTTGATTCCTTGGAGTTTTGATCATCCATACACCTTCCATAAACATCATATGAGTGATCCAAAACAAGAACAACAAACTGTAACACCATTAACTTCGATTTCGAATTTTGTTTTGAGCTGACTGTAGGTTGACTTGGTTGGAGAGATTGGAGCAAGTTCAGAGCAAGCAGGCCATCCACAAAGCTTCCATACATGCCGATGAAGGTGTAGCAATCCTCAAACCAGTTATGGAAACACGATTTAAGCTTCCTCGATTCTCATTTTTCGTGTAAGCATATGAACTGTGATATCATGATTCTTTGATTCTTTTGACAAAACTCTTGGCCATTCTCTTTCGCACTAATAACGCACCATTAGCCCTCAATAAAATCAAACAATCATCACTACACATCATTTAATCAAGTTTTTCGATTAGGTTCATAAGTGTTCTTCGAATCAAAATCATTCGGGCTTAAAATAAATGAAATTAACAGCCCTATCATGTTCGTAGTGCAAAATCGATCAAGTTTGATTTTACATCATGCCATTTCGCTGAGAAACAAAGATTTTAGGTTGAAATTGGTAATCAAAATCAAAACACAAGCCCGTAAATTGCGTGTTCTTGGTGTTCTTCATTTTAAATTTTCAAATTAACCAATATTATGTCTACGCTGTTATGAATCCACTAACACCTCAGCGCTTGGCCCAGTGGTTGCTTGCTTGGTCTTTAGTTCACTTTGACACGCACCTCATGGTCATGGGTTCAACACCCATCGGACCATTTTTTCATCTTTTTCACAAACTCTTCAATATTTTCATATTTTTTATCAAACTTTCAACATTTTTTTGACCAATCAAAACTTCTCATTTTGAGATGATTTTTTAAACACTTGTCAATAAATACATCTATTTTGTGATAATGCAAAATTTTCAAAAACTTTCATCCGATTAATTTTTAATCGAGCCGAAAACGAAGTTCTGAACACTTTTCAAACCTCCTTAAAAGGTGAATTTTTCAAGTTTTCGACTTCCGATTTTTTTCAAAACTTTTCATAAATGAACCTCACATTTCAAAACATTCTCAAATCATTTTTCAAAACATTTCATCAAACTTGCATCTTTTACCATGATCAATCCGATTTAAAACGATAAAACTGATTTCGTCTTCTCTCGAATTTCTCGATCGATCATGGGCCTCCCTTATGGTGTAAGTCCCAATCCTTTATGTACATACTTAGTTTTACTTGTACATACTCAAATTATCATTGTTAATATTCAAACGTAAACAAATTTCTTTCATTTGTTTTCATTCGTTTGTCTATACGCCGAATCCATTGGCTCTGAAAGAAGCATTCTCCTGAGTATAATTTCTTTCCGACCAATGGGCCTCCATCATGGTGTAAGTCCCATAACATTCTTTTATGTACATAATATTTCTTTGTACATATCAAACTTTTGTCAAATACTTTTTTACAAAGTTTCATCCGTATAATACAGACTCTTTTATACTCAAGTACAGACAAACTCGATCGCTTGTTTTCACATCACTTGTATACTCAAACAAAATAGCCTTTTGTATATATTTTCTTTGTACATACCAAAATACTTTTCAAACAAACTCTTTATCCACATATAACATGATACTTTTTTCAAATACTTTTTATCGTACATATATGATACCTTTTACGTATAAACCTCGATCAATTATTTCCGCTTCATCCGTACATTTTACATCAATACCATTGACATTGAAAGGAGCCTTATTCCCGTGGAACTGCCAAATCAATGGCCTCCTTAGTGTAAGTCCCAACCCTCCTATGTACATCCATTTTCTCTGTACATAAAAACTCGCTCGTGTACATATTCCTTGTACACAATACAAACTTGTGAATAAACAAGTTACTGTTTTAACGCTCGCTCACAAACACTTGTTTATATTTCATAAACTCGAATAAACATCATGCATTGTTTATATTTCCTTCATAAACTCCTCGTGAATACATATCACACACACACACACTGCTTATACAACCGCCTAATAATAACATAACAATTAGACTAATCAATAGGTTTCCACAAGATAGCCTCCGCTTGGCTTCATACAAGACAACTCATCACCTGAGTTTAGCCCCTTGGCTTCATACAAGACAACTCATCACCAGTTTAGCCTCCCTGCTTCATACAAGACAACTCATCCTCAAGATGGGTCACCTCCGCTGGGCTTCATACAAGATATTTTTATCTCCAATGAGTTTAGCCTTCTCTGGCTTTGTACAAAGAAACTCTCCCTGTAGTTAGCCTCCGCTTAGGCTTCATATAAGACAACACTGCTGAGTCAGCCTCCTGGGCTTCGCTCAAAAGAACTCCTCATTGAGTTTAGCCTTCTTGGGCATCATACAATGAAAGAGACAGAAATCTCTTAACTCCTCTTGGGCTTCCAATACAAAGAATCACCCGCTAAGATAGAACCCCGAAGGATGGTTTCCTGAAATCACTTTCAAATTCCAATGAGTAAAATTTCCGTGAAATTGCTCTTATTCGTAAAAGGATGGTTTCTGTGAAATCCCTTTCAAGCCAAAGCCACCATACCCTATAGTTTCCTCTCGAGCTTTATACAAGGACCTCGATGACCCTCGAATGCCTCCTCTGGGCTAACAATACAAGGACCCATGGGCTTTAAAAGCATCCCTTTAATCTAATCAATTTCTCCTTGAGATTTAGACATCTATCATCTCTATGGAAGAAGTATCTCATCCATTACATCACATACAGTCGAAAACTTTTCAAAACTATTTTCAAACAAAAACATCTATTAATTGTAAGTGGTAACGCTTGTACACTCAAGCAAAACACCCAATGCTTACAGTTAAAAGATTTAATCATCTTTTTCAAAACATCTTTCTTAAACATGTAAGTGGTAACGCTTGTATACTCGAGCAAAATGCCTATAACTTACGACGAAAGATTTTTATCAGTCAAAACTTTTCAAAAATGTATGTGATGAAATAGATTAGATACATTTTTCATTAAGATGACATTTGTCTGTCTCTTACTAACATCCCGTTGCTTTCCACTAGCATAAGTGGGAACTACGATTGCTCGACTTTCTCAACATCCTTTGAGAATACGTGAGGCACAAGGTCTCATCCTTGCCGAGCAAATTTCTATCTCCCTCGCACCAAACAAACCATAGAACCTGTAGATCCGAGCTACAAATGCTCCGATTCCCACTAGATATGTATGCGTAAGATCCACGATCTTTATGAGCACAATAATAACAAACACTAGAATCCCACAAAATCTATCTTTAAAATTCAAAGGAGAAACTTTCCCAATCATAGAAATAGCAATTAAAACACACAAACATATCAAACATATTCATATATAAAGTCAGATAACTACATATATTTAGGGTGCTCCATCTATTCCCTTTATATAACAATCCCCTTACTCGAATCTCCCAATGCGTTATGTCTAGTTTGCGCTAGTCGTTACGCATACCAATATCAATTGAGGGTATTTCAACTTTCCCCTTTTCATAATCATTAAATCATCTTTCTTGTGTTGAAAATAATAAAGCTTGATGCTCATGCATCTTTATAAACAAATCAAAAGATTTAAATCGTTGCATCAAGATCCGAACTCACGTCAGATCCTCAAAGCGCCACCTTTAACGCGAACAGGATTCCCTCAGAAGGGTATGCTAACACAATCAACCTCCTTAGCTTGTAGAAGTCTTGAGAACCCAAAGAGCTTCGATCCTATCACAAGTTATGAATGCAATGCAATATGATATTTATGATGAAACATAAGCCTAAATCAAGAGGGTAAATTTTGGGGTGCAACAACTTCCCCTATTCAATCTTCTTAAACTTGATAAGCGAGAACTGGTGGAAACCTTCGAGCATTCAAAGTGGAAGAGGATTGAATACAAAAGAACCCGAAAATTTCCACTCTTGAGAAGAAGAGTGAAACTTTTCAAAAGGAGCCAGAGAATGCTGGACTTAGAGAATACCAAATGAAATTGGTTTTAGAGAAAAGCCAAATAACATTGTGCTTTAACAAGCGGGAGAGTCTAATGAATATTAGCCTTCCAAAGATATACGTCAAGACGAAACTGTAACGCGGACCATGATAAAGATGAGATGAAACTCAAACCAAGAGACTAGAAAAAACTAGACTCTGAAAATGTACGCAATAGGACAACTATGAAAAAGGTCCTATGAGCAAGGTGACTAGAGTGCGTGATTCTAGAGACACCTGCTAGTCTCAAACAAGGGTAAACAGTGGAAACTGTGACAAGCCGAAGGTATGAAAGAGACAGGTCAACCAAGGATAGACAGTAGACGAAGCTGATTGAATCCAAGGAGTAACATCAAACGAGACAAAACTCAACTCGATAGAACTAGAAGAACAACACTTTCTAGAAACGAGTACCAGGACAAAAACTGGATTTCACGCACGGGAAATGAGACAAAACTCGACCCATAGCAAAGTGATGAGAGTGCATATTTCTCAGAGCACTTGCTGTTCTCAAACTAGAGGATAGACAATAGACGAAGCTGATTGAACCCAATAGTTATAACAAAGCCATCCCAACCGAAGATAGACAGTAGACGAAGCTGATTGAATCCACAGAGTAAAGGGGAAAGGTTTCAACCCGAGATAGACAGTAAGATGGAACTGAAAGAATCTCAGGAGTAAGAAACAAAACGAGATAAAACCCGACTCATGGAACCTAGTTAGACGAAACAAACTAGATGAGCACCAGGACAACAACTGGATTTCATGCACAGGCTACGAGATAAAACTCGACCCAAAGCAAAGTGATTAGAGCGTACTTCCAAAACACTTGCTGAAACAATCATCAGGACAAAATTGATATTTGAAGGGTATATTGGTGGACATTAAAATGAACCAACAAAGGTAGCAGAGACTAAACCAATGAACTTGCACCAGAAAAAAACTGGGCTACAACCAAAACATTGAGTAGACACTCAACCACATTGTATGATTAACAGAATACCGGTATGAATATGCTGAGGATAGAGACCTCACTGGGGAAATGATCCGAAGTTAGCAGATTCACTGGCGAACATAGTGGCAATAAAGGCTTATGTTTCAATGCATGTTTGAAAATTTTCTATGGAGTAAAGTTCCAAAAGATTATGGAAAATTACACTTTGATGATGCAATGTAATGATGCAATGTAATGATGCATGATTAAATGTTTCACCGGAGAATGGATAATCAAAAAGCCAATCAAACACCAAGTGAAAACTTGATAAGACTTGCAAAAATAAATTGCAAAACCCACTGGGGAGAAAAACTTCAAAGAGATGAAACTCTGCGAGGAGCAATAACTTGTGTAACTGGTAGAAACAGGCCACGATTGCTGAGAAGAATTGCAAAAATAAATTGCAAACTTCATTGGAGAAATAATTCTGGATGAAACCGTTGATTCTGATATGGAATACCAAATGAAGTTGATCGAAGTCGGAGGAGACCCAGGCAAAACTGTGACTTCTAAAGAAAAGATCCAAATGGAAATTGGACACCATTGGGCAAGATACTGAACAATATTGGATCTAACAGGCATAAAAATTCCTCTGACTTCATGAGGAGCGACCAATCTTTGGTCAAAGAGAAAATCTGCACACAACTCTTGCGTAGAGTGGATAACTGGGGCTTAAGAAGCTCAACTGGAAATTCACATATAATCTTTGATGAGAAAATTCCTTACTGGGGATAAAAAGTGAGGTGGGATGCACACCCACAAAAGCGTACGTCATGGGCGATACAACGCTTGTCACCCATCAACAGGATCGAACTTGCTGGGGAGATGGAAGAGTTCTCGGAATAGAAATCCAAATAAAAAAAGCTCATCTGGGCATGACGAGGCAAGACACCTCATATAGGACAACTCCACTAGGGAAAACGAGGAAGGCAACTCCACTGGGGAAATGGGGAATATTGTGCCGCAACCTTGAGAGAAAATTTATTCGCTGGGGAAAGGAAGGAGTAACCTTGAAAAAGAAATCTCAGATGAATAACTGATACACTGGGGAAGAGTGGAAAATTCTTGAATAAGATCTTCCAAATGCAACGACCTGACCGGGGAATTAAAGAAATCATCAATAAACACTCCGCCCTGAACGGGCATTCTTCTGTGAACACAAAAGTAACACCACTTCATTGGGGATATAGATTCTTAATCAAGAAGTCTCATCAATCACAACCTATTAGACAAAACTCTCCACCTGACAACATTGGGGAAGAGACAACCTTCAGGTAAAACTGGGGAATCATCTGGCTAAAACCTCTTCGCTTTGGGAGACTTGCTGGGGAGAAATAGAGATCTCGGGTGTCACTGGGGATGCTTCATATAACCAATCTCACTAATTCAATCAGACCCAAGTTGCCCCAAGTCTGAAATGAAATGAAACTCACTGGGAAGAATCCTTGTAGAAACACGGATATAACTAATTCAAGATAAGATGCCCCGGGTGTATTTAATCCTTTAAAAAGATTATCTTTCAATTCCACAGAGTCGAGACCCTATCCTTTGACAAGATTAAATTCTTCTTTGGTGTTCATTGGACAAACTTACTTGGTGTCAAACAATTGCTTCACATACAAAAACAAATGTTTATTATGAGAATGAAAATTCTAATGCAACACTTACGTAATTCCTGGAGCTTTTATGTGGGAATGATATTGCGACTCCTTGTGAACAAAACACTTTTAGAATGCAACATTTAAAAAACACTTTCTTTTTCAGAATGACAAGACGAACATACGATGCCAACACAAAAATTAGCACACACTTTAGGAGTCAGGAAAATGTTATCTCATCGTAGTATGCTTTCAAATTAACCCCTGCTTCAGTTAGGACTTTTGAGGGTTGTAACGTGGCCTGGTTCACGGTTTTAAAAAAAAAAAAAAAGATTTTTAGGCTCAAAATATTTGGCGCCCACCCCCTTCGTGATGTTCTAAAAGATTTTTAGGCTCAAAAGACTTTTGAGGGTTGTAACGTAATCCATTTGAAAAACAGAGGTACACAACACACGATAGTTCCGTCTCCTTGACGATTCCTATGATGAATGGAGACGTACGTGTCACCAAGCAGAGTGGGAACGAGATTTCCAATCAGAAAGATCCTTATGGCGTTGATATCAACGAAATTTGGGACGTTGGGAAACAACACCAACCCATAGAGGAGCAAAGCTAAAAAAGCTTCAAAGGCTACCATACTACCGACTTCAGAGAATTTGAGAGCCTTCTCCATTAGGAACTTTGAAGTCAGTCCTAAGAGTTTTCCTCTGGTAGTTAGGTTTTTGTCTATCTCAGATTTCTTTATGTGAGTCATCGTTGCAATGACTGGTGATTTAGGAATGGCTTCCAAACCATTGAGAGGCACTTTGTCCGACATCGAGATACCTAGGATATGCGCTGCATTTTCCAAAGTAGGCATCAACCGATAATCGTGGAAAGTGAAACAATGATAGATCGATCGTAGAACCGAACGAAAGTTTTGAGAAGTCCTCATCAACGTTAGCTCAGAGAGTTAAAAGAGTTCCATAGCGTCAAATTCGAGGATCTTCTACCAAGGATGCTAATTTTCAACTTTCCTACATCGAATTCTAAACCGTATCTCTTGGTGAATCTTCCTCCGACGTCCATCACTCTAACCTAAAATATTTTACAAAGAAAAATCTCTAAATTTTTTGAAATGGGAAGAGAAAAAGTTTGTTTTTTTTTTTGAATGAATGAATGAATGCATGAATGCAAACATGGTTAGTAGTTATACACACGGCCAAGCCGCTCAAGTCACGAGCATGAGGCCAACGATAAGAATCAACGTGGTTAAGTTCTAAGGGCTTATTCATCTGCGAAACGGTTCCATCGATAATACAGCTCAACGCCCTCTTTGAAATATTATCGATTTGTTGAATACCGATGGTCCAATAATATTTTTCAAGAGAAACTCGCCGATCGTAGTCTCGCATGACAATTACTCTAGGCTTACACCGAATAATCTCGCACTACATCCTAAATGGCCGGACGGGTTATGTGTTCTACACTTACTCACAGAAGTTCCCTTGAAAGAAAATGTCTTCGCAAATACTTGCTAAACACTAATACCCCCAAGACAACCTCCACCGAGAGAGAGATATTAACTTCAAGCATTGAGACTTCTCACGATTAATACCTCTACCTAGATCTTAAAAATGTTTCTTAAATCCGTGTTAGGATTTCTTTCCATCGATGAAATCGCGAAACACACAATAAAGAAAAAAGTATATATGCATAATATGAAAGCTTATCCCTTTCTTTTCTTTTGAAAACAAAAGCTTGTGCTCTTGAGCAGTAGTCACAATTTTTGAAAATCAAAGTTTCAACAGACTTCCCAAACAGAGTCGCCATTTTTCCCGTCGTAAAAGGTGACGCTAGAGGATTCGAATATGAATTCGCATTCTCGCTCAAACGATTTACTCTTTTGATTTGTTTATAAAGATGCCGCGAGCATCAAGCTTTATTATTTTCAACATAAGAAAGATGATTTAATGATTATGAAAAGGGGAAAGTCGTTAATACCTCAATTGATATTGATATGCGAACACTCAGCGCAAACTAGACGCAACGCATGGGGAGATTCTCAGTAAGGGGATTGTTATATAAAGGAATAGATGGAGCACCTAAATATATATAGTTATCTATAGCTTTATATATGAATATGTTTGTGTGTTTTAATTGCTACTTCTATGATTGGGAAAGTTTCTCCTTTGGGATTTTAAGAATGATAGATTATGTGGGATTCTAGGGTTTGTTATTATTGTGCTCGCAAAGATTTGTGGATCTTCTGCATACATATCCCCAAGTGGGAATCAGTGCATTTGTAGCTCGGATCTAAAGGGATCTATGGTTTGTTTGGTCTGAGGGAGATAGAAATTTTGCTCGGCAAGGATGAGACCTCGCCTCACGATTCTCAAAAGGATGTGAGAAAGTCGAGCAATCGTAGTTCCCACTTATGCTAGTGGAAAGCAACGGGTGTTAGTAAGAGAGACAAATATCATCTTAATGAAAAATGTATCTAATCTATTTCATCACATACATTTTTGAAAAGTTTTGACTGATAAAAATCTTTCGTCGTAAGTGAAGCAACTCGATTTTCAAAAATCATTTAAAAAATGAATTTTCAAAAAAACAATGAAATCGCCACCTAATTTTATTTGTTCTAGAAAGAACGGGGAAATATAGATAAAACCCACAACGTCGGATAAGGCGGTCTACAAGACCAAAAAGCATGGATTCGGGAGTCGGTTACGCAAGAGGAAGGTATTAGCACTCTTACGCCCATCGATTCGATGGGACCCATTTAGTTCAAAATGTGTTTGTGTGTGTATTCGCTAATTTCTAAATTATGAATAAGAATGAAACGGGATTTGTTTATTATTATTTTGAGTTTGACACGGTTTTGAAACCGCGTGCCTACGTATTCCCTAGTGCAATGGGAAAATCAAAACTCCGTAGTTCTTGTTGAAAATGTCTTGGATTGGTTGTGTTGATTTTAGAAGAAAATGTTTTTTGATGACCGCGTATGAGCGGAAAAGGAATTTGAATGGGTTGAATTGATTTTAATGGTAGATGACAAGTACCAAAATGTCGGGATATCCTCTAACAATTCGATACTCGAGATTGGTGATTGAGGTCAACCGATCTTCTCTCATCCAAAATCTTTATTATGAAAAGAGTGAGGTGAAACAAAGTTCACTTTTATTAAGTGTATGGAATAAAGTATTTAAGTCATTGTTACCTCTAATGGCCCAAATACTTTACATTTTTTAATTAAATCGTTGGGCGAACCTCTAACAATTTAATTAGATACCATACCACTATGTTTTTTTTGTTTTTTTGGAAAAATTGATTTAGAAAACAAATTCAATTAATTAATTTAATTTGAAAGTGTTTTAGGGGTTTGGTTGTGGATGACAAGTATCAAAACGTTGGGATATCCTCTAACAATTGATACTGAGATTGGTGATCGAGGTCAACCGATCATCTCTCATCCAAAATCTTTGTTATGAAAAGAAGTGAGGTGAAACAAAGTTCACTTTTATTATGTTATGGAATAAAGCATTTAAGTCATTGTTACCTCTAATGGCCCAAATATTTTACATTTTAATTAAATCGCGGCTAATCTCTAACAATTTAATTAAATACCATATCACTATGTTTTTGTTTTTTTGTTTTGTAGAAAATTGATTTTCAAAAGAACAAGTTCAATTAATTGTTTTGACTTGAAAGTGTTTTAGGAAAACAAGCGAGCCCATACAAGGTGGCTTTATGTATGCTCCTAAAAGTGAGACTAGCGTGACACTAGTATTCTAAACGACCGATTGGAACAATCGATCGAATAGTTGTCGCTGTAGAAAAGCCCAGGACCAAACTATAAATGTGTGCAAGTGTGCATCAGGTATGTTTACCGCTTCTTGATGAGGAGCCCAAGAGGAGGCTATGTGTTCTAATATGATAAACGCATAATTAAATGGTAATTAGAACACACAAGGAATTACAATCTATGCGAAAGTGGAGGTACATGTTCATGAGCGGGGATATATATACAACCAAATCGAATTAATTTTGAATAATCAAATAAATTGCAATGCGCTTCAAGTAGTCTTCAAGATTGGATACAACTTGACTCACAAATGAATGTGAGATAAGGGTCCCTACATTACATGATATACAAACAAAGCATATGCAAAGAAAGTTGAAATGCTCAAGCATCATTATCAGATTTTACTAGATTAATTAGAATAGATTTATATAGAGATCATTCTAAGGCAATCGGTATATTATAGTATAATTTTATTTACAAATGAAAATAGCAAAGTAGAATCAAGAGTATTATGTATAATTATATTTGCAATATCTAATATAAAATAAAAATACTATATATAATTATATTTACAAAAATAAATAAAAAGTAAAAATACTAAGTAGTTATATCTATAAAATTAAATATGCACCACAAAATATCAAAATACTAATAGAAATAGTAATTCAACGCTTAAAATGCTAAGGCAAGTGTGGATGCACTAATTGGAAGCGAGTGTTCAATAATCCTTGAAGATCTTCACAAGTAGCAAACTCGTTAGTAGCATTAGTGTGGATAAAATCAAATGAAATGGCAATAAATAATTAGAACAAGTGTTAGTAGGCAAGATTCACCATTAAAATCACTATACATGTATAAACAAGTAATAACAAGAATCGAAATGAAACATGTATGATGCAACGTGAACAAATGAGTGATATCCAAGTTTAATAAATGAATGTCGAACGGAAATACAAAAATCAGATGTTACCATTATGTAAAACACACTCAAGATCAAGTGGACTCAAAAGTAAACACGCTTTTCCAACCATAAATGAAACAAGAAGATGAAATTCAAGTTGTAAAAGGAGAAATCGAGTTCAAAATAGACCGCTAAACCTCTAAACCAACCGGGCAGCAACTACGTTGTCTTAAGAAACACTCAAAATATCGATCAAAACCGATAAACTCAAAGACAAACACAAAAGTATTAAGACAAACTCATTTAACCGCAGATCATCAACCAACTTGTGCACTTTCAACCATTTACCAAACCGGGCAGCCATGTACAAACTTAAAACGCACATTGGAATTCTTTTCAAATAAGTTCAAAAAATCAATGGCAACCACGATACTATGCTATAACCGATTCAAAGCACAAACGAAACAAAAGCATCATCAACATTATTTCAAAATGAATCAAACAAACACAATGAACCCGCAGCATCTATACATGTATCATTATATCCCAAAATTCACTCAAACTTGTTTAGCACAAAAGGAAATAGCCGAATTAATCTTCAAGAATCGATTCAAAACAAATATCACAACTCAATGATGATACAAACCGAAAAATTAGCATAGCATGTATTGTTGTTGTTCTAAACACACTCGAAACATAGAAGAATGAATTTAAAACCATCAAAAATCAACGACATTAAATCCGGGCAGCAGCTATACTTGTATCATCATACCCCAAAATTCGAATCAAACATGATAATTTGACACCACGACCAAACTTCATTCAAGTTTAAAATCAAATACTTATCGAAATTCCGAAACAACAACCTAATAACCGTTAGAAATTCAACCAATAATTAACCTCAAGTAAACGAATGATTTTTGGAATAACACATATTAACACAGTTTTCAGCAAAGTATTACAAATCTAAATCAGAATAAAATCGAACTTTGCATTATTATCATGGATAAACCAACCTTTCGATCAAAACAAACCACAACCAACACAAACTTCATCCGAAATAAATAGAAACTGACAGCATAACAGAACAAATTCGAATGGAAGCACAATAGTATCAAACCAATAGAGACAAATGATGATTTTGTTCAAGAACCCATCGATGGTTATTACCGTTCGTGACATAACTTATCAACATTGAAAATGCAAGGAACGATCTAGCACACACACGCAATGTAGTTCTAAACGAATCTAAACCTCATGTGTTCAAGATCTCAATTATAAATCACAAGATAACACAAACAAATATTCCTAATAGCTTCCCAAAGGTCGAGATTGCCACGCACACATCATCAAGTCATTGCTTTCGTAAATCAAACATATATTCTTGACAACAACTCGCTTTACCAAATAGAAAGGAATCGAAGTTACCGTAACTGGACCGAAATGCAAAGTGGTGAGACCGGATGGTGAATTCACGAACCTAGATGCCGAACCATTGTTGAGAGCGACAGGGAGTAGTTGCAGGAGATTGAGACAATGACGAACGGGCGGAGTGAGAGCTACGGGAGAGATGGAGTTGAGACAGAGAAGTATTACGGCGAGGAGCGAGAATGGAGATGAACGTGATGACAGGGGTGTACGACGGTGGATTGAGGGAAAGTGAAGGCAGAGAGCGGCGAAAGGACCGTAAGTCGGGTTTCTACCGGGTTTCACCGGTGTTACGAAGTGAGCTAATCGGTGATGAAGGTTGGACTGTGTTGAGGAGAGAAAGACGCGTAACAGAGGGAGTATGGTGGTTGTTGGTTGATTAGAGGGAAACGGTGGTTATGAAACGGCGTAGGAGAGAAACAGAGGGAAAGTCGACGGTGTGAGGATGAAGGAGATGTTTTTTTTTAATATAATTTTTGTTTTTTTCATTTTCTGATAGCCAGCCGCTTCCGTTTCAATTTTTTGTTGGCCTCCCTTCTTCAATTATAAGATAACATATATATACACATAGAATTAGGTTTAGCAATTTTTGATAATGCCTAAAATACCCCTTTTGATAAAATGGGCCTCAAAGCCCAAAAGAAAAAAAAAATCTACTCAAACATATTTTTGTTTTAATTTTTAGAGACAAAAATTAGACACCTAAAATTATCAAAAATGGCAAAAGTTCGGACAATAATTATCCAAAAAAATTAAATGAGCATATTAAAATAAACTACGGGTTTCATAGATTAAAGAAAAATTATCGACATAATTAAAATTGAAATAAAACGATAATAAAAAATACATGATTTTAAAACACTTACGGTTAAAAACAAAAATTCGAAATGTATTGAAAAATTAGAGAGATCACATTTTCATGATCTACGTGACACGAGATTCATAAAGCGTTGAGTTGGAGGCGAAAGTTTGAAATATTTTTCCCACTAATTTTCGTGACAATTAATCGCTTTTAGCAAATTGCTTGTAAAATCGAAATATTGATATCATCGACATATAATCAACTTAAAATGATGCAAGAAACAGTAGAGAAATGAAATGAATGCAAGGAATAACGGGTATTTCATAACCATAAATGATGCAAATATCGATTTAAACTAACTTTTGGTCAATTTAAATACGACGAAATGATGCATATGCGATGTGTAAATGATCGCTTGATGTCAATGACCTAATGGAAGTATATGAATGTGATGCCTAAACCGATAAAATCGAGATAGAGGGCAAATTTTGGGGTAACAAAGAAGTTATAGGGCTTTGGTTCGAGTATACAAGCGCTACCACTTACATGTTTAAGAAAGATGTTTTGAAAAGATGATTGAATCTTTAACCGTAAGCAATGGGTGTTTTGATTGAGTGTATGTTGCTACCACTTACAATTAAGAGATGTTTTTGTTTGAAAAAGTTTGAAAAGTTTTGAAAAGTTTTTGACAGATGTGATGTGATAGATGAGATACTTCTTCCATAGAGATGATAGATGTCTAAATCTCAAGGAGAAATTGATTGGATTAAAAGGATGCTTTTAAGAAGCCCATGGGTCCTTGTATTGTTAGCCCAAGAGGAGGAGGGTCATCGAGGTCATCAAGGTCATCGAGGGTCATCGAGGGTCCCTGTATGAAGCTCAAGAGGAAGCTATAGGTATGGCTGGTTTTTCTTAAAAGGATTTCACCGAGAAACCATCCTTTGGAATTAAGAGCAATTTCACCGAAATTTTACTCGGGATTTTGAAAGTGATTTCACCGGAAACCATCCTTTCGTGGTTCTATCTTAGCTGGTGATTCTTTGTATTGAAGCCCAATAGAGTCTGTTAAGAGATTTTGGTCTCTTTCATTGTATGATGCCCAAGAGAAGGCTAAACTCAATGAGGAGTTCTTTGAACGAAGCCCAAGAGGAGGTCGACTCAACAGGGAGTGTTGTCTTATACTAAGTCTAAGGAGGCTAAACTCAGATGAATGAGTTTTTTATATGAAGCCTAAGAGGAGGCTAAACCTGTGGGGAGAGTTATCTTGTATAAAGCCCAAGCGGAGGCTAAATTCATGCCGGAGATGAATTATCTTGTATAAAGCCCTGAGGCTACAACCTGGGGAACCTATTGGTTAGACTAATTGTTATGTTATAATTAGACAGCTTGTATAAACAAGGCGTGTGTGTGATATGTATTCACGTGAGTTTATGAAGGAAATATAAACAATGCATGATGTTTATTTACAAAAGTTTATGAAGTAAATATAAGTGTCTCGTGAAACGAACGCTTAAAAACGAGCGAACTTGATAATTTAAGTTCGAATCGTGTACAAGGAAAGTAAGTATGTACACGAACGAGCTATTTATGTACGCATAAAGATGGATGTACATAGGAGGGTTGGACTTACACCTTATGGGTGGCCCATTGGTTTAAAAGCGCTTCACAAGGAATAATGCTCCTTTCAATACCAATGGTTTTCAGCAGTATATACGTAAATGTAAACGATCGATCAAAATTATCTCAGAAGGGTATCGTTATGTATGTATAAAAGTTTGTATGAATACAAAGAATTTGATATGTACAAGGAAAATATGTATGTACATAAAAATGTTGGTTTGTATACACAAGTGAAGTGAAAACAAACGATCAAGTTTGTCTCATTGAGTATAAAAGTAATCATTATGTGATGAAAATTTGTATGTATCTCAAGAGATTTTGATATGTACAAAGAAATATTATGTACATAAATGAATGTTTTGGGACTTACATCTGAGGGAGGCCCATTGGTTTAAAAGAAGTTTCATCTGAATAATTTCTCCTAGAACCAATGGATTCGTGTATAAACAAACGAATGAAAACAAACGAAAGAAATTTGTTTATGTTTGAATATTAACAATGATGATTTGAGTATGTACGAGAAAAATTGAATATGTACATAAAGGATTGGGACTTACACCGGGAGGCCCATGATCGATTGAGAAATTCGAGAGAAAATGAATTTGATTTTATCGTTTAAATCGAATCGATCATGGTAAAAGATGTAAGTTTGATAAAAAGTTTTGAAAAATGATTTTTGAAAATGTTTTGAAAACGTGAGGTTCATTTATGAGAAGTTTTGAAAAGAATCGGAAGTCGAAAACTTGAAAAATTCACCTTTAAAGTGTTTTGAAAAGTGCTCGTAACGCCGCTGCCCGATTAAAATATGATCAGATGAAAGTTTTTTCTGAAAATTTTTGCACTATCATAAAATAGATACATTTATTGATAAGTGTACAAAAAATCACCTCAAAATGAGGAGTTTTGATTGGTTAAAAAAAATGTGAAAGTTTTGTAAAAAACATGAAAAAATATGAAGAGTTTTAAAAGAATGGTCTTGGAGAGTTCAACTCATGACCATGGATGGCTACGTGGCACAAAGTCTTAAGGGCGAGCTAGCAACCACTGGGACAAACGCGCGTTTGTGTTTGTAAACCAAAAACACGTGTTAACAAAGTATTGGAAAATTTGAATTTAAAAAACTCAAGAACACGCGCGCAGGCTTGTTCTTCATGTTTGATTTTCAGATTCAACAATTCAAGCTAAAATCTTCGTTTCTCAATGAAATTTGACGAAATAAACATGAAAACTGCTCGGTTTTGAACAAGGAACACGATGGTGTATGTTAATTGCATTTATTCTTTCTCTAGAATGTTTGAATTTCTGGAATCACGAAGAACCCTAGAAACTAAGATTTCAAATTAAATGATGCATAGTTGATGATTTTTCAGTTTGTTTTAGGGCTTATGATCGTGTTAGGTGCAGAAAGAGATTGGCCAAGAGTTTTTGCATTTAAGTTTAAAGAATCATGATATCCAAGTTCATGTTCTAACCTGTTCAAGTTGAGATCGAAGATGATGATTGCGCGTTTCCCGAACTTGTTTTTCAATTGCTACAGCTTCATCGGCCTGTATAGAAGCTATATGGATGGTCTGCTTGCCTCGAGCTTGCTTCAATCCTTCCACTCAAGTCAACCTGCAGTCAGCTTAACATGAAACTCGAAATCGGGGTTAATGGAGTTACAATTGTTAGTTATTGATCTGGATCATGTATATGAGGTATATGGAAGGTGTTTGAATGATTACAACATAAGTTAATCAAGCCTAGCCACGAATTTGAAACTTATGGCAGTTTGTACAAGCATGTGTTCATAGCATGTGATTTCTGATTTTCAGCTTTGATCATTTTGTTTTTAAGTTTTGAACAAGTTTAATATTGATCATGGAATGTGTTTGACACCAAAGTTCATCATAATTTTCATCAATTTTCAAAAATGCAAGTTTTGGCAATTTGACATATGATTCTTGAAATTTCAAAGATGGAAAGTGAAAGCATGAACTTGCATTGCTTTGGTGTCGTTTTGAACTTGAAATGGTGATCTATTTATAGGCCAATGGTTCTGAAAATGTTAGGCACAAGTACAAGTTTTTGGTAAATCAAAGATAACTTAAAGGGTAAGAAAGACTTTTCAAAAGGAAAAAGGAAGCTTCCTCTTTTTACCATGTGTGAAAATATCAAATTGATCTTATCTCATCTCAATTATATCTAGCTGATATTTATCAGTTCTAAGCTTGAATTGGCAAGGTGGCATTGCTTCTAGATGAAGAAATCTCAAAATGACCTATAATTTGAAATTTTGACCTTGAAAAATCATGTTCATAGAGCCTTATGTTTCAATTTCAAAAGTATAGCTAGACTCCATGGATTTGTGAGTTCTGACATTTTGGAAAGCTTGTTTCAAGAGCTACAACTTTCATGTTTTGAGTTTTTCCAATTCAAATGGAACTAGGTGAAAAATGGCATGAAGTTTGAAAAATAAGAAATTTTAACACTTAGAAATTTTTCTAAGTATTGAAACTTTGACTTTTGTTGACTTTTTCAAATTTTTGATTTTTATGATCATGATGGATCATTTGAAGTATTTTGATGATAGAAAACTTTGTTTTGAAAATTGACCAAAAGTCAAAGTTTGACTTTTCGCAGATGAATTTTCATCGATGTTTCGAATCGATCGATGAAGTTTCAGAACTTCGTGATGTTTTGAATCCGTAAATTAGGTCAAGATGTTGTATCTAAGATATAATGACCAATCTCATCCAAAAAGTCATTTCTTGTTCAAAAGTCGAGAATACTCATGCTCGATCAAACCCTAATTGGTCGATCCTCGATCGATCTATGAGAAAACTAGGATATCCGATGATCGAGGTTGATGATTTGATCAAGATAGATCAAATGAGGTGAGAAAACTCAAACCCTAATTGGTTGCCTCTTGAATCGATGAAAACTGATGAAACCCTAATTTTGACCGTGAATGCTATACCGATTAATGCTATCTCGAATCAAGTGATGCAATGATGCAAATGTAAGATGGTATATTAGGTCAAAAATTGGGGTATGACAGATGCCCCTATTTAAGTTTCTTTAACCTGAGAGATGAAGATGAATATCTTTGTTTTGATACGTGTAAAGAGACTTAAATTTCAGAATATGCAAATTTTGGACCTAGGATACCAAAAATGTGGATGATGCAAAATGATTTACCCAGAAAATATCAAAGGAATGACATGATGGGGAAAATTTGTGAGGATGACTCGATCTGTTTAAGAAAAGAGGATCCTGTTTGTTGGGAAACAAGCAATATGTCTCGCTGGGAAAAAAAGAGATTCACAAAACATGTGAATATCTGTTTTGTTTTGGGAAACAAAGAGGTTACCTTCTGTCAGCCTTGTGACAATGTTTAAGGTAAGTGAAAATGATATTACCAATTATCAGCCCTGTGATAGTTTATGGTAATGAGTTCTGAAGATGTTACCAATTATCAGCGAAGTGATAACTATAACAAGGTAAATCTTTTAAGAAAGTTGCTGTGTACTCAGCTTTGTGAATAACAGACAAAAGATGGAAACAGATCTCAAAAATGAGTTTCTATTTTAGCAGATACAATCTTTCCGAGGATCTCTCTTTTGAGAAGGCGCGGGCATTTTGGTTGGAAGACAGGTTTTCTTTTAGACAGAAAGACAACTGTTGGGGGAATTTCTCGTACGGTCGTGATCTGACCTTGTTGAGAAGAACAAACTTTCATGAAAAGAAAAATAAGCGCCCAAATGATGAGGCTATTGCTTATTGCTTTGTTGATTATAGATGTGGTTCTATCCGTGACGAACTGAAAGAAAAGTCAATCAAGACATTGTTCCAAATGAGGGATGATCTCACTGGGAACATGATAGAGAAAAGATGTATCTCTCTGCTTGGGGATACTCCACGGGAAAAAAGAAAATGTATCTTTTCCGCTTGGAGATACTCATCGATAGACTTGTACTTACATGAGTAAGTGTGATTTAAACCAGTGATATGGAAGCAAACATTTCAAGGAATGCAAAAATGCATGAATGATGCTATTATGTATGAATGTCATGAATGTTATATGCATGCTAACAATACTTGACAAAGACACTAAAGAGATATTTGGGAAAAGGACCACGCCACGCTCGAACAAATATTTAGTGAAAATTAAAGAATGGTGCGACGCTCATCGATGAAGATTTTGAGTTGCATGCTTTTTTCTTTCTGGGAAAGGCATTTCATTGGCAACCTGGCTGGGGATTCTTTTTGGGATAAGAATACCGTCATTTGATGATTTCTACTGAGGAGAAGACCTCTGTAGCAGTTGTTTTTTTATCCTTCGGAGATCGAAACACTTACGGAGAAAACTGTTGAAGTTCTTTCTGTGTTCATAGTTCAAAGGAAAATTTTTGCTTTTGTTTCAAAATTTTGAAGTAAAAATTCATTTAAAATATTTTAGTTTCAAAAAGTGATTTTCACAATAAAAGCGTTATTTTGCAAAATAAAATAAAGTAGGAATTGCAAACAAAAGGCACAAGGCTCAAATTTATTGATAGAATGGTAATCAGCCAAAGGCGTGATTCCATGAGCTATTTACAAAAGTTGGAAATGATAATTTATTGGGAAAAGGCTACATTGAAAGCAAATAACCGCTATTATCCCTAACAATTTTGAATTCCAAACTGTGTTTGTTGCTTCAGAAGAGTTGATTGAAGATCCGTTGATGGAAGACTCTTCAGATTTGATGAAGTACCGACTGATTGCAGTTACTTTGTCATCATTTTTTTGTATGCTTATTTTTGCCTAGATTGCCTTTTCAGATTTTCAATCTATCAGGATAATTTCTGTTTATTGTCTCTAATTTTTGCCTGGATCGCCTTTTTAGGTTTTCAATCCACCGAGACGCTATTTTTGCCTAAGCCACCCTTTCGGTTTTCGACTTACCGAAATGTTTTTGTTTTTTAGACAAAGTATTTTTGACCGCATCAAGATTCACAGATGCGAGAGTTCATCACCGTCCATGGTTGTGAGAGTCATAGCACCGCCGTAAAAGCTTCTTTGACGATGTACGGCCTTCGTAATTAGGAGTCCATTTTCCCTAGAATCGTTGAAAAGATGTAATCTTTTAAGCACGAGGTCGCCTTTCTGAATTCACGAGGTCGGACCTTTTGTCGAAAGCTTTCATTCTTCTTGATACGCTTGTCCATGACACGAGCGGTCAGCACTTTTCTTCAATTAAGTTCAACCGTCATATCTCGCTGACACCATTCACCTCGATAACTTAGTTTCCATGAGAACTCTCATTGATGGGATCTCAACTTCACGGGAGCACCGCCCATGCCGTATACTAGAGAAAAGGAGTTGCCTTTGTTGATGCGATCAAGCACGATACCCATGCAGAGCAAACGCAGATTTCGTGCCATTTTGAAGGTGATGACCATTTTGGACGATCTTTTGATGTTTTTATTGGCAGCCTTCAACGTGCCGCTCATCTTTGGCCGGTAAGGAGATGAGTTATGATGCTCGATCTTGAATTCCTCACACGCTCTTTCATCATTTTGTTGTTCAAGTTCGATCCATTATCCGTGATGATCTTGCTTGAACTCCATATCGGCAAATGAGGTTGTTCTTGATGAACCTCACAACCACTTGTCTTGTAACGCTGGCGTAAGACGCTTCACCCATTTGGTGAAGTAATCAATAGCCACTAGAATGAAGCGACGTCCGCTGGACGCTTTGGTTCAATCATCCCAATCATGTCGATGCCCCACAGAAAAAGGCCACGAGAAGAGAGAACGCTGAGCGTAGTCGGTGGCACATGGATCTTATCTCGTAGATCCGCACTTGTGACATCTTTTGACGTGTTTACGCAATCGGATTCCATTGTTATCCAATAGTATCCTCGCTCTCAAGATTTTTCTCGACATTGCATGCCCATTTGAATGGGTTCCAAAGCGACCCTTCATGCACTTCATGGATGATCGTGTTCCGCTTTGTCATCGATGCATCCGAGCGTAACCATGTTGAAGTTTCTTTTGTATAGCACATCCTCGCTCAGAAGAAATTCCTAGAAAGCCTCCTAGTTTTCTTATCTTTGTACGATGCCCCGAGTGGGTACTCGTGTTTGAAGGAACGTTGATGTCGGAAACCACGGTTTATCGTCAAAGACCGCTCCTATAACACATACGCAGTCTTTCAAGGCGCCCGATGCGACTCGGGCATATCATTCCAATCGTTGACTTTGAACATGGAAGATAGAGGGCCAAAGCTCGCCATTCGATTTGATCTCGAG
Source organism: Vicia sativa (assembly GCA_021764765.1). Lineage (NCBI taxonomy): Eukaryota > Viridiplantae > Streptophyta > Magnoliopsida > Fabales > Fabaceae > Vicia > Vicia sativa. Next base: position 253,823,241 of record CM038795.1, read on the forward strand.
GATATGATGCGCTCAACTTTGTTGAAGAAAGTCAACAAACGCCTTGCATAATCTCTCGTAAGGAATTAGACCAAGATGATGAGTTTCATACTTGTCTTTGATTTGATTGATCACAAGGGCTGAATCTCCATATATGTCAAGGATCTTGATCCTCAAATCAATGGCTTCTTCGATACCCATGATGCAAGCTTCAGATTCGCTATGTTGTTGGTGCAATCAAATAGCAATCATGGAAAACGGTTACGAGAACCCTGGAGTGATGATGATGCCCCAATTCCATTGCCAAAATGTTAATCGCCCATCAAAGACTAAACTCCATCTAGATTCGATCCGGTCCTTCGGCAGCGGTTCGTCGCAATCTTTCATCTTTGGTACATAACATCCTCGCTCGAAGTCAAACTTGAGAGATTGGTATTCGCTGACCGATAAGCCAAGTGATCGGCGAATGCTTCCTTTGACCGCTGAGCGGCATCGATGTCATATTCGATAGCAAGATTTGCCATCGAGCGATTCTCCCATATGTGCTTTTCAAAGACGATTGATTGATCCATTTTGGAGATTAACCAAGTCGGTGATTGATCATGTATCGCGAAGACGCTTCGAGGCCCATACCAAAGCACAACATGTTTTCGAGCATGGAGTAACGAGTTTCATACCTGAACTTTTACTCAAGTAGTAAATGGCATGCTCCTTCTTACCAAAGGTCATCTTGTTGTCCAAGCACGCAGCCCATCTAGTACGGTAAGGTACATGATTAATGGTCTTCCTTCAATCGAGGGATCAAGATGGTGGTTCCGGTGTATTCCTTGACATCACAAACGCTTTTTGGCAATCTTCGTCACACAACCTCTTGATTTTTGCGCAGAAGTTTGAATATCGCCCACAAGTAGCGCTATTTGAGAGATAACCGAGATGTAATTCAACCGTCCGAGAAATCCCTTTACCGCTTTCAGATGTGGCGAGGCATTTCTTGAATAGCCTTGACTTTGTCAGGGTCAACCTCAATACCTTTTTGACTGACGATGAAACCTAGGAGTTTTCCAGATCTTACCCCAAAGGTGCATTTGTTAGGATTCAGGCGGAGCTGAAATTTCCTTAGTCATTGAAACAACTTTAAGAGATAGTCTATATGCTCATCTTCAGTGTCATACTTTGCTATCATATCATCTACGTAGACTTCGATCTCCTTGTGCATCATGTCGTGAAAGAGAGTAGTCATTGCCCTTTGGTAAGTTACGCCTGCATTCTTTAATCCAAATGGCATTACTTTGTAGCAAAAGGTGCCCCATGGCGTGATGAAGGATGTTTTCTCCATGTCTTCGGGAGCCATTCTGATCTGATTGTAACCAGAGAAACCGCCCATGAAGGAAAAGACGTTGAATTTTGCGCTATCCACTAGCATGTCGATATGCGGTAGTGGGAAATCGCCTTTTGACTAGCTTTGTTCAAGTCCCTGAGTCAACACACATTCGACCTTACCGCCTTCTTGGATACACTATGTTGGCTAGCCATTGAGGATATTCGTAAGTGACGAGGAAGCCTACGAAATGCTTTTGAACTTCCTTTTGATTTTCTCACCATTTCGTGGTGAACTCTTCTCGCTTTTGCTTAATCGGTGAACACTCCGCTTTAATGGCAAGTGATGCTCCACGATGCCGGTATCCAAACCCTGATGTCTTGGTAGGACCAAGCTAACACATCAACATATTCTTTGAGAAGATTTATCGCTTGTCTTGACATCGCTGTCGAGTGAAGTCCGATATTTACTTTTTTATCTTCCTGTAACCCAAGTTGATTGCTTCTAGAGGTTCTTGTGAGGTCAATGATCCTTTCCTCGTGCTTAAGTAGTCGAAATCTCATCTCGATCTCTTCTTCAACTTCTTCTCGGCGACTTCATGTGGGATTTCAAGTTGAGAGAGAGTTATTGATTTCAATGGATTTGTCCATCTGTTTAATCTGCATATTTGATTTATGTCTGATTAATTAATTTTTTCATTATTTTTTTTTTGAAAAATTAATGTGAAAGTGTATGCAGATTGTGTATATTTTTTTGAAGATTTTTTTTGTTTTATTGTGTTTTTTAGGATTATCATTTCCAAGAAAGGGTAAAAGGAAAATAAACACAAAGTGTAGAAACAAAACAACGCGTTTTATTTATAATTCACACTATGAAACAGGGCCCTAAAATACAAACTCATTTGTCTTGGGCAAGACAAAGAGAAATTTATTTAAAAGCTAAGTCCTATAAAACATCTCTTCGCTTTGGGCTAAGCGAGAGTTCAAAACAAAAAGCAAAGATAAACTACTTAGAACTAGGAGCGTTCGTCCGAACTTCAACAGGTTCCCAGTAGTGACGAACTCCTTGGAAGTCGAGGTACTCAGGTAATTTTCCGCTTGGTTTAACCCTTGAGTAAACTTTGGTTGCTGGTTGAGCAGGCTTTGAAGACTCGACGATGGCCTTGCCTTTGTGTCGCTAAAGCGATCTTCTTGATTAATGATCGAAGTATGAGATATAGCATGTGTACTTCCGTTGATATTTGTGTTGAATCGGGATGTACCTTCCGCCTTCTCGAGTGAAGAGACTCTGTCGGTGACACTTTCTAGATCGTATCCCAGTCGCACTTTGATCCTCGATCATGTTGATGTAGTGATAACCATGATCCGTTTGGTGAATTCCACAGCGTGTTAAAGTAGATCTTCATGGGGATCTCGATTTGTCGATTAGGTTGAGAAGACATATATTCCTCTTTTGATTGACTAGGGTATTCAAAAGAATCACCCCATCCAGTGGGCTGGATATCTTCGATCCGGATTTTTGAGCTTTCCGGCGCAGTGTATTTCACCATGTAGTCGAACTTGCCACTTGGTTCTCCCAAAGTATCCCAAACTTCAGTAGGGATGGTGGATTTTCATGCCTTTGCAGGATGTGTCTTTGAATTGATCACTGCATAATTCTCTTGAGACACATATTCGTGGTTGTTTAAATAAGTGCCCACTCTTCAGATTCGAGGGATCGCTTCATCATCTTCAATGGTTACGACGCTTAACTTCTTGGAGAACAGGTTTAAGAAACCCCATCGTTGAATACTTTGATTGGACGAAGTGCTTCATCCTTTGTTTGTCTTTGGAGAATATGGTGTGAACCCGAGTCCCTTTTGCTTCGTTTCGATGTGTTTGATTACTGTCCCCATCCTTCAAAGATTGCCATCTTTCACGATCCGCCGCTTCTTTATATGTAAGAGATAGATGATCCGCTTTTGCCGGTGGATTCATCTTCTAACGGATGTTCGAGGATGTGTTCCTTCAATGTCATTTGCCGTGATGAAAGAGAAACTAGACAAATGACTTACAAGCAAAGCTTGTTCACCACCGATGGTCACCAATTTTCCATTTATCGTGAATTTTAATTTCGATGGAGAGAGAAGTTATCGCTCCCGCCCGTGGATCCAAGGTCTTCCTAGTAGACAAATCGTAAGTACCGGCATGTCCATGACTTGAAAGTAATTTGAAAGTGTGGACCAATTGTCATCGGAGGTCGACTTCCCAATAATCGACTTTGATCCATCGAAAGCTCTTACTATTATATCATTGAACTTCATTACGCCCTTTGTAAGCCAAACGAGCGAAAGTGTCGCCTTCGCATTACGCTCAAAGATGAACCAAGATCACCAACACATTAGATGGAATCTGATTGGCAGATCATTGAGATGTGCAGGGCCAAGTTGTGATCTTTCCCTTCTTCTGGAAGTTCCTCGTCACTAAAACTTAGATTATTGCAAGCTGTTATGTTGGCGACAATACCTCCAAACTGGTCTGTAGTCACATCGTGATCTACATAAGCTTGGTCTAGTACCTTCATTAAAGCTTCTCGATGAGCTTCGGAGTTGAGGAGTAGAGACAATATTGAAATCTTGGAAGGAGTCTCGCATCACCGATCCACGACTTATTCGCTCTTTTGATTAACTTCAAGATCTCATCAAGATTCGCGCTGACGCTGGCTCTATCAGAGAACCAACATTTGTGCTTGCTAACAATCGGAATTGTTGTAGGATTCGGAAGATATGTTAACTGGATTTTGTCTCGACAATGTGAACCGCAGCGGTCTTGGTGGCAATGGAGTGTGTACTGCTCCACTTCGTGTTACTCGTCCGATTGTATATTGACATTAGCTGGAAGAGTAGGCATGGGTTTCTCCTTCCCATCCTCTATCGTGGTTGCACCGCATTGGTAAGGAATTGCTCGTAGAACTGTATGGAACAGACCGTAAGCAAATCACCAAAGGAGACTGGGTGCCGGAATCTGTATCAATCTCCACATGTTCGGGTATGTTGAAACAAGGGATGATAACGCTACTTCGGGTTTTCCGAGTTGATATCTCGAGACTAAAAGCTCATGCGAAAATGCCCCATCAGATTTACGCTATGGTCATCTCTGCTTTCAGAGATCCGAGGTCACCAATATCTAACAATCGCCGAATGTCGCTTATGGTGGGACATCCTTGAATATCCTTGGAGCGTATATGGAAAGTGGTAATCATGCTTAGTGAAGGTGCTCATTGTACCGTATGCTTCATGGAGATGCACCAAGTTTCCTTTGATCAGTTTTCGCTCGTGACAAGGTACTGCCTCGTATTTCAAGATCAAACTTACCGAGTGTCCACCGTGGATCGAAGCGGATTGGCTTGCACGCTCGACTTGTATTTCGAAGGAAAGAAGATTAGATCTCACTAATCTATTTCGCCTTTAATGCTATACAATGCTCAAGGTCATGGCCTGGTGCCCCTTGGTGAAAAGGGCAAGATACGTCTGTTTTGTACCACCATGGTAATTTTTCGGGAACCGGAGGTGGTGACCTTGTCTGTATTAGATTCTTTTCTATTAGCGCAGGTAAAGTTCTTGTACGCCATTGGAATTAGGTCGAATTGTAACCCGAGGCGCACGGTTTTGATTGTCGAATCGAGCTCGCTGACGAGGTCGCTGAGTTTGTTGATTTTGTTGGAATCATGGAGCAATTCTTGTGTTTGGATTTGTGTTGACGGCGGTGCTATGGAAGCTACCGTTGTTGTTGAATGACATTCTTACGCGGTTTCCTGGATACCATTCCTATGTCATGTTCTTTTTCCTTGGAAAATCTGGTTCCAATCTTTTAGTTCCACTAGAAGATCCTCGCTTGGTTAGGCGCCCAGCTCAACCTCTTCTAATCGCATTCCCATGCTTACCATCTCGTGAAATCTCCGGAGCGCTTAGCGATCATTCGCTCGTAGTAGAATGAGCCAAGGGTGTTTAGGAATACCTTAGTCATCTCTTTCTTCTAAGCGGGTTGACTTGGGCAGCAATTTCCCTCCATCACAGCATACTTTGAATGTCTCTTCTTTCCGAGACATGGAGCGGAGTTGATCCCTTCGAGCCATATCCAAGTTGAAATTATATTGTTGTACAAAGGCTTCACCTAAGTCGTTGAATGTTTGATATTCGGTTGTCTAAACCCATGTACCACTTCAAGGCAACCGTGAGACTGCTTTGAAGTAATGGATTAGCAACTCGTGATCGCGTTGTATGTTGACATTTTCCGGCATACATCGTGAGATGACTTTGTGGATGTGGAGTTCCTTTGTACTTTTCAAAGTCGTGGACTTTGAATTTTGCAGTATCCTTACGCGAGGAACTAAACAAAGATCCCGGCGTTTTCCCAAACAATTCTTTCCTCGAATCATTTTTATCTCAAGTCGCATTTTGAGGAGTTGTTCCCGGAGATTCTCCATCGAGCCACGTGGAATTCGTTATTGCCGGAGTATGGTGAACTTCTTCGCCCATGGTAGTGTGCACTACGGAAGTCGAGTTCGCCATGATCGGTTGAGAAACCGCCATTGTTACTAGGAAGAGTTACTCCACGCTATGGAGTAAATGTAGAGTTTTGCCGCAGTAGGTATTTCAAGCGAGGTTGTGCACTTGAGAAGTCGGTTAGCGAAATCCGATGCCAAAGTTGAAAGGCATGCCCCATGGATAGCCTTCTGGCATACTGAAAGGTGAACTACTGACTGCGACAGCTGAAACTAGAGTAGTAGTATCCTCTGAAGTCGCTACTTGGTTTTGAATGCTCGATGTTGCTTGTTGACTTTGCGCTGCGGCCAATGAGTTGACCAAAGATGTGAGTCTCTCCACTTCTTCTTGTAGTGTTGTTACTGTACTATGAAGTTCAGCATTCTCTTGTTCAAATCCTTCCATTACTTTTCTTCTTTTTGATCTTGTATCGTATGTTCGAGTTGGCTGTGGACGCGGTCGAGAAACTCTAAGACGCGACAGCTTGGCGATCTTTTCCTATCCTGAAGCTGCTCAAACTGTTCAAGTATCAGACTCTAGACAACAGACTTAAATGCAAAGTATGATGCATGAATATGATTGTAAAGAAAAGGAATTTCCAAAGAATTTATGCTAAAAAGAGATATTTCTGGCAAATATTTGGATGGAAAACACGAATTTATTGATTATTGAAAGAAGATTACAACAATTGTTTTTTGTTGGAGCATTGCTCACACAAATGATAAAATAAATGATAAGATTACAAACTAAATTGAATTAATTAAATGTCTTCGTCGGATGAAGATCCAAAGGCTTGATGCAGCTTCAGCTTCAGGATTTCCTTTCCATAGTGAGCTTTCAGTTCAGCTTTCTCGGATTTTAGCTTGCTAATGACTTTCTTCCACTCGTTGGGAGCAAGAGGATCATTCATCAATTCTTCAAACGTTCCTTTTCTTTCTTTGATGAATTTCTTGATCGCGTCATACTTTCGAAGAATTTCCTCATCTTTTTCCATGAGCCTTGAATATTTGAGTTGACGTCTTGTCAAGAATGGGTTGTAGTTTGTTCCTCCTTTCGTACCAATGAGGGGTACGTTGGCAAATTCTCCACAGCTCTCAATGATTTCCATCTCATTGTCTGCTAAGGTATACCAATGGATATCGCGCTTGTAAGAGACATGAGTCTTCTTGACCAATGCCACTCGTCTTTGTTTTCGCGGAAGATAGGAGATTTAGGCAAGTGTGAGGTAATCCATTTGAAAAACAGAGGTACACAACACACGATAGTTCCGTCTCCTTGACGATTCCTATGATGAATGGAGACGTACGTGTCACCAAGCAGAGTGGGAACGAGATTTCCAATCAGAAAGATCCTTATGGCGTTGATATCAACGAAATTTGGGACGTTGGGAAACAACACCAACCCATAGAGGAGCAAAGCTAAAAAAGCTTCAAAGGCTACCATACTACCGGCTTCAGAGAATTTGAGAGCCTTCTCCATTAGGAACTTTGAAGTCAATCATAAGAGTTTTCCTCTAGTAGTTAGGTTTTTGTCTATCTCAGATTTCTTTATGTGAGTCATCGTTGCAATGACTGGTGACTTAGGAATGGCTTCCAAACCATTGAAAGGCACTTTGTCCGATACTGAGATACCTAGGATATGCGCGTACTCTTCCAAAGTAGGCATCAACTGATAATAAGGGAAAGTGAAATAGCGATAGACTGGATCGTAGAACTGAACGAAAGTTTTGAGAAGTCCCTCATCAACGTTAGCGTTCAGGAGAGTTACAAGAGTTCCATAGCGTTTTCTGAAATCCGAGGGATCTTCTACCAAGGATGCTAATTCTTTCAACTTTCCTACATCAGAATTCTAAAACAGATCTTGGTGAATCTTCCTCCGACGTCCATCACTCTAACCTAAAATATTTTACAAAGAAAAATCTCTAAATTTTGGAAATGGGAAGAGAAATGAAGTTTTTTTTTTAATGAATGAATGAATGCATGAATGCGGCAAACATGGTTAGTAGTTATACACACGGTCAAGCCGCTCAAGTCACGAGCATGAGGCCAACGATAAGAATCAACGTGGTTAAGTTCTAAGGGCTTATTCATCCGAAACGGGTTCTACGATAATACAGCTCAACACTCTCTTTGAAATATTATCGGATTTGTTGAATACTGATGGTCCAATAATATTTTTCAAGAGAAACTCACGATCGTAGTCTCACATGATAATTACTCTAGGCTTACACCGAATAATCTCTCGCACTACATCCTAAATGGCCGATGGGTTATGTGTTCTACAGCCCACTCAGCTTCGTAAGTTCCCTTGAAAGAAAAATGTCTTCGCAAATACTTGCTAAACACTAATACCCCAAGACAACCTCCACCGAGAGAGAGATATTAACTTGTAAGCATTGAGACTTCTCACGATTAATACCTCTACCTAGATCTTAAAATGTTTCTAAACCGGTTAGGATTTCTTTCCATCAGATGAAATCGCGAAAACACACAACAAAGAAAAACAGACATATGCATAATATGAAAGCTTATCCCCTTTCTTTTCTTTTAGAAAACAAAATAAGCTTGGTGCTCTTGAGAAGAGTCACATTTTTTTGAAAATCAAAGTTTCAAGATCCCCACAGAGTCGCCATTTTTCCTCTAAAAGGTGACGCTAGAGGATTCGAATATGAATTCAGATTGTATGGCTCGAAACGATTTACTCTTTTGATTTGTTTATAAAGATGCCGCGAGCATCAAGCTTTATTATTTTCAACACAAGAAAGATGATTTAATGATTATGAAAAAGGGGAAAGCTGTTAATACCCTCAATTGATATTGATATGCGTAACGACTAGCGCAAACTAGACGCAACGCATTGGGGAGATTCTGAGTAAGGGGGATTGTTATATAAAGGGAATAGATGGAGCACCCTAAATATATATAGTTATCTATAGCTTTATATATGAATATGTTTGATATGTTTGTGTGTTTTAATTGCTACTTCTATGATTGGGAAAGTTTCTCCTTTGGGATTTTAAGAATGATAGATTATGTGGGATTCTAGGGTTTGTTATTATTGTGCTCGCAAAGATCTGTGGATCTTCTGCATACATATCCCCAAGTAGGAATCAGAGCATTTGTAGCTCGGATCTAAAGGGATCTATGATTTGTTTGGTCTGAGGGAGATAGAAATTTTGCTGGGCAAGGATGAGACCTTGTGCCTACGTATTCTCAAAAGGATGTTGAGAAAGTCAGAGCAATCATAGTTCCCACTTATGCTAGTGGAAAGCAACGGGGATGTTAGTAAGAGACAGACAAATGTCATCTTAATGAAAAATGTATCTAATCTATTTCATCACATACATTTTTGAAAAGTTTTGACTGATAAAAATCTTTCGTCGTAAGTTATAGGCGTTTTGCTCGAGTATACAAGCGTTACCACTTACATGTTTAAGAAAGATGTTTTGAAAAAGATGATTGAATCTTTTAACTGTAAGCAATGGGTGTTTTGATTGAGTGTACAAGCGTTACCACTTACAATTAAGAGATGTTTTTTGTTTGAAAAAAGTTTGAAAAGTTTTGAAAAGTTTTTGACTGTATGTGATGTGATAGATGAGATACTTCTTCCATAGAGATGATAGATGTCTAAATCTCAAGGAGAAATTGATTGGATTAAAAGGGATGCTTTTAAGAAGCCCATGGGTCCTTGTATTGTTAGCCCAAGAGGAGGCATTTTGAGGGTCATCGAAGGTCATCGAGGGTCATCGAGGGTCATCGAGGGTCATCGAGGGTCCTTGTATGAAGCTCAAGAGGAAGCTATAGGGTATGGTTGGCTTTGTCTTAAAAGGGATTTCACCGAGAAACCATCCTTTTGGAATTAAGAGCAATTTCACCGGGAAATTTTACTCTCTGGGGATTTTGAAAGTGATTTCACCGGGAAACCATCCTTTCAGGGTTCTATCTTAGCGCGGGTGATTCTTTGTATTGGAAGCCCAATAGGAGGCTGTTAAGAGATTTTTGGTCTCTTTCATTGTATGATGCCCAAGAGAAGGCTAAACTGAATGAGGAGTTCTTTTGAACGAAGCCCAAGAGGAGGCTGAATCAACAGGGGAGTGTTGTCTTATACGAAGCCTAAGCGGAGGCTAAACTCAGATGAATGAGTTTTCTTATATGAAGCCTAAGAGGAGGCTAAACTCTGTGGGGAGAGTTATCTTGTATAAAGCCCAAGCGGAGGCTAAATTCATGCTGGAGATAAATTATCTTGTATAAAGCCCAAGCGGAGGCTACAACTGTGGGGAACCTATTGGTTAGACTAATTGTTATGTTATAATTAGACAGTTGTATAAACAAGTGCGCGTGTGTGTGATATGTATTCACAGGAGTTTATGAAGGAAATATAAACAATGCATGATGTTTATTTACAAAAGTTTATGAAGTAAATATAAGTGTCTGTGAAACGAACGTTTAAAAAACGAGCGTAACTTGATAATTTACAAGTTTGAACTGTGTACAAGGAAAGTAAGTATGTACACGAACGAGCTATTTATGTACAGACAAAGATGGATGTACATAGGAGGGTTGGGACTTACACCTTAAGGGTGGCCCATTGGTTTAAAAGCAGTTTCACAAGGAATAATGCTCCTTTCAATACCAATGGTTTTCAGTGTATATACAGACGAAACAGAAACGACTGATCAAAATTATCTGTAAAGGGTATCTGTATTATGTACAGATAAAAGTTTGTATGAATACAGAAAGAATTTGATATGTACAAGGAAAATATGTATGTACATAAAAAATGTTGGTTTGTGTATACACAAGTGAATTGAAAACAAACGATCGATGTTTGTCTGTACTTGAGTATAAAAGTAACTGTATTATGTACAAATGAAAATTTGTATGTATCTGAAGAGATTTTGATATGTACAAAGAAATATTATGTACATAAATGAATGTTTTGGGACTTACACGTGAGGGAGGCCCATTGGTTTAAAAGAAGTTTCATCGGGAATAATTCTTCTCCCAGAACCAATGGATTCGGTGTATAAACAAACGAATGAAAACAAACGAAAGAAATTTGTTTATGTTTGAATATTAACAATGATGATTTGAGTATGTACGAGAAAAATTGAATATGTACATAAAAGGATTGGGACTTACACCGTAAGGGAGGCCCATGATCGATTGAGAAATTCGAGAGAAAATGAGTTTGATTTTATCGTTTAAATCGAATCGATCATGGTAAAAGATGTAAGTTTGATAAAAAGTTTTGAAAAATGATTTTTGAAAATGTTTTGAAAACGTGAGGTTCATTTATGAGAAGTTTTGAAAAGAATCGGAAGTCGAAAACTTGAAAAATTCACCTTTTAAAGTGTTTTGGAAAAGTGCTCAGAACGTCGTTTTCGGCTCGATTAAAATATGATCAGATGAAAGTTTTTTCTGAAAATTTTTGCACTATCATAAAATAGATACATTTATTGATAAGTGTACAAAAAATCACCTCAAAATGAGGAGTTTTGATTGGTTAAAAAAAATGTGAAAGTTTTGTAAAAAACATGAAAAAATATGAAGAGTTTTAAAAAGAATGGTCTTGTGGAAACTTGAACTCATGACCATGTGGATGGCTACGTGGCACAAAGTCTTAAGGGCGAGCTAGCAACCACTGGGACAAACGCGCGTTTGTGTTTGTAAACCAAAAACACGTGTTAACAAAGTATTGGAAATTTTGAATTTAAAAAACTCAAGAACACGCGCGCAGGCTTGTTCTTCATGTTTGATTTTCAGATTCAACAATTCAAGCTAAAATCTTCGTTTCTCAATGAAATTTGACGAAATAAACATGAAAACTGCTCGGTTTTGAACAAGGAACACGATGGTGTATGTTAATTGCATTTATTCTTTCTCTAGAATGTTTGAATTTCTGGAATCACGAAGAACCCTAGAAACTAAGATTTCAAATTAAATGATGCATAGTTGATGATTTTTCAGTTTGTTTTAGGGCTTATGATCGTGTTAGGTGCAGAAAGAGATTGGCCAAGAGTTTTTGCATTTAAGTTTAAAGAATCATGATATCCAAGTTCATGTTCTAACCTGTTCAAGTTGAGATCGAAGATGATGATTGCGCGTTTCCCGAACTTGTTTTTCAATTGCTACAGCATCATCGGCCTGTATAGAAGCTATATGGATGGTCTGCTTGCCTCGAGCTTGCTTCAATCCTTCCACTCAAGTCAACCTGCAGTCAGCTTAACATGAAACTCGAAATCGGGGTTAATGGAGTTACAATTGTTAGTTATTGATCTGGATCATGTATATGAGGTATATGGAAGGTGTTTGAATGATTACAACATAAGTTAATCAAGCCTAGCCACGAATTTGAAACTTATGGCAGTTTGTACAAGCATGTGTTCATGGCATGTGATTTCTGATTTTCAGCTTTGATCATGTTGTTTTTAAGTTTTGAACAAGTTTAATATTGATCATGGAATGTGTTTGACACCAAAGTTCATCATAATTTTTATCAATTTTCAAAAATGCAAGTTTTGGCAATTTGACATATGATTCTTGAAATTTCAAAGATGGAAAGTGAAAACATGAACTTACATTGCTTTGGTGTCGTTTTGAACTTGAAATGGTGATCTATTTATAGGCCAATGGTTCTGAAAATGTTAGGAACAAGTACAAGCTTTTGGTAAATCAAAGATAACTTAAAGGGTAAGAAAGACTTTTCAAAAGGAAAAAGGAAGCTTCCTCTTTTTACCATGTGTGAAAATCTCAAATTGATCTTATCTCATCTCAATTATATCTAGCTGATATTTATCAGTTCTAAGCTTGAATTGGCAAGGTGGCATTGCTTCTAGATGAAGAAATCTCAAAATGACCTATAATTTGAAATTTTGACCTTGAAAAATCATGTTCATGGAGCCTTATGTTTCAATTTCAAAAGTATAGCTAGACTCCATGGATTTGTGAGTTCTTGGACATTTTGGAAAGCTTGTTTCAAGAGCTACAACTTTCATGTTTTGAGTTTTTTCCAATTCAAAATGGAACTAGGTGAAAAAATGGCATGAAGTATTGAAACTTTTGACTTTTTGTTGACTTTTTCAAATTCTTTGATTTTTATGATCATGATGGATCATTTGAAGTATTTTGATGATAGAAAAACTTTTGTTTTGAAAAAATTGACCAAAAGTCAAAGTTTGACTTTTCTGTGCAGATGAATTTTCATCAGATGTTTCTGAAATTGACTGATGAAGTTTGTGAACTTCTGTGATGTTTTGAATCCAGAAATTAGGTCAAGATGTTGTATCTAAGATATAATGACTAATCGCTATCCAAAAAAGTCATTTCTTGTTCAAAAAGTCAGAGAATACTCATGCTCGATCAAAACCCTAATTGGTCGATCCTCGATTGATCTATGAGAAAACTTGGATATCTGATGATCAGAGGTTGATGATTTGATCAAGATAGATCAAATGAGGTGAGAAAAACTCAAACCCTAATTGGTTGCCTCTTGAATCAGATGAAAATTTGATGAAACCCTAATTTTGACCTGTGAATGCTATACCCGATTAATGCTATCTGAACTGTTAGTGATGCAATGATGCATATGTAAGATGGTATATTAGGACAAAAATTGGGGTATGACAGCAATGTTTAAACAAACAAACAAAGGTGCAAATGAAAATGCAATAAATAAATTCAAGATTGCCATCATTGAGGAGACTTTACTCCGTCTGAGATTCTTGATTCTGATGACTTTCTACAATCTTGATACTCTTGGACAAGAGATTCCCCTTCTGATCTACCGTTGACACAACAGTCTTTGGATTAATCCAAAGTTGAACCTTATCACTGGACGACAAAACATCTTCCATTAAGCGGTCGAGTGCCCCAGGGTGACATTCACAGGGGATTTTCTTCAAAAGAAACTATGAAAATTGTGCAAAGCGAAATTGCAACAACAGTATCACCAAGTGTCTTCTTCCTTACGGAATAAACATCCAAAACGTGCAAATGAAAGTATCTTCTACGAACAGGAGAAATAACCAGACACTACAATCGAGAACGTTCAATCTCCTCTCTGCCACACAAGAGTGAAACTTCGCAAGATAAAGATTATGAAATGGCTTGCCAAACAGAATCGGCTCTTGAAATACGCCGCTTATGAATGATCTCCAGGAAGTGGTACAAACATCCCAACAAAAGGGCACCATCAGATCTAACAGTATTATTCACTTTTCAATTATCATTATTATGCAGGAACCATTAAAGTTTTTCAAATGCAAGTAATCATCATGAAAATATTGGACGTTTTATAAATTAAACAATTAAAAACTGCAAGAAATAAAAACAAAGAAGTTTCCTTTTTCATTAATTGAAGACTGACCATTAAAAGGCACTTACAATAAAATGCAACTTCTACATAAAGATAGGGTGCTTGACCTAAAACATAAAAATGAAAGAGTATTACGAAAATGGCAATATGGTAACAGATGGCCAACAATCTATGATTCTGCTACTACTCATACAACCAGCAAGCTTCGTTATGCGAAGAACTTCTTCAACACATCGACAATCACCGGGAGCGGGAAATCTTCACCGTCCATAGTTGTAAGCATCATTGCCCCACCAGAGAAGACCTTCTTGACCATAAAGGTCCTTCATAAGTCGGAGTCCACTTTCCCCTGGGGTCGCCTTGAGGAAGGATTATCCTTTTAAGGACCAGATCACCTGCTTGATAAAACTGAGGATGCACCCTTTTGTCGTAAGCTCTTTTCATCCTCTTCTGATACACTTGGCCATGACACACAGCTGCCAAACACTTCTCATCAATGAGGTTTAACTGATCTAACCGATTCTGCACCCACTCAGCTTCATCGAGCCCAACATCTTTCATAATTCTCAAAGAAGGAATTTTAACCTCCACAGGCAATACTGCTTCCATCCCATACGCCAGGGAGAACGGGGTTGCCCCGGTCGATGTACGCGCTGAGGTGCGATAACCATGCAAAGCAAAGGGCAACATCTCATGCCAATCCTTGTAGGTTACCACCATCTTCTGCACAATCTTCTTAATGTTCTTATTTGCAGCCTCGACAACACCATTCATCTTCGGGCGATATGGAGAGGAGTTTTGGTGTTTAATCTTGAAAGTCTCACAAAGCTCCTTCATCGTCTTGACACTTGTAACAAACCCTGACATGATTATAACAGTCAGTTTCCATAGTGGACCAATAGTAGCCAGCCCTCAGAATCTTTTTGGCCATAGTATGACCATTGGAATGGGTCCCAAAAGAACCCTCATGCATCTCTTCGATGATCTTCGACGCTTCATTCTTATCCACACATCTGAGCAACATACCATCATGATTTCTGTTGTATAAAATGCCATTGCTGAGGAAGAACTTTGCAGCGAACCTCCTTAAGAACTTCTTATTTGTGATGGACGCTTTTTCTGGGTACTCTTGAGTTTCTAAGTACATCTTAACATCATAAAACCAAGGATTACCATCCAATTCCGATTCCGCTTCAAAATAAAAAGCTGGCTAATCTAACCTTCTAATAGTGATCGAAGGCGCCTAATTAGCCCACTTCACCTTGAACATCGACGATAAAGTGGCCAATGCATCTGCAAGATGATTCTCCTCTCTGGAGATATGCTCAAATGTGATCTCTTCAAAATAAGGAATCAACTTCATCACATGCTCGCGATAAGGAATCAAGTTTTGATGACGAGTTTCCCAATCACCGTTAATTTGACTGATATCGAGATTAGAATCCCCAAAAACCTTCAAGAACTTGATACACAAGTCAATTGCCGCTTCAATTCCATAAATACAGGCTTCATACTCTACCATGTTGTTAGTGCAGTCAAAACAAATTCGGGCTGTGAAAGGAATATGGAAACCCTCGGGGAAGGTGATAACAACTCCCATACCATTACCCATTGCATTCGACGCTCCGTCAAACACCATCGTCCACTGTGACCCTGGCTCGGGACCTTCCTCTGGACCGAGAATATTGCAGTCTCTAATGTACAAGATGTCTTCGTCCGAGAATTCGAATTTCATCGGTTGGTAGTCATCCACGGGTTGATGAGCGAGATAATCTGCCAGGACACTACCATTGATAGCTTTTCGGGTGGTATACTGGATATCATATTCTGTCCAAATCATCTGCCAACGGGCAACTCGGCCGGTAAGAGCTGGCTTCTCAAATATGAACTTAATAGGATCCATCTTAGAAATCAGATAAGTAGTATGCGTCAACATGTATTGCCTCAAACGTTTAGCAGCCCATGCCAGCGCACAACACGTCTTCTCAAGCAAAGAATACCTTGACTCGCACTCAGTGAACTTCTTACTCAAATAGTAGATGACTTGTTCTTTCTTTCCGGTCTCATCATGTTGGCCAAGCACACATCCCATGGAATTTTCCAGAACTGTTAGATACATGATCAATGGCTTTCCTTCAACTGGTGGCACAATTATCGACACAAGTATCGGAGGCTCCTGCAAATATCCCTTGATTGTATCAAATGCCATCTGACAATCATCATTCCAAACAACTGCTTGATTTTTCTTTAGCAATTTGAATAAAGGCTCACAAGTGGAAATAAGATGAGATATGAACCTGGAGATATAATTCAATCTCCCCAAGAAACCACGAACTTCTTTCTCTGTCTTTGGCTCGGGCATCTCTTGTATCGCCTTCACTTTGGCAGGATCAACTTCAATACCTTTCTCACTCACAATGAAGCCCAACAACTTCCCTGACCTCACCCTAAAGGTGCACTTATTCGGATTCAACCTTAGCCTGAACTTCCTTAATCTTTCAAACAATTTCTTCAAATCAACTAGATGCTCTTCCTCTGTTTGAGACTTAGCAATCATATCATCAACATAAACCTCAACCTCTCTATGCATCATGTCATGAAAGAGGGTGACCATCGCACGCTGATACGTTGCCCCTGCATTCTTCAGACCGAAAGGCATGACCTTGTAACAGAAAGTCCCCCAAGGCGTGATGAAAGTAGTCTTTTCCATATCATCGGGTGCCATCTTAATTTGATTATAGCCAGAAAAACCATCCATGAAAGAGAAGACCTTGGCTTGAGCAGTACTATCAACCAGAATGTCAATATGAGGGAGCGGAAAATCATCTTTAGGGCTTGCTCTGTTCAGATCCCTGTAATCGACACACATTCTGACCTTACCATCTTTCTTAGGCACCGACACAATGTTTGCAACCCATGACGGATGCGAGACAACCTTCAGAAAACCGACATCTAACTGCTTCTGTATTTCCTCTTTGATCTTCTTGGACATCTCTGGATGGGTTCTTCGAAGTTTCTGCTTAACTAGAGGACAATCTTCCCGGAGGGGCAGCTTGTGTACCATAATATCCGTGTCCAAACTTGGTATATCCTCATAAGACCATGCGAACACATCAACATACTCACGAAGCATATCTATCAGCCTTGCCTTCACACTTGCTTCCAAATCGGCCCCTATTCTGATCTCTTTCTTTGCTTCGTCTGTGCCCAAATTAACCAATTCTAGAGGCTCTTCATGTGGCTGAATAACCTTCTTCTCTTCTCGTTCTAGCAATCTGGCTAATTCTGCAGGGGAGTTCACAATCTTCCTCACTTTCTCCCTCTACTTGGTGAATCGGATTGTCGAAGTTATAATGAGCAATAGCAGAATCCTGATCATTGGTATCTGGTGTGGACATGTATCTGCATGATTAATTTTTGTTTTAATGACAGTGTGTGAAGAATAAAAACATTGCCACATTTCCTTTTAAATGGAAAAACAAATAATAAAAAGTGAAAGTGAAAATAAAATAACACAAAAATTTGAATAAAAACGTCCTTTATTTTATGATAAAAACTGCAAGGTGAAACATGGTGGCCCTACACAATGATTCACTACGCCTTGGGCAGAGCGTAGGAATTATGGAATGATAAAGAAAACAAGAAAATTACTCCTCAGCGGTTGTAACTTGAATGGTTTCCACAGATGTCCAATTCTTCAATTCGCTGCCAGGGATGCATGGGCGAATCCAATCCTCTATATTAAACACATCATCTTCATCATCAATTGCGTTAACTTGATCCTCTTTTCCAATTCCAGCACTTGCAAACTTGAGAGGGGTGGATGAATCAGGAGCTTTGAGAATCTGTCTTCGCAAGATAGGATCAAATCCCAAGCCAAACCTGTTAAACTTCGGGGTAACCTCCACGACACTGCCCTAACCTTTAGGGCGACCGGTCTCAATCAGGGCTCGAGCATCTTTCAATGAAGCCAAAGAGTTCTCAACTTTCTTCTTATCCTCAACAGGTGGAGTCTTGATCATCTGAACAATATCAAAAGCTTGAAACGGAGTCTCGTGTATTTCGCCCTCAATTTCCACATAGCGGAAAGAAGCCAAATGGCTTACAATGTACTCCTCTTCGCCACAAATAGTAATTGTCTTTCCATCAAGAGGATACTTGAGTTTCTGATGAAGAGTGGAGGTGACCACACCAACCTTATGGATCCAAGGACGTCCCAAAAGACAACAGTAAGCCGGATTAATATCCATCACATAGAAAGTAGAAGCAAAAATCTTTGGACCCACCTTGATCGGTAAATCAATCTCTCCAAACACGACCTCTTTGAGCCATCAAATGCCTTTACAACGAGGTCACTCGGACACAACTCTAAACCAGAATAATCAATCTTCATGAGTGCCTTCTTGGGTAATACATTCAATGATGACCCGGTATCTACCAAAACCCTTGACAAGGTTGTGCCTTTACACTCCATAGACATGTGTAAGGCTTTGTTATGATTACGACCTTCGGGTGGAAGATCAAAATCCGTGAAGCCTAACCCATTTCCGGCTGATATACTAGCACATACTATTTCAAACTGACCCACTGTAATCTCTTGGGGAACAAAAGCATTCTTCAACAGTTTCATCAAAGCATTCCTATGAGCCTCAGAATAGATTAACAAAGACAATATAGACATCTTAGACGGGGTGTGATGCAACTGCTCAACAATATTATAGTCACTCTTCCTTATCAATCTCATCAACTCTTCAACCTCGGGTTCCGGAGTCGAAGACACATCAGGTGCAACAAGAGGTTTAAGTGCGTTAGTCTGCTCAGATCTTTGGCCCTCGACCATCACTTGTTTTCCTTTTGCCTTGGCTAAAGCATCTGCATTACTCTAAACATTTGTGGGACTTAAAACCCTTCCACTTCTCATCAAACGACCTTCACCAGAAAAGTTATTGACATCAACATTATCATTTTTCACAAAGCCATTCTCAGACGGACCAGAGTCTTGTTTCACCCCATGATAGTACACATCAGCGCCATAATGCCAAGGGATTGCCTTTTCACTATCATACGGCATAGGACCAGGTAAAGTATTCATCAATGGTACAGGCTTGGTGGCCACAGGAATACGCCTTGGAGTAAATGGAATATAGATCACCGAAACATCTGCCCGAGTCACCTTTCTGTACTTCTTGGCTCTACCAAACTAAAGAGAACCATCATTCATCAATCCCTGAATACGTGCCTTCAGGTCATCACAACCTTTTGGCCGTTCCACACACTTGCAACAAACTGGACCATAACCCGGGAAAATACCATTGTCACTCAAGTACCTCTTGACATAAGCAAGAGAAGTAGTCACATGGTTGACATCCATAACCAGATTCAACCACTCACCATCCTCAAGAATGACATTAACAACTGCGCCGTTATGTGATGGCATATGGTGCTGAATAACATTTGGTCCCGCTGCAGCTTCAAACTGAATAGCCTTGGAATCAAGCAAATCCTGGATCTTGCACTTTCAGAGCATAACAATTCTCAACTGAATGACCCACACCACCAGAATGGAATTCACATCTTGCATTGGCATCATAATTAGCTGGACGACGGTCAGGATTAACAGGCATCTGTATCAGACTAACCAACTTCAAATCAAGCAAATGTTGCAGGGCTTGGGCATAGCTCATTGGCAACGGATCAAACTTCCTTGGCTGCCTTTGTTGATAATTGTTGTTTTGCCTCAGAACATTCTGTTGTCTAGCTTGTTGTGGTTGCTGCTGTTGAAGAGCATTTACAGGAATAGACACAACATTGATCTATTGTGGATATTGCCTTCTATTTCTTCTCTCATAACCATAAACATAACTGGTTTTGCCCTCCCTCTTCTTAGGGTGAGCAACAAACGACTTCTTACTTCCACTTGAAGAAGTTCCTGAACCACCAACCTGAATTCTTCCTGTTTTCATTCCGGCCTCTATCCTCTCTCCTGCCATTACCAATTCAGCAAACCCTGCGGATGTAGCCCGGATCATACGATTGTAGAAAGGCCCTTGTAAAGTATTCATAAACATATCAATTAGTTCTCTCTCCAACAGAGGAGGTTGAACCCTTGCAGCCAACTCGCGCCATTTCTACGCATATTCCTTGAAAGATTCATTCGGACCTTGAGACAAACCTTGCAACTGAGTACGATTAGGCTAGATCCCTATTGTAATGATAATGCTTAACAAAAGCACGAACCAAGTCGTTCCAACAGCGAATGTGAGCCCTTTATAGCTTCATATACCATTCCAAGGATGCACCAATTAGGCTATCCTGGAAATAATGAATCAACAGCCTTTGATCGTGAGTATGAACTGACATCTTCCTAAAGTAAGCAGTAGCATGAGTCCCTGGACAAGACGAACCATTGTATTTCTCAAACACCGGAGGCTTGAATTTTGGGGGAACCCTCACCCTTGACACCAACCTAAGATCATTAACATCCATGCCAAAGGTGCCTTCTCCTTCAACAGCCTTCAAATGTTCCTCTAACTGACGGTACCTTCTGTCTTCAACAGGGAAATCTGGATCAGAATGCACAGAAAAACCATCTTCATCCTGCTCAAAATCATGATCACGTTCCTGATTACCCCTCACCATAACTGGATTGCCCCTACGATTGCCCACGAGCTGGGAGCCCGGAGGTGGGGGAAACTGCCCCTGGTTAGCACCGCGAAGATCAAAAGGATTTCCTTGAGGTCCGTGAAGATTCACGAAAGCCTGGTCTTGCACATTATCCATCCCAATAGAAACATCAGCAAACAGCCCCTGATTCTCACCATCAGCCCGGTTACGACCTTGATTATTGACCATAGCAGTCAACTCATCCTGTCTGCGGTTTGAATTCGTGATTGCCTCCATGAACTGAGTCATCTAGGTAGCCATCTGGATCCTCAACTCAGCAAGCTCTGCTTGTACCTGCTCCATCTGCCTTGGTAAATTACTTCGGGTAGAGTAATAGTGAATTGTCGTCTTGAATCTCCTCTGATAATAAAGGTAAAGTCAGAATAAGAACACCAACCAAAACCTGTTATGCATGAGGTATGTATATGCATGAATATATATGCAATGCATACAATGACATGTTTATATATTTCGTAGATTCTAATACTCGTAGCTGAGTTTTTGGGCAATAACATCAGATGAAGTGACGAACATCGATCGAACCAAATCTCATTAAAATAACAGAAGCAAAGATACAAATAGTTCCTCACAATACTTCAAAGATAATACAAACCAAAATGCTAAAGATTCTGACAATAAAATGTAAAGAAGTGGAAACCCATCAACAATCCTGATGGTGATTCTCTTTTGAAACATAAGGCAAAATAATAAACCTAAAAATCTGACATAGGAAAGCCTGCAGACTCCTGAATTCCCAACTGGATCTTGAGCTGCCCAATTTATTCTATGGCCA
Source organism: Vicia sativa (assembly GCA_021764765.1). Taxonomy (NCBI): domain Eukaryota; kingdom Viridiplantae; phylum Streptophyta; class Magnoliopsida; order Fabales; family Fabaceae; genus Vicia; species Vicia sativa. Next base: position 253,844,832 of record CM038795.1, read on the forward strand.
AGGATAGCTGAACATCCTTCTCTCTGAGCTAATATTCGAATGCTGCTTTCTGAGTGGTTTCCTTCAGAATCTTCCTTTCTAGGCTTCTGATCTTTGCTTTTATGTTTCTTTTCTAATTCAACCTTGGAATCTTTACTTTTCTTCTTAATCTCTGCTATAGCTCTCATGTGATCTTCCAAGGACATCATCTCCCCTTCAAACCTGGACCTCTTTCTTGCGGCGTCAGACGTTTCTCCTTCAAACTTCTTCAGCTTATGAGCCAACTGCTTCTTTTCTTGGGTAGCGATAAGACATTTCACTACCATACTCTCGCGCTCTTCAAGAAGTTGTTTGTTCTTAGCTTGAATCATCTCATAATCTCCTTTTGGTTGATCCAGCTCTTGAAGGTACCATGGTTTTTTTATAGCAAACGGCCAATAACGATCTTTGTTTCTTTCCTCAATCCACTGAATGTAAGGTGCATAAGTAGTCAGATCTTTCTTCCCAAAATACTGTCCCCCTTCATAGTGAATACTCCCCCAAGCTTGGATAGCTCTCTTCATCCCATCAGTCTTGTCAGGCGCATCATAGAATAAGGTTTCCTTCACTAGCTCATCCTCAGGTGGACCTCTCAAATCATACCCCAACTGTCTTCGAGAAAGAGTCGGATTGTAATTAATGCCACCTCTTATGCCCATGAGAGGCACATTTGGAAATTCACCGCAACGCATGATTACTTCTTTACTTTCCATCCTAGACAAATCATGCTCATACCAACCAAATTCTTTTGAGGTGAGCCCCATCAGCCTAGGAGCCCACTTCATAGTGTGTTGAGCGTCCACAAAAGCACCATGACGAGGAAGGTGACCTCTAAACCAACGATAAAGCAAAGGAGCACAACAATGTACTACACCTCCTTTCCCTTTGTAGCTTCGAGAATGTATAGAATGATAAACGTCCCCCAAGAGAGTTGCCACGGGGTTCCTTAGCAAGAACAAAGCAACAACATTCTCATCAACAAATTTGACCTCATTAAGAAACAACACCATCCCATAAATGCAACAAGCTAAAATAGCATTAAGACCCTTCCAATCCTTCTTATCAGCCTTAACATTCACTTCTTTCAACAGAAAACTCAGATGATAACCATAAACTGAACCCTTCTTCGCACGATTTTCAGCAACAATGGACTCTCCCAAACATAATGCAGCAGCGGTCTGAGCAGCACTAGGCTTCACCATAGAAGTGTGATAAGGAACTCGAGGTGAAATAGGAACATTCAAGATGGTGGAAAACTCTTCCAAAGTTGGTGCCAATAAGTAGTCAGGAAAAATGAAACATCTCAAACTTCGATCATAAAACTGTAACAGAGCTTGGAGAGCGTCCTTCTGGTACTCATTAAGAGGTGACTTCAAACAAGAAAAAATCCTTCCATAATCTTTGGTGAGGACTGCATCATTATCAGCGGAAGACCTCTTGGTTAATTAGAGGAGATTGTTGAGAAACGGCTCTGGGAACTTGTAGACAACATGATACCTGCGGTTACCTCTTCCATCAACATCCATCTTCAAAGTTGGCCCAACAACCTGGCTTAGAGACTAGTAACCCTGGAAATGATAAACACGTATGTTAAAAAAAAGAATGCAGTTTGTAAAATGTTTCATGAATGCAATAGGATCAAAGCTCCATCTGGAATATTGTTGTGCTGATAACTGAACCGACTTCCACATGTAACATAACCGAAACATCAGAGAACCAAGTAACAATCAATATCTGTACATGTCCCAACCCAACCTCACGGGTAATTCTAGACACAACTGGGTACCTAATGATAAACAGAGTCGATAGTTCTTTATCAAATACTGCACCATCTACACAAAGGATGTAGGGCGACATTGTAATACGGTGAACTGACTTTGTAGGTTTTTGTATCGCAAATGTGCGGATAGCAAGAGTCGCCACCGACTTTTATTTTATCCAATTAAGGGAAGGTAAAAAGTACAGAAAAAGACCTTCGTTAGATTCTGAGTAAGGGAGAAAGTTATGAAAAGGGAAGGTATTAGCACCCCTTTTCATCCGTAGTTATCTACGGGCTCTTAGTTGCTCTTAGATCACTTTAAAAAATTGTGCTTTCTGTGTGTTTGAAAAATGTTTTGAAAAAGGCATTTCGCTTTGACTTTGTAATGATTCATGTAGGAATGTATACAAAGTGTTCGGAAATGTTTCGTTTTGAAAAGAGTTTGAACTTTGACAAAAGTGTGAGGTGCAAAAAGTATTTTGATAGAGCAAGCAACTAAAAGTCTTATTACCTACTCAGAATGGTCGTTTTCGTGTTATTTTACGTTCCTTTAGAATAGTGCTATCCATACCATTAGTTGGTAGGTAACTCCATTCGTTGGATGTAAGCGGGACATTCGAAGGGACATCGGATGATCATAGAAAGCAACTTTGTAGGAAGTATCCTAGCACATTCGAAGGGACAATCATCATTTTTTGTAGGCGACAATCGAGGGTCAAAATCATGTATTCGGAGGCGACATCGTGGGTCTTATGATCTTTGTATCGAAGGGACTATGATGATTTATTTTGAAGGCAACGGTGCTAGAATACCTCTACGTTCGAGGGACATGACCATTTGAAATCGAAAGGCATCAAGAGAGAATTACCCTAAGGGGTGCATGTGTGAAAAGAGTGTGTCAATTCAGAAATTTTTATCTTGAAATTAAGAGTGAGCTATGTTCAATTTTAGTCTTGCCATACACGCCTAATTACTAGCAGTTTATAAGGTGCGGAAATTAAATTGCGGAAAGTAAATGCGGGAAAGATAAATCCTACGCTATTACATGGCTTTGGGGCAGATACATAATTGAAAAGTGCGGAAAATAAAAGTCCTAATTAAACTATTACATCCCATAGGCAGTTACATAATATGAAAAGAAAGCGATAAAAATTGTCCGAAACGGGATAACCTGTGAAAAAATGAGAAATCGGGAAATACGAGGAAATCGAATAAGATGAAAATGTTAGTAAAAATAATAATTTTTGAATGAGAAAAATGTTTCATGCTGGAAATAACATTAATATGCTAAAATAATTTTTTGGGATTTTTTGGAGTTAATTTAATAATTAAAAATCAATTAAAAGTGATATAAATGCAAAAATAGAAATTAAATTAAATATGCATGCAAAAATAATATTTTTAATTTTATAAATTAAATAAACATTTTTCTGATGTGTATGCAAAAAATAAATATTTTTGGTATTTTTTAAATGCATGATAAAAATATTGAAAGATAAAATAAATTGGATGAAAATATTAAAAGAAAATAGAAAATAGAAAAATATAAGAAAATATGAAGTTTTGTAAAAGGAAAAAGAAACCGGTCCTGGCAGGGGTTGAACTCATGACCTCTTGGAGAATCTTCTCAAACCATAGCCTTAACCACTGCGCCATGATGTACTTGGTGTTTGGAAAACCAAAATCAAATGAATATAAGTGATACGTGTCAAGGGATATTTGAAAATCAACGACGCGCAGTCAGCATGTGGGGTCCAGTCAATACAAATGGACGAATCAGGTCTTTTCTTTTCGCCACGCCTGCAGTCTAGCGGAGTCAACCGGTCAGCGACGCCGGAGCCCTAGCTCCGATCGTCTTCTCCGGTCACTCAAATCTTCAAACCTGCAAAATACACGAAATCGAAGGCTGGGATTAAGGCTACCCCCCCTAAATCGGGGTCTGTGAATCCAATGGTGGCCTCAGTTTTCTTTGAATCGTCCTACAATTAGAGATTTGAAGCTAACAGTTCTAAAAACCCTAGGTATGGCAATTCGTGTTTCCGACGTTCAAACTCACAAACGATTGCCCAAATCATGTATAATGAACCTCATGAACACATTAAAATCATTAGAATCAATTAAAACAAGCAGATAATAAAATGCAAATTCAAGAAAATTTTGAATATGTATGAACATGTATGCATCGATTCAGGCTGTTTTGATCATTGATAATGATGTATACTCACTCTAAATTACCTCAGGAACACGTTTGGATGGTTGGCTTGGACTGAAAGTGGCTGGAAATTAAAATTCGATTTTCACAACTTTGAGAAACAATTTTACAAAATAAGGGTTGTGTATGGGGCTAGGGTTTCGTCTCCTTTGATGTGCAGCTTGCTTGGTATTTATAGAGTGTATTAGGAGAGCAAAAAGAAGGAAAAAAGATTGGATCATGAATGTGCCATAAATTCTTTTCAAATAAAATCAAATTTTGGAAAAAATTTAATTTTCTCTTCAATGTGAGAGCTAGCACGAATTTGGTATGTTTCATGGGCTATCTTGGACCTCAAGTTTGATATAAATTCACTCCTTTTGGAAAAATATCTTATTTTCATATTTTATATAATTTAATTTTGAATTAAATGGTTTAAAATTCAAAAATAAATCAATAAAATAGAAAATTGTCATGGCAAAGCATCAATAGGTCACAAATAATATTATGAACAAGTTTGGATCATAAAATTATAGGCCCATTTGGAAAAAATTGCATTTTGATAAATATCTCCTTTTGTGCAATTGTTCAAAAATACCCAACTTGTGAATGGTGTATTTTGCTTAATTTTCCACATTTTTGAGTGTTCTTGGACTTTTTTGAAAGCTCTAAGATTCCTCTAATCACCCTCTTTGGTTTCATCTCAATTGGAGTTTCCATGCTCAATATATCTTCAAAACAAAAAGTTGACTTTTTGTTGACTTTGAAAAGGACCTGTAATGTTTTGATCCATTCATTCCAAATGAAGCATTTTTTGGACATTCTTGTGAGACATGAAGTTGTAGAGAATTGAATTTCCTGCAAAACAAGAGGTGGTGGAAAAATTTCTGAGAAAGTAAGAAGAAGTTATGCTCAGTCAAAGTTCAGTTGACTTTTCTCTAAGAAACCCTAATTTGGAAAGTTTGACTGTTGAGCAAATCTTGAGTTTTCTTGATGAATCATGATCAACCCTTGATCAAATGATGAATGTAACTTCAAAATGAGGATGTTGACCAAAAATCAGGAAGTTTGACTGTATGTTGACCAAAGTTGACTTTTTGTCCAATACAATTGATTTTCAACCATCTGAGCAATTGTCTGAGGAAACTTGACTTGTGAGGCTTGAATCTTGACATGGAGAATCTTTGAAGTATATGAGGAGGCATGATGACCATTGGAGAGGTTGGAAGTCCATCTTTATCTAAGAATTGCCAAACCCTAGTTTGGGTTGATTGTCTAGGAGAGGGTTTGTCTGATCAACCCTTGAGGAATCCTTGAGCATGGATGTATGAAATGTCTTGAGATGTAGGAGGGAAAATTTTGGGGTATTGTCATACCCCAATTTTTGACCTAATATACCACCTAACATTTGCATCATTTCATAACTAACAGTTCAGACAGCATTAATCGAGTGTAGCATTCACAGGTCAAAATTAGGGTTTCATCAGATTTTCATCTGATTCAAGAGGCAACCAATTAGGGTTTGAGTTGTACTCACCTCATGTGATCTATCTTGATCAAATCATTAACCTCTGATCATCAGATATCCAATTTTTCTCATTGATCAATCAAGGATCGACCAATTAGGGTTTTGATCGAGCATGAGTATTCTCTGACTTTTTGAGCAAGAAATGACTTTTTTGGATAGAGATTGGTCATTATATCTTAGATACAACATCTTGACCTAATTTCGGATTCAAAACATCACAAAGTTCATGACTTCATCACCAATTTCTCAAACATCCGATGAAAATTCATCCATTTTAAAAGTCAAACTTTGACTTTTGGTCAAAATTTTCAAAACAAAACTTTTTCCATCATCAAAATACTTCAAATGATCCATCATGATCATAAAAAATCAAAGAATTTGGAAAAGTCAACAAAACGTCAAAAGTTCCAACACTTAGAAAAATTTCTAAGTGTTAAAATTTCTTATTTTTTCCAAACTTCATGGCATTTTTTCACATAGTTCCACTTTGATTTGGAAAAAACTCAAAACATGAAAGTTGTAGCCCTTGAAACAAGATTTCCAAAATGTCCAAGAAATTTCAAATCCATGGAGTCTAGCTATACTTTTGAAATTGAAACATAAGGCTCCATGAACATGGTTTTTCAAGGTCAAAACTTCACATTTATAGGTCATTTGTGATTTCTTCATCTAGAAGCAATGCCACCTTGCCAAATGGAGTTTAGAGCTGATAAATATCAGCTAGAGATAATTGAGAAAAGATAAGATCAATTTGAGATTTTTACACATGGTAAAAGAGGAAGCTTCCTTTTCCTTTTGAAAAGTCTTTCTTACCCTTTAAGGCATCCTTGAATTACAAAGCTTTGTACTTGTGCCTAACATTTTCAGAACTATTGGCCTATAAATAGAGCATCATTTTCAAGTTCAAAACTACACCAAAGCAATGCAAATCCATGCTTTCCTTCCACTTACTCAAAAATCCATAAATCATAGTTCCATTTGTCAAAACATGCAATTTTAAAATCTTGTGAAAACTATGATAAACTTTGGTGTCAAACATGCTCTAATATCAATATCAAACTTGTTTAGAACTTAAAAACAACATAGAACAAGCTAGAAACCAGAATTGCACTTCATGTCACATATGCTTGTACAAACTGCCTTAAGTTTCGAATTCCATCTTAGGCTTGATTAACTTGTGTTCCAAGCATCCAAACATCATCCCTGAACATCATAGGGATGATCCAAATCATTAACATCTAACTGTAACTCCATTAACCACGATTTCAAGTTTCATTTTGAGCTAACTGTAGGTCGACTTGGGTAGAAGGATTGGAGCAAGCTCAGGGAGTGCAGACCATTCCTACAGCTTCCACATAGGCCGATGATGCTACGACAATCATAAAACAAGTTCTGGAAACACTCAATCACCTTCTTCGATTTCAACTTGAACAGGTTAGAACTCAAACTCTAATATCATGATTCTTTGCACTTAAATGAAAAAAAGCTTGGCCAATCATTTTCTGCACCTAACATGATCATAAGCCCTCAAACAAATTAAAGAATCATCAACCACACATCATTTAATTTAGAATTTCCAGTTCTAGGGTTCTTCGCGTTTTCTAGAAATTCAAACATGCTAGACCAAAAATAAATGCAATTAACATCCACCATCGTATTCCTTGTGAAAAATCGAGCAACTTTCATGTTTACTTCATCTAATTTCATTGAGAAACGAAGATTCTAGCATGGATTGAAGAATCTGAGAATCAAAAACGAAGAACATGGCTTCGCGCGTGTTCTTGAGTTTTTTAAATTCAAACTTTCCAATATTTTATCAACACGTGTTTTGATTCACAAACACAAATGCGTGCTTGTCCCGGCGGTTGCCAGCTTGCTCGTAGTCCTTTGTTCCACGTAGCCACCCCAATGGTCATGGGTTCAACTCTCCAAAGGACCATTCTTTTTAAAACTTTTCATATTTTTTTCATTTTTCTTACAAACTTCAACATTTTTTTTAACCAATCAAAACTCCTCATTTTGAGGTGATTTTTTGTACACTTGTCAATAAATACATCTATTTTATGATAGTGCAAAAATTTTCAGAAAAAACTTTCATCTGATTATGTTTTAATCGAGCCGAAAACGACGCTTTTGACACTTTTCAAAACACCTCTAAAGGGTGAATTTTTCAAACTTTCGACTTCCGATTCTTTTCAAAACTTATCATAAATGAACTTCACATTTCAAAACATTTTCAAAATCATTTCTTCAAAACTTTTTTCATCAAACTTACATCATTTTACCATGATCGATCCGATTTAAACGATAAAACCGAATTCGTTTTCTCTCGAATTTCTCAATCGATCATGGGCCTCCTCACGTGTAAGTCCCATAACATTCTTTTATGTACATAATATTTTTTGTACATATCAAACTCTCTTCAGATACATACAATTTTATCTCATACATAACACGTATACTTTTTATACTCAAGTATGATTTAACTTTGATCGTTTGTTTTCACTTCACTTGTGTATACACAAACCAATATTCTTTTATGTACATACATACTTTCATTGTACATATCAAATTCTTTTTATACTCATACAAATTTTTGTTTGTACATAATACAGATACTTTTCACAGATAAAATTCGATCGTTCGTTTTTGTTTCATCTGTATATACATTGAATACCATTGGTATTGAAAGGAGCATTATTCCCTGTGAAACTGCTTTCAAACCAATGGGCCACCCTTATGGTGTAAGTCCCAACCCTCCTATGTACATCCATCTTTGTCTGTACATAAATACTCGTTCGTGTACATATTTACTTCCTTGTACACATTCAAACTTGTAAATAATCAAGTTACGCTCGTTTCAAACGTTCGTTTCACAGACACTTGTTTATATTCAAATCATAAACTCTTGTAAATAAACATCATGCATTGTTTATATTTCCTTCATAAACTCCTGTGAATACATATCACACACACACTTGTTTATACAACTGTCTAGTTATAACATAACAACTAGTCTAACCAATAGGTTCCCCAGCTTTAGCCTCGCTGGGCTTTATACAAGACAACTCTCCTCACAGGGTTAGCCTCCTCTTAGGCTTCATATAAGAAAACTCATTCATCTGAGTTTAGCCTCCGCTTAGGCTTCATATAAGACAACACTCCCCTGTTGAGTCAGCCTCCTCTTGGGCTTTGTTCAAAAGAACTCCTCATTGAGTTTAGCCTTCTCTTGGGCATCATACAATGAAAGAGACCAGAAAATCTCTTAACAGCCTCCTATTGGGCTTCCAAGACAAAGAATCACCCGCGCTAGGATAGAACCCAGAGAGTATAATTTCCCAGTGAAATTGCTCTTAATTCCAAAAGGATGGTTTCCCGGTGAAATCCCTTTTAGAGACAAAGCCAGCCATACCCTATAGCTTCCTCTTGAGCTTCGTACAAGGACCCTCGATGACCCTCGATGACCCTCGGAATGCCTCCTCTTGGGCTTACAATACAAGGACCCATGGGCTTCTTAAAAGCATCCCTTTAATCCAATCAATTTCTCCTAGAGATTTAGACATCTATCATCTCTATGGAAGAAGTATCTCATCTATCACATCACATACAGTCAAAACTTTTTTTCAAACCTTTTCAAACTCTTTTCAAACAAAAACATCTCTTAATTGTAAGTGGTAACGCTTGTACACCCTAGCAAAACACCCAATGCTTACAGTTAAAAGATTCAATCTTTTTCAAACATCTTTCTTAAGCATGTAAGTGGTAACGCTTGTACACTCAAGCAAAACACCTGTAACTTACGATGAAAGATTTTTATCAGACAAACTTTTCAAAAATGTATGTGATGAAATAGATTAGATACATTTTTCATTAAGATGACATTTGTCTGTCTCTTACTAACATCCCGTTGCTTTCCACCCGCATAAGTGGGAACTACGATTGCTCTGACTTTCTCAACATCCTTTTGAGAATACGTAGGCACAAGGTCTCATCCTTGCCGAGCAAATTTCTATCTCCCTCAGACCAAACAAACCATAGATCCCTTTAGATCCGAGCTACAAATGCTCGATTCCCACTAGGATATGTACGTAAGATCTAAAGATCTTTATGAGCACAATAATAATAAACACTAGGATCCCATATAATCAATCCTTCTTAAAATCCCAAAGGAGAAACTTTCCCAATCATAGAAATAACAATTAAAACACACAAACATATCAAACATATTCATATATAAAGCTATAGATAACTATATATATTTAGGTGCTCCATCTATTCCCTTTATATAACAATCCCCTTACTCGAATCTCCCCAATGCTATGCCTAGTTTGCGCTTAGTCGTTACGCATATCAATATCAATTGAGGGTATTAACAACTTTCCCTTTTCATAATCATTAAATCATCTTTCTTGTGTTGAAAATAATAAAGCTTGATGCTCATGCATCTTTATAAACAAATCAAAAGAGTAAATCGTTTCGAGCCAGAGAATCTGAATTCATATTCGAATCCTCTAGCGCGTCACCTTTTAACGCGAACAGAAAAAATGGCGACTCTGCTGGGGAGTACGCTAAATTTTGATTTTCAAAAAAAATGTGACTCTGCTCAAGAACACCAAGCTTTTTTGTTTTCAAAAAGAAAATAAAGGGGATTAGCTTTCATATTATGCATATGTCTGTTTTTCTTTATTGTGTGTTTTCGCGATTTCATCTGATGGAAAGAAATCCTAACCCGGATTTAAGAAACATTTTTAAGATCTAGGTGGAGGTATTAATACGTGAGAAGTATCAATACTTACGAAGTTAATATCTCTCTCTCGGTGGAGGTTGTCTTGGGAGTATTTGTGTTTAGCAAGTATTTGGGATGACATGGTGCTTTCAAGGGAACTTGAGAAGTTGAGTTGGCTGTAGAACACATAACCCATCCTGGCCATTTAGGATGTAGTGCAGAGATTATTCGGGTGTAAGCCTAGGGTAATTGTCATGCGAGACTACGATCAGGCGAGTTTCTCTTGAAAAATATTATTGGACCATCGAGTATTCAACAAACCGATAATATTTCAAAGAGGAGTGTTGAGCTTGTATTATCGTAGAACCCGCTTCACGTATGAATAAGCCCTTAGAACTTAACCACGTTGATTCTTATCGTTGGCTTCATGCTCGTGACTTCAACGCTGCCGTGTGTATAACTACTAACCATGTTTGCCGCATTCATGCATTCATTCATTAAAAAAAACTTCATTTCTCTTCCCATTTCCAAAGAATTTAGAGATTTTTTCTTTGTAAAATATTTTAGGTTAGAGTGATGGACGCCGAGGAAGATTCACCAAGAGATAGCTTAGAATTCTCGATGTAGGAAAGTTGAAAGAGTTAGCATCCTTGGTAGAAGATCCCTGATTTCGTAAAACGCTATGGAACTCTTTTAACTCTTCTGAACACTAACGTTGATGAAGGACTTCTCAAAACTTTCGTTCAGTTTTACGATCCACTCTATCGATGTTTCACTTTCCCTGATTATCAGTTGATGCCTACTTTGGAAGAGTACGCAGATATCCTAGGTATCTCAAGACGACAAAGTGCCTTTCAATGGTTTGGAAGCCATTCCTAAGTCACCAGTCATTGCAACGATGACTCACTTAAAGAAATCTGAGATAGACAAAAACCTAACTACCAGAGGAAAACTCTTAGGACTAACTTCAAAGTTCCTAATGGAGAAGGCTCTTAAATTCTCTGCAGCTGGTAGTATGATAACCTTTGAAGCTATTTTAGCTTTACTCCTCTATGGATTGGTGTTGTTTCCCAACGTCCCAAATTTCGTTGATATTAACGCCAGAAGGATCTTTCTGATTGGAAACCTGCTCCCACTCTACTTGGTGACACGACGCTCCATTCATCATAGGAATCGTCAAGGAGACGGAACTATCGTGTGTTGTGTACCTCTGTTTTTCAAATGGATTACCTCACACTTGCCTAAATCTCCTATCTTCCGCGAAAACAAAGACGAGTGCATTGGTCAAGAAGACTCATGTCTCTTACAAACGACGATATCCATTGGTATACCTTGGCAAACAATGAGATGGAAATCATTGAGAGCTATGGAGAATTTGCCAACGTACCTCTCATCGGTACAAAAGGAGGAATCAACTACAACCCATTCCTGGAGAGACGTCAACTCGGATACGCAAACTCTAGTAAACCTCTTGGTTTTACATTAGAGAGTTATTTCTATCACGAAGGAGAAGATTCCCAAGGATTGAAGGCTAGGATGATCAGAGCTTGGCATCACATCCGAAAGAAAGAAAAGGGTAAGGCAAAGAATTGTGTAGCCATGGAAACCTACACTTCTTGGGTCAAGAAAAGAGCAAAAGAATTTCGAATGCCTTATGGTTATGAAGAACCCATGTTCTCAACCTCTTCCAAATTAACGATTTTTCCCGTCGAAACTATGGGAGAATACCAAGAAGCTTTGGCCAAAATAAGGTTTGAAAAAGAGGCTTTGGAAAACAAATTCCTTAAGACTAATCTTGAGAATGAGAAGCTCAAGAAGCAAGTCAAAGAGCATGAAAAGACGCTTTACTTCCAGGATGAATGGCTCATAAAGAAGGATGGGAAGATTCGTCAGAAAGATAACGCAATCCAGAGATACGTCAAAGAAAGGAAAAGAAAGCTTGAGAAAATGACAACCAGCGATCCTGCTCCCAACAAGTGGAAGAAAGTCATTAGCAAGCTAAAAGCCGAGAAAGTCGAATCGAAAGCTCACTATGGAAGGAAACTCAAGTTGAAGCTACATCAAACCTTTGGATCTTCATCCGATGAAGACATTTAATTAGTTCAATTTAGTTTGTAATCTTATCATTTATTTTATCATTTGTGTGAGCAATGCTCCAAAAAAAAACAATATTGTTGTAATCTTCTTTTAATAATCAATAAATGTGTGTTTTCCATCCAAATATTTGCCGTAAATATCTCTTTTAGCATAAATTTTGGAAATCTTTCTTTACAATCATAATCATGCATCATGCTTTGCATTAAAGTCTATTGTCTAGAGTCCGATACTTGAACAGCAATGAACTTGAACTTGAATAGTTTGAACAATTCAACAGATAGGAAAAGATCGCTGTCGTCGGCCTTAGAGTTTCTCGACCCGTCCACAAAGAACTCGAACGCATTTATACCGATCAAAAAGAAGAAAAGTAATGTAGGGTTTTGAACAAGAGAATGTTGAACTGTAGTACAAGAATAACACTACAAGAAGAAGTGGAGAGACTCACATCTTTGGTCAACTCATTTGCAAGAAAGTCAACAAGCAAAGATCAACAAAACCAAGCAATGATTTCAGAGGATACTACTACGCCTCATTGTCGCAACAAGAGTTCACCTTTCAAGATGCTATCCATGGGCATGCCTTTCAACTTTGGCATTGGATTTCGCCAACCGACTTCTCAAACAACCTCGCTTGAAATACCTACTTTGCAAAGAAAACTCTACATTTACTCCGCAACGTGGAGTAACTCTTCCACAAGTAACAATGTCGGTTTCTCAACCGATCATGACGAACTCGCCTCCGTAGTGCACACTACCATAGACGAAGAAGTTCACCATACTCCGTGCATAACACGAACCCGTGACTCGATGGAGAATCTCCAGAACAACTCCTCAAAATGCAATGAGATAAAACAATTCGTGGAAAGAATTGTTTGGGAAAAACGCCTGTGATCTTTGCTTAGTTCCTCGCGTAAGGATACCTGCAAAATTCAAAGTCCCTGACTTTGAAAAGTACAGAGGAAACTCCTGTCCACAAAGTCATCTCATGATGTATGCCAGGAAAATGTCTACATACAACGAAGATCATCAGTTATTAATCCATTACTTCCAAGACAGTCTTACCGGTGCCGCACTGAAGTGGTACATGGGATTAGACAGCACGAGTATCCAAACCTTCAATGACTTAGGTGAAGCCTTTGTACAGCAATATAAGTTCAACTTGGATATGGCTCCCGATCGGGATCAACTCCGCTCCATGTCTCAAAAGGAAAGAGAGACATTCAAAGAATATGCTCAACGATGGAGGGAAATTGCTGCCCAAGTCAACCCGCCCTTAGAAGAGAAAGAGATGACTAAGGTATTCCTAAACACCCTTGGCTCATTCTACTACGAGCGAATGATCGCTAGCGCTCCCGGAGATTTCACCAAGATGGTAAGCATGGGAATGCGATTAGAAGAGGGGGTTCAAACCGGACGCCTAACCAAGGAAGCAGGATCTTCTAGTGGAACTAAAAAGATTGGAACCGCTTCCAAGGAAAAAGAACATGACATAGGAATGGTATCCCGAGGGAAACCACGAAGAATGTCAACAACAACGATGTAGCGCCATAGCGCCACTAACACAAATCAAACACAAGAATTGCCCAATTCCAACAAAATCAACAAACTCAACAACTCAACATGCTCAGCTCAAGAATCAAACCATGCGCCTCGGTCACGCATTCGACCCAATTCCAATGACGCATAGAAATTTACCCTACGCTAATAGAAAAGAACTCGACATGATAAGGTCACCACCCTTCCCGAAAAATTACCATGGTGGTACAAAACAGACGTATCTTGCCCTTTTCACCAAGGGGGACCAGGCCATGACCTTGAGCATTGCATAGCATTAAAGGCAGAAGTACAAAGATTAGTGAGATCTAATCTTCTTTCCTTCCGAAATACAAGTCCGAACGTGCAAGCCAATCCGCTTCCCAGTCACAATGGACATTCAGTAAGTTTGATATTAAGAAATACAGACAGGTATCTCGTTACAGACGTAAACCTGATCAGAGGGAACTTGGTGCATCGCCATGAAGCATACAGTACAATGAACACCTTCAATAAGCACGATTACGCAGCTTGCCATATCTGCTCCAAGGATATTCAAGGATGTCCCACCATAAAAGCAGACATTCAGTGATTGTTAGATATCGGTGACTTACAGATCTACAGAAACAGAGATGACCATGACGTAAATACAGTAGGGCATTTTCCGCATGAGCTTTTAGTCTCGTATATCAACTCGGAAACCTCAAGTAAACGTTATCATCCCTTGTTTCAACATACCCAAACATGTGGAGATTGAATGCAACAGCCCAAAGACCCCGTAGTCTCCTTTGGTGATTTGCTTACCCGGTCTTGTTCCATACAGTTCTACCAGAGCAATTCCTTACCAATACAATGCAACCCTGATAGAGGATGGCAAGGAGAAACCCATGCCTACTCTTCCAGCTAATGTCAATATAACAGAAATCGGACGAGTAACACGAAGTGGACGAGTACACACTCCATTGCCACCAAGACCGCCTGCAGTTCCTATTGTCAGACAAAATCCAGTTAACATATCTTCCGAGAATCCTGCAACAATTCCAGTTGTTAACCCAAGCACAAATGTTGGTCCTCCTGATAGAGCCAACGTTAACGCAGATTTTGATGAAATACTGAAATTAATCAAGAAAAGTGAATACCGAGTCGTGGATCAACTGATGTAGACTCCTTCCAAGATTTCAATACTGTCTCTGCTCCTCAACTCCGAAGCTCATCGAGAAGCTTTAATGAAGGTACTAGACCAAGCTTATGTAGACCATGATGCAACTATGCATCATTGAGGTATTGTCGCAACATAAATTTTGTAATAATCTAAGTTTCAGTGACGACGAACTTCCAGAGGAAGGGAAAAATCACAATTTGGCCTTACACATCTCAATGATTTGCCAATCAGATTCCCTATCCAATGTATTGGTAGATACTGGTTCATCTTTGAACGTAATGCCGAAGACGACACTCGCTGGCTTACAAAGGACACCAATGAAGTTCAATGACATAGTAGTAAGAGCTTTGACGGATCAAGAAAGTCTTATTAGGAAGTCGACTCCGATGACAATTGGTCCAAGACACTTTCCAAATTACTTTCCAAGTCATAGACGTATCAAAGCTTACAGCTTGTCCGCTAGGAATACCTTGGATCCACGAGGTGAGCAGAACTTCTACTCTCCATCGAAATTAAAATTCACAAGAAATGGAAAGTTGGTGACCATCACAGAACAAGCTTTGCTTGTAAGTCATTTGTCCGCTTTCTTTCATCACAACTAATGACATTGAAGGGACACATCTCCCAGAATATCCGTTAGAAGATGAATCTACCAGCAAAAACAGATCATCTATCTCTTCGTATAAAGAAGCGTCACAGATGGTGAAAGACGACAATGCTGAAGGATGGGGACATGTAATCAAACCTGTCAAAAACGAAACAAAAGCCGGACTCGGGTTCACACCCGTATTCTCCAAAGACAAGCAAAAGGATGAAGCACTTCGTCCAATCAAAGAAGTATTCAAGAGTGGGGCTTTTAAACCCCGTTCTCCAAGAGGTTAGCGTTGTCACCATTGAAGATGATGAAGAGGATCCCTCTGAATCTGAAGAGTGGAGCACTTATTTAAACAACCCTGAATATGTGTCTCAAGAGGAATTGTACGCGCCGACTAATCAATTCAAAGACATGTCCCTGCAGCGACATGAAAATCCACCTGTCCCTTCTGAAGTTTGGGATACCTTGGGAGAACCAAGCGGTAAATTTGACTACATGGTAAAGTATACTGCGCCAGAAAGCTCGAGAATCAGAATTGAAGATATCCAACCCACAGGATGGGGTGATTCTTTTGATTATCCTATTCAATCAGAGGAGGTATACTCGTCTTCTCAGTCTAATCAGCCAATCGAGGTCCCGAATGAAGATCTCTGCTTTAAAACGCCTATGGAATTCACTAAACCAGATCTGGATTATCACTACATCAACTTGATCACCGAAGATCAAGAGTACGACTCGGGATACGAAGTGGAAAGTGTCGCCGACAACGAGTCTCTTCACTCTGAAGATTGGAGGGTACATCCTCAGAATTCAACACAAAGATCAACAGGAAGCACATATGCTGTATCCCATACTTCCCGATCTATTCATCAAGCGGAAGAAGACTGCTTTAGCAGCACGAGAGGCAAAGTCCATCGTCCAGAGTCTTCAAAACCTGCTCAAACAGCGACCAAAGTCTACTCAAGGGTTAAACCAAAAGGAAAATTACCAGAATACCTTGACTTCCAAGGAGTTCATCACTACTGGAAACCCGTTGAAGTTCGGACTAACGCTCCTAGTTCTAAGTAGTTTATCTTTGCTTTTTGTTTTGAACTCTCACTTCGCCCAAAGTGAAGAGATGTTTTATAAGGGTTTAGCTTTTAAATAATCTCTTTGTCTTGCCCAAAACAAATGAGTTTGTATTTTAGGGCCCTGTTTCATAGTGTGAATTATAAATAAAATGCGTTGTTTTGTTTCTACACTTTGTGTTTATTTTCCTTTTACCCTTTCCTGGAAATGATAATCCTAAAAAATATAAAATAAAATAAAATCTTCAAAAAAAATATACACAATCTGCATACACTTTCACATTAACTTTTTCAAAAAAAATGATGAAAAAATTAATTAATCAAACATAAATCAAATATGCAGATTAAACAGATGGACAAATCCATTGAAAGCAATAACTCTATGCTCTCTCCCAACTTTGAAATCCCCTGTGAGGTCGCCAAGGAAAAAGTTGAAGAAGAGATCCAAGATGAGATTTCTAGAATGCTAAAGCACGAGGAAAGGATCATTCAACCTCATAAAGAACCTCTGGAAGCAATCAACTTGGGTTCTGAAGAAGACAAAAAAGAAGTAAATATCGGAGCCTCACTCGACAGCAACGTCAAGAGAAGACTGATAGATCTTCTCAAAAAATATGTCGATGTGTTCGCTTGGTCCTATCAGGATATGCCAAGGTTAGATACCAGCATTGTGGAGCATCACTTTCCATTAAAACCAGAGTGTCCACCAGTTAAGCAAAAACTGAGAAGAGTTCACCCTGATATGGCAGATAAAATCAAAAAGGAAGTTCAAAAATAGCTCGACGCAGGTTTCCTCGTCACTTCTGAATATCCTCAATGGCTAGCCAACATAGTGCCTGCTCCAAGAAAGATGGAAGGTCGAATGTGTGTTGACTACCGGATCCGAACAAAGCAAGTCCGAAGACGATTTCCCACTACCGCATATTGACATGCTAGTGGATAGATCGCAAATTCAACGCCTTTTCCTTCATGGACGGTTTCTCGGGTTACAATCGATCGAATGGCCTCAAGACATGGAGAAGACCTCCTTCATCATGCCATGGGGCACTTTTTGCTACAAAGTAATGCCGCTTGATTAAAGAATGCGCAACTTACCAAAGGGCAATGACTACTCTCTTTCACGACATGATGCACAAAGAGATCGAAGTCTACGTGGACGACATGATAGCAAAGTCTGACAATGAAGATGAGCATATAGACTATCTCTTAAAGTTGTTTCAACGACTAAGGAAATTTCATCACCGAATCCTAACAAATGCACCTTTGGGGTAAGATCCGAAAACTCCTAGGTTTCATCGTCACCAAAGAGGTATTGAAGTGGACCCGAAAAGTCAAGGCTATTCAAGAAATGCCTACGCCACATAGAAGCAAGTAAGAGGATTTCTCGACGGTTGAATTACATCTCCAGATTTATCTCTCAAATGACTGCTACTTGCGGGCCGATATTCAAACTTCTCCGCAAGAATCAAGAAGTTGTATGGGCAGAAGATTGTCAAAAGGCTTTTGACAGTATCAAGGAATACCGGTCAGAACCACCAATATTGATTCCTCCAACAAGGAAGACCTTAATCCTATACCTTCACCGCTAGAAGAATCCATGGGCTGCGACGGACAAAGAAGATGACACTGTAAGAAGGAGCATGCCATCTACTACTCGAGTAAAAAGTTCACAGATCGGAAACTCGTTACTCCATGCTCGAAAAAACATGTTGCACTTTGGTGTGGGCTTCAAAACGTCTCCGCCAGTATATGATCAATCACACGACTTGGTTAATCTCCAAAATGGATCCAATCAAGTACGTCTTTGAAAAGCCTGCCTTAACGGGAAGAATTGCTCGATGGCAAATGCTGTTATCTGAGTATGACATCCAATACCGCACTCAAAAAGCGGTCAAAGGAAGCATTATCGCCGATCACTTGGCTTATCAGCCGATCAACGAATACCAATCTCTCAAGTTTGACTTCCCTGACGAGGATGTTATGTACTTAAAGATGAAAGATTGTGACGAACCGCTACCTGGAGAAGGACCAGACCCAGAATCCAGATGGGGCCTAATCTTTGATGAAGCAGTTAACGTTTTTAGCAATGGAATTGGGGCAGTCATTATCACCCCCGAGGGTTCTCATATCCCATTTTCCGCCAGACTACTATTTGATTGCACCAACAACATCGCAGAATACGAAGCTTGCATCATGGGTATCGAAGAAGCCATCGACTTGAGGATCAAGATAGACATATATGGAGACTCAGCCCTTGTGATCAATCAAATTAAAGACAAGTATGAAACTCATCATCTTGGTCTAATTCCTTACAGAGATTATGCAAGACGTTTGTTGACTTTCTTCAACAAAGTTGAACTGCATCATATCCCTCGAGATCAAAATCGAATGGCAGACGCCTTGGCCACTCTATCTTCCATGTTCAAAGTCAACGATTGGAATGATATGCCCAAGATCCGCATTAGACACCTTGAAAGACCTGCATATGTGTTCGCAACTGAAGTAGTCTTTGACGATAAACCGTGGTTTCACGATATCAAACGTTTCCTTCAAACACGAGAGTACCCACTCGGGGCATCGTACAAGGATAAGAAAACTCTAAGGAGGCTCTCTAGAAACTTCTTCCTCAATGAAGATGTGCTATACAAAAGAAACTTCGACATGGTTCTCGCTGCGCCGACAGACAAGAAGGCATACATCATCCATGAAGTGCATGAAGGATCTTTTGAACCCATTCAAATGGGCATGCAATGTCCAAAAATCTTGAGAGCAGGATACTATTGGATAACGATGGAATTCGATTGTCAGAACACGCCAAAAGATGTCACAAGTGCCGATCTACGCAGATAAGATCCAGTGCCACCGACTTACTCAACGCTCTTTCCTCTCGTGGCTTTTCTCCATGTGGGAATTGACATGATTGGGATGATCGAACCAAAAGCGCCCAACGGACATCGCTTCATTCTAGTGGCTATTGATTACTTCACCAAATGGGTCAAGCAAAGATCTTACGCCAATGTTACAAGACAAGTGGTTGTGAGATTCATCAAGAACAACCTCATTTGCCGATATGGAGTTCCAAGCAAGATCATTACGCATAATGGCTCAAACTTGAACAACAAAATGATGAAAGAACTGTGAGGAATTCAAGATCGAGCATCATAACTCATCTCCTTACCGACTAAAGATGAATGGCGCCGTTGAAGCGCCAACAAGAACATCAAAAGATTGTCCGTAAGATGGTCATCACCTACAAAGACCGCACGAAATGTCGCCATTTGTTCTACATGGGTATCGTATCAAGACGCACTTCAACAGAGCAACTCCTTTTCTCTAGTATACGGCATGGAAGCAAAGGTTCTCGTAGAAGTTGAGATTCCATCAATGAGAGTTCTCATGGAAACAAAACTATCTCGAGGTGAATGGTGTCAAAGCGATACAATCACCGAACTTAATTGAAGAAAAGCTACCGACCGCCTGTGTCACGACAATTGTATCAAAGAAGAATGAAGAAAGCTGACAAAAGGTCCGACCGTGAATTCCGAGAAGGCGACCTTGTGCTTAAAAAGATTCTCTCTTTTCAACCATTCTAGGGCAAATGGACTCCTAATTACGAAGGCCCATACATCGTCAAAAGAAGCTTTTCAAGCGGTGCTATGACTCTCACAACCATGGACGGTGATGAACTCCCCGCATCCGTAAATGCCGATGCAACAAGAAATACTGTGTCTAATAAAACAAAAGAACAACTCGGTAAGTCGAAACCCGAAAAGGGCGGCTTAGGCAAAATGAGCGCCTCGTGGATTGAAAACCGAAAAGGCGATCCAGCAAAATTAGAGACAATAAAAAAATATCCCGATAGATTGAAAACCCGAAAAGGCAATCTAGGCAAAATAAGGATACAAAAATGACAAAGTAATCAGAATCGCCCAGATTAATCAAGAATCTTCCATCAACGGATCTTCAATCAAATCTTCAAGCAACAAGTACAAGTGGAATTCAAGTTGTTAGGGATAATAGCTGTTATTTGCTTTCAATGTAGCCTTTTCCCAATAAATTATCATTTCCAACTCTTGTAATAGCTCATGGAATCACGCCTGGTCGATTACCATTCTATCAATAAATTTGAGCCTTGTGCCTTTTGTTTGCAATCCTTACTTTATTCTGCTTTTGCAAAATAACGCTTTTATTGTGAAAATCACTTTTGAAACTAAAAGGTTTTAAATGAATTTTACTTCAAAATTTTGAAACAAAAAAGCAAAATGTTCCTTTGAACTATGAACACGGAAAGAACTTCAACTTCTCCATAAGTGTCTCGATCTCCAAGGATAGAATGGTCACATGTAAGTCTTCTCCTCAGCAGAAATTATCAAAGGACGGTATTCTTATCCAAAAAAGAATTCCCAACAAAGTTGCCAATGAAACGCCTTTCTTCGAAAGTTTAAAGCATGCAACTCAGATCCTTCATCAGCAACGTCTACACCATTGCTGCGGATATTGCTTAGTATTTGTTCGAACTGTGACGCGGTCCTTTTCCCAAATGCCTCTTTAGTGTCTTTGTCAAGTATTATTAGCATGCAAATAAACATGACATTCATACATAATAGCATCATTCATGCATTTTTGCATTCCTCAAAATGTTTTCTTTCATATCACTGGTGTAAATCACACTTACTCATGTAAGTACAATTCTATCCCCAGTAGATTATCCCCAAGCAGAGAAATACATCTTTTCTCTCTCCTGTTCCCCAGCTGAGATCATTCCTCATCAGGAACAAAGTTTTGATTGACCCTTTCTTTCCAGTTCATTCCTGGATAGAACCCTGTCTATAATCAACAAAACAATAAGCAATAGCCTCATCATTTGAGCCACTTATTTTTCCTGAATTTGTCACAAAAAAGTTTGTTCTTGTCAACAAGGTCAAATCATGACTGTACGAGAAATTCCCCAGCAGTTGTCTTTCTGTCTAAAAGAAAACCTGTGTCTTCCAAACAAAATGCCCGCGTCTTCTCAAAAGAGAGATCCTTGGCAAGATTGCATCCCTGAAAATAGAAACTCATTTGAGTTCGCTTTTCATCGTCATATTCACAAGGCTGAATACCCAGTGATATATCTCAAAGATTTACCTTGTTATAGTTATCACTTTGCTGATAATTGGTAATATCTTCAAAACTCCTTTAAGATCCTTTTCCATCATTTGTCTGATATTCACAAAGCTGAATACTCAACAAAAATTTTCAAAGATTTACCTTGTTATAGTTATCACTTCGCTGATAATTGGTAATATCTTCAGAACTCACTTACCATAAATTATCGCAAGGCTGATAATTGGTAATATCATTTTTTGCTTACCTTAAACATTGTCACAAGGCTGACAGAAGGTAATTTCTCTGTTTCCAAAATGAAACAAATATTCACATGTTTTGTGAATCTCTTTTTCCCCAGCGAGACATATTGCGTGTTTCTCAACAAACAGGGTCCTCTTTTCTCAAACAGATCGAGTCATCCTCACAAGTTTTAACCCACCATGTCATCTGGTTAAGACTTTTACAATCATTTTGCATTACTCGCATCTTTTGGTATCTTAGGTCCAAAATTTGGGTATTCTGATATTTAAGTCTCTTTACACCTATCAAAACGAAGATATTCATCTTCATCTCTCAAGGTGAAAGAAACTTAAATAGGGGCATCTGTCATACCCCAATTTTTGACCTAATATACCACCTTACATTTGCATCATTTCATAACTAATAGTTCAGACAGCATTAATCGGGTGTAGCATTCACAGGTCAAAATTAGGGTTTCATCAGATTTTCATCTGATTCAAGAGGCAACCAATTAGGGTTTGAGTTGTACTCACCTCATGTGATCTATCTTGATCAAATCATTAACCTCTGATCATCAGATATCCAATTTTTCTCATTGATCAATCAAGGATCGACCAATTAGGGTTTTGATCGAGCATGAGTATTCTCTGACTTTTTGAACAAGAAATGACTTTTTTGGATAGAGATTAGTCATTATATCTTAGATACAACATCTTGACCTAATTTCTGGATTCAAAACATCACAGAAGTTCACAAACTTCATCAGTCAATTTCAGAAACATCTGATGAAAATTCATCTGCACAGAAAAGTCAAACTTTGACTTTTGGTCAAATTTTTCAAAACAAAACTTTTTCCATCATCAAAATACTTCAAATGATCCATCATGATCATAAAAAATCAAAGAATTTGGAAAAGTCAACAAAAAGTCAAAAGTTCCAATACTTAGAAAAATTTCTAAGTGTTAAAATTTCTTATTTTTTCCAAACTTCATGGCATTTTTTTTCACATAGTTCCACTTTGATTTGGAAAAAACTCAAAACATGAAAGTTGTAGCCCTTGAAACAAGCTTTCCAAAATGTCCAAGAACTCTCAAATCCATGGAGTCTAGCTATACTTTTGAAATTGAAACATAAGGCTCCATGAACATGGTTTTTCAAGGTCAAAACTTCACATTTATAGGTCATTTTGTGATTTCTTCATCTAGAAGCAATGCCACCTTGCCAAATGGAGTTTAGAGCTGATAAATATCAGCTAGAGATAATTGAGAAAAGATAAGACAAATTTGAGATTTTTCACACATGGTAAAAAGAGGAAGCTTCCTTTTTCCTTTTGAAAAAGTCTTTCTTACCCTTTAAGGCATCCTTGAATTACAAAGCTTTGTACTTGTGCCTAACATTTTTCAGAACTATTGGCCTATAAATAGAGCATCATTTTCAAGTTCAAAACTACACCAAAGCAATGCAAATCCATGCTTTCCTTCCACTTACTCAAAAATCCATAAATCATAGTTCCATTTGTCAAAACTTGCAATTTTAAAATCTTGTGAAAACTATGATAAACTTTGGTGTCAAACATGCTCTAATATCAATATCAAACTTGTTTAGAACTTAAAAACAACATAGAACAAGCTAGAAATCAGAATTGCACTTCATGTCACATATGCTTGTACAAACTGCCTTAAGTTTCGAATTCCATCTTAGGCTTGATTAACTTGTGTTCCAAGCATCCAAACATCATCCCTGAACATCATAGGGATGATCCAAATCATTAACATCTAACTGTAACTCCATTAACCACGATTTCAAGTTTCATTTTGAGCTAACTGTAGGTCGACTTGGGTAGAAGGATTGGAGCAAGCTCAGGGAGTGCAGACCATTCCTACAGCTTCCACATAGGCCGATGATGCTACAACAATCATAAAACAAGCTTTTTTGTTTTCAAAAAGAAAAGAAAGGGGATAAGCTTTCATATTATGCATATGTCTGTTTTTCTTTATTGTGTGTTTTCGCGATTTCATCTGATGGAAAGAAATCCTAACCCGGATTTAAGAAACATTTTTAAGATCTAGGTGGAGGTATTAATACGTGAGAAGTATCAATACTTACGAAGTTAATATCTCTCTCTCGGTGGAGGTTGTCTTGGGAGTATTTGTGTTTAGCAAGTATTTGGGATGACATGGTGCTTTCAAGGGAACTTGAGAAGTTGAGTTGGCTGTAGAACACATAACCCATCCTGGCCATTTAGGATGTAGTGCAGAGATTATTCGGGTGTAAGCCTAGGGTAATTGTCATGCGAGACTACGATCAGGCGAGTTTCTCTTGAAAAATATTATTGGACCATCGAGTATTCAACAAATCCGATAATATTTCAAAGAGGAGTGTTGAGCCTGTATTATCAGTAGAACCCATTTCACAGATGAATAAGCCCTTAGAACTTAACCACGTTGATTCTTATCGTTGACTTCATGCTTGTGACTTCGAACGCTTACCCGTGTGTATAACTACTAACCATGTTTGCCGCATTCATGCATTCATTCATTCAAAAAAAAAACTTCATTTCTCTTCCCATTTCCAAAGAATTTAGAGATTTTTTCTTTGTAAAATATTTTAGGTTAGAGTGATGGACGTCAGAGGAAGATTCACCAAGAGATACAGTCTTAGAATTCCTGATGTAGGAAAGTTGAAAGAGTTAGCATCCTTGGTAGAAGATCCCTCGGATTTCAGAAAACACTATGGAACTCTTTTAACTCTTCTGAACACTAACGTTGATGAAGGACTTCTCAAAACTTTCGTTCAGTTTTACGATCCAGTCTATCGATGTTTCACTTTCCCTGATTATCAGTTGATGCCTACTTTGGAAGAGTACGCGCATATCCTAGGTATCTCAGTATCAGCCAAAGTGCCTTTCAATGGTTTGGAAGCCATTCCTAAGTCACCAGTCATTGCAACGATGACTCACTTAAAGAAATCTGAGATAGACAAAAACCTAACTACCAGAGGAAAACTCTTAGGACTAACTTCAAAGTTCCTAATGGAGAAGGCTCTTAACTTCAAAGTTCCTAATGGAGAAGGCTCTTAAATTCTCTTAACTTCAAAAGCTAGGATCGACTTCTAATCGGACCAGCAAGAGGTCTAGACGATCCCTAGTGAAGCTGCCAGCTGAAACACCCGGCCGAAAAATCAAAGGATATAACTATATATCAATGAATTCGCCATCGAACGTTTTTTATCCCGCCATGAGGGAAAGGTAAACATCGAGTAAACCTGAAACGGAGAAATCACGGTCTTGCGACCGAGAGATCGGGTAAGGAAGTCTGTTACATGAGGGAAAGGGATTAGCACCCCACACGTCCGTAGTACTCTACGGTATCCGCTTTTACTTTCTATCTAATGGGTGTAAATGTCTAACTATATCTGTATACGGTATAATGTATGCATATGCAAAAAGAAAAAGAAGAATAAAGAGATAAAGAAAAGAACAAAAGAAAGAAAACACGGGGAAAAGAAGGAAATATTTACAAAGGTTGCTCGATCTAGCCCCACGACAGGATGCCTACGTATTCTGTAACACCCCAAAAATTTCTTATATATTATTATATCTTAAATAGTTATTTTTTAAAAAACACATTAAAATTATTAGTTTCATTAAAACCTTTTTTTAAAACTATTTGAAGTTAATTTAAAATTTAAAGTCAAGCAATTACACACTTATATTATACATTATATTACAATACACACCAATACTAATTAATTTGCCTACAGGCTTACATATTATACAAGCACCAAACCTAGATAATTATTCTTATATCACTTGCAAGACAACACCTTAGTCATAGTTATATTCACATCATTCGAAGTTAGTACTATCAAAATAAAAGTCTAGGAACGTAGAGTTATCTAGTCTACAAGCTATCCCAAAATGGTTCCTAAACTTTCCACCACTAAGAGTCATCCATCAACATGCCATTAGTGTCCATTGGGGAAATCCCCATTGACACCACTGTCTCCTAAGTATTCGGAAGGATCTTCCTCTAATTCAACACGACCATTCCTTGCAAATCCATTTTCACCTGCACCAGCATTATCATGTTGTGGAACATGTGGACCATGAACTCTAACACGTGGAGAAGGACGGTTGTGAGGCCTAGGTCCCCTATGTCTAGAAGAGGTAGAATTCTCCCCAACACTTTCTAATGTGAGTGCTCTAATCATCTTTTCCATTGGCAGTACCAATTCTAAAGTGATGTGATGTGTAATGGAGGAAACAGCTAGTCCTCTTATTCCTTCGGTAGTTCTTACATGTCCTGTAAACTTTAAAGTTTGGGCTCCTATCAATTTCCTAAACGCATCCCCTGCTCCTCGAGACACTCAATTTTCCGTGACACCGAATGATCCAAATGCCCCCATCATCATCTCAATGTAAGGATGAAATACTGTACACAAGTTTACATCGTGATGATCACACAAGGTTACAAATAATATTATACAATTATATGCAATATTTTGCTAAATAGAACATCATATATTAATTAATTCAATTTCACATATATAAACAAAATAAAGTAGTCACGTAGAATCATTTAATCACAAAAGCATTCATCCATTAAGAATATAGAATATCCTATCAACAATCACAAGAAAAATGTTAGTCATGATAAAATAAAAATCCATATTTTTATTGGTAGTATAGTGTAAATTTTTAATCATCTAGTTTGACCCTACTCCATGGAGACATCTATTTTAACATGAGCGTAAGGCTGTTTCAACTTCCATATCATGATTGTTTTGCAATGAGTAGATATCCAACTTCTACTCCAACCATTCTGGCATGAGCGCTACACCTTATTTTAGATAGTCCTGTACAGTCAGGTATCACTGTGTCGGTTATTATGATTTCCTCCGGTCAGAGTGGCTATCACTGACCATTGGTAGGAGTTCAAAACACATGTGATCCCCAGAAGGTCTGTAGTCGACCCAACCGAACCTATCCTCAGTCTTATATACGTCATCGTATTATAAGAAACAACTTGTTTTGCTCTTTAATTAAGTGGTTAGTAAATTCTTTATACATTTCTTCACTTTATTTACCACAATTAATAATCACCTCACCAATACCATTAATATCCACTTCAAAAACACATATTTGATATAAAATCTAAAATTGTCAATATCATGAGTTCCTAATTATAACTAATACTATATATACAATTATCACGTTTCTTATGCTCATCGAAACTTATTATTAGTAAATCCCCTTACCTTTGAGCTTTTCAATCTACTTGAGTAATCACTTCCCAGATACCTATTTACTCAATAACATAACTACATTTCAACTACTCATCTTAAATATTAAAAATTCTAACAAGTATTAAATTTAAAGGATAAAATAAAAGAATTAACTAATGAGCTACTTAATTTTAAACTATTCTTATACACACATACGAATTTCACATTATACGTATTTTTAAAATAAATAAATAATTTTAATTTTAATTTTCTAAGATAAATAAATAAATATTATAAATATACTGTTTATATTTAATAAAACTAAGAACCTATATTAACAACTTAATTTATTATACAGAATATGAATTAAAGTAATTCATAATTAATATTTATGTTATTTTGTTCTTTAAATAAAAACTAATATATTAATTGAAGAAACATAACTACGTATGATATATACAAAAATATTACATATCATACAATAACTAATTAATACTTAAAATTTTACTTAAAATTTTTGTAATGATAATTCTAAAAATTTAAAACTTGGTATAACATTATTACATCACTTAGTTCTAACATTTTTTTTTTAAAGAAAAATATTTCTCAAAAGAAAATGAATAGAAATCATATTTTTCATACTTATTTCCAAATAATTATATAAGTGTATATGTATCTATAGTGTCATACTTATCTATATTTATAAACCAGAATCAAAAGAAGTAATTTCCTTATCTCAGTAACTACTTCACTTGCTGCTACTACTTAGACTTAGACTTGGTTTAATTTTTTTGTGTGAGTGGTAATCTAAACATGCATTGGCTATTTATAGATGGGTTGTGTGATCTTACTTGGTGCAAATTTTGACAGCATGCCCATGTATACAGTAAAGGAAACTTTATATCACTTGGTAAACAAATGTGCACGTACCCTTATGATAAGTTATCAAACTGTAACTCTTATCCTTTAACCATTATTTACTATTATTATTATTATTATTATTATTATTATACTAATTGTAATATTTATAATAATTAATTATTATACATACTATCTATATTTATTTAATTTTTTTTTGTGATTTTCAAATATAAATATAAATATTATAAATTTGTACAGCTGAGAAATTTACGGTCTAAAATTTTCGGAAGAAGATTTTTTTTTCTTCAAATTTTCCGCAGAATATACTAAGAAATATTATGATTTATATTTAAAGTTATTTTTCATAAATTCACTCAAAAAAAATAAATTATTTAATATATACTATTAATAAAAACACGTGTAAATTATTTAGGAATAGCGATAGTAGTAATAATACTTTAAAAATTTTAGGGTGTCATATTACTACCCTACTAAAAAAAAATTCCGTCCTCGAAATTGTTTACCTTAAAGTAAATTTGGATATTGTAGTCGCATATTATCTTCTAATTCCCATGTTGAATCTCCCGTTGCTTGATCCCATACAACTTTAACCAAGCAAATTTGTTTTCCTCTCAGTTGTTTAACTCTTCTATCTTCAATCCTTACAGGAGATGTCTCGTAGGACAAGTTTTCTTTCGAAGGAACTTCGTCGAGTTTAATTATATGAGATGGATCAGGAACATATTTTCTTAGTTGTGAAACATGTAAGACATTGTGGATTTTTGAAAGAAAAGGTGGTAAAGCAATCTGATAGGTGACTGGACCAATACGACGAATGATTTGGTAGGGTCCAATGAATTTTGGAGTGAGTTTTATGGCCTTTATAGCTCTACCTACCCCAGTCGTCGATGTGACTCTCAAAAATACGTGTTCTCCTTCCTGAAATTCGAGAGGTCTTCTCCTTTTGTCGGAATAACTTTTTTGTCTACTTTGTGATATTCTCAACCTTTTACGAATCATTCTTACTTTCTCGGTTGTTTGTTGTACGATATCTGGTCCAAGCAAACTACTTTCTCCATCCTTATACCAACACAATGGTGTTTGACATTTTCTACTGTACAAAGCTTCATAGGGTGCCATTCCTATACTTGAGTGGAAGCTATTGTTGTACGTAAACTCAATCAATGGTAACAGGTCATCCCAACTCCCCCTATTGTCTAAAACGCATGCTCTCAACAAATCTTCTAGAGATTGAATTGTTCTCTCTGTTTGTCCATCTGTATGAGGGTGTAAGCAGAGCTTAACCGTAAATTTGTTCCCAAGGCCTTATGTAATCCTTTCCAAAGATGAGATGTGAATTTGGGGTCTCGGTCAGAAACAATGCTTGACGGTACTCCATGGAGTCTCATAATTTCCTTGATGTAAATCTCAGTGAGCTTTTCTACTTTATAGTTTATGTTTACAGGTAAGAAATGGGCTGACTTCGTTAACCTATCTACAATCACCCATATGGAATCATAGTTAAGTCGGGTTTTTGGAAATCCCACAACAAAATCCATCGAGATACTCTCCCATTTCCACTCTGGAATGTCTAATGATTGAAGCATACCAGCTGGCCTTTGGTGTTCAACCTTTGCTTTTTGACACGTTAGACACGATGCAACATATTCTGCCACTTGCCTTTTCATTCCTGGCCACCAAAAATTTAACTTCAAATCTTTATACATTTTTGTGGCTCCTGGATGGATACTCAACATGCTCTTATGTGCTTCATCCAAAATCTTTTTCCTTATTTCTAAATTATTTGGAATATAAACCCTCGTGTTACATCTTAGAATTCCATCAGTTCCCAAATTAAATTCAGTGGTTCTTTCTTCTCCAATCAGTTTTTTTTCTCTTGTAGATATTCATCATCTTCTTGTTGATGACGGATATCTTCCATAAAATCATTTGAAACTTTAATCATTCCTAAACAAATCTTTCCAGTGGAAAATTTCACGGCTAAACTTAGATCTCGAAACTTTTCTATCAATTCTAGTTCTTTAGCCATCATGGAAGAAATACGAATTGCCTTTCTACTTAATGCGTCTGCTACTACGTTTGCTTTCCCTGGATGATATAGTAAGGTAAAATCGTAATCCTTGAGGAATTCTATCCATCGTCTTTGTCTCATGTTAAGTTCTTTCTGGTCGGAAAGATACTTTAGACTTTTGTGGTCACTAAAGACTTCAAATGTAGATCCATACAAATGATGTCTCCAGATCTTTAATGCAAATATGACGGCAGCAAGCTCTAGGTCATGTGTTGGATAATTGCGCTCATGAGTTTTTAATTGTCTTGAAGCGTACGCCACGACCCTTTTGTGTTGCATAAGAACACAACCTAACCCTTGATGGGAAGCAACACAATATACTTCATATGGTTGTGGTAAAACTAACACTGGTGACGTTGTCAAACGGTTTTTCATTGTTTGAAAGCTTTCCTCACACTTCTCTGTCCATATAAACGGTTGATCTTTCCTTGTGAGTTGTGTTAAGGGTGCCACTATCTTTGAGAATCCTTCGATAAATCTTCGATAATATCCAGCCAAACCAACAAAGCTACGAATCTCTACATTCTTGGTTGCTCCCATGAAAGTACAACCTCTACCTTTGTAGGATCCATACTACCCCATCCTTTGTAATCACATGCCCTAAGAATTTTACTTCAAGCCAAAATCACATTTTGATAATTTTATGATAATTTCTTTTCGCGAGAATTTCCAAAACTTGTCGAAATGATCCTCATGCTCTTCGTGGGTTTTGAATAAATGAGAATGTCATCAATAAACACAATGACAAATTTATCAAGGAAGGGATGAAAATCCGTTCATGTAGTCCATGAAAATTGTTGAGCATTCGTCATACCAAATGGCATTACGAGATATTCATAATGTCCATAACGAGTCCTAAACGCCGTTTTGGAAACATCCTCGTTCTTCACTCTAATTTGGTGATATCCTGTTCTTAAATCTATTTTCGAGAAGATAACAGCCCCTCGAAGTTGACCCATCAAGTCGTCAATGTGTGGAAGTGGGTATTTGTTTTTGATTGTCACCTTGTTTAATTGGCGATAGTCCACACAAAGTCTTGAGCCTCTATCCTTTTTCTTTACCAACAACACTGGTGCTCCCCAAGGTGAAACACTTGGTCTAATAAACTGTTTTGACAATAGATCTTCAAGTTGAGCTTTTAACTCGGCTAGTTCAGTAGGCGACATCCGATATGGTGAGATAGATATTGGACCTGATCCAGGGATCAGATCAATTGAAAACTCAATATCGCGTACTGGAGGTAAACCTGTAACATCTTCTGGAAATACTCCAGGAAAGTCTCTCACTACCGAAATTTCACTCAAAATTGTGTCACTCGAAACTTCTAAGGAGGATATTAACATATCTCTTTGAGCTCCTTCTTTTAAAGAAGTTGCAACGTGACCAGCAAATATAAGTATAGAAATCTCGGGATCAGGAATTATTAAAGTTTTATGTTCACAATCTAAAAGGATATGGTTGGAAGATAACCAATCCATGCCTAAAATTACATCTAATTGTGTTAAAGGCAAACATATCAAGTCAACGAGATATTTTCTATCATGGATGACAATAGGACAATTCAAACAAATGGAATTTGTAACTATAGGTTTTGACGTAGGAGTAGAAACAATTAAATCAAAAGGTAATGAAGAAATAGGTAAGTTTAATTGTTTCACGCGATCTTGAGATATAAAAGAATGAGTTGCTCCTGAATCAAATAGTACAGTTAAAATATTACCAGACATATCACATCTACCTTGTATAATATTTTCGATCAGGAAGGCCAACACCACTTATAGTATAAATCCTTCCTTTCTCCTTTTTCCTTGCAACTCTCACATTACTCATCATTGGTTCAGCTTTCGCATCCATGCATTCCCTAGCCATGTGTCCTATCTTTCCACATTTGAAACACACTATTCCTTTCACAGGACAAGTGTTAGCTAAATGGTCTTGTTTCCCGCATTTGAAGCACTTTCGAATAGGTTCTTGATTTTGATTCCTATCTGACCCATTTCCAATTGCAGATGCAACTGGGCGATATGGTCGTTGATTCTAATCATTTCCCAAAGGTCGGGTATATGGTTTTTTGTATAATTGTTTTCCTTTTTGACTCCATCCCGAAGTTGGATACTTAGACCTAGATGGTCCCTCAACATTTCCTCGGCTGATTCCACCTTCCTTCATCGCTTCTATTTTCCTACATTTTTCCACCAGAGGTTGGAATTGACGAATCTCCAAAGGCAAGACAGATTCCTTGATGTTGTGTCTTAATCCACCCTCAAATCTTTCACATAACCAATCCTCGTCAACCTGCTCCTGAAAAAAATGAAAATATTTTGCCAACGACTCAAACTTAGCCGCATACTCTCCAATCGTCATTCCACCTTGTTTTAGGGTAAGAAATTCTTGCTCCTTTGCAGTCCTAGCACTTCTGGGAAAATACTTATCTAAAAATTTAGTACTAAATACCTCCTGTAACTTCCTGATTGTTAGCTTCAACTATTTGTTTGGCTCCTTTCCACCAATACTCTGCATCTCCGAGCAACAAATAGGATGCATAATTTACTTTTACCCCGTCTGGACACTTTAGTACATTAAAATTTTTCTCGATTTCTTGAAGCCACAAGTCAGCTTTTCTGGCTCCACATTGCCATGAAATTGTGGAGGATCATGACGTCTAAAGTCCACTAACCCTTTTGATTCAGATGCTTGTTCCTCCCTCTGTTGTTTTCGAAGATCTCTCTGATTCTTCGCAGCAGTTTGTTGTGCAA
Organism: Vicia sativa; assembly: GCA_021764765.1. Classification (NCBI taxonomy): domain Eukaryota; kingdom Viridiplantae; phylum Streptophyta; class Magnoliopsida; order Fabales; family Fabaceae; genus Vicia; species Vicia sativa. The sequence continues at coordinate 253,877,770 of CM038795.1, forward strand.
TCGAAACCGCCATGTCAGCCATTACTTGGATAGCCCTATTTATGTTATTTCCGACACCACCGTTGTTACCTTCAACATCCTTAGTGTTTATACGTGTATTTCCACGAGCCATTTGATTCCTAAAAGGAAACACCGATCAAATTTCAATAGAAATTAAAGAACTAATAGAGTATTCACACAACAAAACATAATAGACCCTAAACCCATAGTTATTCCGGAAGATCAAATCGTGCTCTGATACCACTTAATGTAACACCCCAAACATTTCTTATATATTATTATATCTGAAATAGTTATTTTTAAAAATACACATTAAAATTATTAGTTTCATTAAAACCTTTTTTTTTAAAACTATTTGAAGCTAATTTAAAATTTAAAGTCAAGCAATTACACACTTATATTATACATTATATTACAATACACACCAATACTAATTAATTTGCCTACAGGCTTACATATTATACAAGCACCAAACCTAGATAATTATTCTTATATCACTTGCAAGACAACACCTTAGTCATAGTTATATTCACATCATTCGAAGTTAGTACTATCAAAATAAAAGTCTAGGAACGTAGAGTTATCTAGTCTACAAGCTATCCCAAAATGGTTCCTAAACTTTCCACCACTAAGAGTCATCCATCAACATGCCATTAGTGTCCATTGGGGAAATCCCCATTGACACCACTGTCTCCTAAGTATTCGGAAGGATCTTCCTCTAATTCAACACGACCATTCCTTGCAAATCCATTTTCACCTGCACCAGCATTATCATGTTGTGGAACATGTGGACCATGAACTCTAACACGTGGAGAAGGACGGTTGTGAGGCCTAGGTCCCCTATGTCTAGAAGAGGTAGAATTCTCCCCAACACTTTCTAATGTGAGTGCTCTAATCATCTTTTCCATTGGCAGTACCAATTCTAAAGTGATGTGATGTGTAATGGAGGAAACAGCTAGTCCTCTTATTCCTTCGGTAGTTCTTACATGTCCTGTAAAATTTAAAGTTTGGGCGTTCCTATCAATTTCCCAAACTGCATCCCCCTGTTCCTCGAGACACTCAATTTTCCGCGTACCCGAATGATCCAGCGGCTCCCCCATCATCATTTGTAATGTAAGGGATGAAATACTCGTACACAAGTTTACATCGTGATGATCACACAAGGTTACAAATAATATTATACAATTATATGCAATATTTTTCTAAATAGAACATCATATATTAATTAATTCAATTTCACATATATAAACAAAATAAAGTAGTCACGTAGCAATGCGCTCTTCGGAGAAAATGCCTTGAACGAGGGTCTTCTGATCAAAATCTGCAAGTGCGTGTTTATGAGATAACCAAAGCTAACAAAATTTGTGAACTTTTCGCACTGGTCCCATCTTGTTTCAATAAAAAACAAGCGAAATATGATTTTTTGAAGTTCACGTAACAGATGAAAATTGCTCGGTCCAGCTCAAATTTGTGTCCGAAGAATAAAAAACTGGTCTTAAACGGTGAGGAATGAGCTCCCGAGTTGTAAATGAAATTTGTAGAAGGGTTCGATACGGAATTTTAGAAATTAGTCCCACTCAGTTTCGAGTTTCCAGCTAAGAGATATGAACTTTTTAGTGGGTAGAACACACGGTTCAGCACTAAAATTCAGTTTAATCCTCTTGAGAAATTGAATTTTTCGGGGACCTTCCTCACATAACATGCTTCCGGATTCCAAACAAAAATTGTAGATAAAAATGAGAGGGGCATGTCAGTCAAAATTCATCAGAAAATACTTGACAAGCTGTGAGATAAACTCTCTGAAGTGCCCGAAACGCACTGAAAACCCAAAATCCACTTTATTGAGAAATAAGCGAATAAATTTAGTTTTCTTGACAAAATGACCTCCAACCTGAACAAATAATTTGAAGGACATATTGATATGATTCCAGAGATTGTGGAACCAAGCCAAAATAGCTTCCTGACCAAAAAATCTTGCAAATAGTCGTATGAACTGAGAAGCATTGAATTTTGGCTCAAAATGATCTGAGATAGCTGAGACACGCCGTTTCTTTTGTACTTGGGATGTTTTGAACCTGGTAACCCCATGATCAATGATATGCATGCACCTATATGTATATTTATGCAATCAAATTATAAGCCAGAAATACGAAAAAGAAGAGGGTGAATTTTAGGGTACAACAGCTGCCCCTATTCAATCTTCTTCAACTGGAGGGTGAGATTGGCGCAAGCCTTTCGAACCAACAAGGTAGAAGATTATTGAATACTTAAATGAACTGTAAAATTCGAGCTCTGAATGCGGGCGAAGAATTATTATATTTTGAATTTTCTATTTGAACATATACACTGGAGAGACATAAGGAGGACACACTTATACCAACGAACTCGGGCATTCCGCTCACGAGAACACTTGTATTGAAGCGACCCACCAGAAATGATGAAGAGAGGACACCCATGAAAGAGCGACTCAGTAAGGATGAGAAATAAAGGAGACAAATTCATACAAACGAACTCGGGAATTTCTCTCACGAGAACAATTATACTAAAACGAACCAACAAGGATGATACACAGAGATATAAAGAGGGAAAACATATACACGCAAACTCGGGCATTCTGCACACGAGAACACTTGTATTGAAGCGACCCTCTAGGGATGATACAGAGGACACCCATGAAAGAGCGACTCACTGAAGATGAGAATAACCAATGATCTTCTGCATGAAGCGCTTGTTGATAAACAACTTCGCAGATCAAGGGTAAAGAGGACACCTGACACGGCGGGCTCAAAAAGGAGAAGGCGTCGGGCAACGACGGGCTTCAAACATAGATCCTTGACACGAAGAGCTTGTTAACTTCGCGGACCTAAACAAAGAGAACTCAATAAGGAGGAAGAACATCACTCCAATCATAGACCCTCGGCACGAAGAGCTAGTTAACTTCGCAGATCTAAGCAAATGAGAACCCAACAAGGAGGAAGAACATAGCTTCCGAGCATAGACCCTCGACACGAAGAGCTTGTTAACTTCACAGATCTAGGCACAAGAGAACTCAAAGAGAAATGACTGTTAATAGACGAACCCCAAACATAGATCCTCGGCACGAAGAGCTCGTTAACTTCGCGGATCTGAAACAAGTGAGAACTTCACATGGAGGATAAACATCACTCCAAACATAAACCCTCGACACGAAGAGCTAGTTAACTTTGCAGGTTTAAGTAAATGAGAACACCTAACCATGGTGAACTCAACAAGTAAGGAGAAACGATTGTTGATAGACGAACCCCCAAACATAGATCCTCAGCACGAAGAGCTTGTTAACTTCGCGGACCTAAATAATGAGAACTCAATAAGGAGGAAGAACATCACTCCTGACATAGACCCTCGGCACGAAGAGCTTGTTAACTTCGCATATCTAAGCAAATGAGAACACAATAAGGAGGAAGAACATCACTCCAAACATAGACCCTCGGCACGAAGAGCTAGTTAACTTCGCAGGTCTAAGAAAATGAGGACACCTGACCACGGTGAACTCAATAGGGGAAGAAGACGTCGGGCGAAGACGAACTTCAAAAATAGATCCTTGGCACAAAGAGCTAGTTAACTTCGCAGATCTAAACAAAGAGAAGACACTTGGAGACGGTGAACTCACAAGGGAGAGGACGTCGGGCGAAGACGAACTTAAAAGGGGAAGAGAAAACATCTGTACAAAGATGAACTCACTCGGGATAAGAAACATTTGTACAAAGATGAACTTACAAGGTAAAGAGACCGATCGAGAGGACTCTAACAATGATTGCCACCATGTAGGGCTTTAAGAAGGTGCATGCAACGACACAAGAACTATAATATCCCTCAGGCCAAAGGCGGGGTATAATTCTTCAAGAGTGGCAATCATCTGAATTACCACACACCAAGTATGGATACTCAAATAATTGAAAAGTAAGAAAGGTTGAATACCGACTCTTACTCACACTCTAACGACGATACAAACATGGGTAACATAACCAAAGACTTGCTACGCAAGGAAAGTCGATGACTTACTGGGGAAAGGGTAACACGACCCGACGTGACTGAGATAAAGTCACATAAGACTCCACAGGAGAGAGAATGAATTCCCATAAGACACTCAATTTGAAGTGACAAATAGGGAAGCAGAAATTCGTTGAGAAAACATCTTGAGGGTAGACCACATAGATTTTTTATTTCTTCTGGATAAATACATAATTGTCAAACACTTAATATGCATGTTTGAATTTTTATGGCGTAATGCTCCCGGTCAGTGGAATGCTACGCATTTAGGATATATGCAATGTAATGAATGCATGCTTAAATGATTAAATGAGAAGTAGTAGTATTGATGATCGGCTGTTGAGAAGCCATGAACATCCAAGAGAGAGGTACCGCTGGAAGTGGATTTTAGAGAACACTTGCAAAAATAAATTGCAATTCCAAAATGGGAAGCATCCTTCACTTGGGGAGAATTGAATTGGACTTCAACCAAAACTTGACTTCCTGGGGAGAGAGTCATTACTCTTCATAGAGGATACGGAAAACTTCTCTAGAGAATTCTCCTGCTCTCATTGGGGAATCTGGAGACTTCATGAGGAATTCCGATAGAAACTTCGTTGGGGAACACAACTTCATGGGAAAATTCGCAAATTTCTGCGAGTAACCATTAACATCTTGAATAAATCAAATGGCTTTAGACTTCATCGGGGAATCAATTCTCTTGTGGGGATATGAAGCTTTCGACCAAGAATCCAACGGGGATAACATAATAACTTTTGTCTCTAAGAATAAAGATCTCAATAGAAAGACCACACTGGGGAGACTTCGACTGAGGAATGCACATCAGTGTAGAAATACCGGCAAATGAATGATTAATCTTCACTGGGGGAGAGAAATATGATTCGGATAGAAAGCTCCACTAAGGAATACATTCAGATATCCAACTCCACTGGGGAAACAAAAATTCTTATCTCAACATGGCTGATCTGAGAACAAACACTCTCGAAGATGCTCAGAATAACTTCACACAGAAGAGTGCGACTTACACCGGGGAATAAAATCAATTGACCGGGGCATAATTCATAATGGGAACTTTGACGTGACCATGCACTATTCATTGGAGAATACGATAACAAATCATCTGTCACAACATACTCACTGGGGATATCAACCCTAAGTCAACGGTTCAAACACCATCTTCACTGAGAATAAAGGCTAGAACCCTCCATTGGGGATGAGTTAAGAATTCGATGGACATTCACCGGGGAATTTATCCTGGAATAGGTATCAATGACCTCACCGAGGATTTACTTAAGATTGGTACCCATAACTTGCACTAGGGATTATAATAATGTCAATATGTTGAAGTGTGTATCATTGGGGAACTAATCAACCCGTTAGATCCTTTTGACGATGAATTCTGCTTGAGAATCAACCTCACTGGGGATAAGCCTCAACCAACACCGATATTTATACTGGGGAGTACGAAAATATCAATATATCAAAGCATGAATCACCGGTAGCAAAATCAGTCAATCACGACCTTCTAGAAATGAATTCTGCTCTTGAATTGGCTTCACAGGGGAAGAACCTGGGTTGAGATGTACTCTTCATTGGAGAAAAGGGCCCTCCTACTGATAACCTATCACATGACTGCAAGTTGCAAGTCATAACAATATCTCCAAACACGAAGTGAATTACAGAAAGACAACTTGCCCCTGCATCTTCGGATTCTGAAAAGATTCTCCTTTGATCAACGGATTCTCTGAGAGATTGGTCAACCTTGACATAACTGCCCTATTTTAAATGAAACTTTGAGGGATATAATTCCGACTTGAATGCTTCAAATTAATCATCACCTGAGAGATTTCTGAATCTCGACACAACCTCACCGGATTAATCATCACTTTGAGAGATTGTCAAAATCTCGATGTAACTGCCCCGGTTTAATCATCCCGCACTTCACAGAGCACTAACATGTTTCCTTACCCTTCTGGGCAATCAAACACTAAGATGATCATTCTCAAAAGAGTACCATCATTGGGATATTTCCCATACTTCGCGGGGTTTTGATAATCCAATTATTCACCCCGTGCCATCAGAGAGATGAGAGACTCACAAACTTTGAAGACCAAACCTAATCAGGGTAATTGTCTTATATCTAGAATGCAAGCTAACACATAATTGTGCTTCTCAACATCATCTGCTTTGTGCTCAAGAAGACATTTTAAGTAATCAACCCCTTCGGAACATCAAAAGTGACATGCCATAGCCCAACAGAAACTTTCAGGAAATCAGAAACCAACATACAATCTATTTCAGATCATTTGACAAATTAATCTTCTTATACTCAATGGAGTAAATAGAAAGCATGCCCCTGATTATAAACACTCTTCAAAAAATGGTTCAATCCAACACATCCTTGAAGCAGTTTGTCTCTTGGGATAATCAAGTTTTTCATCTGATGCTCATTATGTAAGCTTACTAGATGTTTAAGCACTTATCCATATGCAAAGAATGTTTTATTCTATGAATGTTAATTCTAATGTGTAACACGGTGAACTGACTTTGTAGGATTTTTGTATCCAAATGTGCGGATAGCAAGAGTCGCCACCGACTTTTATTTTTATCCAATTAAGGGAAGGTAAAAGTAAAAAAGACCTTCGTTAGATTCTCGAGTTCGGAGAATGGTTATGAAAAGGGAAGGTATTAGCACCCTTTCCATCCGTAGTTATCTACGGGCTCTTAGTTGCTCTAGATCACCTTTAAAATTGCTTTTCGTGTGTTTGACAAAAATGTTTTGAAAAAGGCATTTCGCTTTGACTTTGTAATGACTCATGTAGGAGTGTATACAAAGTGTTCGGAAATGTTTCGTTTTGAAAAGAGTTTGAACTTTGAAAAAAAAGAGTGTGTGGTGTGAAAAGCATTTGATAGAGCGAGCAACTAAAAGACTTATTTACCCACCCGTAATTGGTCGTTGCATTTCACGCTCCTTTAGAATAGCGCTAGCCTTACCATTAGTTAGTAGGTAGCTCCATTCGCTGGATGTAAAGGACATTCGAAGGGACATCGGATGGTCATAGAAGGCAACTTATAGGAAGTATCCTAGCACATTCAAGGACTATCATCATTTTCGAGGCGACAATCGAGGGTCAAGATCATGTATTCGGAGGCTACATCGCGGGTCTTATGATCTTTGTATCAAGGGACTATGATGATTTGTTTGGAAGGCAACGTGCTAGAATACCTCTACGCTCGAGGGACATGACCATTTTGGATTCGCAAAGGCAACGAGAGAATTACCCTGGTGCGTGTGAAAGAAGTGTGTTGATTTCAGATATTTTATCTTGAAAATTAGTGGGCTAAGTTCATTATTATCTTGCCATACACGCCTAGTTACTAGCAATTTATAGGGTGCGGAAATTAAAATGCGGAATGCAAAACCTAATTTAAACTATTACATCCCATGGACAGTTACATTATTGAAAAAATAAAATGATAAAGAGAGAATCGTCTGAATCGGATCGACCTGTAAAGGAACGAGAAATCGGAAAATATGATGAAATCGAAATAAGAGAAAATGTTAGAAAAATGCAAATTTTAAAATAAGAAAAATATGCCATGCTGGAAATAATATAAATATGCTAAAATAATTTTTTGGGATTTTTTGGATGCAATTTAATAATTTAAAATGAATTAAAAGTGACTTAAATGTAAAATTATGAATAAAAATAAATATGCATGCAAAAATATGTTTTTTTAATTAATAAATTAAATAAAGATTTTTAGAAAACAAATGTAAAAAGAATAAATATTTTTGATAATTTTTTAATGCATAAATAAAATGTAGAAATTAATTAAAATATAATGCAAAAATATTAGAATATAATAGAAAAATGGAAAAGTTTGGGAAAAGGAGAAAAACCAAATGGTCCTGGGGAGAATCGAACCCAGGTCCTTGTCTTCACAAGCCACACGTCTTGCCAACTGAACCAAAGCGCTTCACTGTTTGGAAACCGGATCGAGTGGAAGAAAGACAAGTGTCGCTCCTCGATGCTCCGCATCACAAGCTTCATCGCCCCGATTCAAATATTTGAAGCTAGCGTCGGCTATTGTTCGACGCTAAGGTCCCTGGCAAAATCAAAAATGCAGCACACATAATATAAATAATATCTAAGACCATGGTTCGATTCCTCAAATCATCCCGAACTCAATGGTATAGGTCTTATTGTCCAATTTTTTCATTTAAGGGAAACCCTAATTCGTTCACAGAAACCCTAATCATGGTGTAACACGATTCAGGCCATGGAAATTCAATTGGCTTGCCCAGAAAGCTTGCAAACACATCACTAAACACAAAAACAACAACAAATCGAGTTAATAATGCATGAATGAAGGAATTCGAATTTTGAAATTTCAAGAACAAACCAAATTCGGATTTCGTGATTCTTGATGCTTTTTGACAATGTAAAGGTCTGGAATCACTCCTGGGGTATCAAGGAACGTGTTTGGATCCTCAAAATCAATTGAAACGAGCTGGAACAAGGGTTGCTAGAAGCTTGAAGAACACGGTTTTTTGGCTCTAGGTTAGGGTTTCTTGAGGCAATTTTTTCGTCTCTTTTTGATTTGTATGCATCAAGTATTTATATTGGATGGATTTGAGACAGTTTTTGGCAAGAATCAATCACCATTCAATGATAATCAAGATTTGATTTTTGTATAAAATCAAATTTTCAAAACTTGATCAATTCCAATCCAATCTTGCCATTTTTGTCAAATTTCAAAATTTGCTGGACTTTGGTGAGTTACTTGAGTCTCAAGGAAGGAATAAAATCAATCTTTCAATTAATTTTGATTTTATAATTTATTTTAAAATTTAATTTGTATTTAAATGAATAAATTCAAAATTAAATAGAAAAATAAATCAAAAATTCATGGCATTGGGCTTGGATATTCCTAATTGTATGAGGAATAAGTTTGGATGAAGAAAAAGAGAGCCCATTTGCAAAAAAAAATTGATTTTTAGAAGTATCTCTCTTTGTGCATTCTTTCAAAATTGCCCAACTTGTGAATGGTGTATCTTGCTCAATTTTCCACATTTTTGAGTGTTCTTGGACTTTTTAGAAAGCTCTAAGAGTCCTCTAACCAACCTTTTTGGTCTCATCTCAATTAGAGTTACCATGCTTAATATATATTCAAAACAAAAAGTTGACTTTTTGTTGACTTTGAAAATGACCTGTAATGTTTTGAGCTATACCTCTCAAATGAAGCATTTTTTGGACATTCTTGTGAGACATGAAGTTGTAGAGAATTGAATTTCCTTCAAAACAAGAGTTGGTGGAAAATTTCGAGAAAGTATGAGAAAGTTATGATCACCAAAGTTCATTGACTTTTCACCTAGAAACCCTAATTTAGAAAGTTTGACTTTGAGCAAATCTTGAGTTTTCTTGATGAATCATGATCAACCCTTGATCAAATGATGAATGTAACTTCAAAATGAGGATGTTGACCAAAAATTATGAAGTTTGATGTATGTTGACCACAGCTTGACTTTTGTCCAATACAACCGATTTTCAACCATCCGAGGAATTGTCGAGGAAACTTGACTTGTGAGGCTTGAAACTTGCCATGGAGAATCTTTGAAGCATATGAGGAGGCATGAAGACCATTAGAGATATTGGAAGTCCATCTTGACTGAGAGATACCAAACCCTAGTTTGGGTTGATTGCTAGAGAGAGTTTGTCGATCAACTCGAGGAATCCTCGAGTATGGATGTACGGAATCTCTTGAGTAGATGGAGGGCAAATTTTGGGGTATGACACTGCCCTGCTCAATCTTCTTGTACCGAAGGGTTAGATTGGCATGTGTGCCTTCGTGACCGGAGGTAGAAGATGATTGAACACCGAGTACACCAAAATTTGCACTTGGTGGATGATGCGGAATGGGCTTACAGATGCCATTTGGATACACGGGGATGAGTCGACACTAGACTCGAGAATGTCGATAGGAGAATTGACGGGATGGGCTTAAAATGCCATCCGGAAAGATCGATGCCGGGAGTGAGCCGACGCTAGGCTTTGTAGTCGCTCTCGGAAGGAGCATGGAGATGGGCTTAAGATGCCATCCGAGGAGTCATACGTTAGACTTCGTGTTCATTTTTTGAATGAAGTTATTGGTTTGCATTGATTTTAACCATATATGCAGATTCGAAAGTGAAGCATCTGATAAGTAGTCGGAGATGGGCTTAAGATGCCATCCAAGGCAACCGAGTCGCGCTGACTGTAGTTGTTGTTGATAATAAGGAATCGAATAACTCTTCGTGCCGATTACTCCGAGGGAGATTGTAGTTGGCAAAATGTGGATAGCTTCCTCAGCATCGGTGTTGATCCATTGCCTGAGGATAACCGAGATGGTCTTTCGGATAGTTTTCCGCCGGTTCGGGCTTAATCTCGACCACCGTCGGAGGACAACCAAGGAGGTCTTTCGATAGTTTTCCGTCGATTCGGGCTTAATCCTCGACCAATCGTCGGAGGACAACCAAGGCGGTCTTTCGATAGTTTTCCGTCGATTCGGGCTTAATCTCGACATGTTTCGCAAAGTGATCACACTGCTTTTGAGAAAACAAGAGAAACTTTGATAGAATATTGGTTATTTTTATGCAAAGTATGATGCATGACAGTGTATATGAATGACATATGCATGAATTATGACTTTATGAGAAATGTATGAATGATAGATGTTGTGGTATTTCAAAACATATCCATCTTGAAGAAGATGCGGATGCCTTGAAGATTTCGACTCGTTTGGGGATTGAGTAGGTGAGAACCCCGCTTTTGAAAGAGAAGAAAGATATCCGGGATTCCTCCGATGCACTATCTAACCAAGTCTTGGGCCGAGATATTGTCGAGGAAGGTAGAGATTCGGGAAGCTCGTTGTTGGAGATCTCACATATAGACCCTGCTGAGGAGAACCTGGGAGGCGATCCGCTGGGGACCTTGTATGTAGATCCCGCCGAGGAAATTTAGAGGCGCCCACTGGGACTCGAGTGTAGATCTCATGGAGAGCATTTGATAGTTGTCGGGAAACCCGTTAGAAGAGTCGAACCGCTGTAATCCCAGTCGGGGAATGAAGATGAAGCTCCGATGCACTATCTCGACCAAGTTTTGGGTCCGATCGCTACCGGGGAAAAAGGAAAGGATCGAGATACCACTGGGATAAATACTTTGACTGGGGTGAGGTGTTACCGCTGAGACCGATGTAACATTGCTTAGTTGAGTGGAATTGCCGTGGATTCCTTTTGCTCGATGGGAAGTTGTGTTGTGAGTGACACCTTTGTAGGGATCATGCTCTATGGGGAACGCTTTGGTGACTTTCGCCGTCCCATTCCCGGAGCCCAGTAAGTACTTTTGTATGTTCACTTTTCGTATGTTTGTGATTAGATTCTTATTGTCAAAGGCATATAATCATTCAAAGAAAACGTTGGACTTTATGCAAACAACCATAGTGAAAATTGTAAAGAGAAAGAATTTGTATTTATTTGAAAGGTGGCGTATGACCAAGTAGTTTTGTACACCAGAAAGGTAAAAGCTATGCGGAAACAATCTCGTTAAGTTCCAACTATGCTAGTGCTCATATATTTCAACTATCTCATCTCCTTGTTGTCAGTAGAAAGTGAGTGAATTGATCTTCGCCATTTGAATCTTGAATGCTAATAGTAGTCCGGAAGTAGGTGATCTGGAAGAGACATAGTCGTACACTTAAATCCCTAACTTTGCCTAGACCGCCTCTTTCGGTTTTCACCACCGATACCCTTTTGCCCAAGCCGCTTTTCGTGTTTTCGACGGTGTACATGTTTTGTATATATCCTTAACTTTGCCCGAACCTTTGGTTCGCCAGATGCCCTTATTTTTGCCTAGGTTCATCGACCCAGCGGGTCTCTTTATGCGTAGTATTTTTGACTATGTCTGCTCACGGGTGTGGGAAATCTTCACCATCCATGGTGCTAAGTATCATAGCTCCGCCGAAAACACTTTTGACTACAAATGGTCCCTCATAGGTGGGAGTCCATTTGCCCTTGGGATCACCTTGTGGAAGAATGATGCGCTTGACTACTAAATCACCAACTTGGTAGACTCGGTGCTTGACCTTCTTGTTAAATGCTCTAATCATTCGCTCGATAAACTGTCCATGGCGTATGGACGCGAGTCGCTTCTCATCAATCAAATTAATCGGTCAAGGCGAGTCTGACCCAATCGCCTTTGCTAACTCGCCTCCGAGGACTCTAGTTGAGGGTATCTGAACCTCGATGGGTAAGACGACTTCCATACCGTATACGAGAGAGAAGGGGGTTGCCCCTGTGGATGTTCGTACGGTAGTGCGATAACCATGAAGATCAAATGGTAACATCTCATGCCAATCTTTGTAAGTCATGTCATCTTCAGATAATCTTCTTAATGTTCTTGTTGGCGGCTTCCATCGCGCCATTCATCTTAGGCCGATAAGGAGAAGAGTTATGATGTTTGATCTTGAACGCATGCGAGTTCGGATCATCTTGTTGTTGAGATTGGAACCATTATCCGTGATAATCCTTTTCGGAGTGCCATACCGATGATAAGGTTATGTTTGATGAATCGAGCCACAACATTCTTGGTAACAGATGCGAACGAGGCTGCTTCTACCCACTTGGTGAAATAGTCAATTGCCACAAGGATGAAACGATGTCCATTGGAAGCTGTGGGCTTGATTTCTCCGATCATGTCAATGCCCCACATTGCAAAAGGCCAAGGAGAGGTAAGAACATTCGGGTACCGAGGTACGTACTTTGTCCGCATAACCGCACTTGTGACAAGATCGAGCATAGCGGTGACAATCGCTTCCATGGTGGACCAATAGTAACCCGTTCTCAAAATCTTCTTAGCCATGGTGTGTCCACCGGAGTGAGTACCAAATGCTTCGTAACTCTTCCATGATACGCATTCTTTTCCGTCTACGCAATGAGTAAGCACAAGTCGTGGTTGCGCTTGTATAAGATGTCAGAAAGAATTTGATGCGAATCTTCTCATGAACTTCTTATCATTGATGCCTCTGGATATTCCCGAGCCTCAAGATACCTCTTCACATCGTAGTACCAAGGTTTCTCTTTTGTATCAAGCTCATAACAATACGTTGGTTCGTCAAACTTCTCAATGATGATCTGGGGAGCCTCGTTGTCCCATCTAACCTTGAACATAGATGACATAGTAGCTAACGCGTCCGCCAACTGATTCTCTTCTCGTGGAATATGATTGAAAGTAATCTCTTCGAAGTAGGGGATTAAACTCGTAACATGCTCGACACGGAATGAGATTCGGATGCTTCGATCCCACTCGCCTTAATCGACCGATCACTAAAGCCGAGTCTCCATACACTTGTAAGAACTTGATTCTAAGTCAATAGCAGCTTTAAGACCCATGATGCACGCTCAGATTCGCCATGTTGTTAGTGCAATCAAACATAATGGCGGTGAAAGGTGTATGTCCGCGTAGGGATGTAATGATGGCGCCAATGCCATTGCCAAGCGCGTTTGAGGCTCCATCAAAGACCATGGTCCATCGGGATCCTTGTTCGTGTCCTTCGTCTGGCCCGGTTCTTCACAATCAGTAATTAGTAAAACATCTTCGTCTGAAATTGAATCGCATAGATCGATAGTCATCTACGGCTTGATGAGCCAAATGATCGCTACTACACTTCCTTTGATCGCTCGAGAAGTGTACCGATGTCATATTCGGTCGATCATTTGCCATCTTGCTATTCTTCCGAGAGAGCTGGTTTCTCAAATATGTATTTTATGGATCCATCTTAGAAATCAACAAGGTAGTGTGAGTCAACATATACCGCCTTAGTCGGCGAAAGCCCAAGTTAAAGCGTTGCAAGTTTTCTCGAGTGAGTATCTTGTTTCACACGGTAAACTTTTGCTAAGGTAGTATATTGCATGCTCTTTTCGACTGCACTCGCCATGTTTCCCCAACACACACCCCATTGAGTTCTCTAACACCGTACATGATGAGAGGTCTTCCTTCGGCAGCATCAGATAGGAGGATTCAAGGTACTCCTTGATTTTGTCAAAAGCGATCCGCAATCGCGCTCCATTCCACTACTTGATCTTTCTTAAGTAACTTGAAGATTGGCTCACAAGTAGCGCTAGGTGTGCAATGAATCTGCAATGTAATTTAATCGCCCAAGAAACCTCGACTTCCTTCTCAAGGGGCCCGCATCTCTTGAATGGCTCTAACCTTGGCGGGTCAAGCTCAATACCTTTTCCATCGACGACAAACCCTAGGAGTTTACCGGATCCGACTCAAAGGTGCACTTGTTGGGATTCGCCTCAATCAGACTTCTTCAATCGTCGAATAGTTTCGCAAATGATCTAGATGTTCTTCACCGTGAGCGAGCTATCATGTCGCCGAGACCTCTATCTCGTGATTAATCATGTCATGAAATAATGTCACCATAGCACGATAAGTGGCGCCGTTCTTCATCCGAACGGCATAACCTTGTAGCGTAGTGCCCCACTGTAACAAAAGTAGTCTTCTTCCATGTCTTCGAGAGCCATTTTGATCCGATTGTAATCAAGAAACCATCCATGAAGGAGAAAACCTTATGCAGCGGTGTTGTCAACCGTAACATCAATATGAGGAAGTGGAAAATCGCTTCGACTTGCTTTGTTCGATCTCCGTAATCCACACACATTCGCATTTTGCCATCCTTCTTAGGTACGGGTACCACATTTGCAACCCATGGGATAAGAGGTGATGCTAAGAAACCGGTTGAATCGCTTCATAACTTCGGCTTTGATTTTCTCTCGACATTTCAGACGATGCGATTTAACCTTCGCTTCACCGAGAAAACCTTCTTTGTCGGCAATCGTGTACCACAATATCAATGTCCAAACCGCATGTCTTCGTATGACCAAGCAAAACCTCAATATAGTCTCGCAGATCCGAACCAACCTTTCTTTGACACTCAAGACCCGCTCCTATCTTGATCTTTTCTGCCTTCGCAAGCACTCAAATTCACAACCTCAACTTGCTCTTCATGTGGTCAGTATAACTCGATCTTCTTGTCAGTAGTACCGACAAGTTCTCCGGCACTTCACAATCTTCCTCACTTTCGCCTTGGCTTGGTAGATCGGATTATCAAGTCATATTTAGCAATAGCATAGTTATTAACGAGATTCGAGTGATTCTGCAGTTGTATCACGTGTGTGTAAGAACACATAGCTTTTTGAAGGGGTGATAAAGTAAAAGAAAACAAACACAATTGAATGCAAAAGTCCAACGATTTATTGAATGAAAATACGCAAACAACAGATAATAACCCTCGCAAACGAGCCATGATGCCCCGGGCAAGGCACTAGGCTTTAGAGTTTATTGTTCAAACATAAAGAAATACGAAAAGCAAAACAAAACAAGAGCAATTACTCGACTAAAGGATATTGGTATGACGCCTTCGCCTTCCAATTGTCGAGCCCATGATCCGAGTTGGAAGATCCACTTGCGTCGAAGCTTGTCGTTGTCTTCTATAGCATGGATTCCACTGGCCGATGCGGAAAGGAAGTTGGCCGCGCGCTCGCGCGTATCATCTTCTGACCCTTGATGGTGAAGCCTAAACCGGTCTTGTCAGATTTGAAAGGAAGATCAGGGAGCTGTCCCTAAATAGCACTACCTTGTTCAACAGCAGCTTGAGCATCTTTCAGCGAGGCCATTCTAGGCGGAGCTTTAGCAACTTCAGGAGCGACAGGAGAGTCAACAGGCATGACTCTGGGTATTGTTTCAAAAGCTTGACAGGGAGTCTCAAAGAATTCACCCTCCATCTCAAGGTATCGGAATGATTGTAGATGACTGACCATATACTCTTCTTCACCACATACTGTAACAACCTTCCTTTCACCGGTACTTCTTTCGATGTAGGTAGAGGTACACCGCCCCATGTATCCAAGGGCCCAAGTAGGTAAGAATCGGACGGATGTCCATGACAAAGAAAGTGGAGTCAAAAGTCCGGAACCGACTTTAACAGCAGAGTGAGCTCTCCAAGTACTGTTCGCTTAGAACCATCAAAAGCTCTCACAATAATGTCACTGGGTCTCAGAACCAACCCTTCGACATCGAGTTGATCAAAAGCAGTCTTCGGTAAGATATTCATAGCAGAACCGGTATCCACTAAAACATGAGACAGGGTAACGCCCTTGCATTCAACAGAGATGTGCAAGGCTTTGTTGTGTTTCTTTCCGGCAGGAGTCAAATCAACATCAGAGAAGCCTAGGCCGTTGTTGGCAGCCAGGCTAGCGATACAAACTTCAAATTGGTCAGTGGTAGTGTCTTGCGGCACATGAGCATTCTTCAGAAACTTTACCAAGGCGTTAGCATGAGCCTCAGAGCACAAGAGCAGAGCAAGCATGGAGATTTTGGACGGAGTCTGTCCCAATTGTTCCACAACATTGTAGTCACTCTTCTTGATAATCTTCGTAATTTCCTCCATTTCTTGTTTGAGGTGTCTTCGAACTTCCTTTGGTACTTCGTTGAGGGATGAGCCACCGTTCTTCCCTCTAGCTTGAGGAATGGATTGAATAGTGGAATGCGAGCCGGAGTCGCGTGTCTTTTGGAGGAGAGATATCTGAGAGAAAACTCTTCCGGTTCGGTCACCTTACTTGATCCTGATGTTGTCAATGTTAGGAATGGTAGCTTCAACCGTAAGATCTTCAATGGTCGAGGGTCTTGCTTGACGCCATGATAGTAAACATCGCCCATAATTCCAAAGGATAGCCTTGTCGAGGAATATGGAACTGGTCTTGGAGAAGTGATGATGAGAGGTGCCACTCTAGGCACGGATCGCAGAGGAAATCCTTATTGTATTAACATCAAGATAATCTTCGGGAAATCGTCACCCCATCCGTCGCTTTAACATCTTCAATAGGAATCTTGTAGCTCTCGTGAACTGTACTTCACCATGTAATCATACTTTCCACTGGCTGCCCCAAGGTATCCCACAGATGGTACTGTTCATTCGCATTGTCAATCTTCAACTTAGACATTTCTTCACACGCTTCGCAGTGTGGTTTCGTAAATAGTATCTCACGGTTGTCCATCATGCATCGAACACGCTTCTCAACCAAGCACAACCATCGGTGCAATGGGCACCAACGAATTCTCGGGCATCCTGGTTGACACCGCCAGCAAATTCTTAATACCATCGAGGAATGGTCAAGTCATCTATGTTGAAAACATAAGTATCATCACCAACAAAGATTGGAACTCTTGTCATGGTTAGGCATAGGCGTGTTGATCACATTCGAGTCTCAACAGAGGATCAAATTCAATCGCTTAGCTTCAATCATATCTTGAATCTTGTTCTTCGAGCCCAACAATCATCAAGATTATGTCCTGGCTATTGGAATGGTAAGCACACTTAGCATTAGGATTGTACTGGAGAGGAAGTGTTGACATTCTAGGAGGATCCTCAAGCAATCACTCGCTTTCAACATGTGTTGCAAGGCTTGACAAAGGCATGTTGATCTTTAAACCGCTTCGTGGCGCTGCTCGTTACGCTGCTGTCTCGCCGAGGTTGGCCGATGTAGGATGGAGATCAAACCGCCCTACGATTGAGCACGGTCGGTCTTGGCTCGGCTTTTCTCGACCATACACGATTGGCTTCTTTCTTACCACCAAAAGATCTCTTCGCATTTGAAGATGTCTACCGAATCTTCCCACTTGATACCACCAATATCATTGTCAATATCACTCTGAATCCTATCAAGAATTTCCAATCGATGATTGAAGAATGGGCCCGCTGTTCCCATAAACATATCAACCAACTCCCTATTGGACAAGGGTGGTTGAACTCCTGCTAGATCTCTCCACTCGAGCATACTCCTTGAACTTCTCATCACGACCCATAGACATGCTTTTAGTTGTATGCGAGTGGGTGTCAATTCAAGATTGTACTCATATCGTCAGAAAGCATCACCAAGTCACCCAAGTATGGATACGGTCATTCTCTAACCGATAATACCACTCCAATTGAGTTCGGACAAACTCTCTTGAAAATAGTGCATCCACAACTTTCTCATCACGGGGATTGATCTTCGGACATAGGACTTCAAATGCAGCTTAGGGCAAGACATGCCATCATACTTAGCAAAAGTTGGAACTTTGAACTTGGGAGGAATCACAACACCGTGGACAAGACTTAGATCATCAAAATTCAGCCCGACATCTTAAAGTTTTCCACAAGATTCAGACGATCTTCAAGTTGCTTGTACTTGTCATCTTCATTAGAGTATTGGCCATCATCATAGTTCTTCTCAAGCTCAGCCGATCGCCTTCACCATCACCCTTGTTACTTTCCTCGATGGACACTTCCTTCGAGAGCTCAATACGGCGACCACCTTAGGACCACCTTTGCGGCCGCCCATGTTGAGGAGACCAACAACCTTCTTCTTCTTGTTGATGAGCTTCTTCAAATCTTCTTGGCCTTGGACCAAGCGGTGAACATCCTAAACCGAGCATTCTAAGCTTGGAGATCTTTGATCTGTTCAAGAGCCATTTCGCTAAAATAAATAGCGAGCAAATGAGAAAACCAATCTCCAATGTACCGTGATGCAATGTTATGCTATGCTATGCAATGTTTATGCGAATGCAATGCAATGTTTTCAAGGACCTTAGAGATTTAAATTTGTTAAACAAGCAATGAACAAACATTTATTAGTACTTTTTCATTATTCTTTTCTTTTAAGTACAAGAGATAGTTCAAAATAATAAAAGAAAACATATAAATCCTAAAGCTCTAAGTCTCCCATGGTGCTTCCTCTTGGTGCCGATGTGCGTTGATGTTTCGCTCCTCGTGAAGTAGCTTAGTCAACTCTAGCACTTTCTTCTCACTTGCATAACATCGAGCCTCAAAGGTATCCCTCTTTCTTTGAGTGAATCCGGATCTCTTCAAGTCTTCAAAATCGGTAGGCATGTCGGGATGGAGAACAAGATAGGTACGTCACCTATAGCAACAGTTCCATAATTACGGTAACAGCGTGAATGGCATCATGAGGTTTTGAGCTCGAGCTCGCACCCATTTGAGGTAAGGTTCCCAAGGAATGGAGTTCGGTGCCCCAAAGTCTTGGTATCGTCTTCTTTACCATGCCCCAAGCGTATAAACCTTCGCTTGATCGAGATCGTGATTGTAGTCGAACACAACATCTTGGAGAAGCATATCATGTGGATCATCTCTTCGGGAAAAACCAAACTGACGTAGAGCTAAGGAAAGGTTGTAAGTAATACCTCCCCTTATACCAAGGAGTGGTACATTAGGGAATTCTCCACAACGCTCGATGAATGTGAAGTCCTTTTGAGAGAAAAGACTCCAACGGATATCTGAATGAGAGAGTGACATCAACCTTTGAGACCATCTCAACCTTTGTTCATTCTTCAAAACTGATGGAGGAAGGTGCGAAATAAACCACCTGGAAAGTAACGGTACACAACACATGAGAGTTCCTTTTCTTTTAGTAGTACGAGTGTGGAGAGAATGTAGGATGTCTCCAAGTAAAGTAGGCACAGGATTACAGGTAAGAAACAACTTGATGGCATTGATATCTATGAATTGATCCGAGTTAGGAAATAGAACCAAACCATAAATTAATAAGGCCACAACGTTTTCAAATGCATGGAAACTCATAACTTTGAGGAATTCTCGGGCTTTCTTAATTAGGAACTTGGAAAGTAAACCCTTAACTCCACTTCTAGTTTCCCAATTGGCTTCAATGTCTGAGCGCTTAAGATGTAAGGCGGATGCAATGTCTTTGTACCTAGGAACCTTTTCTAGACCGGTGAATGGCATTTGGTCAAGAATAGGTATCCCAAGTAGCTTAGAGAACTCTTCCAAAGTAGGAACCAACTGATAATCTGGGAATGTAAAGCAATGGTGTTTGGATCAAGAACTGAATAGGACATGCATCATATCTTCTTCAAAACCGAGATAACCAAATCAAGTAGATAACCATGTCTTTTGATGAACCGAGCATGGTCGGAATTTCAAACCAATTCTTTGAGTGAGAAGGGATACCCATGAAGTTGATTCGGATAGTCTTTCTAGAAGCCATAATCCCTACAAAACAGAGCAAAGATAAATCCCTAGGTCCTTGAAATAGTTAGAAATGATATGCAAATGCGAATGATGTCATGATGTCATGTTTAGCACACACAAACAATTCACACAATGAGCCTAGGTTTAAGGCTTGCATGAGGTATAGGTGATTACCCCACCAAAAGTTTGAGTTGGTTCATCCTGTCCTATAATAGTAACCGGTTCTAGGAATCTCACATCATTGATCTTTCTCGAGGCGCTTATTTCAATACGACTACCAAGTGGTCGATCGAAAATGTCCCAAAAGTCGATCTCAATGAGCGTAGCATCAAGTATCAACCAACCTCGGTCTACACCAAAGCCGGCCATCTCACTACCTTCTAATGGCCAAGATGGGTCAATTAAGGTTCTAAAAGTTTAGTTAGCGCTTGATGACACCACGCAGAAGCCAAATACTATCTTCAACTTGGGAATGAAGAGTATCGGGACAACCAAAGTGTCACGCTAACGTAGCCATCATGTTGACCGCTTAGTTATACGTCTAGCGGTCGCGATGATCTAATGCTACTTACCTAAAAGGAAACCCGGATCCGGGTGTAGGATCCCCCACAAATATAATACCCAAGCAACCCTTAAAGATAAAGCATACAAGTCAAACAAAAAAGCAATAAAAGTTATCTAGAAATCCCTAAGGCAATTCTCTCTTTAGGATTCTCCCCAGCAGAGTCGCCAGTTCTAACACGGTGAACTGACTTTGTAGGATTTTTGTATCCAAATGTGCGGATAGCAAGAGTCGCCACCGACTTTTATTTTTATCCAATTAAGGGAAGGTAAAAGTAATGAAAAAGACCTTCGTTAGATTCGAGTTCGGAGAATGGTTATGAAAAGGGAAGGTATTAGCACCCCTTTCCATCCGTAGTTATCTGGCTCTTAGTTGCTCTAGATCACCTTTTAAAATTGCTTTCGTGTGTTTGACAAAATGTTTTGAAAAAGGCATTTCGCTTTGACTTTGTAATGACTCATGTAGAGTGTATACAAAGTGTTCGAAATGTTTCGTTTTGAAAAGAGTTTGAACTTTGAAAAAAGTGTGTGGTGTGAAAAGCATTTGATAGAGCAAGCAACTAAAAGACTTATTTCACCACTCGTAATTGGTCATTTTCGTACTTCGTTCCTTTAGAATAGCGCTAGCCATACCATTAGTTAGTAGGTAGCTCCATTCGTTGGATGTAAGCGGGACATTCGAAGGGACATCGGATGGTCATAGAAGGCAACTTGTAGGAAGTATCCTAGCACATTCAAGGGACTATCATCATTTTCAGGCGACAATCGAGGGTCAAGATCATGTATTCGGAGGCGACATCGTGGGTCTTATGATCTTTGTATCGAAGGGACTATGATGATTTGTTTGGAAGGCAACGGTGCTAGAATACCTCTACGTTCGAGGGACATGACCATTTTGGATTCAAAGGCAACGAGAGAATTAACGGGGTGCGTGTGAAAGAAGTGTGTTGATTTCAGATATTTTATCTTGAAAATTAGTGGGCTAAGTTCATTATTATCTTGCCATACACGCCTAGTTACTAGCAATTTATAGGGTGCGGAAATTAAAATGCGGAATGTAAAGTGCGGAAAGGTAAATGTCCTACGCTATTACATGGCTTTGGGGCAGATACATAATTTAAACTTGCGGAAAATAAAAACCTAATTTAAAATATTACATCCCATGAACAGTTACATTATTGAAAAAATAAAATGATAAAGAGAGAATCGTCTGAATCGGATCGACCTGTAAAGGAACGAGAAATCGGAAAATATGATGAAATCGAAATAAGAGAAAATGTTAGAAAAATGCAAATTTTAAAATAAGAAAAATATGCCATGCTGGAAATAATATAAATATGCTAAAATAATTTTTTGGGATTTTTTGGATGCAATTTAATAATTTAAAATGAATTAAAAGTGATTTAAATGCAAAATTATGAATAAAAATAAATATGCATGCAAAAATATGTTTTTTTAATTTATTAAATTAAATAAAGATTTTTAGAAAACAAATGTAAAAAGAATAAATATTTTTGATAATTTTTTAATGCATAAATAAAATGTAGAAATTAATTAAAATATAATGCAAAAATATTAGAATATAATAGAAAAATGGAAAAGTTTGGGAAAAGGAGAAAAACCGAATGGTCCTGGGGAGAATCGAACCCAGGACCTTGTCTTCACAAGCCACACGTCTTGCCAACTGAACCAAAGCGCTTCACTGTTTGGAAACCGGATCGAGTGGAAGAAAGACAAGTGTCGCTCCTTGATGCTCCAGACCGCGCGCGAAGCTTCATCGTCCCCGATTCAAATATTTGAAGCTAGCGTCGGCTATTTTTCGACGCTAAGGTCCCTGGAAAAATCAAAAATGCAGCACACATAATATAAATAATATCTAAGACCATGGTTCGATTCCTCAGATCATCCCGAACTCAATGGTATAGGTCTTATTGTCCAATTTTTTCATTTAAGGGAAACCCTAATTGCTCACGAAACCCTAATCATGGTGTAACACGATTCGCCATGGAAATTCAATTGGCTTGCCCGTAAAGCTTGCAAACACATCACTAAACACAAAACAACAACAAATCGAGTTAATAATGCATGAATGAAGGAATTCGAATTTTGAAATTTCAAGAACAAACCAAATTCGGATTTCGTGATTCTTGATGCTTTTTGACAATGTAAAGGTCTGGAATCACTCCTGGGGTATCAAGGAACGTGTTTGGATCCTCAAAATCAATTGAAACGAGCTAGAACAAGGGTTGCTAGAAGCTTGAAGAACACGGTTTTTTGGCTCTAGGTTAGGGTTTCTTGAGGCAATTTTTTCGTCTCTTTTTGATTTGTATGCATCAAGTATTTATATTGGATGGATTTGAGACAGTTTTTGGCAAGAATCAATCACCATTCAATGATAATCAAGATTTGATTTTTGTATAAAATCAAATTTTCAAAACTTGATCAATTCCAATCCAATCTTGCCATTTTTGTCAAATTTCGAAATTTGCTGGACTTTGGTGAGTTACTTGAGTCTCAAGGAAGGAATAAAATCAATCTTTCAATTAATTTTGATTTTATAATTTATTTTAAAATTTAATTTGTATTTAAATGAATAAATTCAAAATTAAATAGAAAAATAAATCAAAAATTCATGGCATTGGGCTTGGATATTCCTAATTGTATGAGGAATAAGTTTGGATGAAGAAAAAGCAAGCCCATTTGCAAAAAATTTGATTTTTAGAAGTATCTCTCTTTGTGCATTCTTTCAAAATTGCCCAACTTGTGAATGGTGTATCTTGCTCAATTTTCCACATTTTTGAGTGTTCTTGGACTTTTTGGAAAGCTCTAAGAGTCCTCTAACCAACCTTTTTGGTCTCATCTCAATTGGAGTTACCATGCTCAATATATCTTCAAAACAAAAAGTTGACTTTTTGTTGACTTTGAAAATGACCTGTAATGTTTTGAGCTATACCTCTCAAATGAAGCATTTTTTGGACATTCTTGTGAGACATGAAGTTGTAGAGAATTGAATTTCCTTCAAAACAAGAGGTGGTGGAAAAAATTTCTGAGAAAGTATGAGAAAGTTATGATCACCAAAGTTCATTGACTTTTCACCTAGAAACCCTAATTTAGAAAGTTTGACTTTTGAGCAAATCTTGAGTTTTCTTGATGAATCATGATCAACCCTTGATCAAATGATGAATGTAACTTCAAAATGAGGATGTTGACCAAAAATTATGAAGTTTGATTGTATGCTGACCACAGTTGACTTTTTGTCCAATACAACTGATTTTCAACCATCTGAGCACTTGTCTGAGGAAAGTTCACTTGTGAGGCTTGAAACTTGCCATGGAGAATCTTTGAAGCATATGAGGAGGCATGAAGACCATTAGAGATATTGGAAGTCCATCTTGACCTGAGAGATACCAAACCCTAGTTTGGGTTGATTGCCTAGGAGAGAGTTTGTCTGATCAACTCTTGAGGAATCCTTGAGTATGGATGTATGGAATCTCTTGAGTAGATGGAGGGCAAATTTTGGGGTATGACATAATGCAAATCATATACTTGTCTTAAAATTAAAAACATTTATTGAAAAGATGTCAAAACATCGAATTTTTGTTCAAAGAAAGTAAGAAGATGGAGTGATACCAACTCAAAAATTTGGCAAGCCTCCTAGGAGTCAGGATACCGTACTCTCATCACAGTTTAGCTTTCAATTAGGACTTTCAAGGGTTGTAAGGTGGCCTGGTTCACGGTTTTAGGAAAAAAAGGATTTAAGGCTCAAAATATTTGGTGCCCACCCATTCTTCGTGATGTTCTCCATTCCTACGTTCAATTAACTCAATATGAGCACCCATCTTTCACAGGGAGTTTACAATAATTGGGGAACCAATGAGGTATCTTCTTTTCGGACATGGTAGTCACTCACCTCTTTCATTTAGTATTTGATTGTTCACGTTAAAAGGTGACGCGCTAGAGGATGCGAACGTGAGTTCGGATTCTCTGGCTCGAAACGATTTAAATCTTTTGATTTGTTTATAAAGATGCCGCGAGCATCAAGCTTTATTATTTTCAACACAAGAAAGATGATTTAATGATTATGAAAAAGGGGAAAGCTGAAATACCCTCAATTGATATTGGTATGCGTAACGACTAGCGCAAACTAGACGCAACGCATTGGGGAGATTCTGAGTAAGGGGGATTGTTATATAAAGGGAATAGATGGAGCACCCTAAATATATATAGTTATCTATAGCTTTATATATGAATATATTTGATATGTTTGTGTGTTTTAATTGCTATTTCTATGATTGGGAAAGTTTCTCCTTTGGGATTTTAAGAAAGATAGATTATGAAGGATTCTAGGTTTTGTTATTATTGTGCTCGCAAAGATCTGTGGATCTTCTGCATACATATCCCCTAGTGGGAATCAGAGCATTTGTAGCTCGGATCTAAAGGGATCTATGGTTTGTTTGGTCTGAGGGAGAAAGAAATTTGCTCGGCAAGGATGAGACCTTGTGCCTACGTATTCTCAAAAGGATGTTGAGAAAGTCAGAGCAATCGTAGTTCCCACTTATGCTAGTGGAAAGCAACGGGATGTTAGTAAGAGACAGACAAATGTCATCTTGATGAAAAATGTATCTAATCTATTTCACCACATACATTTTTGAAAAGTTTGATTGATTAAAATCTTTCATCGTAAGTATTAGGTGTTTTGCTTGAGTGTACAAGCGTTACCACTTACATGTTTAAGAAAGATATTTTGAAAAAGATGATTGAATCTTTTAACTGTAAGCATTGGGTGTTTTGCTTGAGTGTACAAGCGTTACCACTTACAATTAAGAAATATGTTTTTGTTTGAAAATAGTTTGAAAAGAGTTTGAAAAGTTTTTGATTGTATGTGATGTGATAGATGAGATACTTCTTCTATAGAGATGATAGATGTCTAAATCTCGAGGAGAAATTGATTGGATTAAGGGATGCTTTTAAGAAGCCCATGGGTCCTTGTATTGTTAGCCCAAGAGGAGGCATTCCGAGGGTCATCGAGGGTCATCGAGGGTCCTTGTATGAAGCTCAAGAGGAAGCTATAGGGTATGGCTGGCTTTGTGTTAAAAGGGATTTCACCGAGAAACCATCCTTTTTTTAATAAGACCAATTTCACCGGGAAATTTTACTCTCTGGGGATTTGAAAGTGATTTCATCGGGAAACCATCCTTTCAGGGTTCTATCTTAGCGTGGGTGATTCTTTGTATTGGAAGCCCAATAGGAGGCTGTTAAGAGATTTCCTATCTCTTTCATTGTATGATGCCCAAGAGAAGGCTAAACTCAATGAGGAGTTCTTTTGAACGAAGCCCAAGAGGAGGCTGACTCAACAGGGGAGTGTTGTCTTATATGAAGCCTAAGCGGAGGCTAAACTCTGTGGGGAGAGTTTCTTTGTACAAAGCCCAAGAGAAAGCTAAACTCAACTGGGGATGAGTTGTCTTGTATAAAGCCCAAGCGGAGGCTAACTCATGCTGGTGATGAATTGTCTTGTACAAAGCCCAAACGGAGGCTACAACTGTGGGGAACCTATTGGTTAGACTAATTGTTATGTTATAGTTAGACAGTTGTATAAACAAGTGTGTGTGTGTGTGTGATATGTATTCACAGGAGTTTATGAAGGAAATATAAACAATGCAATGATGTTTATTTACAGCAGTTTATGAAATATAAACAAGTGTCTGTGAAACGAACGTTTAAAACGAGCGTAACTTGATCATTTACAAGTTTGAACTGTGTACAAGGAAGTGAATATGTACACGAACGAGTATTTATGTACAGAGAGAGATGAATGTACATAGGAGGGTTGGGACTTACACCATAAGGGAGGCCCATTGGTTTGAAAGCAGTTTCACAGGGAATAATGTTCCTTTCAATACCAAGGGTATTCAGCGTATATACAGACGAAACAGAAACGACTGATCAAAGTTTATCTGTAAAAGGTATCTGTATTATGTACAGAAAAAAGTTTTGTATGAAAAGAAATTGATATGTACAAGGAAAAGATGTATGTACATAAAGAATGTTGGTTTGTGTATACACAAGTCAAATGAAAAACAAACGATCGAAGTTTGTCTGTACTTGAGTATAAAAATATATGTGTTATGTACAGATGAAAATTGTATGTGTTTGAAGAGTTTTTGATATGTACAAAGAAATATTATGTACATAAAAGAATTTTATGGGACTTACACCGTGAGTGGGGCCCATTGGTTTGAAAGCAGTTTCACAGGGAATAATGCTCCTTTCAATACCAATGGTATCGGTGTATAAACAAACAAATGAAAACAAACGAAAGAAATTTGTTTATGTTTGAATATTGACAATGATGATTTGAGTATGTACAAGTAAAACTAAATATGTACATAAAAGGGTTGGGACTTACACCATAAGGGTGGCCCAAAATCGATTGAGAAATTCAAGAGAAAACGAATTTGATTTTATCGTTTAAATCGGATCGATCGTGGTAAAAAATGAAAGTTTTGATGAAATGTTTTTGAAAAATGATTTGAAAATTTTTTTGAAATGTGAGGTTCATTTATGAGAAGTTTTGAAAAAAAATCGGAAGTCGAAAACCTGAAAAAATTCACTTTAAAAAGAGGTTTGAAAAAGTGTTCAGAACATCGTTTTCGGCTCGATTAAAATATGATCAGATGAAAGTTTTTTCTGAAAATTTTTGCACTATCATAAAATAAATGTATTTATTGACAAGTGTTTAAAAAATCACCTTAAAATAAGGAGTTTTGATTGGTCAAAAAAATTGTGAAAATTTTATGAAAAAAACATGAAAAATTGGAAAGTTTGAAAAAAAGAATGGTCCTGATGGGAGTTGAACCCATGACCAAAGGGGTAAACACGTGGCAGAGAGGACTAAAGGCAAAGAGGCTACCACTGAGCCAAACGCGCGCTGGTGTTAGTGGACTCAGAACACGTGTAGGCAAAGTGTTGGAACATTTAAAAATTCAAAAATGAAGAACACGCGCGCAGTGTTCTTCGTGGTTTTGATCTTCGCCACAAATTCAAGCTCAAATCTTTGTTTCTCAACGAAATTGAATGAAATAAAATCAAACTTGCTCGGTTTTTCATCACGAACATGAATATGATTAATTGTATTTATATTAAGCCTAGCATGTTTGATTTGGAAACACTATGAACCCTAAAACTGAGAATTCAAATTAAATTATGTATGAATGATGATTCCTTGATTTTATTGAGGGTTTATGATCGTTATGTGTGCAAAACAAAACGGCCATGAGTTTTTTTCAATTGATGCAAGGAATCATAGAGTTCGAATTTGGTGTTCATACCTGTGAAAGTGAGAATCGAATTCGCAAGAGTGTTTCCGAGAGTTTGTCAGGATCATTTGAGCACCATCGGCATGTATGGAAGTGTGAATGGTATGCTTGCTTCAAATCACCTCAAATCGCTCCAGCCAAGTCCACCTGCACAACTCGAAATAGAAACTCGAATTGATGGAAAACCGTTCTGATTGTTGTTTATGTTTTGAATCATCCCTATGATGTATATTGAAGGTGTTAGAATGATTAGAACATGATTTGATCAAGTCTAGCTTCAAATTCGATCCATAAGGCACTTTTGGAAGTTTGAAAGCA
Source organism: Vicia sativa (assembly GCA_021764765.1). Lineage (NCBI taxonomy): Eukaryota > Viridiplantae > Streptophyta > Magnoliopsida > Fabales > Fabaceae > Vicia > Vicia sativa. The sequence continues at coordinate 253,906,086 of CM038795.1, forward strand.
TGAAATGTGAAAACTGGTTTTGGCTTGATTTCAGTTTGATTTTAAGTTATAAACAAGTTTGATAATGATCATGGAATGTGTTTGACACCAAAGATCAACCTGGTTTTAACTAAATTTCAAAAATGCAATATTTCTCACTTTGCACTAAATTGCTTGATTTTGAAGAAAGTAGAGTGAAAGCATGATCTTGCATTTGCTTTGGTGTCGTTTTGGACTTGAATTTGTGATCTATTTATAGGCAACAAGTTCTGAAATGTTAGGCAAAGAGTACAATGCTTTTGGAAAATCAAAGATAACTTAGAGGGCAAGAATGGTATTTGCCAAAAAAGGAAACTTCCTTTTTTCACCATGTGCTCATTTTTACAATTTGATCCAATCCTCTCAATTATTACCTCTAACTGATATTTATCAGTTCAATCATCCATTTGGCAAGGTTAGATTGCTTCTAGATGAAGAAAGCATAAAAATGACCTATAATTGAAGTTTTGGATTTTGAAAATCAAGATTCATGGAGCCTTATGTTTCAATTTCAAAAGTATGGCTAGACTCCATGGATTTGAGAGTTTTTGGACATTTTGGAAAGCTTGTTTCACAAGCTACAAGTTTCATGTTTTGAGTTTTTTCAAATTCAAATTGGAACTAGGTGAAAAAATGGCATGAAGTTTGGAAAAAATAAGAAATTTCAACACTTAGAAAATTTTCTAAGTATGAAAACTTTTGACTTTTTGTTGACTTTTTCAAATTCTTTGATTTTTTATGATCATGATGGATCATTTGAAGTATTTTGATGATGGAAAAAGTTTTGTTTTGAAAAATTTGACCAAAAGTCAAAGTTTGACTTTTCAGATGAAAATTCATCAGATGTTTTAAATTGATGATGAAGTCATGAACTTTTGTGATGTTCTGAATCCAGAAATCAGGTCAAGATGTTGTATCTAAGGTATAATGACCAATCTATATCCAAAAAAGTCATTTCTTGCTCAAAAAGTCAGAGAATACCCATGCTCGATCAAAACCCTAATTGGTCGATCCTCGATTGATCTGTGAGAGAAATGGATATCTGATGATCAGAGGTTGATGATTTGATCAAGATAGATCAAATGAGGTGAGAAAAACTCAAACCCTAATTATTTGCCTCTTGAATCAGATGAAAATCTGATGAAACCCTAGTTTTGACCTATGAAAGCTATACCCGATTAATGCTGTCTGGGCTGTTAGTTGTGCAATGATGCAAATGTAAGGTGGTATCTTAGGTCAAAAATTGGGGTATGACAGATGCCCCTATTTAAATTTCTTTAACCTAAGAGATGAAGATGAATATCTTCGTTTTGATAGGTGTAAAGAGATTTAAATATCAGAATACGCAAATTTTGGACCTAAGATACCAAAACTGCGAATGATGCAAAAACGATTGTAAAAACGTTTCACCCAGATAACTATCAAAGAAAATGACATGACGGGGAAAAAATTTGTGGATACGTCCCTGCTGGGGGAAGAATGATTCACAAAGTATGTGAATATTTGTTTCATTTTGGGAAACAAAGAGATTACCTTCTGTCAGCCTTGTGACAATGTTTAAGGTAAGTGAAAATGATATTACCAATTATCAGCCTTGTGATAGTTCATGGTAATGAGTTCTGAAGATATTACCAATTATCAGCAAAGTGATAACTATAACAAGGTAAATCTTGAGAAAAAAATTTGCTATGCATTCAGCTTTGTGAATATCAAACAAATGACGGAACAGACCTCAAAAGTGAGTTTTAAAGATATTACCAATTATCAAAGTGATAACTATAACAAGGTAAATCTTTTAGAACATTGCTTGTATTCACTTTGTGAATAATGACATGAAAGAAATGAACTCCAATGAGTTTCTACTTTCTTTGATAAAATCTTGCCAAGGATCTCTCTTTTGAGAAGATGGGCATTTTGATTAGAGACAGTTTTCCTTTTTGAGAAGACAACTGGGGATCTTTGAATTGTCGTGATTTGGCCTTGTTGAGAAGGACAAACCTTTTTGACAATGTTGAGGAATGAAAATAAGCGGCTCAGACAATGAGGCTATTGCTTATTGCTTTGTTGATTATAGACAGGGTTCTATCCAGGAACGAACTGGAAAGAAAAAGTCAATCAAGACATTGTTCCCAAATGAGGAATGATCTCAGCTGGGGAATGTGGTGGAGAGAAGAAAATGCATTTCTCTGCTTGGGAATAATCCGTTGGAGAAAAGATGTATTTTTTTTCTATTTGGAGATATTCTACTGGGGACAGACTTGTATTTACATGAGTAAGTGTGACTTACACCAGTGATTTGGAAGCAAACATTTTGAGAGATGCAAAAAATGCAATGAATGATGCTATTATGTATGAATGTCATGAATGTTATATGCATGCTAACAATACTTGACAAAGACACTAAAGAGATATTTGGGAAAAGGACCGCGTCACAGTTCGAACAAATACTTGGTGAAAATTGCAGCACTGGTGCAGATGTTCACTAATGAAGAATTTGAGTTGCATGTTTTAAACTTTCTGAGAAAGGCACTTCATTGGCAACTTGGCTGGGGATTCTTTTTTTGGAATAAGAATACCGTCCTTTGATGATTTCTGCTGAGGAGAAAACTGCTGTAGCAGTTGTTTTATCCTTCGGAGATCGAAACACTCTTGGAGAAACTGTTGAAGTTCTTTCCGTGTTCATAGGTCAAAGGAAACATTTTTTGCTTCTTTTTTTTTTGTTTCAAAATTTTGAAGTAAAAATTCATTTAAAACATTTTAGTTTCAAAAAGTGATTTTCACAATAAAAAGCGTTATTTTGCAAACAGAATAAAGTAGGAATTGCAAACAAAAAGCACAGGGCTCAAATTTATTGAATAGAATGGTAATCAGCCAAATGCGTGATCCCATGAACTATTTACAAAAGTTGGAAATGATAATTTATTGGGAAAAGGCTACATTGAAAGCAAATAACCGCTATTATCCCTAACAACTTTGAATTCCAACTGTGTTTGTTGTTTCAGAAAAGTTGATTGAAGATCCGTTGATGGAAAATTCTTCATATGGACAAAATACAGACTGACTGCAGTTACTTTGTCATTTTTGTATCCTTGTTTTTGCCTAGATTGCCTTTTTAGGTTTTCAATCTGCTTATTGCCTCTAATTGCCTTTTGTTTTCAATCCCGAGCGCTCTTTTTGCCTAAAGCCTTTTCGGGTTTCGACTTACCGTGTTTTTTGGTTTTTAGACAAAGTATTTCTTGGCGTCGGATGCGGGATTTCATCACCGTCCATGGTTGTGAGAGTCATAGCACCACGGAGAAGCTTCTTTGACGATGTATGGGCCTTCGTAATTAGAGTCATTTGCCCTAGAATCGTTGAAAAGATGAATCTTTTTAAGCACGAGGTCGCCTTCTCTAATTCACGGTCGGACCTTCTTGTCGAAAGCTTTCTTCATTCTCCTTTGATAGAGTTGTCCGTGACACGCAGCGGTTTCTTCAATCAAGTTCTTGGTCGTATCCGCTTTGGCACCATCGGCCTCGATAGCTTAGTTTCCATGAGAACTCTCATTGATGGGATTTCAACTTCTACGAGCACCGCCCATGCCGTATACTAGAGAAAAGGAGTTGCCCTGTTGAAGTGCGATCAATCGATATCCATGCAGAGCAAATGGCAGCATTTCGTGCCAGTCCTTGTAAGTGATGACCATCTTCTGGACGATCTTTTTGATGTTCTTATTGGCAGCTTCAACGGCGCCGTTCATCTTTGGCCGGTAAGGAGACGAGTTATGATGCTCGATTTTGAATTCCTCACACAGTTCCTTCATCATTTTGTTGTTCAAGTTTTATCCATTATCTGTAATGATCTTTCTTGGAACTCCATATCGGCAAATGAGGTTGTTCTTGATGAACCTCACAACCACTTGTCTTGTAACGTTGGCGTAAGATGCTGCTTTGACCCATTTGGTGAAGTAATCAATAGCCACTAGAATGAAGCGATGTCCGTTGGACGCTTTTGGTTCAATCATTCCAATCATGTCAATGCCCCACATGGAGAAAGGCCACTGAGAGGAGAGAACGTTGAGTAGAGTCGGAGGCACATGGATCTTATCTGCGTAGATCTGGCACTTGTGACATCTTTTGACGTGTTTGCAGCAATCAGATTCCATCGTTATCCAATAGTATTCTGCTCTTAAGATCTTTCTGGACATTGCATGCCCATTTGAATGAGTTCCAAAAGACCCTTCATGTACTTCATGGATGATTGTGTCTGCTTCTTGTCTGTCGACGCATCTGAGCAGAACCATATCGAAGTTTCTTTTGTATAGCACATCCTCGTTCAGGAAGAAATTCCTAGAAAGCCTCCTTAGAGTTTTCTTATCCTTGTACGATGCCCCGAGCGGGTACTCTCGTGTTTGAAGGAAACGTTTGATGTCGTGGAACCACGGTTTATCGTCAAAGACTACTTCAGTTCTGAATACATATGCAGGTCTTTCAAGGCGTCTGATACGGATTCTGGGCATATCATTCCAATTGTTGACTTTGAACATGGAAGATAGAGTAGCCAAGGCGTCTGCCATCCGGTTCTGATCTCGAGGGATATGATGCAGTTCTACTTTGTTGAATAAAGTCAACAATCGCCTCGCATAATCTCTGTAAGGAATAAGACCAAGATGATGAGTTTCATACTTGTCTTTGATTTGGTTAATCACTAGGGCTGAATCTCCATATATATCAAGGATCTTGATCCTCAAGTCGATGGCTTCTTCGATACCCATGATGCAGGCTTCATATTTTGCTATGTTGTTGGTGCAATCAAATAGCAATCTGGCGGAAAACGGGATATGAGAACCCTCGGGAGTGATGAGGAAACCAGCGTCAAGCTGCTTTTGAACTTCCTTTTTGATTTTATCAGCCATTTCAGGGTGAACTCTCCTCAGTTTTTGCTTAACTGACAGACACTCTGGTTTTAACGGCAGGTGATGCTCCACAATGCTGGTATCTAACCCTGGCATGTCCTGGTAGGACCAAGCAAACACATCAACATATTCTTTGAGAAGATTTATCAGTTTGTTTTTGACACTGTTGTTGAGTGAAGCTCCAATATTTACTTTTTTTTTATCTTCCTCAGAACCCAAGTTGATTGCTTCTAGAGGTTCTTTGTGAGGCTGAATGATCCTTTCCTCGTGCTTAAGTAATCGAGAAATTTCATCTGGGATCTCTTCTTCAAATTCTTCCTCGGCGACTTCACAGGGAATTTCAAAGTTGGGAAAGAGCATAGAGTTATTGCTTTCAATGGATTTGTCCATCTGTTAATCTGCATATTTGATTTAGGTTCGATTAATTAACTCTTTGTCATTATTTTTTTTTTGAAGAAAGTTAAGGTGAAAGTGTATGCAGATTAATAATTTTTTTTTATTGTGTTTTTTAGGATTATCATTTCCAAGAAAGGGTAAAATGAAAATAAACACACAGTGTGGACACAAAACAACGCGTTTTATTTATAATTTACACTATGAAACAAAGCCCTAAAACACAAACTCATTCGCCTTGGGCAAGACGAAGAGAAATTATTTAAAAGCTAAACCCTATAAAACATCTCTACACTTTGGGCGAAGTGAGAGTTCAAAACAAAAGCAAAAATAAACTACTTAGAGCTATGAACATTAGTCCGAACTTCAACGGGTTTCCATTAGTGACGAACTCCTTGGAAGTCGAGGTACTCGGGTAATTTTCCGCTTGGTTTAACCCTTGAGTAGACTTTGGTTGCTGTTTGAGCAGGCTTTGAAGACTCTGGACGATGGCCCTTGCCTTTTGTGCTGCTAAAGTGATCTTCTTGATTAACAGATCGGGAAGTATGAGATATAGCATGGGTACTTCCTGTTGATCTTTGTGTTGAATACTGGGGATGTACCTTCCAGTCTTCCGAGTGAAGAGACTCGTTGTCAGCGACACTTTCTAGATCGTATCCCGAATCGCACTCTTGATCTTCAGTGATCGTGTTGATGTAGTGGTAACCAGGATCTGGTTCAGTGAATTCCACAGGTGTGTTGAAGCAGAGATCTTTATTGGGGATCTCGATTGGCTGATTAGACTGAAAAGACGAGTATTCCTCTTCTGTTTGACTAGGATAATCAAAAGAATCACCCCATCCTGTGGGCTGGATATCCTCGATCCGGATTTTCGAGCTTTCTGGCGCAGTGTATTTCACCATGTAGTCGAATTTGCCACTTGGTTCTCCCAAGGTATCCCAAACTTCAGCAGGGACAGGTGGATTTTCATGCCTTTGTAGGGACATGTCTTTGAATTGATTAGTTGGCGCATATGACTCCTCTTGAGACACATACTCAGAGCTGTTTAAATAAGTGTTCCACTCTTCCAATTCAGATGGATCGTCTTCATCCTCTTCGATGGTTACAACGCTAACCTCTTGGAGAACAGGATTTAGGAAGCCTCCACTGCTGAAAACTTCTTTGATTGGACGAAATGTTTCATCCTTTTGCTTGTCTTTGGAGAATACGGGTGTGAACCCGAGTCCGGCTTTTGTTTCATTTTTGACAGGTTTGATAACTTGTGCCCATCCTTTAGTATTGCCATCTTTCACAATCTGTGCCGCTTCTTTATATGAAGAGATAGATGATCTGTTTTTGCTGGCAGATTCATCTTCTAACGGATTTTCTGGGAGATGTGTCCCTTCGATGTCATTAGCAGTGATGAAAGAGAAACTGGACAAATGACTCACAAGCAAAGCTTGTTCACCGCTGATGGTTACCAACTTTCCATTGACCGTGAATTTTAATTTCTGATGGAGAGTAGAAGTTACTGCTCCTGCTTCGTGGATCCAAGGTCTTCCTAGTAAGCAAGAAGCGCTAGTCCATGACTTGGAATGTAATTTGGAAAGTGTGGCCAATTGTCATCGGAGATCAACTTCCAATAAGCGACTTCCTTGATCCATCGAAAGCTCTTACTATTATGTCGTTGAACTTCATTGGCGTTCCTTTGTAAGCTAAACAAGCGAGCGTCGTTTTTGGTATTACATTTAAAGATGAACCCGTATCCACCAATACATTGGATAAGGAATCTGACTGGCAAATCATCGAGATGTGCAAGGCCATGTTGTGATCTTTCCCTTCTTCCGGAAGTTCCTCGTCACTAAAACTCAGATTATTGCAGGCTGTTATGTTGGAGACGATCCCTCCAAACTGATCTGTAGTCACATCGTGATCCACATAAGCCTGGTCTAGTACTCTCATCAAAGCTTCTCGGTGAGCTTCGGAGTTAAGAAGTAAAGACAATATTGAAATTTTTGAAGGAGTCTGCATTAGTTGATCTACGACTCGATATTCGCTCTTCTTGATCAGTTTTAGTATCTCTTCAAAGTCTGAGTTAATGTTGGTTCCATTAGTAGAACCAATGTTTGTACTTGGGTTAACAATGGGAATCGTTGCAGGATTCTCAAAAGATATGTTAACTGGGTTTTGTTTGACAACGGGAACTGCAGGCGGTCTGGGTGGCAATGGAGTGTGCACTCGTCCACTTCGCGTTACTCGTCCGATTTCTGTTATATTGACATTAGCTGGAAGTGTAGGCATGGGTTTCTCCTCCCCATCCTCTATCATGGTTGCATTGTACTGGTAAGGAATTGCTCTGGTAGAACTGTACGGAACAGGACCGGGTGGGCAAATTACCAAAGGAGATGTTGGAATGCTGGAACCATTGTACGCGATCTCCACATGCTCGGGTATGTTGAAACAAGGGATCACAACATTTACTTCGGGATTTTCCGAGTTGATATCTGAGACTAAAAACTCATGCGGAAAATGCCCTATTGTATTTACGTCATGGTCATCTCTATTTCGGTAAACTTGTAAATCACCAATGTCTAACAAATGTTGGATATCTGCTCTTATGGCGGAACATCCTTGAATATTCTGGGAGTAGATGCGGCAAGCTGCGTAATCATGCTTAGTGAAGGTGCTCATGGTACTGTATGCTTCATGAAGATGCACCAAGTTTCCTTTGATCAGGTTTACGTCTGTGACGAGATACCTGTCTGTATTTCTCAGTATCAAACTTACTGAGTGCCCACTGTGACTGGGAAGTGGATTGGCTTGCACGTTTGGGCTCGTATTCTTGAAGGAAAGAAGATTAGTCCTTACTAACTTCTGTACTTCTGCCTTTAATGCTATGCAATGTTCGAGGTCATGGCCTGGTGCCCCTTGGTGAAAAGGGCAAGATACGTCCGTTTTGTACCACCATGGTAATTTTTCGGGAACCGGAGGTGGTAACCTTGTCTGTATTAGATTCCTTTCTATCAGCGCAGGGTAAAGTTCTGTGTACGTCATTGGAATCGGGTCGAACTGAGTGACCCGAGGCGTACGGTTTTGATTATTATCTTCTTGAGCCCTGTTGACGCTGAGTTTGTTGGTTTTGTTGAAATTGCGGGCAATTCATGTTTGAGTTGTGTTGGCGGGTGCTATGGTAGCTACCTGTCGTTGTTGAATGACATTCTTACGTGGTTTCCCTCGGGATACCATTCCTACGTCATGTTCTTTTTTCTTTGGGAAGCCAGTTCCAACTTTTCTAGTTCCACTAGAAGATCCTGCTTCCTTGATTAGACGTCCGGTTCGAACCCCCTCTTCTAATCGTATTCCCATGCTCACCATCTCAGTGAAATCTCCGGGAGCGCTAGAGATCATTCGCTCATAGTAGAATGAGCCTAGAGTATTCAAGAATACCTTAGTCATCTCCTTCTCTTCCAATGGTGGGTTAACTTGGGCAGCAATTTCCCTTCATCGTTGTGCATACTCTTTGAATGTCTCCCTTTCTTTTTGAGACATGGAGCGGAGTTGATCCCTATCAGGAGCCATATCCAAGTTAAATTTGTATTGCTGGACAAAAGCTTTGCCTAGGTCATTGAATGTTTGGATATTCGTGCTATCTAGCCCCATGTACCATTTCAGTGCGGCACCGGTGAGACTGTCCTGGAAGTAGTGAATTAGCAACTGATGATCCTCATTGTACGTAGACATTTTCCTGGCATACATCGTGAGATGACTTTGCGGACAGGAGTTTCCTTTGTACTTTTCAAAGTCAGGGACTTTGAATTTTGCGGGTATTCTTACGCGAGGAACTAAGCACAGATCCTGGGCGTTTTTTCCAAACAATTCTTTCCCTCGAATCGTTTTTATCTCAAGCTGCATTTTGTGAAGCTGTTCCTGGAGATTTTCCATTGAACCGCGTGGATTTGAATTACTGCCTGGAGTATGATGAACTTCTTCGTCTAAGGTAGTGCGTACTACGGAAGCTGAGTTCGTCATGATTGGTTGAGAAACTGACATCGTTACTTGTGGAAAAGTTAATCCACGTTGCGGAGTAGAGTTTTGCTGCAAAGTAGGTATTTCAAGCGAGATTGTTTGAGAAGTCGGTTGGCGAACTCCGATGCCAAAGTTGAAAGGCATTCCCCATGGATAACCTTCTGGCATGCTGAAAGATGAACTACTGACTGCGACGGCTGAGACCGGAGTAGTAGTGTCCTCTGAAGTTGCTGGTTGATTTTGACTACTCGATGCTGCTTGTTGACTTTGCGCTGTGGCAAGTGAGTTGACCAAAGATGTGAGTCTCTCCACTTCTTCTTGCAATGTTGTTACCGTGCTACGGAGTTCAACGTTCTCTTGCTCAAATACTTCCACTACTTTTCTTCTTTTTGATCTAGTATCGTACGTTCGAGTCGGCTGTGGACGCGGTCGAGAAATTCTAAGACGCGACAGCTTGACAATCTTTTTATCTGTTCGAACTGTTTAAGCTTTTCAAGCTGTGAAAGTATGAAACTGTGAAAGTATCAGACTCTAAACAATAGACTTAAATGCAAAGTATGATGCATGAATATGATTGTAAAGAAAAGAAATTTCCAAAGAATTTAATGCTAAAAGAGATATTTCTGGCAAATATTTGGATGGAAAATACAAATTTTATTGATTAATGAAGGAAGATTACAACAATTGTTTTTTGTTGGAGCATTGCTCACACAAATGATAAAATAAATGATAAAATTACAAACTAAATTGAACTAATTAAACGTCTTCGTCGGATGATGATCCAAAGGCTTGATGCAGCTTCAGCTTCAGGATTTCCTTCCCATAGCGAGCTTTTAGTTCAACTTTCTCGGCTTTTAGCTTGCTGATGACTCTCTTCCATTCGTTGGGAGCGGGATCGCTGGTTGTCATTTCCTCAAGCTTTCTTTTCCTTTCCTTGACGTATCTCTGGATTGCGTTATCCTTCTGGTGAATCTTCTCATCTTTCTCCATGAGCCATTCATCCTGGAAGTAGAGCGTCTTTTCATGATCTTTGACTTGCTTCTTGAGTTTTTCATTCTCGAGGTTAGCCTTAAGGAATTTATTTTCCAAAGCTTCTTTCTCAAACCTTATTTTGGTCAAGGCTTCTTGGTATTCTCCCACAGCTTCGACGGGAAAATTTGTTGATTTGGAAGCAATTGAGAACATGGGATCCTCATAAGCGTAAGGCATTCGAAATTCCTTCGCTCTTTTCTTTACCCAAGAAGTGTAGGTTTCCATGGCTACACAATTCTTTGCCTTCCCTTTTTCTTTCCTTCGGATGTGATGCCAAGATTTGATCATTTTGGCCTTCAATCCCTGGGAATCCTCTCCTTCGTGATAGAAGTAACTTTCTACTGTGAAACCAAAAGGTTTACTAGAGTTTGCGTATCCGAGTTGACGTCTCGCCAGGAAAGGGTTGTAGTTGATTCCTCCCTTCGTACCAATGAGAGGTACGTTGGCAAATTCTCCACAGCTCTCAATGATTTCCATCTCATTGTCTGCCAAGGTATACCAATGGATATCGTTGTTTGTAAGAGACATGAGTCTTCTTGACCAATGCCACTCGTCTTTGTTTTCGCGGAAGATAGGAGATTTAGGCAAGTGTGAGGTAATCCATTTGAAAAACAGAGGTACACCACACACGATAGTTCCGTCTCCTTGACGATTCCTATGATGAATAGAGACGTATGTGTCACCAAGCAAGGTGGGAACGGGATTTCCAATCAGAAAGATCCTTATGGCGTTGATATCAACAAAATTTGGGACGTTGGGAAACAACACCAATCCGTAGAGGAGTAAAGCTAAAATAGCTTCAAAGGCTACCATACTACCGGCTTCAGAGAATTTGAGAGCCTTCTCCATTAGGAACTTTGAAGTTAGTCCTAAGAGTTTTCCTCTGGTAGTTAGGTTTTTGTCTATCTCAGATTTCTTTAGGTGAGTCATCGTTGCAATGACTGGTGACTTGGGAATGGCTTCCAAACCATTGAAAGGCACTTTGTCTGATACTGAGATACCTAGGATATGCGCATACTCTTCCAAAGTAGGCATCAACTGATAATCAGGGAAAGTGAAACAGCGATAGACTGGATCGTAAAACTGAACGAAAGTTTTGAGAAGTCCTTCATCAACGTTAGCGTTCAGAAGGATTAAAAGAGTTCCATAGCGTTTTCTGAAATCTGAGGGATCTTCTACCAAGGATTCTAACTCTTTCAACTTTCCTACGTCAGGAATTCTAAAACTGTATCTTTTGGTGAATCTTCCTCTGACGTCCATCACTCTAACCTAAAATATTTTACAAAGAAAAATCTCTAAATTCTTTGGAAATGGGAAGAGAAATGAAGTTTTTTTTGTTTTGAATGAATGAATGAATGCATGAATCGGCAAACATGGTTAGTAGTTATACACGGAAAGCGTTCAAGTCACGAGCATGAAGCCAACGATAAGAATCAACGTGGTTAAGTTCTAAGGGCTTATTCATCTGTGAAACGGGTTCTACTGATAATACAGGCTCAACACTCCTCTTTGAAATATTATCGGATTTGTTGAATACTCGATGGTCCAATAATATTTTCAAGAGAAACTACTGATCGTAGCTCGCATGACAATTATTCTAGGCTTACACCGAATAATCTCGCACTACATCCTAATGGCGGGATGGTTTATGTGTTCTACACCCACCTTCTTAAGTTTCCTCGAAAGTACTTCGCAAATACTTGCTAAACACAATACCCCCAAGACAACCTCCACTGAGCGGGAGATATTAACTTCGTAAGCATTGAACTTCTCACGTATTAATACCTCCACCTAGATCTTAAAAATGTTTCTTAAATCCGGGTTAGGATTTCTTTCCATCAGGTGAAATCGCGAAAACACACAATAAAGAAAAACAGATATATGCAAAACATAAAAGCTTATCCCCTTTCTTTTCTTTTTGAAAACAAAAAAAGCTTGGTGCTCTCGGGAAGAGTAACGCGTTTTCTTTCTTGAAAAATCAAAATTTCAGCGTATTCCCCAGCAGAGTCGCCATTTTTCCTGTTCGCGTTAAAAGGTGACGCGCTAGAGGATGCGAACGTGAGTTCGGATTCTCTGGCTCGAAACGATTTAAATCTTTTGATTTGTTTATAAAGATGCCGCGAGCATCAAGCTTTATTATTTTCAACACAAGAAAGATGATTTAATGATTATGAAAAAGGGGAAAGCTGAAATACCCTCAATTGATATTGGTATGCGTAACGACTAGCGCAAACTAGACGCAACGCATTGGGGAGATTCTGAGTAAGGGGGATTGTTATATAAAGGGAATAGATGGAACACCCTAAATATATATAGTTATCTATAGCTTTATATATGAATATATTTGATATGTTTGTGTGTTTTAATTGCTATTTCTATGATTGGGAAAGTTTCTCCTTTGGGATTTTAAGAAAGATAGATTATGAAGGATTCTAGGTTTTGTTATTATTGTGCTCGCAAAGATCTGTGGATCTTCTGCATACATATCCCCTAGTGGGAATCAGAGCATTTGTAGCTCGGATCTAAAGGGATCTATGGTTTGTTTGGTCTGAGGAGAAAGAAATTTGCTCGGCAAGGATGAGACCTTGTGCCTACGTATTCTCAAAAGGATGTTGAGAAAGTCAGAGCAATCGTAGTTCCCACTTATGCTAGTGGAAAGCAACGGGATGTTAGTAAGAGACAGACAAATGTCATCTTGATGAAAAATGTATCTAATCTATTTCACCACATACATTTTTGAAAAGTTTGATTGATTAAAATCTTTCATCGTAAGTATTAGGTGTTTTGCTTGAGTGTACAAGCGTTACCACTTACATGTTTAAGAAAGATATTTTGAAAAAGATGATTGAATCTTTTAACTGTAAGCATTGGGTGTTTTGCTTGAGTGTACAAGCGTTACCACTTACAATTAAGAAAGATGTTTTTGTTTGAAAATAGTTTGAAAAGAGTTTGAAAAGTTTTTGATTGTATGTGATGTGATAGATGAGATACTTCTTCCATAGAGATGATAGATGTCTAAATCTCGAGGAGAAATTTATTGGATTAAGGGATGCTTTTAAGAAGCCCATGGGTCCTTGTATTGTTAGCCCAAGAGGAGGCATTCCGAGGGTCATCGAGGGTCATTGAGGGTCCTTGTATGAAGCTCAAGAGGAAGCTATAGGGTATGGCTGGCTTTGTGTTAAAAGGGATTTCACCGAGAAACCATCCTTTTTTGAATAAGAGCAATTTCACCGGGAAATTTTACTCTCTGGGGATTTGAAAGTGATTTCACCGGGAAACCATCCTTTCAGGGTTCTATCTTAGCGTGGGTGATTCTTTGTATTGGAAGCCCAATAGGAGGCTGTTACGAGATTTCCTATCTCTTTCATTGTATGATGCCCAAGAGAAGGCTAAACTCAATGAGGAGTTCTTTTGAACGAAGCCCAAGAGGAGGCTGACTCAACAGGGGAGTGTTGTCTTATATGAAGCCTAAGCGGAGGCTAAACTCTGTGGGGAGAGTTTCTTTGTACAAAGCCCAAGAGAAAGCTAAACTCAACTGGGGATGAGTTGTCTTGTATAAAGCCCAAGCGGAGGCTAACTCATGCTGGTGATGAATTGTCTTGTACAAAGCCCAAGCGGAGGCTACAACTGTGGGGAACCTATTGGTTAGACTAATTGTTATGTTATAGTTAGACAGTTGTATAAACAAGTGTGTGTGTGTGTGATATGTATTCACAGGAGTTTATGAAGGAAATATAAACAATGCAATGATGTTTATTTACAGCAGTTTATGAAATATAAACAAGTGTCTGTGAAACGAACGTTTAAAACGAGCGTAACTTGATCATTTACAAGTTTGAACTGTGTACAAGGAAGTGAATATGTACACGAACGAGTATTTATGTACAGAGAGAGATGGATGTACATAGAAGGGTTGGGACTTACACCATAAGGGAGGCCCATTGGTTTGAAAGCAGTTTCACAGGGAATAATGTTCCTTTCAATACCAATGGTATTCAGCGTATATACAGACGAAACAGAAACGACTGATCAAAGTTTATCTGTAAAAGGTATCTGTATTATGTACAGATAAAAGTTTTTTATGAAAAGAAATTGATATGTACAAGGAAAAGATGTATGTACATAAAGAATGTTGGTTTGTGTATACACAAGTGAAATGAAAAACAAACGATCGAAGTTTGTCTGTACTTGAGTATAAAAATATCTGTGTTATGTACAGATGAAAATTGTATGTGTTTGAAGAGTTTTTGATATGTACAAAGAAATATTATGTACATAAAAGAATGTTATGGGACTTACACCGTGAGGGAGGCCCATTGGTTTGAAAGCAGTTTCACAGGGAATAATGCTCCTTTCAATACCAATGGTATCGGTGTATAAACAAACGAATGAAAACAAATGAAATAAATTTGTTTATGTTTGAATATTGACAATGATGATTTGAGTATGTCCAAGTAAAACTAAATATGTACTTAAAAGGGTTGGGACTTACACCATAAGGGTGGCCCAAAATCGATTGAGAAATTCGAGAGAAAACGAATTTGATTTTATCGTTTAAATCGGATCGATCGTGGTAAAAAATGTAAGTTTTGATGAAATGTTTTTGAAAAATGTTTTGAAATATGAGGTTCATTTATGAGAAGTTTTGAAAAAAAATCGGAAGTCGAAATCCTGAAAAAATTCACTTTAAAAAGAGGTTTGAAAAAGTGTTCAGAACATCGTTTTCGGCTCGATTAAAATATGATCAGATGAAAGTTTTTTCTGAAAATTTTTGCACTATCATAAAATAAATGTATTTATTGACAAGTGTTTAAAAAATCACCTTAAAATAAGGAGTTTTGATTGGTCAAAAAAATTGTGAAAGTTTTATGAAAAAAACATGAAAAATTGGAAAGTTTGAAAAAAAGAATGGTCCTGATGGGAGTTGAACCCATGACCAAAGGGGTAAACACGTGGCAGAGAGGACTAAAGGCAAAGAGGCTACCACTGAGCCAAACGCGCGCTGGTGTTAGTGGACTCAGAACACGTGTAGACAAAGTGTTGGAACATTTAAAAATTCAAAAATGAAGAACACGCGCGCAGTGTTCTTCGTGGTTTTTGATCTTCAGTTTGCCAAATTCAAGCTCAAATCTTTGTTTCTCAACGAAATTGAATGAAATAAAAATCAAACTTGCTCGGTTTTTCATCACGAACATGAATATGACTGTTAATTGTATTTATATTAAGCCTAGCATGTTTGGATTTCTGGGAAACACTATGAACCCTAAAACTGAGAATTCAAATTAAATTATGTATGAATGATGATTCCTTGATTTTATTGAGGGTTTATGATCGTTATGTGTGCGAAACAAAACGGCCATGAGTTTTTTTCAATTGATGCAAGGAATCATAGAGTTCGAAGTTGGTGTTCATACCTGTGAAAGTGAGAATTGAATTCAGTGCAAGAGTGTTTCCAGAGCTTGTTTGTGGATCATTTGAGCACCATCGGCATGTATGGAAGTTGTGTGAATGGTATGCTTGCTTCAAATCACCTCAAATCGTTCCAGCCAAGTCCACCTGCACAACTCAGAAATAGAAACTCGAATTCGATGGAAAACCTGTTACAGATTGTTGTTTATGTTTTGAATCATCCCTATGATGTATATTGAAGGTGTTAGAATGATTAGAACATGATTTGATCAAGTCTAGCTTCAAATTCGATCCATAAGGCACTTTTGGAAGTTTGAAAGCATGAAATGTGAAAACTGGTTTTGGCTTGATTTCAGTTTGAGCATGGTCGGTCTTGGCTCGGCTTTTTTGACCATACACAGCATTAGCTTCTTTCTTACCGCCAAAAGATCTCTTTGCAGCATTCGAAGATGACTCTACATGAATCTTTCCACTCTTGATACCAGCTTCAATACGCTCGCCTGTCAATATCAGCTCGGTGAATCCGGTCGAAGAGTTTCCAATCAGATGATTGAAGAATGGGCTTGTCAATGTTCCCGTAAACATATCAACCAACTCCCTATTGGACAAGGGTGAATTACCGCTAGATCTCCATTTCGAGCATACTCCTTGAACTTCTCATCACGACCCATAGACATGCTTTGTAGTTGCATGCGAGTGGGTGTCAATTCAGATTGTACTCATACCGTCAGAAAGCATCGCTAAGTCACTCCAAGTACGGATACGGTCATTCTCTAGCTGATAATACCACTCCAATTGAGTTCCGGACAAACTCTCTTGAAAATAATGCATCCACAACTTTCTATCATCAGTGTGGGGACTGATCTTCTGAACATAGGACTTCAGATGAAGCTTAGGACACGACACACCATCATACTTAGCAAAAGTAGGAACTTTGAACTTGGGAGGAATCACCACACCAGGAACAAGACTCAGATCATCAAAATTCAGCCCTGACATCTTCAGATTTTCCACAGCGTTCAAACGGTCTTCAAGTTGCTTGTACTTGTCATCTTCATCAGAGTACTGGTCATTATCATACTGATCCTCTCTCCCTTTCTCAGACTCACGCTCGTCATCTTCATTACCCTTGACACTCCCCTCATTCTTGACACTTCCTTCAGAGAGCTCTATTCGACTGACCACTTTAGGACCATCCTTGTAGCGTCTGCCCATGTTGAGGAGACCAACAACCTTCTTCTTTCTGTTGATGACTTTCTTCAGATCTTCTTGGCCTTGGACCAAGCTAGTGAACATCTGCTGAAACTGAGCATTCTGAGCCTAGAGATCTTTGACAGACTGTTCAAGAGCCATTTCTGCTAAAATAAATAGCGAGAAAATGAGAAAACCAATCTTCAATGTACCTGTGATGCAATGTTATGCTATGATATGCGATGTTTATGCGAATGCAATGCAATGTTTTCAAGGACCTTAGGAATTTAAATTTGTTAAACAAGCACGAACAAACATTTATTAGTTCTCTTTTTATTCTCTTTCTTTTTAAGTACAAAATATAGTTCGAAACAATAAAATAAAAGAACAAAAATCCTAGAGCTCTAAGTCTCCCATGGGCGCTTCCTCTTGGTGCCGAGGTAGGCGTTGATGTTCCGCTCCTCGTGAAGTAGCTTTGTCAACTCTAGTACCTTCTTCTTGCTTGCATAGCACTGAGCTTCAAATGTATCCCTTTCTTCTTTAAGCTGAATCCAGGATCTCTTCAAGTCTTAAAAATCAGTAGGCATGTCAGGATGGAGAACAGTATACGGTACATCACCTATAGCAACAGGTTCCTTAATTACTGGTAGAACAGGCGTGAATGGCATCATGAGGTTTTGAGCTCGAGCTCGCACCCATTTGAGGTAAGGTTCCCAAGGTATGGAGTTTTGGTGCCCCAAAGTCTTGGTATCAGTCTTCTTTACCATGCCCCAAGCGTGTATGAACCTTCGTCGGTAATTCTGGAGATCGTGGTTGTAGTCGAACACAATATCTTGGAGAAGCATATCATGTGGACCATCTCTTCGAGAAAAACCAAACTGACGTAGAGCTAGAGAAGGGTTGTAAGTAATACCTCCCCTTATACCAAGGAGTGGTACATTAGGGAATTCTCCACAACGTTCAATGAATGTGAAGTCCTTTTGAGAGAAGAGACGCCAACGAATATCTAAATGGGAGAGTGACATTAGCCTTTGAGACCACTTCAATCTTTGCTCGTTCTTCAATACTGATGGAGGAAGGTGCGAAATAAACCACCTGGAAAGTAACGGTATACAACACATGAGAGTTCCTTGTCTTTTAGTAGTACGAGTGTGGAGAGAATGTAGAATATCTCCAAGTAAAGTAGGCATAGGATTGCGAGTAAGGAATAACTTGATGGCGTTGACATCTATGAGTTGATCTGAGTTAGGAAATAGAACCAAACCATAGATTAGCAAGGCCACAATGTCTTCAAATGCATGGAAACTCATAACTTTGAGGAATTCTCGGGCTTTCTTAATCAGGAACTTAGCAAGTAAACCTTTAACTCCGCTTCTAGTTTCCCAATTGGCTTCAATGTCTGAGCGCTTAAGATGTAAGGCTGATGCCATGTCTTCGTACCTAGGAACCTTTTCTAGACCGGTGAATGGCATTTGGTCAAGAATAGGTACCCCAAGTAGCTTAGAGAACTCTTCCAAGGTAGGAACCAACTGATAATCTGGGAATGTAAAGCAATGGTGTTTCAGATCGAAGAACTGGAATAGGACATGCATCACATCTTCTTCAAAACCGGAGATAACCAAATCAAATAGATAACCATGTCTTTTGATGAACTGAGCATGATCTGGAATTTCTGAAACCAATTCTTTGAGCTGAGAAGGTATACCCATGAAGTTGATTCGGATAGTCTTTCTAGAAGCCATAATTCCTACAAAACAGAGCAAAGATAAATCCCTAGGTCCTTGAAATAGTTAGATATGATATGCAATGCGATGATGTCATGATGTCATGTTTAGCACACACAAACAATTCACACAATGAGCCTAGGTTTAAGGCTTGCAAGAGGTATAGGTGATTACCCCACCAAAAGTTTGGGTTGGTTCATCCTGTCCTATAATAGTAACCGGGTTCTAGGAATCTCATATCATTGGTCTTTCTCGTAGGCGTTTATTTCAATACGACTACCAAGTGGTCGACCGAAAATATCCCAAAAGTCTGATCTCAATGAGCGTAGCATCGAGTATCAACCAACCTTAGTCTGCACCAAAGTCGGCCATCTCACTACCTTCTAATGGCCAAGATGGGTCAATTAAGGTTCTAAAAGTTTAGTTAGTGCTTGATGACACCACGCAGAAGCCAAATACTATCCTCAACTTGGAAATGAAGAGTATCAGGACATCCAAAGTGTCACACTAACGTAGCCATCATGTTGACCGTTTCGATATACGTCTAACGGTCGCGACGATTTATTGCTACATACCTAAAAGGAAGCCCGGATCCGGGTGTAGGATCCCCCACAAATATAATACCCAAGTAACCCTTAAAGATAAAGCAAGAAAGTCAAACAGAAAGCAATAAAAATGATCTAGAAATCCCTAAGGCATTCTCTATTTAGGGTGTCTCCCCGGCAGAGTCGCCAGTTTAGCAAGAGTCGCCACCGACTTTTCTTTTATCCAATTAAGGGAAGGTAAAAATTACAGAAAAAGACCTTCGTTAGATTCTGAGTAAGGGAGAAGGTTATGAAAAGGGAAGGTATTAGCACCCATTTCCATCCGTAGTTATCTACGAGCTCTTAGTTGCTCTTAGATCACTTTAAAATTGTTTTCTGTGTGTTTGATAAAAAATGTTTTGAAATAGGCATTTAGCTTTGACTTTGTAATGATTCATGTAGGAATGTATACAAAGTGTTCGGAAATGTTTCGTTTTGAAGAGTTTGAACTTTGACAAAAGTGTGAGGTGCAAAAGGTATTTTGATAGAGCAAGCAACTAAAAGTCTTATTACCTACTCAGAATTGGTCGTTTTCGTGTTATTTTCGTTCCTATAGAATAGCGCTATCCGTACCATTAGTTGGTAGGTAACCCTATTTATTGGATGTAAGCGGGACATTCGAAGGGACATCGTATGGTCATAGAAGGCAACTTGTAGGAAGTATCCTAGCACATTCGAAGGGACTATCATCATTTTTCGTAGGCGACAATCGAGGGTCAAGATCATGTATTCGGAGGCTACATCGTGGGTCTTATGATCTTTGTATCGAAGAGATTATGATGATTTGTTTTGAAGGCAACGGTGCTAGAATACCTCTACGTTCGAGGGACTTGACCATTTGTATTTGTAAAGGCAACGAGAGAGAATTACCCTAAGGGGTGCATGTGTGAAAAGAGTGTGTCAATTTAGATATGTTTATCTTGCAAATTAGAGTGAGCTAAGTTCAATTTTAGTCTTGCCATGCACGCCTAATTACTAACAGTTTATAAGGTGCGGAAAGTAAAATGCGGGAAGTAAATGCGGAAAGATAAATCCTACGCTATTACATGGCTTTGGGGCAGATACATAATTTAAACGTGCGGAAAATAAAAGCCCTAATTAAGCTATTACATCCCATAAGCAATTACATGATTGGAAAAAAGAAAACGATAAAAAGAAATCGTCCGAAACGGGATAACCTGTGAAAAGGTGAGAAATCGGAAAATACGAGGAAATTGAATAAGAGGAAAATGTTAGTAAAGATGCAAATTTATAAATGAGAAAAATATTCCATGCTGGAAATAACATTAATATGCTAAAATAATTTTTTGGGAGTTTTTGGAGATAATTTAATAATTAAAAACTAATTAAAGGTGATTTAAATGATAAATTAACAATTAAATTAAATATGCATGCAAAAATAATATTTTTAATTTTAAAAATTAAATAAACATTTTCTGGAAATAATGCAAAAAAGAAAAATATTTTTGGTATTTTTAAATGCATGATAAAAATATTTAAAGTTAAATTAAAATAACATGAAAATATTAAGAAAATAAGAAAAAATTTGCAAACATGTAAAAATCAAATGCCATGGCTAGGGATCGAACTCAGGACGTTGCTTTCACACCCCCCACGCCTTTGCCAACTGAGCTGGAGTGCACGCGTGTCATTAAAACGAAGCGAGTAATTTGTAAACAAGTGTCACCTCTTGACTGCACCAAATCCGCGCCAAGCTTCATCTTCTTCGTTTTGAATATTTGAAAATATAGCGTCGGCCTCAGTGCGACGCTATAGCCCCTGCAATTCTCAAAATCTCATACACATAATATAAATTAGTTGTGAGTACATGAATCGATTGCAAATTGGATTCTAAACACAATGGTGGTGGTCTCATAGTCCAATTTATCTGTTTTAGAGAAGCCCTAAATCGAGGCCGAAAACCCTAGCTATGGTGATTCTCGTTCTAAGCCATGGAAACTCAATCAAACTGCCCAGAAAGCTTGTAAACTTCATTCTAATCACAAAAACAACAACAAAACATGTTAAAAATGCATGAATAATAGAATTCGATTTTGAAAAAAGTGTGACAAACCGAAATCGTGTTCTTGCAATTCTTGATGTTTTTGGACAATGTAAGGGTCTGGATCGATTCAGGAGATGTCAAGGAATGTGTTTGGATGCTTGGAATCAATGGAATCGAGCTAGAACTGTGGCTGCAAGTTGCTTCAAGTGCACGGTTTTTTTGAGTTTGAATAGGGTTTCTCCAAGCAATTTTTCTGCCCTAATTCATGTGGTATGTATTGTATATATATAGTAGATGGAATTGGAGCTGATTTGAGGAAGAAATCATCATCAATCAATGCAAAACATATTTGATTTTGTACAAAATCAAATTTTCTCTTTTTTGATCAATTTCAATCAATTTCTTTCCAAATCCAATCAAATTTCGAAATTTGCTGGCTTCTTTAGGTTACTTGGATCTCAAGGATGAGAGAAAAAATCAATTTGCAATTAATTTTGATTTTATAACTTATTTTTGAATTTAATTTGTATTTAAATGAATAAAATCCAAATTAAATAGAAAAATAAAATAAAAATTTGTGGCATTGGGCTTGGATATTCCTAATTGTATAAGGAACAAGTTTGGATGAAGAAAAAGTAAGCCCATTTGCCAAAAAATTGATTTTTACAAGTATCTCTCTTTGTGCACTTCTTCAAAATTTCCCAATTTGTGAATGGTGTATCTTGCTCAATTTTCCACGTTTTTGAGTGTTCTTGGACTTTTTGGAAAGCTCTAAGAGTCCTCTAACCAACCTCTTTGATTTCACCTCAATTGGAGTTTCCATGCTCAATATATCTTCAAAACAAAATGTTGACTTTTTTTTAACTTGGAAAAGGACCTGTAATGTTTTGATCCATATCTTCCAAATGAAGCATTTCTTGAACATTCTTGTGAGACATGAAGTTGTAGAGAATTGAATTTCCTTCAAAACAAGAGGTGGTCGAAAAATTTCTGAGAAAGTATGAAGAAATTATGCTCAGTCAAAGTTTGGTTGACTTTTCACTGAGAAACCCTAATTTAGAAAGTTTGACTTTTGAGCAAATCTTGAGTTTTCTTGATGAATCATGATCAACCCTTGATCAAATGATGAATGTAACTTCAAAATGAGGATGTTGACCAAAAATTATGAAGGTTGACTGTATGTTGACCACAGTTGACTTTTTGACCAATACAACTGATTTTCAACCATCTGAGCAATTGTCTGAGCAATCTTGACTTGTGAGGCTTGAAACTTGTCATGGAGAATCTTTGAAGCATATGAGGAGGCATGATGACCATTGGAGATGTTGGAAGTCCATCTTGATCTGAGAAATGCCAAACCCTAGTTTGGGTTGATTGTCTAGGAGAGGGTTTGTCTGATCAACCCTTGAGGAATCCTTGAGTATGAAATATCTTGAGGAGTAGGAGGGTAAATTTTGGGGTATGACAGGTACCAAACGTGAACTCAATTCACACCCTGTTCCATTTACACCCCAGAAACAACGTTAATCAACGATTCGCCCATACACCACTAGGACACGAATCCAGCCTCACCACCACTAAACCACTGGGTACAGGTACAGCCATATCAACCCATCAAGATTCATTTACTAGGCTTTAAAAATGTTTTTAATAGATAGTACGTACTCTCATCTTTCCAACAATACCAACTGTAACACGGTGAACTGACTTTGTAGGTTTTTGTATCGCAAATGTGCGGATAGCAAGAGTCGCCACCGACTTTTCTTTTATCCAATTAAGGGAAGGTAAAAAGTACAGAAAAAGACCTTTGTTAGATTCTGAGTAAGGGAGAAGGTTATGAAAAGGGAAGGTATTAGCACCCATTTCCATCCGTAGTTATCTACGAGCTCTTAGTTGCTCTTAGATCACTTTAAAATTGTTTTCTGTGTGTTTGATAAAAAATGTTTTGAAATAGGCATTTAGCTTTGACTTTGTAATGATTCATGTAGGAATGTATACAAAGTGTTCGGAAATGTTTCGTTTTGAAGAGTTTGAACTTTGACAAAAGTGTGAGGTGCAAAAGGTATTTTGATAGAGCAAGCAACTAAAAGTCTTATTACCTACTCAGAATTGGTCGTTTTCGTGTTATTTTCGTTCCTATAGAATAGCGCTATCCGTACCATTAGTTGGTAGGTAACCCTATTTATTGGATGTAAGCGGGACATTCGAAGGGACATCGTATGGTCATAGAAGGCAACTTGTAGGAAGTATCCTAGCACATTCGAAGGGACTATCATCATTTTTCGTAGGCGACAATCGAGGGTCAAGATCATGTATTCGGAGGCTACATCGTGGGTCTTATGATCTTTGTATCGAAGAGATTATGATGATTTGTTTTGAAGGCAACGGTGCTAGAATACCTCTACGTTCGAGGGACTTGACCATTTGAGTTCGAAAAGGCAACGAGAGAGAATTACCCTAAGGGGTGCATGTGTGAAAAGAGTGTGTTGATTCGGGTATGTTATCTTGGAATTATGAGTGAGCTATGTCCAATTTTAGTCTTGCCATACACGCCTAGTTACTAACAGTTTATAGGTGCGGAAAGTAAATTGCGGAAATATAAAGTGCGGAAAGATAAATCCTACGCTATTACATGGCTTTGGGGCAGATACATAATTTAAACGTGCGGAAAATAAAAGCCCTAATTAAGCTATTACATCCCATAAGCAATTACATGATTAGAAAAAAGAAAACGATAAAAAGAAATCGTCCGAAACGGGATAACCTGTGAAAAGGTGAGAAATCGGAAAATACGAGGAAATTGAATAAGAGGAAAATGTTAGTAAAAATGCAAATTTTTAAATGAGAAAAATATTCCATGCTGGAAATAACATTAATAAGCTAAAATAATTTTTTGGGATTTTTTGGAGATAATTTAATAATTAAAAACTAATTAAAGGTGATTTAAATGATAAATTAACAATTAAATTAAATATGCATGCAAAAATAATATTTTTAATTTTATAAATTAAATAAACATTTTCTGGAAATAATGCAAAAAGAAAAATATTTTTTGGTATTTTTAAATGCATGATAAAAAATTATTGAAATAAATTAAAATGCATGTAAAATATTAAGAAAATAAGGAAAATATGAAAAAGTTTGCAAACATGTAAAAACCAAATGCCATGGCCAGGGATCGAACTGGAGACCTTCCTTTCACAACCCCACGCCTTTGCCATCTGAGCTGGAGCGTACACGTGTCACTGAATCGGAACGGATCGTTTACAAACAAGTGTCATCTCCCCATTGCCTCGTCTCCGCGCCAAACTTCATCTTCTTCAATTCAAATTCTGGGAATTTTGCGTCGGCCTCAGAGCGACGCTATGACCCCTGCTAAATCAAAAATCACATACAGGTAATATAAATGAAATCTAAAGCCATGGTTCGATTCGTCTTGGTCCACTGAACATCGTGATGGCATCGGTTTGGTCCAATTTATCCTAATTAGAGAAGCCCTAAATCATGGTCAGAAACCCTAATCATGGCATATCATGTTTCCGACCATAGAAATACAAGTAAACCATCCAGAAAGTTTGCAAGCTTCATTCTAAACACAAAACAAACATCAAAACTCATTAATAAAGCATGATAATTGAAAATCGAATTTTGAAAAAGAAGAACAAACCGAATTCTGGTTTTCGTGTTTCTTGATGGTTTTGGATGATGTAAGGGTCTGATCGATTCTAAACAACCCAAGGAACAAGATGGAATGCTCAAAATCGCTTGAAACAAACTAGAACCAAGGCTGCCAGTTGCTTGTAAGCCACGGATTTTTTGAGCTTGAATAGGGTTTCTCCAGCCAGTTTTTCTACCCTAATTCGTGTGGCATGTATTGTATATATATAGTAGATGGAATTAGAGCTGATTTGAGAAAGAATCAATCATCAATCAATGCAAAATATATTTAATTTTGTACCAAATCAAATTTTCTCTTCTTTGATCAATTTCAATCAATTCTTGCCATATCCAATCAAATTTCGAAATTTGCTGGCTTTATTGGGTTGCTTGGATCTCAAGGAAGAGAGAAAAATTAAATTTGCAATTAATTTTGATTTTATACTTTATTTTTGAATTTAATTTGTACTTAAATGAATAAAATACAAATTAAATAGAAAAATAAAATAAAAATTCGTGGCATTGGGCTTGGATATTCCTAATTGTATAAGGAACAAGTTTGGATGAAGAAAAAGTAGGCCCATTTGCAAAAAAAAATATTTTTAGAAGTATCTCTCTTTGTGCATCTCTTCAAAATTGCCCAACTTGTGAATACTGTATCTTGCTCAATTTTCCACATTTTTGAGTGTTCTTGGACTTTTTGGAAAGCTCTAAGAGTCCTCTAACCAACCTATTTGGTTTCATCTCAATTGGAGTTTCTATGCTCAATATATCTTCAAAACAAAATGTTGACTTTTTGTTGACTTTGAAAAGGACCTGTAATGTTTTGATCCATACCTTCCAAATGAAGCATTTTTTGAACATTCTTGTGAGACATGAAGTTGTAGAGAATTGAATTTCCTTCAAAACAAGAGGTGGTGGAAAAATTTCTGAGAAAGTATGAAGAAGTTATGCTCAGTCAAAGTTTGGTTGACTTTTCACTGAGAAACCCTAATTTAGAAAGTTTGACTTTTGAGCAAATCTTGAGTTTTCTTGATGAATCATGATCAAACCTTGATCAAATGATGAATGTAACTTGAAAATGAGGATGTTGACCAAAAATTATGATGTTTGACTGTATGTTGACAACAGTTGACTTTTTGTCTAATACAACTGATTTTCAACCATCTGAGCAATTGTCTGAGCAATCTTGACTTGTGAGGCTTGAAACTTGTCATGGAGAATCTTTGAAGCATATGAGGAGGCATGATGACCATTGGAGATGTTGGAAGTCCATCTTGATCTGAGAAATGCCAAACCCTAGTTTGGGTTGATTGTCTAGGAGAGGGTTTGTCTGATCAACCCTTGAGTATGAAATATCTTGAGGAGTAGGAGGGCAAATTTTGGGGTATGACAGGTACCAAATGTGAACTCAATTCACACCCTATTCCATTTACACCCCAGAAACAACGTTAATCAACGATTCGCCCATACACCACTAGGACACGAATTCAGCCTCACCACCACTAAACCATTGGGTACAGGTATTGGCTCTGCAGGTCCAATTCCACACAATGGGAATTAACCACCACCAGAATGCATATGTATGAGCAACATAAAGCATGCAATATTCAAATAAGGAACATGATATCACAACATCATTCCACACATGGTTAAAACCATCAACAGCACAGCATAATCATGCATATACAACGTTAATCACAACACATGGTGTTAACATCTATCAAGCATATACAATGTCAACGACGAACAATCACGAATTACAACGAATTCCTCATACAGAAAGCCATATCAACCCATCAAGATTCATTTACTAGGCTTTAAAAATGTTTTTAATAGATAGTACGTACTCTCATCTTTCCAACAATACCAATTGTAACACGGTGAACTGACTTTGTAGGTTTTTGTATCGCAAATGTGCGGATAGCAAGAGTCGCCACCGACTTTTCTTTTATCCAATTAAGGGAAGGTAAAAAGTACAGAAAAAGACCTTTGTTAGATTCTGAGTAAGGGAGAAGGTTATGAAAAGGGAAGGTATTAGCACCCCTTTCCATCCGTAGTTATCTACGGGCTCGTAGTTGCTCTTAGATCACTTTAAAAATGTGCTTTCTGTGTGTTTGAAAAAATGTTTTGAAAGGCATTTCGCTTTGACTTTGTAATGATTCATGTAGGAATGTATACAAAGTGTTCGGAAATGTTTCGTTTTGAAGAGTTTGAACTTTGACAAAAGTGTGAGGTGCAAAAGGTATTTTGATAGAGCAAGCAACTAAAAGTCTTATTACCTACTCAGAATTGGTCGTTTTCGTGTTATTTTCGTTCCTATAGAATAGCGCTATCCGTACCATTAGTTGGTAGGTAACCCTATTTATTGGATGTAAGCGGGACATTCGAAGGGACATCGTATGGTCATAGAAGGCAACTTGTAGGAAGTATCCTAGCACATTCGAAGGGACTATCATCATTTTTCGTAGGCGACAATCGAGGGTCAAGATCATGTATTCGGAGGCTACATCGTGGGTCTTATGATCTTTGTATCGAAGAGATTATGATGATTTGTTTTGAAGGCAACGGTGCTAGAATACCTCTACGTTCGAGGGACTTGACCATTTGAGTTCGAAAAGGCAACGAGAGAGAATTACCCTAAGGGGTGCATGTGTGAAAAGAGTGTGTTGATTCGGGTATGTTATCTTGGAATTATGAGTGAGCTATGTCCAATTTTAGTCTTGCCATACACGCCTAGTTACTAACAGTTTATAGGTGCGGAAAGTAAATTGCGGAAATATAAAGTGCGGAAAGATAAATCCTACGCTATTACATGGCTTTGGGGCAGATACATAATTTAAACGTGCGGAAAATAAAAGCCCTAATTAAGCTATTACATCCCATAAGCAATTACATGATTAGAAAAAAGAAAACGATAAAAAGAAATCGTCCGAAACGGGATAACCTGTGAAAAGGTGAGAAATCGGAAAATACGAGGAAATTGAATAAGAGGAAAATGTTAGTAAAGATGCAAATTTATAAATGAGAAAAATATTCCATGCTGGAAATAACATTAATATGCTAAAATAATTTTTTGGGAGTTTTTGGAGATAATTTAATAATTAAAAACTAATTAAAGGTGATTTAAATGATAAATTAACAATTAAATTAAATATGCATGCAAAAATAATATTTTTAATTTTATAAATTAAATAAACATTTTGTGGAAATAATGCAAAAAGAAAAATATTTTTTGGTATTTTTAAATGCATGATAAAAAATTATTGAAATAAATTAAAATGCATGTAAAATATTAAGAAAATAAGGAAAATATGAAAAAGTTTGCAAACATGTAAAAACCAAATGCCATGGCCAGGGATCGAACTGGAGACCTTCCTTTCACAACCCCACGCCTTTGCCATCTGAGCTGGAGCGTACACGTGTCACTGAATCGGAACGGATCGTTTACAAACAAGTGTCATCTCCCCATTGCCTCGTCTCCGCGCCAAACTTCATCTTCTTCAATTCAAATTCTGGGAATTTTGCGTCGGCCTCAGAGCGACGCTATGACCCCTGCTAAATCAAAAATCACATACAGGTAATATAAATGAAATCTAAAGCCATGGTTCGATTCGTCTTGGTCCACTGAACATCGTGATGGCATCGGTTTGGTCCAATTTATCCTAATTAGAGAAGCCCTAAATCATGGTCAGAAACCCTAATCATGGCATATCATGTTTCCGACCATAGAAATACAAGTAAACCATCCAGAAAGTTTGCAAGCTTCATTCTAAACACAAAACAAACATCAAAACTCATTAATAAAGCATGATAATTGAAAATCGAATTTTGAAAAAGAAGAACAAACCGAATTCTGGTTTTCGTGTTTCTTGATGGTTTTGGATGATGTAAGGGTCTGGACTGATTCTAAACAACCCAAGGAACAAGATGGAATGCTCAAAATCGCTTGAAACAAACTAGAACCAAGGCTGCCAGTTGCTTGTAAGCCACAGATTTTTTGAGCTTGAATAGGGTTTCTCCAGCCAGTTTTTCTACCCTAATTCGTGTGGCATGTATTGTATATATATAGTAGATGGAATTAGAGCTGATTTGAGAAAGAATCAATCATCAATCAATGCAAAATATATTTAATTTTGTACCAAATCAAATTTTCTCTTCTTTGATCAATTTCAATCAATTCTTGCCATATCCAATCAAATTTCGAAATTTGCTGGCTTTATTGGGTTGCTTGGATCTCAAGGAAGAGAGAAAAATTAAATTTGCAATTAATTTTGATTTTATACTTTATTTTTGAATTTAATTTGTACTTAAATGAATAAAATACAAATTAAATAGAAAAATAAAATAAAAATTCGTGGCATTGGGCTTGGATATTCCTAATTGTATAAGGAACAAGTTTGGATGAAGAAAAAGTAAGCCCATTTGCCAAAAAATTGATTTTTACAAGTATCTCTCTTTGTGCACTTCTTCAAAATTTCCCAATTTGTGAATGGTGTATCTTGCTCAATTTTCCATATTTTTGAGTGTTCTTGGATTTTTTGGAAAGCTCTAAGAGTCCTCTAACCAACCTCTTTGGTTTCACCTCAATTGGAGTTTCCATGCTCAATATATCTTCAAAACAAAATGTTGACTTTTTTTTAACTTGGAAAAGGACCTGTAATGTTTTGATCCATATCTTCCAAATGAAGCATTTCTTGAACATTCTTGTGAGACATGAAGTTGTAGAGAATTGAATTTCCTTCAAAACAAGAGGTGGTGGAAAAATTTCTGAGAAAGTATGAAGAAATTATGCTCAGTCAAAGTTTGGTTGACTTTTCACTGAGAAACCCTAATTTAGAAAGTTTGACTTTTGAGCAAATCTTGAGTTTTCTTGATGAATCATGATCAACCCTTGATCAAATGATGAATGTAACTTCAAAATAAGGATGTTGACCAAAAATTATGAAGTTTGACCGTATGTTGACCACTGACTTTTGTCCAATAGAACTGATTTTCAACCATCTGAGCAATTGTCTGAGGAAACTTGACTTGTGAGGCTTGAAACTTGACATGGAGAATCTTTGAAGCATATGAGGAGGCATGAAGACCATTGGAGATGTTGTAAGTCCATCTTGATCTGAGAATTGTCAAACCCTAGTTTGGGTTGATTGTCTAGGAGAGGGTTTGTCTGATCAACCCTTGTGGAATCCTTGAGCATATGTGTATGAAATGTCTTGAGAAGATGGAGGGCAAATTTTGGGGTATGACAGCTGCCCCTGTTCAATCTTCTTGTACTGGAAGGGTTAGATTGGCATGTTCGCCTTTCGTGACCTAGAGGTAGAAGATGATTGAACACCGAGTACACCGAAAATTTGCACTCTGGTTCGATGATGGGAATGGGCTTACAGATGCCATTTGGAGAAATTGGAGACTTCACTGGGGACTGGGTCGCACGCTAGACTTGAGATTGTTGATAGGAGAATTGACGGGGATGGGCTTAAGATGCCATCTGGAATGGTCGGTGCCGAGGAGTGAGTGACGCTAGGCTCAGATGTTTCCGAAGTGAAAGGGATGGAGATGGGCTTAAGATGCCATCCGAGGAGTCGACGTTAGACTTCGTGCTCATCTTTGAATGAAGTTATTGGTTTGTATTGGTTTTTAACCAAATATGCATTTCAAGGTGGAGAGTTGACAAGTAGTCGGAGATGGGCTTAAGATGCCATCCAAGGCAACCGAGTCGACGCCGACTGTGAGTTGCCGCTGATGAGTCATAATAGTTCTTCGTACGACTACCGGGGGTAGTAGTTTGGCAAAAATGCGGATAGCTTCCCTGTTGTGCATCGGGTATTGATCCATTGCCTGTTATCCGAGGATAACTTGTGATCGTTCAGATAGTTTTCCCGTCTGGATTCGGGTATTAATCCTGGATCTGTTGTCGGAGGACAACAAGGGCGGTCGTTCAGATAGTTTTCCCGTCTGGATTCGAGTCTTAATCCTGGACCAGTTGTCGGAGGACAACGAGGATGGTCGTTCAGATAGTTTTCCCGTCTGGATTCGGGCATTAATCTTGGACCTGTTTGCGTCAGAAGCGATTTTTCCACCTGTTCTAGAGAAAACAAGATAAATTTTGATAGAATATTGATTAGTCTTATGCAAGGAATGATGCATGACGATGTGTATGAATGACATATGCATATATGAGAAATGTATGAATGATAGATGTTGTGGTATTTTAAAACATATCCATCTTGAAGAAGATGTGGATGTTCTGGTTGGAGATTCCTGACTTCTGTTTGGGGATGGAAACCCTGAGAAGAAAGAAAACTTTGATGCCTCCGGTGCACTATCTGACCAAGTCTTGGGCCTAGATACCGTTGAGGATGGTAGAGATCGAGAAACACGTTGTTGAGGATCTCATGCATAGACCCTGCTGGGGAGAATCTGGGAGGTACTCTGCTGGGGATTTTGCGTGTAAATCCTGCTGGAGAGTATTTGGTGGTTGCTGGGGGTCCGGGTTGGAAGAATCTGGAGCCCGTTGTAATCTCTAGCTGGGGAAACAGGACGTAGGTTTCCTCCGGTGCACTATCTGACCAAGTTTCAAGTCTGGATACTACTGCTGGAGAAAAAGAAAGGGAAATTGTTGAGAGATGTTCTGCTGGGGATAAACACCTCGGCTGGGGATGAAGTGTTATTGCTCGAAGATGGGTGTGGCCCGATTAAGTTGAGTGGAATCACTGCTTGGGGATCCTCCTCTTCTTTGCTGGGGAAGGTTTTGTGATGAGTGACATTTCTATGGGGGAAATGCATTGGTGACTTTCGTCGTCATCTCAATTCCTGAAGCCTGTAGTAATTACTTCCGTATGTTCTTTTCGCATGTTTGTAAATAGATTTTTATTGTCAAATGCATATAATCATTCAAAGCAAACGTTGGACTTTATGCAAACAACAACAGCAAAAATTGTAAAGAGAAAGAAACTTGTATTTATTTAAAATGTGGCGTATGGCCAAGTAGTTTGTACACAAGAAAAGTAAAAAGCTGTGCGGAAACAATCTCGTTAAGTTCCAACTGTAGTAGTACTCATATATTTCAACTATCTCATCTCTTTGCTGTCAGTAGAAAGTGAGTAGACTGATTGTCGCCATTTGAATCTCGAATGCTGATAGTAGTGATCCGGAAGTAGGTGATCTGGACGAGACATAGTCGTACGCTTATATCCCTAACTTTTGCCGAGACCGCCCTTTCGGGTTTTCAGCCTACCGGGATACCCTTTTTTGCCCAAGCCGCCTTTTCAGGTTTTCGACTTGCCGGGTGTACATGTTTTGTATATATCCTTAACTTTTGCCCGAACCTTTTGGGTTCGCCAGGATGCCCTTATTTTTCCTGGGTCAGTCGACCTAGCGGGTCTCTTTTATGCGTAGTATTTTTTGACTATGTCTGCGTTCACAGGGTGTGGGAAGTCTTCACCATCCATGGTGCTAAGTATCATAGCTCCGCCGGAAAATACTGTCTTGACTACAAACGGTCCCTCGTAGGTGGGAGTCCATTTGCCCCTGGGATCACCTTGTGGAAGAATGATGCGCTTGACTACTAGATCACCGACTTGGTAGACTCGGTGCTTGACTCTCTTGTTAAATGCTCTGATCATTCGTTTTTGATAGATCTGTCCATGGCAGATGGGCGCGAGTCGTTTCTCATCAATCAGGTTGATCTGGTCAAGGAGAGTCTGAATCCAATCGTCTTCGCCTAACTCTGCGTCCTGGAGGACTCTGGTTGAGGGAATCTAAACCTCGATGGGTAGGACTGCTTCCATACCGTATACAAGAGAGAAGGGGGTTGCCCCTGTTGATGTTCGTATTGTAGTGCGATAACCATGAAGAGTGAATGGTAACATCTCATGCCAATCTTTGTAAGTCACTTTCATTTTCTGTATAATCTTCTTGCTGTAGCAGTCGGACAAGTTCTCCTGGAACTTCACAATCTTCCTCACCTTCTTCTTCGGCTTGGTAGATCGGATTATCGAAGTCATATTTAGCAATAGCATAGCTGTTATCAACGAGATTCGGAGTGACTCTACAGTGTATCACGTGGGTGTGTGTAAGAAACACATAGCTTTTTGAAGGGGTGATAAAGTAAAAGAAAGAAAACAACAATTGAATGCAAAAGTCCAACGCTTTTATTGAATGAAAATATGCAAATGAAAGATAATAACCCTCACAAACGAGCCATGATGCCCCGGGGGCAAGGCACTAGGCTTTAGAGTTTATTGTTCAAAACATAGAAAATACGAAAAGCAAAACAAAACAAGAGCAATTACTCGTCTAAAGGAGATTGGTATGACGCCTTCTCTTCCAATTGCCGAGCCCATTGTCCGAGTGGAAGATCCATTTGCTGATGTCAAGTCGTTGTCGCCGCCTTCTATAGCATGGATTCCACTATGGCGATGCGGAAAGGAAGTTGGCCGCACGCTCGTGGCGATCGCCTTCGACCCTTGATGGTGAAACCTAAACCACTTGTCAAATTTGAAAGGAAGATCGTGGAGCCGACTCCAAATGTAACTACCTCCTTCTTCAAGCAGCTTGAGCATCTTTCAATGAGGCCATCCTAGGCGGAACTTGCATAACTTCAGAGGACAGTGAGTCCAGGTATGACTGGGATTGTTTCAAAGCTTGACATGGAGTCTCGAAGAATTCACCTTCCATCTCGAGGTATCGGAATGACCGTAGATGACCGACCATATATTCTTCTTCTCCACACCGTAACAACCTTCCCTTTCACCGGTACTTCACCGATGCAAGGTAGAAGTAACCGCCCCATGTATCCAAGGGCCCAAGTAGGCAAGAGTACATCACGGATGTCCATGACAAAGAAAGTTGAATCAAAAGTCGGGAACCGACTTTGATCGCGAATGAGTTTCCAAGCATCGCTCGCTTAGAACCATCAAAAGCTCTCACAATTATATCACTGGGTCTCAGAACCAACCCTTCGATATCAAGTCGATCAAAAGCAGTCTTTGGAAGGATATTCATAGCGGAACCGGTATCTACCAAAACATGAGACAATGTAATGCCCTTGCATGCAACAGAGATGTGCAAGGCTTTGTTATGTTTCCTTCCGGCAGGAGTCAAATCAGCATCAGAGAAGCCTAGACCGTTGTTGGCAGCCAGGCTAGCAATGAGACCTCAAACCGGAGTAGTGTCTTTGACGTGAGCATTCTTCAGAAGCTTCACCAAGGCATTAGCATGAGCCTCAGAGCACAAGAGCAAAGCAAGCATGGAGATCTTGGACGGAGTTTGTCCCAACTGTTCCACAACATTGTAGTCACTCTTCTTAATAATCTTCAGAATTTCCTCCATTTCTTGTTTGGAGGTATCTTCAGTAACTTCCTTTGGCACTTCTGTCTGAGCAGGATGAGCCACTGGTTCTTTCCTCTAGCTTGGCGAATGTATTGAATAGCTGGAATGCGAGCTGGTGTCGCAGTGACTTTTGGAGGAGAGATTTCTGGAGAGAACACTCTTCCGGTTCGAGTCACCTTACTCGATCCGGTGATGTTGTCAATGTCAGGAATGGTAGTTTCAATAGTAAGATCTTCAATAGTCAGAGGGTCTTGCTTGACGCCATGATAGTAGACATTGGCTCCATAGTTCCAAGGGATAGCCTTGTCAGAGGAATATGGAACTGGTCCGGGAGAAGTCATGATGAGAGGTGCCACTCTAGGCACAGGATCAGCAGAGGAAATCCTTATGGTGTTAACATCAGCACAATCTTCTGGGAAATCGTCACCTCATCCGGTTACCTTAACATCTTCAATAGGAATCTTGTAGCTTTCAGGAACAGTGTACTTCACCATGTAATCATACTTTCCGCTTGGCTGCCCCAAGGTATCCCAAACAGATGGTGCGGTTCCATTCACCTCTTCGATCTTCAATTTAGAAATATCTTCACACAGCTTCTGCACAAGTGGTTTCAGAAATAGTATCTCACGGTTATCGATCATGCACTGAACACGTCTTCTCAACCAAGCACAACCATCAGTGTATGGGCACCAACGACAATTCCGGGCATCCCTGGTTGACACCGCTTGTAGCAAATTCTTCTTAATACCATCGAGGAATGGTCAGTCACCTATGTTGAAAACATAAGTATCATCGCCAACAAAGATTGGAACTCTTGTCATGGTTAGGCATAGGTGCGTTGATCACATTCGAGTCTCAACAGAGGATCAAACTCAATCGCTTAGCTTCAATCATATCTTGAATCTTGTTCTTCGTGAGCCCAACAGCTGTCGTTGTCGTGCCTCGGCTGTTGAGTGGTAAGCACACTTAGCATTAGGGTTGTATCTCGAGAGGAAGTGATGATATTTTGAGGAGGATCCTCAAGGTAATCACCGCTTTCAACATGTGTTGCAAAGCTTGCGCCAATGGCATGTTGATCTTTGTAAACCGCCTTCGTGGCGGCTCGCTACGCACGTTGTCTCACCGAGGTTGGCCGATGTAGGATCGAGATCACAATCACAGATTGAGCACGGTCGGTCTTGGCTCGATTTTCCGACCATACACAAGATTAGCTTCTTTCTTAGCACCAAAAGATCTCTTTGCAGATTTGAAAATGTCTCTATCTCGAATCTTTCCACTTTTGATACCACTTCAATACGCCGCTTACCAATATCACCGGTGAATCCGGTCAAGAGTTTCCAATCGATGATTGAAGAACGGCCTGTCTGTTCCCATAAACATATCAACCAACTCCCTATTGGACAAGGGTGGTTGAACTCGCTAAATCTCCATTTCTAAGCATACTTTGAACTTCTCATCACGACCCATAGACATGCTTTGTAGTTGCATGAGTGGGTGTCAATTCAAAGATTGTACTCATATTGCTTGTAGAAAGCATCCGCTAAGTTACTGTGTACGGATACGGCCATTCTCTAGCGATAATACCACTCCAACCGAGTTCGGACAAACTCTCTTGAAAATAGTGCATCCACAACTTTCTCATCATCGGGGGTTGATCTTCCGGATATAGGACTTCAAATGCTTTGGACAAGACATGCCATCATATTTGGCAAAAGTAGGAACTTTGAACTTGGGAGGAATCACAACACCAGGGACAAGACTCAGATCATCAAAATTCAGCCCTGACATCTTCAGGTTTTCCACAGCATTCAGACGGTCTTCAAGTTGTTTGTACTTATTATCTTCATCAGAATACTGGTCATTATCATACTGATCCTCTATTTATTTTTCAGGCTGGCCATCTTCATTTCCCTTGTCACTCCCCTCATTCTTGACACTTCCTTCAGAGAGCTCTATCCGACTAACCCTCTTAGGACCACCTTTGTAGCGTCTGCCCATGTTGAGAAGACCAACAACCTTCTTCTCTCTGTTAATGAGCTTCTTCGATCTTCTTGGCCTTGGACCAAACTAGTGAACATCTCAATAAACCGAGCATCGAGCTTGGAGATCTTTGATAGACTGTTCAAGAGCCATTTCTGCTAAAATAAATAGCGAGAGAATGAGAAAACCAATCTTCAATGTACCTGTGATGCAATGTTATGCTATGATATGCAATGTTTATGCGAATGCAATGCAATGTTTTCAAGGACCTTAGAGATTTAAATTTGTTAAACAAGCAATGAACAAACATTTATTAGTTCTCTTTTTATTAATTTTCTTTTTAAGTACAAAAGATAGTTCAAAACAATAAAAGAAAACATATAAATCCGAGAGCTATAAGTCTCCCATGGGCGCTTCCTCTTGGTGCCGAGGTAGGCGTTAATGCTTCGCTCCTCGTGAAGTAGCTTGGTCAACTCTAGCACTTTCTTCTCGCTTGCATAACATTGAGCTTCAAAGGTATCCCTCTCTTCTTTAAGTTGAATCCGATCTCTTCAAGTCTTCAAAATCGTGAGGCATGTCGATGGAGGATAGTATAGGATTCGTCACCTATAGCAACAGGTTCCATAATTACTGGTAGAACAGGCGTGAATGGCATCATGAGGTTTTGAGCTCGAGCTCTCACCCATTTGAGGTAAGGTTCCCAAGGAATGGAGTTTTGGTGCCCCAAAGTCTTGGTATCAGTCTTCTTTACCATGCCACAAGCGTGTATAAACCTTCGCTTGCTCGAGATCGTGGTTGTAGTCGAACACAATATCTTGGAGAAGCATATCATGTGGACCATCTCTTCGAGCAAAACCAAACTGACGTAGAGCTAGAGAAGGGTTGTAAGTAATACCTCCCCTTATACCAAGAAGTGGTACATTAGGGAATTCTCCACAACGCTCAATGAATGTGAAGTCCTTTTGAGAGAAAAGACTCCAACGGATGTCTGAATGAGAGAGTGACATTAGTCTTTGAGACCATCTCAACCTTTGTTCATTCTTCAAAACTGATGGAGGAAGGTGCGAAATAAACCACCTGGAAAGTAACGGTATGCAACACATGAGAGTTCCTTTTCTCTTAGTAGTACGAGTGTGGAGAGAATGTAGGATGTCTCCAAGTAAAGTAGGCAGGATGCGGGTAAGAAACAACTTGATGGCGTTGACATCTATGAATTGATCCGAGTTAGGAAATAGAACCAAACCATAGATTAGCAAGGCCACAATATCTTCAAATGCATGGAAACTCATAACTTTGAGGAATTCTCGGGCTTTCTTAATTAGGAACTTGGAAAGTAAACCCTTAACTCCACTTCTGGTTTCCCAATTGGCTTCAATGTTTGAGCGCTTAAGATGTAAGGCTGATGCAATGTCTTCGTACTTAGGGACCTTTTCCAAACCGGTGAATGGCATTTGGTCCAAAATAGGTACCCCAAGTAGCTTAGAGAACTCTTCCAAGGTAGGAACTAACTGATAATCTGGGAATGTAAAGCAATGGTGTTTTGATCAAAGAATCGAATAGACATGCATCATATCTTCTTCAAAACCGGAGGTAACCAAGTCAAGCAGATAACCATGTCTTTTGATGAACTGAGCATGATCGGGAATCTTTGAAACCAATTCTTTGAGCTGAGAAGGCATACCCATGAAGTTGATTCGGATAGTCTTTCTAGAAGCCATAATCCCTACAAAACAGAGCAAAGATAAATCCCTAAGTCCTGGAAATAGTTAGAAATGATATGCAATGCGAATGATGTCATGATGTCATGTTTAGCACACACAAACAATTCACACAATGAGCCTAGGTTTAAGGCTTGCATGAGGTATAGGTGATTACCCCACCAAAAGTTTGAGTTGGTTCATCCTGTCCTATAATAGTAACCGGGTTCTAGGAATCTCACATCATTGATCTTTCTCGTAGGCGTTTATTTCAATACGACTACCAAGTGGTCGATCGAAAATATCCCAAAAGTCCGATCTCAATGAGCGTAGCATCGAGTATCGACCAACCTCGGTCTACACCAAAGCCGCCATCTCACTACCTTCTAATGGCCAAGATGGGTCAATTAAGGTTCTAAAAGTTTAGTTAGTGCTTGATGACACCACGCAGAAGCCAAATACTATCCTCAACTTGGGAATGAAGAGTATCAGACATCCAAAGTGTCACACTAACGTAGCCATCATGTTGACCGCTTCGATATACGCCTAACGGTCGCGATGATTTATTGCTACTTACCTAAAGGAAACCGGATCCGGTGTAGGATCCCCACAATTATAATACCCAAGCAACCCTTAAAGATAAAGCAAGCAAGTCAAACAGAAGCAATAAATGTGATCTAGAAATCCTAAGGCATTCTCTCTTTAGGTGTCTCTCACAGAGTCACCAGCTTAATACGGTGAACTCGACTTTGTAGGTTTTTGTATCGCAAATGTGCGGATAGCAAGAGTCGCCACCGACTTTTCTTTTATCCAATTAAGGGAAGGTAAAAAGTACAGAAAAAGACCTTCGTTGGATTCTGAGTAAGGGAGAAGGTTTTGAAAAGGGAAGGTATTAGCACCCCTTTCCAACCGTAGTTATCTACGGGCTCTTAGTTGCTCTTAGATCACTTTAAAAATGTGCTTTCTGTGTGTTTGAAAAAATGTTTTGAAAGGCATTTCGCTTTGACTTTGTAATGATTCATGTAGGAATGTATACAAAGTGTTCGGAAATGTTTCGTTTTTTGAAAAGAGTTTGAACTTTGACAAAAAGTGTGAGGTGTGAAAAGTATTTTGATAGAGCAAGCAACTAAAAGTCTTATTACCTACTCAGAATTGATCATTTTCGTGTTATTTTACGTTCCTTTAGAATAGTGCTATCCATACCATTAGTTGGTAGGTAACTCTATTCGTTGGATGTAAGCGGGACATTCGAAGGGACATCGGATGGTCATAGAAAGCAACTTGTAGGAAGTATCCTAGCACATTCGGGACTATCATCATTTTCGAGGCGACAATCGAGGGTCAAGATCATGTATTCGTAGGCGACATCGTGGGTCTTATGATCTTTGTATCGAAGGGACTATGATGATTTGTTTTGAAGGCAACGGTGCTAGGATACCTCTACGTTCGAGGAACTTGACCATTTGTATTTGTAAAGGCAACGAGAGAGAATTACCCTAAGGGGTGCATGTGTGAAAAGAGTGTGTCAATTCAGATATGTTTATCTTGCAAATTAGAGTGAGCTAAGTTCAATTTTAGTCTTTCCATGCACGCTGTCATACCCCAAAATTTGCCCTCCATCTACTCAAGAGATTTCATACATCTATACTCAAGGATTCCTCAAGAGTTGATCAGACAAACTCTCTCCTAGACAATCAACCTAAACTAGGGTTTGGTATCTCTCAGTTCAAGATGGACTTCCAATATCTCCAATGGTCTTCATGCCTCCTCATATGTTTCAAAGATTCTCCATGTCAAGTTTCAAGCCTCACAAGTCAAGTTTCCTCAGACAATTGCTCAGATGGTTGAAAATCACAGATTGGACAAAAGTCAATCGTGGTCAACATACAGTCAAACTTCATAATTTTTGGTCAACATCCTCATTTTGAATTTACATTCATCATTTGATCAAGGGTTGATCATGATTCATCAAGAAAACTCAAGATTTGCTCAAAATTCAAACTTTCTAAATTAGGGTTTCTAGGTGAAAAGTCAACTGAACTTTGACTGATCATAACTTTCTCATACTTTCTCAAAAAAATTTCCACCACCTCTTGTTTTGAAGGAAATTCAATTCTCTATAACTTCATGTCTCACAAGAATGTCCAAAAAATGCTTCATTTGAGAGGTATAGCTCAAAACATTACAGGTCATTTTCAAAGTCAACAAAAAGTCAACTTTTTGTTTTGAAGATATATTGAGCATGGTAACTGCAATTGAGATGAGACCAAAAAGGATGGTTAGAGGACTCTTATAGCTTTCCAAAAAGTCCAAGAACACTCAAAAATGTGAAAAATTGAGCAAGATGCACCATTCACAAGTTGGGCAATTTTGAAGGAATGCACAAAGAGAGATACTTCTAAAAATCAAATATTTTTGCAAATGGGCTTGCTTTTTCTTCATCCAAACTTATTCCTCATACAGTTAGGAATATCCAAGCCCAATGCCACGAATTTTTGATTTATTTTTCTATTTAATTTGTAATTTATTCATTTAAATGCAAATTAAATTTAAAAATAAAGTATAAAATCAAAATTAATTGAAAGATTGATTTTTATTCTTTCCTTGAGACTCAAGTAACTCACAAAGGCCAGCAATTTTCGAAAATTGATCAATATGGCAAGATTGGATTGGAAATTAATCAAATTTTGAAATTTTGATTTTGTACAAAAATCAATTTTGATTTACATTGAATGTTGATTGATTCTTTCCAAAAACCATGCCAAATTCATCCAGTATAAATGTGTGATGCATACCTATCAAGAGAGAACAGAAAGATTGCTCTAAGAACCCTAACCTAAAGTCAAAATTTCGTGCACTTGAAGCAACTAGCAGCCATCGATCCAGCCACTTTCAATTGCTTTTGAGGATTCCATTGCATTCCTTGGGTTGTTCGAGTCGATCAGCACTTTACATCACCCAAAACCATCAAGAATCGTGGAATTTTTTGTTCTTCCTTTTCCAAAATCGATTTCTAATTCTCATGCATTTTTAACATGTTTCGTGGTTTGTTTTGTGTTTAGATGCAAGTTTGCAAGCTTTCTGCATAGTTTGATTGAGTTTTCATGGCCGGAATCGATATGTACCATAGCTAGGGTTTCTTTGCACGAATTGGGAACTCACAAAATACGTAAAATTGGAACATGAGACCACCACCACTGTGTTTAGAATCCAATTTGCAACCGATTCATGTACTCACAACAAATTTATATTATGTGTATGAGATTTTGGAAATTGCAGGGGTTTTAGCGTCGCACTGAGGCCGACGCTATGTTTTCAAAATTCAAAAGGTTGAAGATGAAGTTCTTGGCGCAGAAACGAGGCAATCGGAGGGTGACGCGTGCTTGTATTCCACTCACTTCGTTTTCAAACATCAAATGCAGCGTGGCCCAGTGGTTAAGGCGTTCACTATTCCTGGATCCTCTCCCATGTCCTGAGTTCGATCCCTATGGGCACCGGTTTTCCTTCTTTTTTCCAAACTTGCAATATTTTCATATTTTCTAATTTTCTAATATTTTTGCATTGTTTTAATTATTTTCATATTTTTGTTTATGCATTAAAAAATTGTCAAAAATTATTTTCCTTTCACATTTGCTTTCTGAAAATCTTTATTTAATTTAATAAATTAAAAAAATACAATTTTGCATGCATATTTATTTTTATTCATAATTTTGCATTTAAATCATTTTAAATTCATTTTTAATTATTAAATTGCATCCAAAAAAATCCCAAAAAAATTATTTTAGCATATTTATATTATTTCCAGCATGTAATAATTTTCTCATATAAAATTTGCATTTTTCTAACATTTTTCTCTTATTCGATTCATCTCGCATTTTCCGATTTCTCGTTTTTTGCTGTGTTGATCCGATTCGTATTTATTCTTGCTTTATCATTTTATTTTTTCAATAATGTAATCAGATATGGGATGTAATAGTTTAAAATTAGGTTTTTATTTTCCGCATTTTAAATTATGTATCCCCCTAAAGCCTTGTAATAGCGAGGATTTACCTTTCCGCATCTTTACATTCCGCATTTTACTTTCCGCACCCTATCAATTGCTAGTAACTAGGCGTATGGCAAGATAATAATGAACTTAGCCCACTAATTTTCAAGATAAAATATCTCAAATCAACACACTTTCACACATGCACCCC
The DNA here is from genome assembly GCA_021764765.1 of Vicia sativa. NCBI lineage: Eukaryota > Viridiplantae > Streptophyta > Magnoliopsida > Fabales > Fabaceae > Vicia > Vicia sativa. Next base: position 253,948,207 of record CM038795.1, read on the forward strand.
TTAGGGTAATTCTCTCTCGTTGCCTTTGCGAATCACAAATGGTCATGTCCCTCGAACGTAGAGGTATCCTAGCACCGTTGCCTACAAACAAATCATCATAGTCCCTTCGATACAAAGATCATAAGACCCACGATGTCACCTCCAATACATGATCTTGACCCTCGATTGTCGCCACGAAAATGATGATAGTCCCTTCGAATGTGCTAGGATACTTCCTACAAGTTGCCTTCAATGACCATCCGATGTCCCTTCGAATGTCCCGCTTACATCCAATGAATGGAGCTACCTACCAACTAATGGTATGGCTAGCGCTATTCTAAAGGAACGAGAAGTACGAAATGACCAATTCCGAGTGGGTAATAAGTCTTTAGTTGCTTGCTCTAAACCAAATGCTTTTCACACCACACACTTTTTCAAAGTTCAAACTCTTTTCAAAACGAAACATTTCCAAACACTTTGTATACACTCCTACATGAGTCATTACAAAGTCAAAGCGAAATGCCTTTTCAAAACATTTTTGTCAAACACACATAAAGCAATTTTAAAAAAGTGATCTAGAGCAACTAAGAGCCCGTAGAATAAATCATGGATGGAAAGGGTGCTAATACCTTCCTTTTCATAACCATTCTCCCGAACTCGTAATCTAAACGAAGGTCTTTTTCTCGTACTTTTACCTTCCCTTAATTGGATAAAATAAAAGTCGGTGGCGACTCTTGCTATCCGCACATTTGCGATACAAAAATCACTAAAATTCAGTTCACCGTGTTACACACGCCTAATTACTAACAGTTTATAAGGTGCGGAAAGTAAAATGCGGGAAGTAAATGCGGAAAGATAAATCCTACGCTATTACATGGCTTTGGGGCATATACATAATTTAAACGTGCAGAAAATAAAAGCCCTAATTAAGCTATTACATCCCATAAGCAATTACATGATTAGAAAAAAGAAAACGATAAAAAGAAATCGTCCGAAACGGGATAACCTGTGAAAAGGTGAGAAATCGGAAAATACGAGGAAATTGAATAAGAGGAAAATGTTAGTAAAGATGCAAATTTATAAATGAGAAAAATATTCCATGCTGGAAATAACATTAATATGCTAAAATAATTTTTTGGGAGTTTTTGGAGATAATTTAATAATTAAAAACTAATTAAAGGTGATTTAAATGATAAATTAACAATTAAATTAAATATGCATGCAAAAATAATATTTTTAATTTTATAAATTAAATAAACATTTTGTGGAAATAATGCAAAAAGAAAAATATTTTTTGGTATTTTTAAATGCATGATAAAAAATTATTGAAATAAATTAAAATGCATGTAAAATATTAAGAAAATAAGGAAAATATGAAAAAGTTTGCAAACATGTAAAAACCAAATGCCATGGCCAGGGATCGAACTGGAGACCTTCCTTTCACAACCCCACGCCTTTGCCATCTGAGCTGGAGCGCACGCGTGTCACTGAATCGGAACGGATCGTTTACAAACAAGTGTCACCTCCCCATTGCCTCGTCTCCGCGCCAAACTTCATCTTCTTCAATTCAAATTCTGGGAATTTTGCGTCGGCCTCAGAGCGACGCTATGACCCCTGCTAAATCAAAAATCACATACAGGTAATATAAATGAAATCTAAAGCCATGGTTCGATTCGTCTTGGTCCACTGAACATCGTGATGGCATCGGTTTGGTCCAATTTATCCTAATTAGAGAAGCCCTAAATCATGGTCAGAAACCCTAATCATGGCATATCATGTTTCCGACCATAGAAATACAAGTAAACCATCCAGAAAGTTTGCAAGCTTCATTCTAAACACAAAACAAACATCAAAACTCATTAATAAAGCATGATAATTGAAAATCGAATTTTGAAAAAGAAGAACAAACCGAATTCTGGTTTTCGTGTTTCTTGATGGTTTTGGATGATGTAAGGGTCTGGACTGATTCTAAACAACCCAAGGAACAAGATGGAATGCTCAAAATCGCTTGAAACAAACTAGAACCAAGGCTGCCAGTTGCTTGTAAGCCACAGATTTTTTGAGCTTGAATAGGGTTTCTCCAGCCAGTTTTTCTACCCTAATTCGTGTGGCATGTATTGTATATATATAGTAGATGGAATTAGAGCTGATTTGAGAAAGAATCAATCATCAATCAATGCAAAATATATTTGATTTTGTACCAAATCAAATTTTCTCTTCTTTGATCAATTTCAATCAATTCTTGCCATATCCAATCAAATTTCGAAATTTGTTGGCTTTATTGGGTTGCTTGGATCTCAAGGAAGAGAGAAAAATCAAATTTGCAATTAATTTTTATTTTATACTTTATTTTTGAATTTAATTTGTATTTAAATGAATAAAATACAAATTAAATAGAAAAATAAAATAAAAATTCGTGGCATTGGGCTTGGATATTCCTAATTGTATAAGGAACAAGTTTGGATGAAGAAAAAGTAGGCCCATTTGCAAAAAAAATTATTTTTAGAAGTATCTCTCTTTGTGCATCTCTTCAAAATTGCCCAACTTGTGAATGGTGTATCTTGCTCAATTTTCCACATTTTTGAGTATTCTTAGACTTTTTGGAAATCTCTAAGAGTCCTTTAACCAACCTCTTTGGTTTCATCTCAATTGGAGTTTCCATGCTCAATATATCTTCAAAACAAAATGTTGACTTTGAAAAGGACCTGTAATGTTTTGATCCATACCTTCCAAATGAAGCATTTTTGAACATTCTTGTGAGACATGAAGTTGAATTGAATTTCCTTCAAAACAAGAGGTGGTGGAAAAATTTCGAGAAAGTATGAAGAAATTATGCTCACCAAAGTTTGGTTGACTTTTCACCGAGAAACCCTAATTTAGAAAGTTTTTTCAAATCTTGAGTTTTCTTGATGAATCATGATCAACCCTTGATCAAATGATGAATGTAACTTCAAAATGAGGATGTTGACCAAAATTATGAAGTTTGATCAGATGTTGACCACAGCTTGACTTTTTGTCCAATACAACCGATTTTCAACCATCCGAGCAATTGTTCGAGGAAACTTGACTGAGGCTTGAAACTTGACATGGAGAATCTTTGAAGCATATGAGGAGGCATGAAGACCATTGGAGATGTTGGAAGTCCATCTTGATCTGAGAATTGTCAAACCCTAGTTTGGGTTGATTGTCTAGGAGAGGGTTTGTCTGATCAACCCTTGTGGAATCCTTGAGCATATGTGTATGAAATGTCTTGAGAAGATGGAGGGCAAATTTTGGGGTATGACACCAACTACGACTAAATCGGAGTTACGGTCGCAAAGATACGACCAAAACAATTTTTCCAAAGTTATGTTCTGTTTCTGTACAGTATGCGTCGATGCAAAATCCTATGTATCAATACATAACTCACTTGTATCGATGCAAGACTCGTATGAGTCGATGCATAACTTAAAATTCATCCTCTTGTATTGATGCATAACCCACTTGTATTGATACAAAACCACTTGTATTGATGCATAGACCACTTTTATTGATACATAACCACTTGTATTGATGCATAACCATTTGTATTGATGCATAGACCACTTGTATTGATACATAAGCACTTGTAGTGATACATAACCATTTGTATTGATGCATAACCATTTGTATTGATACAAGAATTGTATAAGTCGACTCATACATTATTCCAAAACCTATTTTCTCAATTTTCTTCAGTATGAGTCGACACAAGCTTCTCTGTTGTCGATACAAAAGCATCTTGGGTCGACACATAACTCTTTTATGTCGATGCAAACCTTCCAAAATTTCCCTATGGGTCGATACAAATGATTTTGTGTCGATGCAAGCTTTGTTCCAGCTTCTGGTTTTCAAATGTTTGGCTACTTGTATCGATACATAACAGCGTGTGTCGATCCATACTGCGGTTTTTCACTAAAAATTAGTTTTGTTCTCACTGTGTGCAATTCCAATTGATCTCATTCATCACCAACAACCATAGTACAACAGAAACATTAGAACTTATGTGTTTTCACATCAAATCAACAACAGAATTATACTCCTTAATTAATCCACAATCAACCTACACGTAATAACCATTCCTATGAATTCCAATTGGGGTTTTTACATCGGATTATATCATTAGGGTATAACCTAGAAAATTCTAATTCGAGATTCCTAACGTATCAAATCATCCTATTGATTAGCAAAACCTATAAGGAATATTAACCAGACAAAAGCACCCTTTACCTTGCGATGATTCTTCAAATTCTGACGATTTGGCTTTTTCCTTTTTCTCTTCTCTTCTCCAATGTACGTAAAATGAAAACTCTAATTCCTTCTCTTTTTCCCTTTTCCTTTATTTATTTCTTTTATTATTCCAAGTAATAGAAATAAAAATAATTAGAGTAATTAGAGTATTTTACTCCACACACCTTCCAATACATCCTCACACCCCCCAACACTTCCTTTATTTAATTAATTAATTAAATCCAATAATTCAAAATTACCAATAATTAAACTTCTAATTAAATTAATAATTAAAATTCCAATTATTTAATAATTGAATTATTTGGGGTGTCACAGTTGGCACTTTTACTATAGTCAGACATTGGTGCGTTGATCACATTCGGAGTTTCAACAGGATGGTCAAATTCGATTTCTCGAGCTTCAATCATGTCTTGAATCTTGTTCTTCAGGGCCCAACAGTTGTTGGTGTCGTGCCCCGTGCTGTTTGAGTGAAATGCACACCTTGCATTAGGATTGTACTTTGGAGAGGAACTGTTGACATGTTGAGGAGGATCCCTCAAAGTAATCATCTCTACTTTCGACATGTGTTGTAGGGATTGAGATAGAAGCATGTGGATCTTCGTAAACTGTCTTTTTGGCGCGTTCTTCCCATGTGTGTTGTCTTGTTGAGGTTGCACTGGTGTGGGATTGGAGATCAGGACTGCCCCACAGATTGACTGCGATCAATTTTGTCATGGCTCTTCGGACCATACACAGCAGTGGCTTCTTTCTTTCCACCAAAAGATCTCTTCGTAACATTTGAAGATGTTTCAACTTGAATCTTTCCGCTCTTGATTCTAGCTTCAATACGTTCGCCTGTCAGTATCAGCTCGATGAATCCGGATGAAGAGTTTCCAATTAGATGATTGAAGAATGGGCTTGTCATCGTTCCCATGAACATATCAACCAATTCCCTATTAGACAAGTGTGGTTGGACTCTGCCCGCTAGATCTCTCTATTTCTGAGCATAATCCTTGAACTTCTCGTCACGGCCCATAGACATATTCTGTAGCTGCATACGGGTTGGTGCCAATTCAGCATTGTATTGATATTGTTTGTAGAAAGCGTCTGCCAGATCATTCCAGGTATGAATGCGGGTGCTCTTTAGTTGATAATACCACTCCAATTGAGTTCCGGACAAGCTCTCTTGAAAGAAATGTATCCACAGCTTCCTGTCTTCAGTATGAGGATAGATTTTCTAAACATAGGATTTCAGATGCAGCTTCGGGAAAGAAATGCCATCATACTTAGCAAACGTAGGGACCTTGAACTTGCAGGGAATTACCACCCCTGGAACCAGACTCAGATCATAAAAGTTTAACCCTGACATTTTCAGATTCTCTATAGCATTCAGGCGTTCTTCAAGTTGATTGTATTTTTTCATCGTCAGGATGCTGCTCGCTCCTATAGTCTTCCTCTTCGTTTTCAGACTCATGATGGCTTCCTTCATTTTTTTTGACGCTACCTTCAGATTCGCCGCTCTTGTCTGAGAATTCAAGTTGTCTGACCACCTTGACTGGACCTCTGTACCTTTTCCCCATGTTGAGAATTCCAATAGTCTTCTTCTTTCTGGTGATGAGTTTCTTAAGATCTTTCTGACCTTCAGCTAAGCTGGTGAACATTTCTTGGAATTGAGCATTCTGAGCCTAGAGATCTTTGACAGTCTGTTCGAGAGCCATTTTTGCTGAAATAAACAGCGTGAGAATGAGAAAACCGGTCTTCGGTGTACCTGTTATGAAATGTTATGCTATGATATGCAATGTTATGCTATGCAATGTTTTCAAGGACCTTAGGAATTTAAATTTGTTAAACAAGCAAGAACAAATTTTTTATTAGTTGACTTAGTAAGTACAAATAAAAGTTCAGGCAGTAAAATGAAATTTCTAGAGCTTAGGTCTCCCAGGATGCTTCCTCTTTGTGTTGAAGTAGGTGTTGATGCCTTGATCCTTATGAAGTAGCTTTGTCAACTCCAATATTATTTTCTCTCTTGCGTAGCACTGGGCTTCGAATGTATCTCTTTCTTCTTTGAGTTGAATCCAGGATCTCTTTAATTCTTCAAAGTCAGTAGGCATGTCTGGATGAATAATGGTATAGGGTTCATCACCTACAACAATAAGTTCCATAATTATTAGCAGGATAGTTGGAAATGGCATCATGAGGTTTTGAGCTCGAGCTCGCACCCATTTGAGGTAAGGTTCCCAAGGAATAGAATTTTATGCCCCAAGGTTTTGGTATCATTTTTCTTCACCGTCCCCCAAGCGTGCATAAATCTTCGGCGATAACCATGGAGATCGTTGTCGTAGTCAAATATGATGTCTTGGACAAGCATATCATGAGGACCATCTCTTCGAGCATAACCAAATTGTCGTAGCGCTAGAGAAGGGTTGAAAGTGATACCTCCCCTTATGCCAAGGAGTGGTACATTAGGGAATTCTCCACAACGCTCAATGAAGGTGAAATCCTTTTGAAAGTAAAGACACCAACGGATATCTAAATGAGAGAGTGACATCAACCTTTGAGATTATTTCAACCTTTGCTCATTCTTCATTACTGACTGAGGAAGATGCGAAATAAACCATCTGGATAGTAACGGAATGCAACATATGAGAGTCCCTTGTCTTTTCATAGTACGAGTGTGGAGAGAATGCATAATATCTCCAAGCAAGGTAGGCACAGGATTATGAGTGAGGAAAATCTTGATGGCGTTCACGTCTATGAATTGGTCTGGATTAGGAAATAACACCAAACCATAGATAACCATGTCTTTTGATAAACTGAGAGTGATCAGGAATTTTTGAGACGAACTCCTTGAGTTGAGAAGGTATACCCACAAAGTTGATTCGGATAGTCTTCCTGGAAGCCATAACCCTACAACATAGAGCAAAGATAAATCCCTAGGTCCTTGAAATAGTTAGAAATAATATGATGTTATGATGTCATGATATCATGATGTCCTGTTTAAATAACACACGCAAGAAATTCACACAACATCCCTAGGTTTAAGGCTTGCATGAGGTATAGGTGTTTACCCTACCAGAGTTTAAGTGGGTTCAACCAGTCCTATAATAGTAACCGAGTTCTAGGAATCTCATATCATCGATCTTTCTCGCAAGCTTTATTTTAATACGACTACCAAGTGGTCGACCGAAACATCCCGAAAGTCGAATCTTAATAATCATAGCATCGAGTATCAACCAACCTCAGTCTGCACCGAAGTCGGCATCTGACAACCTTCTAATGGCCAAGATGGGTCAATTAGGGTTCTAAAGTTGAGTTAGTGCTTATGACACCACGCAGACGCTAAATACTTCCTTAAGTGAACATGAGGAGTATCGGGACATCCAAAGTGTCATACTAACCGTAGCCATCATTTTGACCATTTTGGTATATGCCTAACAGTCGCGATGATTTATTGCTACTTACCTAAGGAAACCTGGATCCGGGTGTAGGATCCCCCACAGATATAATACCCAAGCATCCCTTAAAAATAAAGCAGACAAGTCAAATAGAAATCAATAAAGGTGATCTAAACCCTAAGGTAGCCTCTCTTAAGGTAGTAGCCCCCAACATAGTCGCCAGTTCAGTAACACGGTGGGAGAACTGACTTGTTTTTTTTTGCGTTTTATCGCAAATGTTACGGATAGAAAGAGTCGCCACCGACTTTTATTTTATCCAATAAAGGGAAGGTGAAAAGAACAGGAAAAGACATTCGTTAGATTCTGAGTAAGGGAGGCAGTTATGAAAAGGGAAAGTGTTAGCACCCTTTCTATCCGTAGTTATCTACGGGCTCTTAACTTCTTAGCTCACTTTGAAAAATTGCTTTCTGTGTTTGTGTAGTTTGAAAAATATTTTGAAAAGACATTTCGCTTTGACTTCGTAATGATTCTCGTTGGAATGTATACGAAGTGTTTGGAAATGTTTGTTTGGGAAATGTTTAACTTTGTAATGATTCACGGTGGAATGTATACAAAGTGTTTGAAAGTTTTTGAAAAGTGTGAGGTGTGAAAAGTATTTTGATTGGAGCAAGCAACAGAGTCTTATTACTTACTCAGAATGGTCATTTCCATGCTATTTTCCATCTCCTTTAGAATAAGGCTATCCATACCATTAGTTGGTAGGTAACTTTATTAGTTTGGATGTGAAGGGACAAACGAAGGGTCATCGTATGGTCATCGAAGACAACATGTAGGGATACTTTAGCAATTTCATAGGGATGATCATCACTTTTTGTAGGCAATAATCGAGGGACAAGATCATATATTCGTAGGCAACATCGAGGGTCATCGAGGGACTATGATCTTTGTATCGAAGGGACTATGATGATTTTATTCGTAACCGTCTTTGCTAATGGTATTCCTATGTTCGAGGAATATGACCATTGTTTATTCGTAAAAGCAACAAGAGAGGATACCCTAAGGGGTGTGCAAGTGTGTTGTATTCAGATATGTTAATCTTGAGATTAGAAGTGATCTACTGTTGATTTTAGTCTTAGAATGCAAACCCTAATTACTAGCAATTAGATATATGTACAGGAAAATAAAGGTGCGGAAAGTAAAAATGCGGAAACGTAAATCCTACGCTATTACATGGCTTTGGGGCAGATACATAATAGGAGTGCGGAAAGTAAAGGTAGAAAATGTAAATCTACGCTATTACATGATAAACTTTGCTACCTATACACCTTTTCTAGAATTGTAAATGCGGAAATAAAAGAAATAATCAGGATAATAAGAAATATGTTAGTGAAAATGTTTTGGAAATTAGTAGAAAAATGCTTTTAAGGTTAGTAAACCTAATTATATGAAGAAAATGTTTTTTTTGGAAATTTTCTGGATTAATTTGAATGTGGAAAAAGTAATTAAAAGCTAATTTATGATTAATTAACAATTAATTAAAATATAAGTGAAAAAATTGATTTTTTTTAATGTAAAAAATTAAATAAGTATTTTTCTGACCTAAATGCAAAAAGAAAATATTTTTTGTGATTTTTGTAGTGTTTTAGAAAAATGTTTGAAAAGAAGATTAAATAAAATAGAAAAAAATAAGAAAATAAGAAAAAGTTTGGGAAAGTGAGAAAAGGAAAGGGGGTCAGCAGGGAGCGAACCCAGAGCCCCCTGGATTTACCAAACGCGCGCTTACCAACTGAGCCAGGCTGCTTAGTTGTCATCAAAACACAACGATTTCAGAAGATGACGTATATTTAGATAATGATCTTCTGTGAGCCTTGTCATAACATCTTCTTATTAGAATATTCTGTTCGTGCTTTCTATCAGAAGTTGCACTTGCATGCTTCTATCAGAAGTTACTTCTATCAGAAGTTTGCACATGGTGCTTTTATTAGAGGTTTTCATGCTTCTATTAGAAGTTGCGCTTGCATGCTTCTATCAGAAGTTTTCCTTACAGCGTGCGTGTTCCAGAAGTTCTTCCTTAGAACTTCTAAGTTCATCTTCTACTCAACACGGTGTAGCGTTTCATTTTAGCACTTGAATCAGAACATTTGCTGAAACTAAACATAAACATGTCAGAGTATCATATTCATCAGAGGATCAAAACAAAACACGCGTGGACCCCAGGGAGTTTGAATAGACCAATCAGAAAGCGCCACACCTAGGTCACCAGGGTCGAACGTTCAAACCACCGTCCAGGATGGTCAACTCCGTCTTCTCTGGCGAGGTCAGATTCCAAACCTGCAAAATAAAGAGAATCGATGCAAGAGATTAAACCTACCCCCCCCCCCTAAATCGATCCCTGCGAGTTCAATGGTGGTGTCAGTTTGATCTAAAACGGCCTGGAACTATGGTTTCGAAGCTTCTCAGTTTTGAAGCCCTAACAATGGAAGATGGCTATTTGGCCATCAACACGCATCAACGATTGCCCAGATATGTTCCTTATCATCATCGGAACATGTTAATGGGGTTAAAACGAATTAAAACATGTTGTAATTTGAAATACGATAACTGAAAAAATAATGAAAGTATGAGTTATGTACAATGAGTTTCAGCATGTTATGGCTATGAATGATGATCCATACTTACCTAAGCTTACCTCAGGAGCATGAATTAGTGCTTGGAATCGCTTGAGGACGGCTGGAACTTGTGATACGAATTTGCAAGTTTCTTGAAATTTTTTGTGAGTTTAGGGTTTGTTCTTGGAGGCAAGGATTCGTGTCTTTTGCTTTTGAATGTGCAGTATATATAGGATAGTGCATTAGGTCAAGAATAATGGGAGAATGTATTACCTTGAATGCAAAGAATATCTCATTTGAAATTTCATCAAATCTTTCCAAAAGTGATTCAATCTTGCCTTAATGCATGGTGCACGAAATTTCCAGCTAGCATGGGTTATCTTGGACCTCAAGACAAGTAGAAATCAGGCCCAACTCATCTTAACTCTTACCTTTGTATTTTATTTAATTAAAATTGAATTTAAATCATTAAATTCAAAAATAAATCAAATAAATAAAGGATGGGAGTGAACTTGAGTTTTCAGGTCATGGATAATGTCAAGATTAAGTTTGGATCATGAAAACTTAGGCCCATCTGGAAAATATTTGCATTTGCTAAGTATTTCTCTTCATGCACCTCCTCAAAAATGTCAAACTTGCACAACTTGTATCTTCCTCATTTTTCAATATTTTTAAGTGTTCTTGGACTTTTTAGAAATCTAAAGATGTACTCTAAACACTCCTTTTTGTTTCATATTCATGTACACTTCTTTGCAAAAAGATGACGTTTTGTTGACTTTTAGAAGGACCTCTAATGTTTTGATCCATAACTCTCAAATGATCCATTTTTGGCCAAATCTTGTGAGACATGAAGTTGTAGAGAATTTAATTCTCTTCAAAATAAGTTGTTGTGGAAAACTTTCTGATAAAATATGTGAAAGTTATGCCTGGTCAAAGTTCTGTTGAGTTTTTGTCCAAAAACCCTAATTTGGAAACTTTGACTTTTGAGCAAATCTTGAATTTTCTTGATGAGTCATGATCAACCCTTGATCATATTATGAATGTGACTTCAAAATATTGGTGTTAATAAAAAATGATGAAGTTTGATTGCATGTTGACCATAGTTGACTTTTTGTCCAATACAACTGATTTTCAACCATCTGAGCAATTGACTGGGCAAACTGGAGCTGTAAGGCTTAAAACTTGACCTAGTTATCCCTTGAGACATATGAGGAGGTATGATGACCACTTGAATCACTAGAACTTGATTTTGTCTTGAGAGAAACAAAACCCTAGTTGTGGGTTGATTGCTTAAGAGAGGGTTCATTTCGTCAACCCTAAAGGAATTCTTGAGTATAGAGATGTGGATTGTCTTGAGAAAAAGGAGGGAAAATTTTGGGGTATAACACAAGTGTTACCACTTACAAGTTAAGAAATATGTTTGAAAAATGTTTGAATCTTTCATTGTAAGCATTAGGCGTTTTGCTTGAGTGTACAAGCGTTGCCACTTACAAGTTAAGAAAGATGTTTTGTTTGAAAAAGTGTTGATTTGAAAAATGTTTGATTTGTATGTGATTCTATAGATGAGATACTTCTTCCATAGAGATGATACATGTCTAAATCTCTAGGAGAAATTGATTATTGATTAGGGGGATGCTTTTAAGAAGCTCGTGGGTCCTTGTATTGTAAGCTCAAGAGGAGGCTATCTGAGAGACATCGAGGGTCCTTATATTGTAAGCCCAAGACGAGGCATTCCGAGGGAAATCGAGGGTCCTTGTATGAAGCCCAAGAAAAGGATATAGGGTATGGTTGGCTTGGCTTTAAGAGTGATTTCACCGGGAAACCATACTCTTAGGGTTCATGAGTGATTTCACCGAGAAATCATACTCTTAGGGTTCTATCCTAGCGAAGATGATTCTTTGTATTGGAAGCCCAATATGAGGTTGTTAGAGATTTCCAGGTCTCTTTCTTGTATGATTCCCAAGAGAAGGTTAAACTCAACGAGGGAGTTCTTTTGTACGAAGCCCAAGAGGAGGCTAACTCAACAGGGGAGTTCTTTTGTACGAAGCCCAAGAGGAGGCTAAATCAACAAGTGAGTTATCTTGTACAAAGCCCAAGAGGAGCTATGGGAACCTAGTTGTTATACTAGTTGTAATGACATAAATAAACATGAACAAGTATATATATATATATATATATATATATATATATATATATATATATATATATATATATAATGACGAATTGTGTGTGTGTGCATTCACAGGAGTTTACGAAGGAAATATATAAACAAGTGTATAAAACAAGCAAATAAAAGCTAGTGTACTTGGATATATACATGGGAGTAGGAATTACACCTTAACTGGGGCCCGTTGGTTTAAGACCAGTTTCACCGGGAATAATGCTCCTCTTAATACCAATGGAATCGATGTATAAACAAGTGAATAAAAATTAGCGGAACGAAGCTAATTATACTTGAATATTTGCAAAGATGATTGAATATGTACAATGAATTGAATATGTACACAAAAGGGTGGATATGTACAAGGAAATAAATATGTACATAGGAGGATTGGGACTTACACCGTGAGGGAGACCCATGATCAATTTGATTTTGAGTTCGAAAGAATTTCGAGGAAAAACCTAGTTCAGTTTGTATTTTCAAAGATAAATCGAATCGATCATGGAAAAGAGGTGTGCAAGTCAATTAAAACATTTTGAAAGATTTGAAATGATTTTGAAAAGTTAAGAATATTCACAAGAAGTTTTGAAAAAGATTAGGTTTGAAAGTCGGAAAGAAAACATTTTTTGAAAAGTATTTAAAATACTTAAAAACGTCTTATTTTAACCTAATAAAAATATATCAAAAAGAAAATATTTTTGGAATTTTTTGACATAATCATAAAATGTGTATATTAAATGACAAGTGTGCAAAAAATCATCTCAAACTGAGAAGTTTTGATTGGTTTTTGAAAATGTTGAAGTTTGTTGAAAAACTTAAAAAAAAAACAAGTGATAAAAAGAATGTTTTGGTCCTAAGGAGGTTTGAACTCAAGACCTGACTTTCAAAGGTGAAAAGATTAACCACTAGGCCACATGCGTTGCTTGTTAATATCACGCTTCTATTGAATTATATTTGAAAATAAGTTTGGAAAATGGTTTGAAAAAATGGTTGAAAAATGAAGAAAAGTGAGAAGTTTGGAAAATAAAAGGTCTGGGTGGGGTTCGAACCCCAGATCTTGGGAAAGTAAAGACTTAAGAGCGCGCTGACTGCCACTGGGGTAGCTGTTTCATCCGTGAATATAACAACAACCATTAAATATATTATGAAACAAAAATTTGAAAAATCAAAAAAAATATGAAATGGCGCCAAGAACATCTTCTTCAACCTCCATCCTTGATTTCGTATCTCCTTCATTTCTCAATGAAATTGCACGATTCAAACATCAAACTTGCTCGAATTTTCACCTGGAACATGATGATGATAATTAATTTCATTTATTTTAAGCTTAAGATGATTGAATTCGCATGAAATCAGATGAACCCTAATTTGATCAAAACTTAATTAAATTGTGTAGCTGCAAGATAAATGTCAATTGATTGAGGGTTAATGATCAATATAGGTGCAGAAAAAAAATGGAAAGCAATATTTGAACTAGATTTTAGAAATCATAAAGTTCAAAGTTGAGCAACTTAACTTTTCAAGTTGAAATCGAATTCTTCGAAGGAGGTGTTCCAGAAGTTGTTTGATGATTGCTACAGCACCACTGGACCATATGGAAGGTGTACGAATGCTTGGCTTGCTTAGAGATATCCTGGATTAGTCTGCCCAAGTCCAACTGTAGTTGCTTGGAGTGTGATTTGATTTTGATTATTCTCTTGTTTCAGATCATATATGAATGTTTGGATCATTCATATGAAGTATATGGATGATGTTTGAAGTGAAAATTTGGAAGATGGACGAGTGGATTGAGAGATGTATGGTTAAGGCTCAATTTGTGCATATATGGTGGTTGATGAGTGGTTCTGAGTTTGGCTTCTTTTTGTGATGCATTGAAGTTTTAAACAACTTCTAAATGATGTTTAGAAAGTGTTTTAAGCATTGGTTTTCTCAGAAATTGCAAGAATTGAGAGTTGTTATTCTTGCCTCTTTGAAAACCAAATTACTTACAATTCAAGAAAGAAAGAGAAAACATGTTCTTTGAGATGTTTTGGCGTGGTTTTGAATGAAATAATGACCTCTATTTGTAGGCCAAGAGTTATGAATAGCAAGGCAAGGATAGGCTTGAAAGGATTTGCAAGTTGGCTTAAGAGGAAAGAAAGAATCTTTTACATTTAATGCACATGGTTAACTTCTTTAACCATGGTTAAAAATCTAACTTGATCCAATCCTTCTCTTGATCATTGCTACCAGATATTTTTAAGTTATAACTTATCCCTCAATGGTGACAAGGCTTCTAGAAAAGAAAGTTTGCAAAAATTACCTAAAAACTTGGAAAATGACTTGTAATTTATGGTTATGGAGCTCTAAGTTTCAATTTCAAAAGCCTAGCTACACAAAGTGTTTTTGCAAGTTCTTGGACATTTTGGAAATGTTGGAATAAGATCTACAACTTTCATGTTTTGAGCTTTTCTTGAATCAAAATGTATCTAGGTGAAAAATGGCCATGAAAATGGTGAAAACCCATGTTTTTAACACTTGAAAAATTTTCAAAGTGTAAGAAAAAATTTCAAATGTGACTTTTTGTTGACTTTTTCACACATTTTGATTTTTTTTATGATCATGATGGATAATTTGAAATGATTTGATGATTGAAAAAATTTGGATTTCAAAAAGTTGACCAAAAGTCAAAATTTGACTGGTCTGAACAGTTGAATTTTTGTCAGATGATTCAGATTTTCTCTGATGATCAATCATGACCTTTGAAATTTTTTGAATAAAGAAATTAGGTCAAGATATTGCATTGATGATTTTGAGATAATTATCCAAGAAATTAGGTCATTCATTGAGCAAAAAGTCAATGATACACTATCCTCGATCAAAACCCTAATTAGTCGATTCAAGATAGATCTTGAGCAAATGATTGGAATTTGAAGATCAAATGTTGATGATTGATGAATATAGATCATTTTAGGTGAGTGAATACTCAAACCCTAATTTGATCACATCTTGAACAGATGAAAATTTTGATCAAAACCCTAATTTGGCTCAAGAAGCACACACGCGATCTAACTTGTTCTGAAATTGTTAGTGATGCAATGATGCACATGTGAATGATATTAGATGGTATCTAAGGTCAAAAATTAGGGTATGACAGAGTGAAAGAAACACATTGAGAGAACATCATCTTCATCATTTCTTCTCCAAACTCAACACCTTCACATAATCAAAGTTGTTGAATCAAGAATCAAGCATTGATGATAACGTCCAATTTGAAGAACAAATTCAGAAATGGGTTGTGCTTTGTGGGATATTTCTTGAATAAAACCATAAGGGTTTTTCCCTCTTAGATTTGAATCGGTGCGGGGGTTTTTTATATGGATCTTCGCTCTAATGGATTCAGCCGAGTGAAACGGTCGAGGAACGGTGGATTCGCTTGATCAACTAACAGTAGCCGGAGAATCGTGGAGGAAGATTTGGGGTCGATCTTGTTTGTTCGATATCATCCGAGAGAAAGAAATTGTGTAGCAAATTGATTGCAATTTCAAGTATCGTCAATCGGAGGTGTGCTCGAAGAGATCGACATTTGGTTTGGCTCGAACCAAGGATTGTGAAGAAGATAGGTTCATCATCAACAATTGAATTGTGTGAAAAGGGAACTATTTCCTCACTTGTTACAATTTGCAATTTTATAAAGACTTTATCAATTCTAGATTCTAGAATTGGGGGGCAGAGGTACACCACGCGAGGGCGATAAGTGGAACTTCCTTAACGAATTCCCGTGTTCTTTTTCGCATTTTACTTTCATTATTTGTGTTGCATAATTTGTGAAATTAAAACTATCAAACGTGCATTAACCGTATTTGTGGTGTGTAGAGCTTTAACATACATTTTGGTAAGAATCTGTTTGATTGTTACTTGACTAAACTTGACTACACAAATAGGTAAATACAACACTTTTGAATTTTACTCACAAGGTGTTTGATTAATTGTCTCACTCACAAATTATTCATTGTGCTTGTTTTATTCTTAAACAAACTCATTGGAAGTATTTGATACTCTCTGAGATTGTTTAAGCGGTTAACAAATTGAGTATAATTTGTATTGATTCGAGCTATTTTCTCTCCTTTCCCGTACGGTTCGCATATCCGATCTTTTCAATAGTGGATCGTCTCTCCTTTCGTAATAACTTTTCAAAAAGCGCAAATTTTTTTAAAAGAAACCGATCCATTCAACCCCCTTCTAGATCGATCACATCGTCTAACAACATCTCAGTTGAATTATAAAACTCTTCTTGTCGAGATTAGATTTCGATCCAAATATAATATCAAAGATGCTACCTTTACCTACGGATACGGTTTAGGGTTTAATATCAAATATGCATATATATGTCAACCTATTTAGCCTTTTTTTCTAATATATGTATATATAAGCCGACATATTTTAACATTTTTCTAATATATATGTATATATAGATCAAATTATTTAGATTATTTTTAATATATATATATATATATATATATATATATAAGTTATATATAAGTCAGCCTATAAGACTTCATAGACTTTTTTAATAACTTAAATCTGACATATTTAATTAAATAGGATTTGAAAAAAGTCTAAGTCTCGATCTTTTTGGATTTACATAGGCTCATGTAGATGTGGATTCTCGGTTTCCATTGACCGCCAGCCCAATGTGTTTTGACTCGGTAAGGTGGCCCACCTCCTAACCCACTTTAAAAAGTGGATCGAGGCTTTGGTTTTTTGTTAAAACTTTTAATTTTTTACTTCAAATTAAAACAACTTTAACTATAAAATTAACACTCTTCTCTTAGAATTATGTTGATTAAATTATATTTTAAACTATTATACGGACAAATTAAATTATAAGTTCAACGCTTTCCTATAACTTTCTAATTCATGTGTTGATTGAAAATCTTGAAATAAAAGAACAATTGTATGACATACAGAATTATTAAGTTTTCAATATATTAGCTCGCATGTTTTCTTTAGAAATAAATGTGGATTTTAAGAAAAGAAGGATTTGATTTATATATACGTGTAACAAATTTAGGATTTAATTATTAAGGAATCACCAATATAAGAGTATACATGATGTAAACATTAAGAAAGTCAAGTGTTGATATTTTATGCACTGCGATATTTTATGTAGTGTAATTGCTATTATTGTTTGTCTTGTGTAAAATCTTAATATGGTTTTTTAGTAGTTAGTTTTTAAATAGGATTAGGATGATATGTATTGTTTAGTTTTTATTTTGATATTTTTTATTTATTGTAATTGAGTTTATTTCATTATTTTTTGGTTGTCATTGGACTTTATTAATTTTATTTTTTGAACTATTTGGACTAACACATGTTGAAGTTCTACTATACTTTAAAAAAAATTGTCGATTCTTTGATTATTTTGATATTTTTCATTTATTGTGATTGAGTTTATTTCGTTATTTTTTTGTTGTAATTGGACTTTATTAATTTTATTTTTTGAACTATTTTGACTAACACATGTTGAAGTTCTACTATACGTTAAAAAATATTTTGTCGATTCTTTGATAATAATTAAAATATATATATATATATATATATATATATATATATATATATATATATATATATAGGTCGGCCTATAAGATTTCATAGACTTTTTTAATAGCTTAAATCTGGCATATTTAATTAATTAGGCTTTGAAAAAAGTCTAAGTCTAATCTTTTTAACAAATAAATCTGACCTGACTTCAGATAAGCTAGGTCTTAGGCTCCTGAAGACCTAGGGCCGGCAATACGGGTTAGGCCCGTAGGGTTGGCCCATTTGGCCCACCTTTTGGCGGGCTGGACTGAGGTTTTTGACTCAGATCTTAAGGTGGTTTCGCCTCCTAACCCGCTTAAAAAGTGGATTGAGGAAGGGCGGTTTTGTCATGTTTTTGTTAAAACTTTTATTTTTACTCAATTAAAAAACTTTAACTATAAAATTAACACTCTTCTCTTAGAGTTATGTTGATTAAATTGTATTTTAAATTATTATACAGACAAATTGAATTATAAGCTCAACGTTTTCTTATAACTTTCTAATTCATGTGTTGATTGAAAAATCTTGAAATAAAAGAACAATTGTATGACATACAAAATTATTAAGTTTTCAATATATTAGCTCGCATGTTTTCTTTAGAAATAAATGTGGATTTTAAGAAAAGAAGGATTTGATTTATATATACGTGAGACATATTTAGGATTTAACTATTAAGGAATCATTCAATATAAGAGTCTACGTGATGTAAACATTAAGAAAGTCAAGTGTTGATATTTTATGCATCATGATATTTTATGTAGTGTAATTGCTATTATTGTTTGTCTTGTGTAAAATCTTAATATGGTTTTTAGTAGTTAGTTTTTAATAGGATTAGGATGATATTTATTGTTTAGTTTTTATTTTGATATTTTTATTTATTGTGATTGAGTTTAATTCGTTATTTTTGGTTGTAATTGACTTTATTAATTTTATTTTTTGAACTATTTGGACTAACACATGTTGAATTCTACTATACGTTAAAAAATATTTTGTCGATTCATTGATAATAATTAAAAAAATTATAAATTACGTAGTAAATCAAATTTTAAAATAAATATATATAAATTTAGCAAGTCAGTTCGTCAACCCGCCAATTCCTTAGTAAATCGAGCGGACTTGACTTTTGAGCTCAGACGTCTAAGTTGGCTCGTTTCACCTCACTTCTCTTTTAGACGGACTTAAATGAGACGAGACTAAATAGGTTGGACCGTCCATTTTACCACCCTTATGTAGACCGATCTGATCTATTCTCACTCCTGACTACCAACGAATAATTGGGGGTAACGCAACTGATCCATCTGTGTAATTGTTTAAAACACTACATTAATTTGATAAAAGAAAACTTTAAAAGCATGTTTTTTTAAAATCTCGATATTACGATTAAGATACAAGTCATGATTGATTGAATTACAAAATTTTTATATAAAATTGAAAGTCATATTAAATTAAATTGGTTGGTAGCTTTGAGTTGGTAGGGCCTTAGTGCTGGTCCATTTACTTGCCTACAATGGTTGGTGGCTTAAGTAGACAGAAGTTGGTGATCGTGTAGTTGAATAGTGTTTTTCGATTTTGGTCCTTGTAAATTCAGTTCTTTTAAAAGAAAAAGCCACTGGTATGGGAAATACATGTTTACACCTCTTTGCATAGTGCTTGCATAACTTTCGTTTTCAGGGTAGGTGAGAAGACGTAAAGTATGATTACAACACTCATCCACACACAACACAGCGTCATATTCAGTATAGATAACAGATTCACTTCACATCTTATTATGCAAAATCTTGAACATTTAATGTTTTAATGATAACAAATATATTTTCAATTACAATTTTAAGTAAAAGATTTATTTCATATTATCTGTTGACTTGTATTTTTCAGTGCATTTATTTTCAGACAGTTTTTTTTTTAATTATTTACTAAAAAAGTTTTTAATAAAAAAAGAAAAAGAAGTTCTGGAACGTTTTTAAATATTGAGAGCATTCTCATCTTATGTTCACGTTTATTTCAAACACAACAAGATGACAAAGATTCCCTTTATTATCCAATCATTTTTAAAGTTGTCAAATATTTATGTCATTTTAATGATAATAATACTAATTACACAATATCTCAAGAAAATAATCTTGTGATTTGATACATGAAAATTCCATAGTAAGAGATTGAACATGTTCTGGTGAACTTGTCAACAATTATTACATAGTATTTGTTGTTTTAAACCAATGAATAGCGTAATAGATGGGTGTTGATTTCATTTCACTCTTTTACGACCATATTTTTTCACTTTTGATTTGACGGAATAAATAATGTTTCTGTTCCATAGTAAATAGTCAAATAATAAAATGAAGTATTGTTTCATTCCGTTTCATTTCATGATATTTAACCGAATTTAAAATTATATTTGGATTCATAGACTAGTGCGGACATAGCAAAGTAGAATAAAGTAGGGTTAAATATACAATCTCTAATGTAATATTTGCGAATTTTGTTTTTAATTTTCAGTAAAACTTTATTTTTTATTTTTAGTTTTTCATAAAAAAATTATTTTTAAAAAGCTTCTCACAATTTTCAGATTTCATCATATACCTCCTTATTTGTCACATTTCACTAAAAATTCTTTTTATCCGCCACCGCGACATTTTCAGATGGTATATTTTTCAAATTCATGTGAATCAAAATATTATACTTGGGCCTTAACCCTATTAAGTTCAAGAGCAACCCATTTACTATAAGACTATTTTCAATTCATTAGTTTATTAATTTCGTTGATTTATAGACACTTTTTTTTTTTCAATATCAAACGAAGTAGGATTATCATTTCATATCACTTGTTTCAATACTGCACTTTCATCTAAGAATAACAATGTTATTTTAATAATAAATTATAAATAAAACTTCATAAAAAAATACTAATAAAAATAATTTATTAAAACACAATTTCATAAAAATACTAAAAAATAATTTAATAATAATAAAACGTAAAAAAAGTATTAAAAAAAATTTTAAAAAAAACTAAAAATTAAAATAGTCCAGATGAATTTAAAAATAATTAAAAAATTAAAAATAAAGTCATGTATATTTAACCCAATAAACTCGTTAACATTACAGGGAAGTTTTGTATATTTAACCCAATAAAATATAATGAAATTAATTAGAGCGGAGTAAAATGAAATAAAATTTTATCTTATAATTTATTTATTTTTAATAATTTTAGATCATTTTATTACATACACTCCAAATTGAAGAATTCAATGAATTATGATAGAATAAGTTTTATTATATTTCATTCCGCTTTATCCATTATTATTAAAAACACACACAAACATCCTCCCACTTGGGGGAAAATTTTCCTACCCCCTTGCCAAATCACCCAAAAAATTGATGGTTAATTAAGCCACAATAACAGAACAATAGTGGATACAGAATTCCCAACACTTGTAGGAACCTTGGGGTCAACAACAAATATAAGACGACAAACCGAATAAATAAAGACACAAAAGAACACTGATATTTTTAACGTGGAAAACTTTTCAATATGAGAGTAAGAACCATGAGTCGTCCAGACCAAAGAAATAGCTCCACTATAATAAATTAAGGGTACAAGAAAGTCTTAAAGTGATTCGTAAAATTTTGATAACAACCGCAAATCACAAAGCAAACTAGCTTACAAATAAGAATCAAAATGCTAAAAAATTACTAAAATATGCAGCTTCAGTGTGAGGCAGTTATATCTCAGCTTAGACTTTGTTTTGAAGATACCAACGATCAAAAGTTAGATATAGGTGTTTCAAACCTACCATCCAAATTTGAGCTCGATCTGATGGCTAATTTATCTTGGATCATCGATTTAGTGAGACCGGTGAAGAAAAATAGGAATGAGTTTTTCTCCTCTTTTCTCTCTTTTGAATAATTATTCTCTCTTTTCTCCCACCCTAAATTGATACTCTAAACTTAAATAAGTGAGACAAATAGGCTATTCTTATTTGGATCTTTCTCCACATAGGAAGGGAGCCCAAGCCCGACAAATATCCCCCTCACAATTATGTTGAGGAAATTGCCAAACCAATAATATCACAACAAGCTTCAAATTTCCCTCTTGGCAACACTTTAGTCATCATATCAGAATCATTATCATATGTATGAACTTTAACTAACTCTAA
Source organism: Vicia sativa (assembly GCA_021764765.1). NCBI lineage: Eukaryota > Viridiplantae > Streptophyta > Magnoliopsida > Fabales > Fabaceae > Vicia > Vicia sativa. The sequence continues at coordinate 253,970,315 of CM038795.1, forward strand.
AAACTTCTCATCTAAAAAATTCACATCAATGTGTTTGGAATTATCATGAAAAGTCAGATTCTTACTAAGACGAATAACTCTTTGACTATCAGTAAATAACATGTATTTGTTTTGAACAAAAACAAGCTACTGCAAAAAATTCTTCAACCAACGTAACTATTTGGATGCTTCGATAATGGCAATGAACTCAGCCTCTGTAGTAGACAATGCTACACATTTTTGCAATCTGGACTGTCAAGCCATATCTTCCCCTGTAAATTTAATCATGTAGCCCGAAGTGGACTTTCTAGAATCAATGTCTCCATTCATATCAGAGTCATAGTATCCCACTAGAGTAGGCTTATCTCCTTAAAATAAAAGCCTCATATAAGTAGTACCGTGAAGATATCCATTTTACAGCATTCCAATGTTCTCTACCCGAATTTGGAAAAAAATCTACTAACTGTACCAACAACATGTGCAATATTTGGTCTTGTGCATACCATTGTATACATCAAACTAACCACAACATATGCATAAGGAACATGTTTCATATCAAACGCTTCATTTTAACTTGAATGACTTTAATTAGAACTCAATTTGAAATGAGTAGCAAGATAAGTGCTTACCGCCTTATAACTTTCCATTTGAAATCTTTGTAGCACTCTTTCAATATAATGTTCTTGTGACATCCAAAGTTTCTTCTCTTTTCTTTCACGCATGATTCTAATGCCAAGAAGCTATTTAGCAGCTCCTATGTATTTCATGGCAAATGACTCTCCCAACTGCTTCTTTAACCTGTTAATGTTAGAAATATGTTTTCCCTATAATAAGAATATCATCAAAATATAACAATTGGACAATAAAGTCATCATTAGAAGTTTTTTTTAACAAAGATGCAATAATTTGAAGTAGTATTATGGTATCCTTTTTCACACATAACAGGCTCAAACTTCTTGTACCATTACCATTGAGTTTGCTTCAACCCATATAGACTCTTTCTCAGTCTACACACATGAAGTTTTGCCCCTATTGATGTTCGTACTGTAGTGCGATAACCATGAAGAGCAAATGGCAACATCTCGTGCCAATCCTTGTAAGTCACTGTTCATCTTCTGTATGATCTTCTTAATGTTCTTGTTGGCGGCTTCCACAGCGCCATTCATCTTAGGCCGATAAGGAGAAGAATTGTGATGCTTGATCTTGAACTACGTGCAGAGTTCGGTGATCATCTTATTGTTGAGATTAGAGCCGTTATCTGTGATAATCCTTTCGGGAGTGCCATATCGACAGATAAGATTATGTTTGATGAATCGAGCCACAACATTCTTGGTAACAGATGCGAACGAGGCGGCTTCTACCCACTTGGTGAAGTAGTCAATTGCCACAAGGATGAAACGATGTCCGTTGGAAGCGGTGGGCTTGATTTCTCCGATTATGTCAATGCCCCACATTGCAAAAGGCCAAGGAGCTGTTAGAATATTAAGAGGTACTGGAGGTACGTGCACTTTGTCTGCATATATCTAGCATTTGTGACAAGATCAAGCATAGCGGTGACAATCAGCTTCCATGGTGGACCAATAGTAACCTATTCTCAAAATCTTCCTAGCCATTGTATGACCACTAGAGTGGGTACCAAATACGCCTTCGTGTAACTCTTCCATGATACGTGCTTCTGTTTTCTGGTCCACACAGCGGAGTAAGCACAAGTCGTGATTGCGCTTGTATAAGATGTCGTTGCTGAGGAAGAATTTGGATGCAAATCTTCTCAAGAACTTCTTATCATTGATGATGCCCTCTGGATATTCCTGAGTCTCAAGATACCTCTTCACGTCGCAGTACCAAGGTTTCTCTTCTGTATCAAGCTCATAACAATATGCTGGTTCGTCAAACCTCTCGATGATGATCTGGGGAGTCTCGTTGTCCCATCTAACCTTGAACATACATGACATAGTAGCCAATGCGTCTGCCAACTGATTCTCTTCTCGTGGAATGTGATTGAAAGTGATCTCTTCAAATAGGGGATCAAACTCAAAATATGCTCTCGATATGAAATGAGTTTCGGATGCTTCGTATCCCACTCGCCCTTAATCTGACTGATCACTAAAGCTGAGTCTCCATACACTTGCAAGAACTTGATTCTTAAGTCAATAGCAGCTTTAATGCCCATGATGCGCGTCAGATTCGCCATGTTGTTGGTGCAATCAAACATAATCATGTGAAAGGCGGTGTCCATTGTAGGGATGTAATGATGGCGCCAATGCCATTGCCAAGTGAGTTTGAGGCTCCATCAAAGACCATGGTCCATCGGGATCCTTGTTCAGTCCTTCGTCTGGCCCGGTTCTTCTAATCAGAACTAGTAAAACATCTTCATCTCGAAATTGAACCGCATAGATCGATAGTCATCTACGGCTTGATGAGCCAAATGATCGGCTACTACACTTCCTTTGATCGCTTCGAGAAGTATACCGATGTCATATTCGGTCAAGATCATTTGCCATCTTGCTATTCTTCCCAGAGAGCTGGTTTCTCGAATATGTATTTTATCGGATCCATCTTGGAGATCAACAAGGTAGTGTGAGTCAACATATACTATCTTAGTCGAGCACCTAAGTTAAAGCGCCGCAAGTTTTCTCGAATGTGAGTATCTTGTTTCACACTGTAAACTTTTGCAAAGGTAGTATATTGCATACTCTTTTCGACTGCACTCGCCATATTGCCCCAACACACACCCCATTGAGTTCTCTAACACCGCCAAGTACATGATAAGAGGTCTTCTTCGGCAGGCATCGGATAAGAGGATTCTCTAGGTACTCCTTGATTTTGTCAAACGCGATCTGGCAATCGTCGTTCCACTCCACTACTTGATCTTTCTTCAGTAGCTTGAAGATTGGTTCACAAGTAGCAGTTAAGTGTGCGATGAATCTGGCAATGTAGTTCAATCGTCCCAAGAAACCTCTGACTTCCTTCTCGGTGCGGGGAGCTGGCATTTCTTGAATGGCTTTAACTTTGGCGGCGTCAACCTCAATACCTTGACCACTGACAACAAACCCTAGCAGCTTACCGGATCTGACTCCAAAGGTGCATTTGTTGGGATTAAGTCTCAGTCTATACTTCTTCAACCTATCAAACTGTTTCCGCAAATGATCAACATGTTCTTCTTCAGTCTGTGATCGAGCTATCATGTCGCCAACGTAGACCTCTATCTCGTGATGGATCATGTCATGAAATAACGTCACCATAGCACGCTGATAAGTGGCGCCCACGTTCTTTAGTCTGAACGGCATAACCTTGTAGCAGAAAGTTCCCCACTGTGTAACAAAAGTTGTCTTCTCCATGTCTTCGGGAGCCATTTTGATCTGATTGTAACCGGAGAAACCATCCATGAAGGAGAAAATTTTATGCTTAGCGGTGTTGTCAACCAGAACATCAATATGAGGTAGTGGCAAATCGTCTTTCGGACTTGCTTTGTTCAGATCTCTGTAATCCACACACATTCGTACCTTGCCATCCTTCGGGCATTTGCAACCCATCGTGGATAAGAAGTAACTAAGAAACCGTGTTGAATCGCTTCATAACTTCGCTTTGATTTTCTCTCGACATTTCGTGATTACGCTTAAAAACCCTTTTTTGAACCTGTACCACAATATCAATGTCTAAACCCGCATGTCTTCGTATGACCAAGCAAAACCCCAATATAGTCTCATAGCATCTCGAATCAATCTTTCTTTAACACTGCTCAAGACCCGCTCCTATCTTGATCTTTTCTTTCATCGCATCCAAATTCACAACCTCAACTTGTTCTTCGTGGTGGTATAACTCGTTCTTCTTTTAATAACTGACAAGTTCTCCGGCACTTCACAATCTTCCTCACCTTCGCCTTCGCTTGGTAGATCGGATTATCAAGTCATATTTAGCAATAGCATAGTCAACGAGATTCGAGTGATTGCAGTCACGTATGTGTAAGAAACACATAGCTTTGAAGGGGTGATAAAGTAAAAGAAAGAAAGCAATAATTAAATGCAAAAATCCAACGATTTTATTGAATGAAAATATGCAAATGATGATAATAACCTCACAAACGAGCCATGATGCCCGGAAAGGCACTAGGCTTTAGAGTTTATTGTTCAAAACATAGAAAATGCGAAAAGTAAAACAAAACAAAGGCAATTACTCCCTAAAGGAGATTGGTATGACGTCTTCCAATTGTTGAGTCCGTCCGGAGTTGAAGATCCATTGTGTGGTCGTTGTCATCGCCTTCTATAGCATGGATTCCACTTTGGCCGATGCGAGGAAGTTGGCCGGCACGTTCGGCGTATCTTCTTTTGGTGAAGCCTAAACCGCCTTGTCGATTTGAAAGGGAGATCGTGAAACCCAAATAGAACTACCTCCTCCTTCAACCGCAGCTGAGCATCCTTCAATGAGGCCATCCTAGGCGGGACTTTAGCAACTTCAGAGGACCGGAGAGCAGGTATGACTGGGATTGTTTCAAAAGCTTGACAGGAGTCTCAAGAATTCACCTTCCATCTCGAGGTATCGGAATGATAGATGACGACCATATATTCTTCTTCACCACATCAGTAACAACCTTCCCTTTCACCGGTACTTCACTTCCGATGCAAGGTAGTAGCTTATGTATCCATGGGCCAAGTAGGCAAGAGTCGGACGGATGTCCATGACAAAGAAAGTAGAGTCAAAAGTCCGGGAACCGACTTTAACAAAGGTGATGAGTTCTCCAAGTACTGTTCGCTTAGAACCATCAAAAGCTCTCACAATTATGTCAATGGGTTTCAGAACTAACCCTTCAACATCTAGTCGATCAAAAGCAGTCTTTGGTAGGATGTTCAGAGCAGAACCAGTATCCACCAAAATATGAGACAAAGTAGTGCCTTTGCATTCGTAGATGTGCAAGGCTTTATTGTGTTTATGAGTCAAATCAAGATCGAGAAGCCTAGGCCGTTGTTGGCGTGCTAGCAATACAAACTTCAAATTGATCAAGAGTAGTATTTTGGGTAGCATTCTTTAGAAACTTCACCAAGGCATTAGCATGAGCCTCAGAGCAGAGAAGAAGCAGAGATCTTGGACGGAGTTTGTCCTAATTGTTCCACAACATTGTAGTCACTCTTCTTGATAATCTTCAGAATTTCCTCCATTTCTCGTTTGGAGGAGTCTTCAGCGACTTCCTTTGGTACTTTTGGCGAAAGGTGATGAGTCATCGGTTCTTTCCTCTAGTCTCGGAACTGTTGAATAGTTGGAATGCGAGCTGGAGTCGCAGTGTCTTTTGGAGGAGAGATTTCTGGAGAGAAAACTCTTCCGGTTCTGGTCATCTTACTTGATCCGGTAATGTTGTCGATGTCAGGAATAGTAGCCTCAACTGTAAGATCTTCAATGGTCAGAGGGTCTTGCTTGACGCCATGATAGTAAACCTCATATCCATAATTCCAAGGGATAGCTTTGTCAGAGGAGGATGGAACTGGTCTTGGAGAAGTAATGATGAGAGGTGCCACTCTAGGCACAGAATCAGCAGAGGAAATTCTTTATGTTAACATCAAGATAGTCTTCGAAATCGCTCCCATCCGTCGCCTTAACATCTTCAATAGGAATCTTGTAGCTTTGAAAAGGTACTTCACCATGTAATCAAACTTTCCACTTGGCTGCCCCAAGGTATCCCATGCATTGACAATTCATTCACATCTTCGATCTTTAGTTTCTTAGACATGTCTTCACGACTCTTGGTGGTTTGGAATAGTATTTTGCGGTTATCCATCATGCATCGAACACGCCTTCTCAACCTAGCACAACCATCGTGTGATGGGCACCAACTGCAATTCTCCGGCATCCTGGTCGACACCGGCTTCAAAGAAATTCTTCTTAATGACCATCGAGAAATGGTCAAGTCATTTATGTTGAAAACATAAGAGTTCTCGCCAATAGCATTGGAACTTTTGTCATGGTTAGGCATAGGCGCTTTGATCACATTCGGAGTCTCAACAGGAGGGTCGAACTCAATCTGCTTAGCTTTAATCATATCTTGAATCTTGTTCTTCAGAGCCCAACAGTTGTCAGTGTCGTGCCCTGGGCTGTTGGAGTGGTAAGCACACTTAGCATTAGGATTGTATCTCGGAGAGAAAGTGTTGACACTCTGAGGAGGATCCTTCAAAGTAATCACCGCTTTCAACATGTGTTGCAAGGCTCATGACAATGGAATGCCGATCTTCAGAAACCCTTCGTGTTCGCTACGTTGTCTCGCTGAGGTTGGCCGATGTATGATCGAGATCACAACGCCCCACGATTGAGCGGTCTTGTCTTGCTTTTCCGACCATACACAACATTGGCTTCTTTCTTACCACCAAAAGATCTCTTCGCAGCATTTGAAGATGACTCTATCTGAATCTTTCCAGTCTTGATACCAGCTTCAATACGCTCTCCTATCAATATCAGCTCAGTGAATCCGGCTAAAGAGTTTCCAATCAGATGATTGAAGAATGGGCCTGTCAGTGTTCCCATAAACATATCAACCAACTCCCTATTGGACAAGCGTGGTTGAACTCTGCCTACTAGATCTCTCCATTTCTGAGCATACTCTTTGAATTTCTCATCACGACCCATAGACATGATTTGTAGTTGCATGCGAGTGGGTGTCAATTCAGCATTGTACTCATATTGTCTGTAGAAAGCATCCGCGAAGTCACTCCAATACGGATACGGTCATTTTCTAGCTGATAATACCACTCCAATTGAGTTCCGGACAAACTCTCTTGAAAATAATGCATCCACAATTTTCTGTCATCAATGTGGGGGTTGATCTTCTGAAAATAGGACTTCAGATGCAGCTTCGGACAGGAAATGCCATCATACTTAGCAAAAGTTGGAACTTTGAATTTGGGAGGAATCACCACACCAGGGACAAGACTCAAATCATCAAAATTCAGCCCGGACATCTTCAGATTTTCCACAGCATTCAGACGGTCTTCAAGTTGCTTGTACTTGTCATCTTCATCAAAGTACTGGTCATTATCATAGTGATCTTCTCTGTCCTTCTCAGGCTCACGCTGACTGCCTTCTTCATTGCCCTTGACACTCCCCTCAGTCTTGACACTTCCTTCTAAGAGCTCTATCCGACTGACTACTTTAGGACCACCTTTGTAACGTCTGCCCATGTTGAGAACACCAACGACCCTCTTCTTTCTGTTGATGAGTTTCTTCAGATCTTCTTGGCCTTGGACCAAGCTGGTGAACATCTCCTGGAACTGAGCATTCTGAGCCTGGAGATCTTTGACAGTCTGTTCAAGAGCCATTTTTGCTAAAATAAATAGTGAGAAAATGAGAAAATCGATCTTCAATGTACCTGTTATGAGATGTTATGCCGTGATATGCGATGTTCATGCAGATGCAATGTTTTCAAGGGCCTTAAGGATTTGAATTTGTTAAACAAGCACGAACAAACATTTATTAGTTCTCTTCTTTATTCTTTTTTTTTTTAAGTACAAAAGATAGTTCAGAACAATGAAATAAAAGAACAAAAATCCTAAACCTCTAAGTCTCCCATGGGCGCTTCCTCTTGGTGCCGAGGTAGGCGTTGATGTTCTGCTCCTCGTGAAGTAGCTTGGTCAACTCTAGTACCTTCTTCTCGCTTGCATAGCACTGAGCTTCAAATGTATCCCTTTCTTCTTTTAGTTGAATCCAGGATCTCTTCAAGTCTTCAAAATCAGTAGGCATGTCGGGATGGAGAACAGTATAGGGTACGTCACCTATAGCAACAGGTTCCATAATTACGGGTAAAACAGGCGTGAATGGCATCATGAGGTTTTGAGCTCGAGCTCTCACCCATTTGAGGTAAGGTTCCCAAGGAATGGAGTTTTGGTGTCCCAAAGTCTTGGTATCAGTCTTCTTTACCATGCCCCAAGCGTGTATGAACCTTCGTCGATAATTCTGGAGATCGTGGTTGTAATCGAACACAATATCTTGGAGAAGCATATCATGTGGACCATCTCTTCGAGCAAAACCAAACTGACGTAGAGCTAGAGAAGGGTTGTAAGTAATACCTCCCCTTATACCAAGGAGTGGTACATTAGGGAATTCTCCACAACGCTCAATAAATGTGAAGTCCTTTTGAGAGAAAAGACACCAACGGATATCTGAATGAGAGAGTGACATTAGTCTTTGAGACCACTTCATTCTTTGTTCATTCTTCAATACTGATGGAGGAAGGTGCGAAATAAGAAACAACTTGATGGCGTTGACGTCTATTAATTGATCCGAGTTAGGGAATAGAACCAAACCATAGATTAGCAAGGCCACAATGTCTTCGAATGCATGGAAACTCATAACTTTGAGGAATTCTCGGGCTTTCTTAATTAGGAACTTAGCAAGTAAACCCTTAACTCCGCTTCTAGTTTCCCAATTGGCTTCAATGTCTGAGCGCTTTAGGTGTAATGTTGATGCAATGTCTTCGTACCTAGGAACCTTTTCTAAACCGGTGAATGGAATCTGGTCAAGAATGGGTATCCCAAGTAGTTTAGAGAACTCTTCCAAGGTAGGAACCAACTGATAATCTAGGAATGTGAAGCAATGGTGTTTCGGATCAAAGAACTGGAATAGGACATGCATCATATCTTCTTCAAAACCGGAGATAACCAAGTCAAGCAGATAACCATGTCTTTTGATGAACTGAGCATGATCGGGAATCTCTGAAACCAATTCTTTGAGCTGAGAAGGTATACCCATGAAGTTGATTCGGATAGTCTTTCTAGAAGCCATAATCCCTACAAAACAGAGCAAAGATAAATCCCTAGGTCCTTGAAATAGTTAGAAATGATATGTAATGCGATGATGTCATGATGTCATGTTTAGCACACACAAGCAATTCACACAATGGGCCTAGGTTTAAGGCTTGCATGAGGTATAGGTGATTACCCCACCAAAAGTTTGAGTTGGTTCATCCTGTCCTATAATAGTAACCGGGTTCTAGAAATCTCACATCATTGATCTTTCTCGTAGGCGTTTATTTCATTACGACTACCAAGTGGTCGATCAAAATATCCCAAAAGTCTGATCTTAATGAGCGTAGCATCGAGTATCAACCAACCTTAGTCTGCACCAAACCGGCCATCTCACTACCTTCTAATGGCCAAAATGGGTCAATTAAGGTTCTAAAAGTTTAGTTAGTGCTGATGACACCACGCAGAAGCCAAATACTATCCTCAACTTGGAAATGAAGAGTATCAGGACATCCAAAGTGTCACACTAACGTAGCCATCATGTTGACCGTTTCGATATACGTCTAACGGTCGCGACGATTTATTGCTACTTACCTAAAAGGAAACCCGGATCTGGGTGTAGGATCCCCCACAAATATAATACCGAAGCAACCCTTTAAGATAAAGCATACAAATCAAACCAAAAGCAGTAAAAATGATCTAGAAATCCCTAAGGCATTCTCTCTTTAGGGTGTCTCCCCGGCAGAATCGCCAGCCTGAATACGTGAACCGACTTTGAGATTTTTGTATCGCAAATGTGCGGATAGCAAGAGTCGCCACCGACTTTTCTTTTATCCAATTAAGGGAAGGTGAAAAGAACAGGAAAAGACCTTCGTTAGATTCTGAGTAAGGGAGAAGATTATGAAAAGGGAAGGTATTAGCACCCCTTTCCATCCATAGTTATCTACGGGCTCTTAGTTGCTCTTCGATCACTTTAAAATTGTGCTTTTTGTGTGTTTGACAAAAATGTTTTGAAAAAGGCATTTCACTTTGACTTTGTAATGATTCATGTAGGAATGTATACAAAGTGTTCGGAAATGTTTCGTTTTTGAAAAGAGTTTGAACTTTGACAAAAGTGTGAGGTGTGAAAAGTATTTTGATAGAGCAAGCAACTAAAAGTCTTATTACCTACTCAGAATGGTCATTTTTCGTGTTATTTTACTTTCCTTTAGAATAGTGCTATCCATACCATTATTTGGTAGGTAACTCTATTCGTTGGATGTGGAAGGGACATTCGAAGGGACATCGGATGGTCATAGAAGGCAACTTGTAGGAAGTATTATCAAAGGGACTATCATCATTTTTCGTAGGCAACAATCGAGGGCCGAGATCATGTATTCGTAGGCGACATTGTGGGTCTATGATCTTTGTATCGAAGGTACTATGATGATATATTTTGAAGGCAACGGTGCTAGGATACCTCTATGTTCGAGGGACTTGACCATTTGTATTCGCAAGACAACGAGAGAGAGTTACCCTAAGGGGTGCATGTGTGAAAAGAGTGTTTCAAATTCAGGTATATATTATCTTGGAATTATGAGTGATCTACGTCCAATTTTATCTTAACATATGTCATACCCCATAATTAAAATTTTCCCTCCTACTTCTCAAAACATTTCATACATCCATACTCAAGGATTCCTAAAAGGTTGATCAGACAAACCCTCTCCTAGACAATCAACCCAAACTAGGGTTTGGCAATTCTCAGATCCAGATGGACTTCTAACATCTCCAATGGTCATCATGCCTCCTCATATACTTCAAAGATTCTCCATGTCAAGTTTCAAGCCTCACAAGTCAAGTTTCCTCGCATAACCGCCGATGGTTGAAAATCACCAGATGGACAAAACGTCAATTGTGGTCAACATACCAAACTTCCTGATTTTTGGTCAACATCCTCATTTTGAAGTCACATTCATCATTTGATCAAGGGTTGATCATGATTCATCAAGAAAACTCAAGATTTGCTCAAAAGTCAAACTTTCCAAATTAGGGTTTTTTAGTGAAAAGTCAACTGAACTTTGACTGAGCATAACTTCTTCATACTTTCTCAGAAATTTTTCCACCACCTCTCATTTTGAAGGAAATTCAATTCTCTACAACTTCATGTCTCACAAGAATGTTCAAAAAATGCTTCATTTGGAAGATATGGATCAAAACATTACAGGTCCTTTTCAAAGTCAACAAAAAGTCAACTTTTTGTTTTAAAGTTCTATGGAGCTTGGAAACTCCAATTGAGATGAAACCAAAGAGGTTGTTTGGAGGACACTTATAGCTTTCTAAAAAGTCAAAGAACACTCAAAAATGTGGAAAATTGAGCAAAATAGACCTTGTACAAGTTGGGCATTTTTGAAGAAGTGCACAAAGAGAAATACTTGTAAAAATCCAAAATTTTGCAAATGGGCCTAGTTTTTCTTGGTTTAAACTTGTTCCTTATCTTATTTGGAACCTTCAAGCCCAATGCCACGAATTTTGTCTTTATTTTTCTATTTAATTTGGATTTTATTCATTTAAAAACAAATTAAATTAAAAAGTAAGGTATAAAATCAAAATTAAATGCAAAATTGATTTTCCTCTCTTGCTTGAGATCCAAGCAACTCACCCAAGCTGGCAAATTTCGAAATTTGCATTGATTTGGCAAGAATTTGATTGAAATTTGATCAAAAAAGGAAGATTTGATTTTGTACAAAATCAAATAATTTTTGCATTGATTGATCATTATTTGTTCTTCAAATCAGCCCAAAATCCATCCACTATAAATATACAATGCATACCACATGAACAAGAACAGAAAAATTGCTTGGAAGAACCCTAACCTAAGTCAAAAAAACCGTGCTCTTCAAGCAAGTGGCAGCCCTAGTTCTAGCTCGATTCAGTCAATTCTAAGCATCCAAACACATTCCATGGAGTCCCTGGAATCATTCCAGACCTTTACATCTCTCAAAAACATCAAGAATTGAGAGAACACGATTTCGGTTTGTCACACTTTTTCAAATTTCGATTTCTGTCATTCATGCATTATTAACGTGTTTTGATGTTTGCTTTGTGTTTAGTTTGAAGTTTGCAAGCTATCTGGACAATCCAATTGCATTTTCATGGCCTGAATCGAAATATACCATTGCTAGGGTTTTCTGACCCGATTTAGGGTTTCCTTAAAACGGAAAAATTGGACAAAACGAACACCACCATCGTGTTCAGAACAACATTTCCAATCGAACCATGCCTTTGAATCTTATTTATATTGCTTGTGCTTGATTTTCGAAATATGCAGGGGCTTTAGCGTCGAACTCAGCCGACGCTAACTTTTCAAAATTTCAAATGAAGAAGATGAAGATCTTCGCGCGTGTTCTTGGTTCCCAGAAATCAAGTTTGTATAAAAACGCTTCGTTTCATTTATTTGACACCAAACGCGCTTTGGCTCAGTGGTTAAGGCAAGGGAGTATGAGCTGTCACCAGAAGGATCCCGGTTCGATTCCCAGCCATGGCAATTAATTTTACAAGTTTGAAAACTCACTTATATTTTTTTCTTTTTTTCTATTTTCTTTAATATTTTCATTCTATTTAATTTATCTTTAATATTTTTTATCATGCATCTAAAAAACACCAAAAATATTTATTTTTTGCATAATCATCAGAAAAATGTTTATTTAATTTTTAAAATTAAAATTATTATTTTTGCATGCATATTTAATTTAATTACTAATTAATCATTTGAATGACTTTTAATTGTTTTTAAATTATCAAATCAATTCAGAAAATTACCAAAAATTTATCTTATCATATTAATGTAATTACTAACATAAAACCTTTTTCTCCATTCAAAAATATTGCTTTTTACTAACATTTTCTTTTTATGCAATTTTCTTCCGATTTCCGATTATGTATCTGTTCACAGGTTGTAGCGTTTCGGACGATTTTTCTTGCTTTTCTTTTTCAATTATGTAATTGCCTATGGGATGTAATAGTTTAATTAGGACTTTTATTTTCCGCACTCTTATTATGTATCTGCCCTAAAGCCATGTAATAGCGTAGGACATTTACTTTCTGCACTTTACTTTCCGCAATTTAATTTTCGCACCCTATAAACTGCTAGTAATTAGGCGTGTATGGCAAGACTAAAATTGGACATAGATCACTCATAATTTCAAGATAAAATATCTGAATTAACACACTTTTTTCACACATGCACCCCTTAGGGTAATTCTCTCTCGTTGCCTTTACGAATACAAATGATCATGTCCGTCGAACATAGAGGTATTCTAGCACCGTTGCCTTCAAAATCAATCATCATAGTCCCTTCGATACAAAGATCATAGACCCACGATGTCGCCTACGAATACATGATCTTGACCCTCGATTGTTGCCTACGAAAAATGATGATAGTCCCTTCGAATGTGCTAGGATACTTTCTACAAGTTGCCTTCTATGACCATCTGATGTCCCTACGAATGTCCCGCTTACATCCAACGAGTAGGGTTACCTACCACACACTTTTGTCAAAGTTCAAACTCTTTTCAAAATGAAACATTTCCGAACACTTTGTATACATTCCTACATGAATCATTACAAAGTCAAAGCGAAATGACCTTTTCAAAACATTTTTGTCAAACACACGGAAAGCACAATTTTAAAGTGATCTAAGAGCAACTAAGAGCCCGTAGATAACTACGGATGAAAAGGGGTGCTAATACCTTCCCTTTTCATAACCTTCTCCCTTACTCAGAATCTAACGAAGTTCTTTTTCTGTTATTTTCACCTTCCCTTAATTGGACAAAATAAAAGTCGGTGGCGACTCTTGCTATCCGCACATTTACGATACAAAAATCTCAAAGTCAGTTCACTGTATTATAGAACTGGCGACTCTGCTGGGGAGACAACCTAAAGAGAGAATACCTTATGGATTTCTACATCATTTTTACTGCTTTCTGTTTGACTTGCTTGCTTTATCTTTAAGGGTTGCTTGGGTATTGTACTTGTGGGGGATCCTACACCCGGATCCAGGTTTCCTTTAGGTAAGTGGCAATAGATCGTCGCGACCATTAGGCGTATACCGAAACGGTCAACATGATGGCTATGTTAGTGTGACACTTTGGATGTCCTGATACTCTTCATTTCCAAATTGAGGATAGTATTTGGCTTCTGCGTGGTGTCATCAGCACTAACTCAACTTTTAGAACCTTAATGACCCATCTTGGCCATTAGAAGGTAGTGAGATGGCTGGCTTTGGTGTAGACCGAGGTTGGCTGATACTGATGCTACGCCATTAAGATCGACTTTGGGATATTTTCGATCGACCACTTGGTAGTCGATTGAAATAAACGCCTACGAGAAAGATCAATGATATGAGATTCCTAGAACCCTACATTATTATAGGACAGGATGAACCAACTCAAACTTTTGGTGGGGTAATCACCTATACCTCACGCAAGCCTTAAACCTAGGGCTATTGTGTGAATAGTTTGTGCTTGCTAAACATGACATCATGACATCATCGCATTGCATATCATTTCTAACTATTTCAAGGACCTAGGATTTATCTTTGCTCTGCTTTGTAGGAATTATGGCTTCTAGAAAGACTATCCGAATCAACTTCATGGGTATACCTTCTCACCTCAAAGATTTGGTTTCAGAAGTTCCCGATCATGCTCAGTTCATCAAAAGACATGGTTATCTACTTGACTTGGTTATCTCCGGTTTTGAAGAAGATATGATGCACGTCCTATTCCAGTTCTTTGATCCGAAACACCATTTCTTTACATTCCCAGATTATCAGTTAGTTCCTACCTTAGAAGAGTTCTCTAAGCTACTTGGGATACCTATTCTTGACCAGATGCCATTCACCGGTTTAGAAAAGGTTCCTAGGTACGAAGACATTGCATCAGCATTACACCTAAAGCGCTCAGACATTGAAGCCAATTGGGAAACAAGAAGCGGAGTTAAGGGTTTACTTGCTAAGTTCCTGATAAAGAGAGCCCGAGAATTCCTCAAAGCTATGAGTTTCCATGCATTTGAAGACTTTGTGGCCTTGCTAGTCTATGGTTTGGTTCTATTCCCTAACTCGGATCAGTTCATAGATGTCCACGCCATCAAGATATTCCTCACTCGCAATCCTGTGCCTACTTTACTTGGAGACATCCTGCATTCTCTCCATACTCGTACTACAAAAGGACAAGGAACTCTCATGTGTTGCATACCGTTACTTTCCAGGTGGTTTATTTCGCACCTTCCTCAATCAGTAATGAAGAACGAGCAAAGGTTGAAGTGGTCTCAAAGGCTAATGTCACTCTCTCATTCAGATATTCGTTGGTGTCTCTTCTATGAAAAAGACTTCACGTTCATTGAGCGTTGTGGAGAATTCCCTAATGTACCACTCCTTGGCATAAGGGGAGGTATCACTTACAATCCTTCTCTCGCTCTACGTCAGTTTGGTTGTGCTCGAAGAGATGGCCCGCATGATATGCTTCTCCAAGATATTGTGTTCGACTACAACCATGATCTCCTGCACCACGAAGGTTCATACACTGGGCATGGTAAAGAAGATTGATACCAAGACTTTGGGGCACCAAAACTCCATTCCTTGGGAACCTTACCTCAAATGGGTGAGAGCTCGAGCTCAAAACCTCATGATGCCATTCACGCCTGTTTTACCCGTAATTATGGAACCTGCTATAGGTGACGACTTATAATCGCTCTCCATCCCGACATGCCACCGATTTTGAAGACTTGAAGAGATCCTGGATTCAACTAAAAGAAGAAAGGGATACATTTGAAGCTCAGTGCTATGCAAGCGAGAAGAAGGTACTAGAGTTGACCAAGCTACTTCACGAGGAGCAGAACATCAACGCCTACCTCGGCACCAAGAGGAAGCGCCCATGGGAGACTTAGAGGTTTAGGATTTTTGTTCTTTTATTTCATTGTTCTGAACTATCTTTTGTACTTAAAAAAAAAAAGAATAAAGAAGAGAACTAATAAATGTTTGTTCGTGCTTGTTTAACAAATTCAAATCCTTAAGGCCCTTGAAAACATTGCATCTGCATGAACATCGCATATCACGGCATAACATCTCATAACAGGTACATTGAAGATCGATTTTCTCATTTTCTCACTATTTATTTTAGCAAAAATGGCTCTTGAACAGACTGTCAAAGATCTCTGTGCCTCGTAATGCTCGGCCCAGGAGATGTTCACCACTTGGTCCAAGGCCAAGAAGATCCGAAGCTCATCAACAGAAAGAAGAGGGTCGTTGGTGTTCTCAACATGGGTAGACGTTACAAAGGTGGTCCTAAAGTGGTCAGCCGGATAGAGCTCTCAGAAAGTGTCAAGACTGAGAGGAGTGTCAAGGGTAACGAAGATGATTAGCGTGAGCCTGAGAAGAAAGGAGAAGACTATGAGGATCAGTACTCTTACGAGGACGACAAATACAAGCAACTTGAAGACCGTCTGAACGCTGTGGAAAATCTGAAGATGTCCGGGCTGAATTTTGATGATCTGAGTCTTGTCCCTGGTGTGGTGATTCCTCCCAAGTTCAAAGTTCCTACTTTTGCCAAATATGATGGCATTTCCTGTCCGAAGCTGCATTTGAAGTCCTATGTTCAGAAAATCAACCCCCACACTGATGACAGAGAGTTGTGGATGCACTATTTCCAAGAGCGTTTGTCCAGAACTCAATTGGAGTGGTATTATCACGTAAAGAGTGCCATATCCGTACTTAGAGTGATTTAGCATATGCTTTCTACAAGCAATATAAGTACAATGCTGAATTGGCACCCACCCGCATGCAACTACAGAGCATGTCTATGGGTCATGATGAGAAGTTCAAAGAGTATGCTCAGAAATGGAGGGATCTAGCAGGCAAAGTGAAACCACCCTTGTCCAATAGGGAGTTGGTTGACATGTTTATGGGAACACTGACAGACCCATTCTTCAATCATCTGATTGGAAACTCTTCAGCCGGGTTCACCGAGCTGATACTTATAGGAGAGCGTATTGAAGCTGGTATCAAGAGTCGGAAGATTCAGGTAGAGTCGTCATCAAGTGCTGCGAAGAGACCTTTTGGTGGTAAGAAAGAAGCCAATGCTGTGTATGGTCAAAAAAGCCGAGCCAAGACCGACCGTGCTCAACTGTAAACAGATCTCCAACTCACAAGACAACCTCAACGAGACAAAGCGCCAGAACTTAACGCGCCACGAAGACAGTTTACAAAGATCAACATGCCATTGTCGCAAGCCTTGCAACACATGTTGAAAGCAAAGCTGATTACCTTGAGGGATCCTCCTCAGAATATCAACACTTCCTCTCCGAGATATAATCCCAATGCTAAGTGTGCTTACCACTCCAACAGCCCAGGACATAACACTGATAATTGTTGGGCTCTGAAGAACAAGATTCAAGATATGGTTGAAGCTAAACAGATTGAGTTTGATCCTCCGGTTGAGACTCTGAACGTGATCAACGCGCCTATGCCTAATCATGACAAAAGTTCCAATGCTATTGACAAGACTTCTTATGTTTTCAATATAGATGACTTGACCATTCCTCTGATGACTGTTAAGAAGAATTTGCTGCGGTGTCAATCCAGATGCCCGAGAATTATATCACAGCCCATCCGCACTGATGGTTGTTATCGAGAAGACGTATTCAGTGCATGATGGATAACCGCGAAGTGCTATTTCTGAAGCCATCACCTGTGGAGAATTTGTGTGAAGACATGTCTAAGAAACTGAAGATCGAAGATGTGAATGAAACCGTACCAGAGATGTGGGATACCTTGGGGCAGCCAAGTGGAAAGTTCGATTATATGGTGAAGTATACTGTTCCTGAAAGCTACAAGATTCCTATTGAAGATGTTAATGCAACCGGATGGGGTGACGATTTCCCAGAAGACTATGCTGATATAAACATAATAAGGATTTCCTCTGCTGATCATGTGCCTAGAATGGCACCTCTCATCATTACCTCTTCTAGACCAGTTCCATATTCCTCTGACAAAGCTATACCTTGGAATTATGGAGCTGAGGTTTATTATCATGGTGTCAAGCATGACCATTGAGGATCTTACAGTTGAAGCTACCATTCTTGACATTGACAACATCACCAGATCAAGTAAGGTGACCAGAACCGGAAGAGTGTTCTCCCCAGAGATCTCTCCTCCAAAAGACATCATGACTCCACTGCATTCAGCTATATGAACCAATTCCCGAGACTAGAGGAAAGAACCAATGACCCATCCCGCCAAATGTAGTACCAAAGGAAGTTGCTGAAGACACCTCCAAACAAGAGATGGAGGAAATTCTGAAGATTATCAAGAAGAGTGACTACAATGTTGTGGAACAGTTGGGACAAACTCCATCCAAAATCTCCATGCTTGCTCGCTCAGGCTCGAGGCTCATGCTAAAGCCTTGGTGAAGTTTCTAAAGAATGCCCACACTGCAAGACACTACTACCGATCAATTTGAAGTTTGTATTGCTAGCTCCGCCAACAACGGCCTAGGCTCTCTCGATGTCGATTTGACTCGCCGAAGGAAACACAACAAAGCCTTGCACGCCTCGTGCAAGGGCATTACATTGTCTCATGTTTTGGTAGATACCGGTTTTGCTCTGAATATCCTACCAAAGACTGCTTTTGACCGACTTGATGTTGAAGGATTGGTTCTGAAGCCCAGTGACATAATTGTGAGAGCTTTTGATGGTTCTAAGCGAACAGTACTTGAGAGCTATTTTACGTAAAGTCGGTTCCTGACTTTGATTCCACTTTCTTTGTCATGGACATCCGTCCAACTTACTCTTGCCTACTTGGACGCCCTTGGATACATGGGGCAGCGTGCTACTCTACCTTGCATCGGTCAAGTACCCAGTGAAGGGGAAGGTTGTTACAGTATGTGGTGAAGAGGAATACATGGTCAGTCATCTGTAGTCTTTCCGTTATCTCGAGATAGAAGGTGAATTCTTCGAGACTCCCTGTCAAGCTTTCGAAACAGTTCCATGAGTCATGCCTGTTGACTCTCCTGTCACTCCCGAAGTTACACAAGCTCCGCCTAGGATGGCCTCGCTGAAGGATGCTCAAGCTGCAGCGGTTGAAGGAGGAGGCAGTACTATTTGGGGTCAGCTCCCGGATCTTCCTTTCAAATCTGACAAGGCTGGTTTAGGCTTCACCATCAAAGGTCAGAAGATGATACGCCACAAACGTGTCGGCCAACTTCCTTTCCGCATCAGCAAAGATGGAGTCCATGCTATAGAAGACGATGACAACGACTTCGACATCAGCAAGTGGATCTTCCTAACTCCCGACAACGGATTCAGCAATTGGAAGACTGAAGACGTCATACCAATATCCTTTAGACAGGAGTAATTGCTCTTGTTTTCGTTTTTGCTTTTCATTTTCTATGTTTTGAACAATAAACTCTAAAGTCTAGTGCCTTGCCCGGGGCATCATGGCTCGTTTGTGAGGGTTATTATCTGTCATTTGCATATTTTCATTCAATAAAATCGTTGGACTTTTGCATTTAAATATTGTTTCTTTATTTTACTTTATCACCCCTTCAAAAAGCTATGTGTTTCTTACACACACCCACGTGATGCACTACAGAATCACTATGAATCTCGTTGATAACAGTTATGCTATTGCTAAATATGACTTTGATAAACCGATCTACCAAGCCGAAGACGAAGGTGAGGAAGATTGTGAAGTGTCAGGAGAACTTGTCAGACTGCTACAGCAAGAAGACCGAGTCATACAGCCACATGAAGAGTCAGTTGAGGTTGTGAATTTGGGTACTGATGAAGATAGAAAAGAGATCAAGATAGGAGCAGGTCTTGAAAGCAGTGTCAAAGAGAGATTGGTTCAGATGCTACGAGACTATATCGAGGTTTTTGCTTGGTCATACAAAGACATACCAGGTTTAGACATTGACATTGTGGTACACCGATTGCCAACAAAAGAGGGTTTTTCCCCAGTAAAGTAGAAGGTTCGCCGTATGCGTCCTGAGATGTCTGAGAAAATCAAAGCTGAAGTTATGAAGCAGTTCAATGTCGGTTTCCTAGTAGTTACTTCTTATCCGCAGTGGGTTACTAATGTGGTACCCGTACCTAAGAAGGATGGTAAGGTGCGAATGTGTGTAGATTACAGAGATTTGAACAAAGCGAGTCCGAAAGATGATTTCCCACTTCCTCATATTGATGTTCTGGTTGACAACACTGCCCAACATAAGGTCTTCTCCTTCATGGATGGTTTCTCCTACATAATCGATCAAAATGGCTCCAAGACATGGAGAAGACTACTTTGTTACACAAGCACGCTCGCTACAAAGTCATGCCGCTCGATCAAGAACGGGCGCCATTTATCAGCGTGCCATGGTGGCATTATTTCATGACATGATTCATCACGAGATAGAGGTCTACGTCGACGACATGATAGCTCGATCACATAATGAGGAAGAACATCTCGATCATTTGCAGAAACTATTTGACAGACTGAGACTTAATCCCAACAAGTGCACCTTTGGAGTCAGATCCGGTAAACTCCTAGGGTTTGTTGTCAGCGGTAAAGGTATTGAGGTTGACCCAGCCAAGGTTAAAGTTATTCAAGAGATGCCAGCTGTAATACGGTGAACTGACTTTGAGATTTTTGTATCGCAAATGTACGGATAGCAAGAGTTGCCACCGACTTTTCTTTTATCCAATTAAGGGAAGGTAAAAAGTACAGAAAAAGACCTTCGTTAAATTCTGAGTAAGGGAGAAGGTTATGAAAAGGGAAGGTATTAGCACCCCTTTTCATCCGTAGTTATCTACGGGCTCTTAGTTGCTCTTAGATCATTTTTAAAAGTGCTTTCTGTGTGTTTGAAAACAATGTTTTGAAAAGGCATTTCGCTTTGACTTTGTAATGATTCATGTAGGAATGTATACAAAGTGTTCGGAAATGTTTTGTTTTGAAAAGAGTTTTGAACTTTGACAAAAGTGTAAGGTGTGAAAAGTATTTGATTGAGCAAGCAACTAAAAGTCTTATTACCTACTCAGAATGGTCGTATTCGTGTTGTTTTACTTTCCTTTAGAATAGAACTATCCATACCATTAGTTGATAGGTAACCCTATTCGTTGGATGTAGAAGAGACATTCGAAGGGACATCGGATGGTCATAGAAGGCAACTTGTAGGAAGTATCCTAGCACATTCGAAGGGACTATTATCATTTTTCGTAGGCGACAATTGAGGGTCAAGATCATGTATTCGTAGGCGACATTGTGGGTCTATGATCTTTGTATTGAAGGGACTATGATGATATGTTTGTAGGCAACGGTGCTAGGATACCTCTACGTTCGAGGGACTTGACCATTTGTATTCATAAAGGCAACGAGAGAGAATTACCCTAGGGGGTGCATGTGTGAAAAGAGTGTGTCGATTTAGATATTTTATCTTGAAATTATGAGTGATCTATGTCCGTTTTTATCTTGCCATACACGCCTAGTTACTAGCAGTTTATAGGGTGCAGAAAGTAAATTGCGGAAATGTAAAATGCGGAAAGATAAAGTCCTACGCTATTACATGGCTTTGGGGCAGTTACATAATAAGAGTGCGGAAAATAAAAGTCCTAATTAAACTATTACATCCCATAGGCAGTTACATTATTGGAAAAGAAAAGCAAGAAAAATCGTCCGAAACGCTACAACATGTGAACAGATACATAATCGGAAATACGAGAAAATTGCATAAGAGGAAAATGTTAGTAAAAAGCATGATTTTTGAATGAGTAAAAAGGTTTTATGTTAGTAATGACATTAACATGATAAGATAAATTTTTGGTAATTTTTGGAATCGATTTGATAATTTAAAAACAATTAAAAGTCATTTATATGATTAATTAGTAATTAAATTAAATATGCATGCAAAAATAATGATTTTAATTTTAAAAATTAAATAAACATTTTTTTGATGATAATGCAAAAAAGAATTATTTTTGGAGTTTTTTAGATGCATGATAAAAAATATTAAAGATAAATTAAAATGCATGAAAAATATTAAAGAAAATATAAAATAAGAAAAGCTGGTTTTGCAAAAGAGTAAAAAAAGGATGGTCTTGCCAGGGATCGAACTGGTGACCATTGAGGGAATCTACACGCTGCTTGCCTTTACCACTGAACCAAAGCGCTTTTGGTGTTTGGAAATTGGAAAGGTGTGATTATAAACGAATACGTGTCCTAGATTTGAATTCAAAGCACAGCCAGCCGTGTGGGGTCCAGGTTGAATGGATGGACGAATCGAATCGCTTCCTCGCGCCACGCAAGCTCACGCCGGAGTCTCCCAGTCAACGACGCCGGAGCCCTAGCTCCGGTCGTCTTCTCCGACCAAGCAAATTTCAAACCTGCAAAAATAAGCAAAATAAAAAGGCAAGAGGTACCCTACCCCCCTAAATCAATGGCTGCGAGTTTAATGGTGGCATTAGTTTCGATTGAAAACGCCTGTAGCATCCAGTTCGAAGCTTAACAGTTTCAAACCCTAAACATGGCAAATCGTGTTCTAGACGTTCAAGCTTGAGAACGATGGCCCAGATCACATCTATGATGTCTCATGATCACATTAAAACGGTTAGTTTCGATTAAAACACATAGATAATAAAAATGCAAATTCAAGAAAAATATGAATATGTATGATCATGTATGGCTCGATTCAGGCTGTTTCAACCATGAGTAATGATGTATACTTACTCCAAAATACCTCAGGAACACAATGGAATGGATGAGAGAGGCTGAAAGTGGCTGGAACTTGGAATTCGAATTTCCCAACTTTGGAAAATTTTGAGAAAAATAAGGGTTGTTGTAAGGGCTAGGGTTTCGTCCTTGGCTTTGTGCAATATGATCAGTATTTATAGAGTGAGGAATGAGAGCAAAAAGAATGAAAAAAGATCTCCTCTTGAATGCAAAAAAATTTCTCTTTCAAATCAAATCAAATCTTTTGAAATTTTGATTTTCTCTTCCATATGAGAGCTAGCACGAATTTGGAAAGTCTTGTGGGCTATCTTGGACCTCAAGTTTGATAAAAATCCAATCCATTTTAAAATATACCTTGTTTTCATATTTTATATAATTTAAATTTGAATTAAATGCTTTTAAATTCAAAAATAAATCAAAAAAATAGAATGTGGTCGTGGCAAGGCATCAATAGATCACAAATAATATTATGATCAAGTTTGGATCATAAAATTATAGGCCCATTTAGAAAAAATTGGATTTTGACAAATATCTCTCTTTGTGCAATTGTCCAAAATACCCAACTTGTACAAGGTGTATTTTGCTCAATTTTCCACATTTTTGAGTGTTCTTCGACTTTTTAGAAAGCTCTAGGTGTCCTCTAAACAACCTCTTTGTTTTAATCTCAATTGGAGTTTCCATGCTCAATAAAACTTCAAAACAAAAAGTTGACTTTTTGTTGACTTTGAAAAGGACCTGTAATGTTTTGACCCATACCTTCCAAATGAAGCATTTTTTGAACATTCTTGTGAGACATGAAGTTGTAGAGAATTGAATTTCCTTCAAAATGAGAGGTGGTGGAAAAATTTCTAAGAAAGTATGAAGCAGTTATGCTCAGTCAAAGTTCAGTTGATTTTCTTTGAAAAACCCTAATTTGGAAGGTTTGACTTTTGAGCAAATCTTGCGTTTTCTTGATGAATCATGATCAACCCTTGATCAAATGATGAATGTGACTTCAAAATGAGGATGTTGACCAAAAATCAGGAAATTTGACTGTATGTTGACCACAATTGACTTTTTGTCCAATACAATTGATTTTCAACCATCTGAGCAATTGCCTGAGGAAATTTGACTTGTGAGGCTTGAAACTTGACATGGAGAATCTTTGAAGCATATGAGGAGGCATGATGACCATTGGAGATATTGGAAGTCCATCTGGATTCGAGGATAGCCAAACCCTAGTTTGGGTTGATTGTCTAGAGAGGGTTTGTCGATCAACCCTTGAGGAATCCTTGAGTATAGATGTATGAAATGTTTTGAGAAGTAGGAGGGCAAATTTTGGGTATGACACCGCACCGAGAAGGAAGTCGAGGTTTCTTGGCCGATTGAATTACATTGCGATTCATTACACATTTAATCGCTACTTGTGAGCCAATCTTCAAGTTACTAAAGAAAGATCAAGTAGTGGAATGGAACCACGATTGCGGATCGCTTTTGACAAAATCAAGGAGTACCCATGTAATCCTCCTATCCCGATGTCGCCCGCCTAAGGAAGACCTCTTATCATGTACTTGATGGTGTTAGAGAATTCAATGGGTGTGTGTTGGGACAATATGACGAGTCCGGTCGAAAGAGTATGCAATATACTACCTTAGCAAAAGTTTACCGACCGTGAAACAAGATACTCACAATGAGAAAACTTGCGCTTGCTTGGGTTGCTCGCCGACTAAGACAAGATATGTTGGCTCACACTACCTTGTTGATTTCCAAGATGGATCCGATAAAATGCGTATTTGAGAAACCATCTCTCCGAAGAATAGCAAGATGGCAAATGATCTTGACCGAATATGACATCCAAGATACTTCTAAAGCGATCAAAGGAAGTGTAGTAGCCGATCATTTGGCTCATCAAGTCGTAGATGACTATCACTCTATGCAGTTCGAATTTCCACGAAGATGTTTTGTTAGTTACTAATTGTGAAAAACCAGGCCCGGACGAAGGACCTGAACAAGGATCCCGATGGACCATGGTATTTGATGGAGCCTCAAACGCACTTGGCAATGGCATTGGTGCCATCATTACATCACCTACAGGCGGACATACGCCTTTCACCGCCAGATTATGTTTCAGTTGTACCAACAACATGGCCGAATACGAAGCGTGCATCATGGGTATCAAAGCTTCCATTGACTTAAGAATCAAGTTCTTGCAAGTGTACGGAGACTCAGCTTTAGTGATCAGTCAGATCAAAGGCGAGTGGGATACGAAGCATCCGAATCTCATTCCATATCGAGATCATGTTCTGAGTTTGATCCCCTACTTCGAAGAGATTAATTTCAATCATATTCCACGAGAAGAGAATCAGTTGGCAGACGCGTTAGCTACTATGTCATCTATGTTCAAGGTCAGATGGGACAGCGAGGCTCACCAAATCATCATCGAAAAGTTTGACGAACAAGCATATTGTTATGAGCTTGATACAGAAGAGAAACCTTGGTACTACGACGTAAAGAGGTATCTTGAGACTCAGGAATATCCCGCAGGGGCATCTGTCAATGATAAGAAGTTCTTGAGAAGGTTCGCATCCAAATTCTTTCTCAGCAACGACATCTTATACAAGCGCAATCACGACTTGTGCTTACTCTGTTGTGTAGATCAGAGAACAGCGGAACATATCATGGAAGAGTTACACGAAGGCGCATTTGGTACCCATTCCAGTGGGCATACGATGGCTAAGAAGATTTTGAGAACGGGTTACTATTGGTCCACCATGCAAGCTGATTGTCACTGCTATGCTCGATCTTGTCACAAATGCTAGATATATGCAGACAAAGTACACGTACCTCCAGTACCATTGAATGTTCTAACCGCTCCTTGGCCTTTCGCAATGTGGGGCATTGACATGATTGGGGAAATCAAGCCCACAGCTTCCAATGGGCACCGTTTCATCCTTGTGGCAATTGATTATTTCACCAAGTGGGTAGAAGCAGCCTCGTTCGCATCTGTTACCAGGAACGTTGTGGCTCGTTTCATCAAGCATAATGTTATTTGTCGGTATGGCACTCCCGAAAGGATTATCACAGATAATGGTTCTAATCTCAACAACAAGATGATCACCGAACTCTGCACGCAGTTCAAGATTAAGCATCACAACTCTTCTCCATATCGGCCTAAGATGAATGGCGCAGTGGAAGCCGCCAACAAGAATATTAAGAAGATTATACAGAAGATGACAGTGACTTACAAGGATTGGCATGAGATGTTACCATTTTCTCTCCATGGCTACCGCACCACAGTACGAACATCAACAGGGGCAACCCCCTTCTCTCTCGTATACGGTATGGAAGCAGTCCTACCCATCGAGGTTCAGATACCCTCAACCAGAGTCCTCCAGGACGCAGAGCTAGGCGAAGACGATTGGATCCAGACTCGCCTTGACCAGATCAACTTGATCGATGAGAAGCGGCTCGCCTCCATTTGCCATGGACAGATCTATCAGAAAAGAATGATCAGAGCATTTAACAAGAAAGTCAAGCACCGAGTCTACCGAGTCGGTGATCTAGTAGTCAAGCGCATCATTCTTCCACAAGGTGATCCCAGGGGAAAATGGACTCCCACCTATGAGGGACCATTTGTAGTCAAAATAGTATTTTCAGGCGGAGCTATGATACTTAGCACCATGGATGGCAAAGACTTCCCACACCCTGTGAACGCAGACATAGTCAAAAAATACTACGCCTAAAAGAGACCCGCTAGGTCGACTGACCTAGGAAAAAATAAGGGCATCCTGGAGAACCAAAAGGGTTCGGGCAAAATTTAAGGATATATATAAAAAATGTACACTCGGCAAGTCAAAAACCTGAAAAGGCGGCTTAGGCAAAAAAGGGTATCCCGGTAGACTGAAAACCCGAAAGGGCAGTCTAGGCAAAAGTTAGGGATTTAAGCGTACGACTATGTCTCATCCAGATCACTTATCTACAGACTACTATCAGCATTCAAGATTCAAATTGCGAAGATCAATTCACTCACTTTCTACTGACAGCAAGGAGATGAGATAGTCGAAATATATGAGTACTAGCATAGTTGGAACTTAACGATATTGTTTCTGCATAGCTTTTTACTTTCCTTATGTACAAACTACTTGGCCATACGCCACCTTTCAAATTAATACAAGTTCTTTCTTTTTACAATTTCCACTATTGTTGTTTGCATAAAGTCCAACGTTTGCTTTGAATGATTATATGCATCTGACAATAAATAGCTATTTGCAAACATGCGAAAAGTGAACGAACAAGGATAATTACTACAGGCTCTAGGAATCAAGATGACAACGAAAGTCACCAATGCGTTCCCCTGCAAAGTACCAATCCTCCCCAGAGGTGTCACTCACTACAAACTCCCCCCAGCGGAATACAAATTTCTTTCCACTTATTCCAAGCTTCATCACGTCAGTCCCCGAGCAGTGATCCCGGTCAACTTAACCCGATTATACCATTCTTCAAGCATGACGTTTCATCCCCAGCTGAGGTATTTATCCCTAGCAGAATATCTCTCAACGATCATCATTCCCCCGGCAGCAGCAATATCCAGACTCGAAACTTGGTCAGATAGTGCATCGGAGGAAACCTACATTTTTATTCCCCATCCAGAGGTTTCAACGGGCTCCAGATCCTCCCAGCCCTGTCTCCTAGCAACAACCAAATACTCTCCAACAGAATCTACACACAAGATCCCCAATGGAGCTCCCCCTAAATTTCCCCCAGCAGGATCTACGCACAAGATCCTCGACAGCGTACCTCTCGATCTCCACCATCCTCAACAATATCCAGGCTCAAGACTTGGCCAGATAGTGCATTGGAGGAATCAAGGATATCTTTCTTCTCTTTCAAAAGCAGGGTTTCCATCCGTTTCGTCCCAACATAAGCCAGGAATCCCCAAGCAGAACATCCACATCTTCTTCAAGATGGGATATGTTTTGAAATACCACAACATCTATCATCCATACATTATTCATAAAAGTCATAATTTATGCATGTATCATTCATACACATTACGTCATGCATCATGATCTGCCTAAGACTAACTATATTCTATCAAAGTTTCTTTTGTTTTCCCCAAAATAGGTGAAAATCACTTTTGAAACGACAGGTCCAGGATTAATACCCGAAGCCAGACGGGAAACCCTATCCGAACGACCACCCCAGTTGTCCTCCGACAACGGATCCAGGATTAATACCCGAAGCCAGACGGGAAACCCTATCCGAACGATCACACAAGTTATCCTCCGATAACAGGCATTGGATCAATACCCGAAGCACAACAGGGAAGCTATCCACATTTTGCCGACTATTATCCCCTCAGAGTAATCAAGACGAAGATTTATTCTGACTCTCTCTTATATATATATATGGTGATTGGGGGCGTACGCCCCATGAGGGGTAGGGTGGCCTCTCCCCAAGCCACCTTGTTCCCTTTTTCTTTTTATGTGTGTGTATCAGCCTATGTATTGTTTGCTGGTTTGGCAAGTGTTGTAAATTAAGAGGTACTTGTATCCCTGGTTGTAAGGAAGGAGAAAATAATATATATATATATAAATATATATATATATATATATATATATATATATATATATATATATATATATATATATATATATATATATATATATATATATATATATATATATATATATATATATATATAAAAGTAAGGAGGGCGGACGCCCCACTAGGAGAGGTGAGCGCCCCACCTTCTTCCATTTTGTTTTCCTCTGCACGTGTGCACGTATTGAGAATTAAAGTTTTGCTTTTTCTGGTTTTTGGCAAGTATAGTTACTATGTAGGTATATAAATGAATGAATACTGGAGACTTAGTATGTATGTTGGAAGTAATAGTCCAGTGGAAATAAATAGTAAATTTATATATTAGCATAATGTATAGGGAGGTTTAGAGGAAACAGAAAATTGGCTGATAGCAGGTTTGATAAACAGAAACTGGTGTATTAGAAACAGAGTTTAGAAAATTGATGACAGTACAATTAGCAGCAGAGAAATTAATCATATCAGGTTAATAAAATTAGTATAAGCTAGTTTGTAATTGACAGTGGTAACAGTGGATATAAATAATACCGAAATCAGCCGAAATAGTAATTTAAGCGGTAAAAATTAGTTGTTCAGAATTAACCAAAAATTGTCGGAGTAGTCTGTAGTTATTAGTAGATAATCTTGGTTGATTTGTTTTGTCAAAACGATGTTGAATATGTTGATTTGCAGGTACAGTCGAATAAGTTGAATTTTCCTGATTCATGTGCATGGTTGAGTTGTAGGTCGAATGACCAATGTTGGTTTAAGTTTATGCAATTGATGCATGTTTAAGTTTTTGTTGATGTTGATGATATTTAAGTTGTTGTTGTTTTTGTTGTTGTTGTTATTGTTGATGTTTAAGTTGTTGTTGTTGATGATTTTTAAGTTGTTGTTGTTGTTGTTGATGATGTTTAAGTTATTGTTGTTGTTGATGTTGTGTTGTATGTCGTTCATACCGTCACATACATTGCATGATTAAGTTGGCCTTGATGTCACCATGTTGAAAGTTGAAGGCTTATGCCTTGTTGAAATGCCTCTATAACCTGGCATATGTTTAAGTCGGGAGTTCTGCTCCAAATGGTACCACATGCATTTGCATAGTTGAGTCGCATTCGATTTGTATATTGAAGTTGTTGTTATTATTATGTTGTTTGTTGATCGTTGCTTTATTGTTTGATATAAGTTGTTGTTGTTTGATATAATTTGTTGTTTTATATAAGTTGATGTTGTTATTAAGTTGTGCTGATTCAAGTTGTTATGTTGATCGAATAAAATGTCTTGTCATTGTTAAGTTGTTTGTCAATTGTAGCTATAGTTGTTGTGTGAAGCGGTGAAATTTGTATGATTCTAGTCTAATATATTGATTATCATACTTTTGTTCATATTATTCGATATCTCACCCCTTCTATTGTGATGTTGCCTCTACGTGGGTAACGTGCAGGTAATCGAGAAGGTTAGTTGATGCTTAGTAGTTGTTTCAGTTGTTAGTTCAAGTTGGTGTCAATTTCTGTGATACATAGCACTCGGGGGGATGAACGATAGTTGTTATTTTTTAAATGTTGTTGTTACTTTAAATTGTTGGGCTTTAAGCCGAATTTAAGAAGTATCATGATGTTGTGGAAGTTGTTTTAGTCGAATAATAATATTAAGTGAATTATAGTTGATTCAAAAGTTGAATTAAATTATTACAGGTTCATCCAGTTTTTAAGTGTTTTGTATCTGAATGAGAGTGATTAATATATGTTGTTTTTATGTGAAGTAAATGTGGCATCCCATGTATGATGAAATTATTTCACTATGAT
Source organism: Vicia sativa (assembly GCA_021764765.1). Classification (NCBI taxonomy): domain Eukaryota; kingdom Viridiplantae; phylum Streptophyta; class Magnoliopsida; order Fabales; family Fabaceae; genus Vicia; species Vicia sativa. The sequence continues at coordinate 254,000,116 of CM038795.1, forward strand.
TTTTATTAATATTCGATGGGTAGATTTAGGGTGTTACATTAGTGGTATCTGAGTAGGTCCGTCCGTCCGGCCATTGTCGTCTAATGTTGTTTATTCTTCTGTATGTGATAAGTGTGTGAAACACTGTCAGTACTTGTTATGTTTCTGATCTATTGTCTGTAGGAGTTGATTTGAAGCTAAGTGGGGAGAAGCTTTGCTTCTCGGATGTGTTCGGTTGTGAGATGTTTGTTTAGTATGAAGTTATGGCTACAATGCAAGCATTGTTGGAATTTAGAAATTTAGAAAGGATAATTACTATCAGATGAAATTTAGAAAGTTTTTATGTTCATTGTTGTTGATGGACTGGGAAGTTGTTGTTTAAGTAGCCCTGCAGAAGATGTTGACGTGGGAACAATGATTAAGTGATGGATTGTTGTAGATATTACTGTGGAATCATTGGTAAGTGATTAAAAAAGTTGTAGAAGTTGTTGAAGTTGATGGAATCTTTTGAACCGCGAGTCATAGTTGGAAATGCGAAGATTATGATTCCAAGAATATAAAGTGTTGGTAATGGTGTAGAGGAATTTTGTCTGATGTTATCATCAAAGATTTCGTAGTATGTAGCTGTAAGACGTCAGTGTTGGCATGTTCATATGGTTTTGGAAGTTATTGAATTATAATGCTTTTGGTGACTCGATTACAAGTTCTAAACGAAACTACTATAGTTGGTAACGATGATTTGTACTCCATTATGATTGTCGGCTGTCTATTGACAAATTAAGGAACTGATCACCCTTAATCTCTTGTTTATAGTAGATAGAATTGTATTGGATGATATAGAATTATCTTGCTATCTTAATGGCGAGTAGAGCGATGAATGATGTATCGATGAGATTGTCAAGACAATGTTGTGATGAATGTTGAAGGAAGTTTGAGACTAAATTGAGAATTATAAATTGTTTAGTTAACCGAGGTTTGAGTGAGCACTACGACTTAAGATAGATAATCAGAGTTGCGCAGCTGAAGCGTGATGTGCCAGAGTGTTGTGGTTCTCGTAAATTTTGCGGATTCCATAAAGATGTTATTATGGTTCATGGTTTATGGTGTGTTGTGCGCATATTCATTGAGTTAAGTTGTTAAGTTGACATTATATTGATTCTATTTTTGTTGTCATGATGTTGTTGTTGGTTACCATTAGTAAGGAATGATACTCCATAGTATGATGAAGTTGGTTTGGTCGGTTATGTTGGTGTTTATTGATAAATGACACGTACAATTATAAAAATGAAGTTGTGTATGTGATTTGTGTTTAGAACATCGTTAAGGATGATGGGATGTTGAATATTCCAGTATAAGTGTCTTATGGTAGTTGCTACCTTAAAAGTCGATATGCCAAGGTATTACGGAAGTGGTTGATGAGTTATTAATGATTGTGTTGCGAAGATGTGGAATGATTGACATGTGTGTATTGGATTGAAATCATGTTGAGTTGTCATTAAGTCGGAAAAAGTAGTGATCGAAGTGTTGCCAAACGCGACTGAGAATCAGGAAGTCGGAAACGAAGTTGAGGATGGTTGTGTCAGATGGATTTTCGAGAACGAAAATATCCTAAGTGGTGGAGAGTTGTACTGCCCTGAATTTAATTAATTATTTAATCAAATTATTAAAGGAATTACTTGTTGGAATTTGTTGAAGTTAGAAATTATCGGCGTAATTGGATTAATATGTTGATTGGAGTGGTTAAGTTTATAGTTGGACGGTTTAATCGGAGAAATAATATTAGAAATAATATTATGATATTAAATTATTATTTAATTATATTTGGTTAGTTGGTGGTATAAGTATAATAAGGGAGGTGTAGTATGAATCCCAAAATAATATTAAGAATAATAGTATTATTATGATTATGGATTAAGTGAAAAGGAAGTAGAGCAGAGATTATAGTTGCTGCAGTACATGGAAAGAAAAAGAATAAGAGTTTGTAAATAGGAAGAAAAAGTCATGGAGGCACAAGGGTTTGGATCAATAGCAGCCGGTGCAAGAAGTTGCGGTGAAATTGCATGGAGATGAATCAAAGAGACAAAAGTTGGACGCTGCGGCGAAGCGGATTCAATCGAGAAATTCGAACTACCGTCAATCAAAGGCAAGGATGGGGTTCGAATTATATAACCGGGAATATGATGATTGATATGTGGGATTGGGATTTGAATGAAATTATACAGCAATGTGTTGAATTATAGTGTTTGTAATTTTGATGAATTATGGTGGTCGTTAATGAGATCGTGTTGAATGGAAATTTGTGTGTTTTGTTGTTGGTATTGTGTTGCTTTGAATCTAACTGGAAAAAAATAATATGAAAACTGCACCGATTGTAATATAACAGGTAGAAGATGAACTAAGATTGGGGCCCCAAAAGTGTGGGACGGGCACCCCGTGTTTAAGGAGAAAAATATAATAAATATATATATATATATATATATATATATATATATATATATATATATATATATATATATATATATATATATATATATATATATATATATATATATATATATATATGTGTGTGTGTGTGTGTGTGTGTGTGTGTGTGTGTGTGTGTGTGGTGGGCGGACGCCTCATGGGGGGTAGGGTGGGCGCCCCAAGCCACCTTGTTCCCTTTTTCTTTTTATGTGTGTGTATCAGCCTATGTACTATTTGTTGGTTTGGCAAGTGCTGTAAATTAAGAGGTACTTGTATCCATGGTTGTAAGGAGGGAGAAAATAAAATAATATATATAAGTAAGGTGGAGGGCGGATGCCCCACTAGGAGAGGGTGGATGCCCCACCTTCTTCCATTTTGTTTTCCTCTGCACGTGTGCATGTATTGAGAATTAAAGTTTTGCTTTTTCTGGTTTTTGGCAAGTATAGTTACTGTGTAGGTATATAAATGAATGAATACTGGAGACTTAATATGTATGTTGGAAGTAATAGGTCAGTGGAAATAAATATTAAATTTATAGATTAACATGATGTATAGGGAGGTTTAGAGGAAACAAAAAATTGGTTGATAGCAGGTTTGATAAACAGAAACTGGTGTATTAGAAACAGAGTTTAGAAAATTGATGACAGTACAATTAGCAGCAGAGAAGTTAATCATATCAGGTTAATAAAATTAGTAGAAGCTAGTTGGTAATTGACAGTGGTAATAGTGGATATAAATAATACCGAAATGAGCCAAAATAGTAATTTAAGAGGTAAAAATTAGTTGTTCGGAATTAACTGAAAATTGTGGAGTATTGTGTAGTTATTAGTAGATAATTTTGGTTGATTTTTTTTGTCAAAACGATTTTGAATATGTTGGTTTGCAGGTACAGCCGAATAAGTTGAATTGTCTCGATTCATGGGCATGGTTGAGTGTTAGGTCGAATGACCAGTGTTGGTTTAAGTTGATGCAATTGATGCATGTTAAGTTTTTGTTGTTATTGTTGTTGATGATGTTTAAGTTTTTGTTTGTGTTGATGTTTAAGTTGTTGTTATTGTTGTTTTTGATGTTTAAGTTATTGTTGTTATTGATGTTGTGTTGTATATCGTTCATACCGTCACATACATTGCATGATTAAGTTGGCCTTGATGGCACCACGTAGAAAGTTGAAGGCTTATGTCTTGTTGAAATCCCTCGATAACCTGACATATGTTTAAGTTGGGAGTTCTGCTCCAAATGGTACCACATGCATTTGCATAGTTGAGTCGCATTCGATTTGTATATTGAAGTTGTTGTTATTATTACGTTATTTGTTGATCGTCTCTTTGTTGTTTGATATAAGTTGTTGTTTGATATAAGTTGATGTTGTTATTCAGTTGTTCTGATTCAAGTTTTTATGTTGATCGAATAAAATGTCTTGTCGTTGTTATTAAGTTGTCTATCAATTGTTGCATCGTTGTTGTGTGAAGCGGTGAAATTTGTATGACTCTAGTCTAATATATTGATTATCATACTTTGTTTATATTATTTGATATTTCACCCTTCTGTTGTGATGTTGCCTCTACGTGGATAATGTGCAGGTAATCGAGAAGGTTAGTTGATGCTTAGTAGTTGTTTCAGTTATTATTTCAAGTTGGTGTCAATTGCTCTGATACGTAGCACTCGGGAGGACGAACGACAGTTGTTATTTATTAAATGTTGTTGTTACTTTAAGTTGTTGAGCTTTAAGCCGAATTTAAGAAGTATCATGTTGTTGTGGAAGCTGTTTTAGTCGAATAATAATATTAAGTGAATTATAGTTGATTAAAAAGTTGAATTAAATTATTACAGATTCATCCAAGTTTTAAGTGTTATGTATCTGAATGAGAGTGATTAATATATGTTGTTTTTATGTGAAGTAAATGTGGCATCCCATTTATGATGAAATTTTTGTACTTTGACTTTTATTAATATTTGATGAATAGATTTGGGGTGTTACACTGAACTCCTGATTTTTATAAATAGTACAAAATGTACGGAGAAGATCTCACGAGTCATGATGACTCATGAAGATGTACTATATGGTTGTATTGCCTTTTTTTTATTTAGGGTGTGTTTGTTTCTAGGAATGTAATTGCATTTATGGGAATCTTACATTGGAAAAGCAATAAACCCATGTTTGTTTCAAGTTTTTAAAAATTATTCTTGTGTAATATTTATTCCAAGGAATATTTTTACACATGATTTTTACTTAAATTATTCGCATGTATAATGGATGAGAATCTAACATTCCCATGGGAATAAATTTTAACTAATTATAATGAGTATGGAGAAGATCTCACGAGTCATAATGACTCATGAAGATGTACTATATGGTTGTATTGCCTTTTTTATTTAGGGTGTGTTTGTTTCTAGGAATGTAATTGCATTCATGGGAATCTTACATTGGAAAAGCAACAAACTCATGTTTCTTTCAAGTTTTTAAAAATTATTCTTGTGTAATATTTATTCCAAGGAATATTTTTACACATGATTTTTGCTTAAATTATTCGCATGCATAATGGGTGGGAATCTAACATTCCCATGAGAATAAATTTTAACTAATTATAACTTCTCACTACTACTCACATTTACTTTAATTTTTATTTTTTATAATTTTTAAATTAAATAAATATTATAAACATTCCTAGGAATATTAATTTTTACTCAAACACTTGCATAGGAATATTTTTCCTTAGAATAATAATCCTAAGAATAGAATTCCAAGGAATACTACTTTATAACTTGAAACAAACGCACCCTTATTTAGTGAGTTGGCAAGTGTCTTGTGAAAATGTTTACATTATGTGTGGAAGTTTGGAGGGATGGGGACGGAAAAATTTCTAAAATAATTTTTATTTTAAAATATAAAAAGTTATTTAATACTGTTTAAAAAAAAATTGTATAGAAGAATAAAAAAGTATTTATTATTGATATATTTTTAATTTTTAAACTAATATAACAACATAAAAGAATAAACACTCTTTTTTTTTAAAGTCCTTTATTCCCTTCTCCCTCCAAACTTCTAAAGAGACTCTAAAATTTTGTTTGGGAGTTAGAGGGGAAGTGACGGGGGTTTTGAAAAATAGAAAAGATTGGATAAATGTTGAAAGTAATTCCTTGTGTCAGAAAATATTTGATTTGATTTGATTTAGGAGTGTGGAAACAGCTTGTTTCACACATATTTGATTTTAGATTTAGATAGATTTTATTTAAATCTAAAATAGAATATATTTGATTTAGCTTAGGGAGCAAGCTAACCTAAATCTATTAATAGAGGAAGTAACCCTTACTTTTGTAATTGAATTAATTCATGGTCTTTTGCAGTTGCAAAGTGAATAAAAAGTTTTCCACAGTTTGTGGGCAGAGAGAAATTCTGCAGAAAATATTTCCTTCTTTTTTCTTTCTTTAATTGCTCATTGTTATTGTGTGGTGATATCAATCTTGTTCATCAATATTGGTAGAAATTCATCATAGATTTTGGAGGATTTCCAACATCTGATATCAAGAGCTCTGATTAATTGATTCAAGGGAAGAGCAATCAAGAACTATCGTGGAAGAAGAATTCATGATGGCAGTGAGCTATGGGAATGCGAATTACCCAGCAAACTATCTCTCTTTATAATTCATTAATGTTTGAGTCCAGAGAACTTCGAAAAGGTTAGTGATTCAGAATATGCAAAAGAATCTTGAGAGATCCTTGATAAATCTTTTAGAGGCGCTGAAAAGGTAAAAGAGATGAGGTTACAAACTCACAAGATAACGTATGAATTACTTCAGATGGAAGATAGTGAAAGCATATTTGATTACTTCACTAGAGTTACAAAACTAGTGAATCAAATCAAGACTTGTGGAGAAGCATTAACAACAAGAGCTATTGTTTCCAAGATTTTGAGATCTTTGGCTCATAAGTTCGACCACATTGTGGTGGCTATTGAAGAAGGGAAAAATTTGTCAAAATTGACAAAGGAAGAGCTTCAAGGGACGCTTGAATCTCATAAACAAAGGATGGATGAAAGAGCTGCAGGAAAATCGAAGAGTGATGTGACTCTGCAGGCTCAAGACCTGAAATGCAAAGGAAAGTGGTTGGACAGAGGTAGAGGAGGCTACAATAATTCTACTGGCAGAGGAAACCAGAACGAAGGAAACGTGTCGAATCAGAGAAGACCATACCAAGGCAACCAAATAGGTGGTGTTGCAAATAGAGGAAAAGATGGTGGTCGAAAGCCTAACAAGAGTCACATTCAATGTTATAATTGTCAGAAGTATGGTCATTATTTGAGTGATTATCTAGAGAAGCAAAATAATCAAGAAAGTGATGAAAAGTTCGCTAAGTATGAAGAAGAAGAAGAGATGATGTTGATGGTCACAACAAGAGATCAAGAAAAGTTCAAGGATCAATGGTACTTGGATTCAGGATGTTCATTACACATGTCTGGAAGAAAAGATTGATTTGTCAATATAAAGCCCTCAATGAAGAACATGGTGAAATTTGCAAATGAAAATACTCTAGCACCTGAAGGTATTAGAGATGTTATGATCATTAGGAAATATGGCAAAAGGTCAGTGATTTTGGATGTGTTATACATTCCAGGCATGAAGAGAAACTTGCTTAGCATAGGGCAGTTGGTCAAAAAGAATTACAAGGTGACTGTCGAAGATAAGATGATGAGAGTCGTTGATGCGAATGGAAGGTTAATCTTGAAGGCTCCTATGTCCCAGAATAGAATCTTCAAGATCGAACTAAATGTGATGGAGCACCAGTGCCTTTCGACTGCAGCTAGTAGAGACGAATGAATATGGCATTATCGACTAGGCCATCTCAACTTCAGAGACATCAGAGATTTAAAGAGGAAGAATATGGTTTCAAGATTGCCAAAAATTGAGATTCCAAACGAAGTGTGTGAAGAATTTGTGCAAGCGAAGCAACACAAAAATAGCTTTAACAAGGATGTAGGAAGCAAGTCGAAGGCTGTTCTCGAAGTCATATACTCTGATGTATATGGACCAATCCAACTAGATTCATTTGGAGGTAATAAATACTTTGTCACATTCATAGAAGATTTCAATCGAAAATGATGGACTTACATGATCAAGAAGAAAAGTGAAGTGATTGAGGTATTTGTCAAGTTTAAGTCTATGGTCGAAAGCTCAAAGTTTTGAGAACTGATGGTGGTGGAGAGTATGCGTCGAAAGACTTTGATAGGTTATGTGAAAAAGAAGGGATTATGCATGAGGTGGTGCCACCCTACACTCCACAGTAGAATGGGACTGCATAAAGAAATAATCGAACTATCATGAATATGGTTCAAAGTATGTTGAAAGGCAAGAATTTACCTAAAGAGTTTTTGGGGAAAACTATGTCTATCGTAACTTATATTTTGAACAGATGTCCAATAAAGAAGCTAGAAGGGGTTACTCCAAAAGAATGTTGGTCTAGTGTAAAACCTAGTTTGAGTCATCTGAAGGTATTTGGATCTATTGCACATAGACATGTTCCAAATCAATTGAGAAGAAAACTTGATGACAAGTCGAGTCAAATGATTCTAGTAGGATATCATTCGACAAGAGGTTATAAGTTGTTCGACCCAATGAGTGAGTTGATTGTGATTAGTAGGGACGTGATCATAGATGAGCTGAAAGAATGGGATTGGACTCAAAATTTCAAGAAAGATTCAATGAGAATTTTACTTGAAGAACCAAAAACTTAAGTCGAAAGAGAAGTTCAATAAGAGGAACCAGCAGTTATAGATCAATCAAGTACAAGTACGAGCAGACCTAAGAGAATAAGACACGTGCCTATAAGATTACAAGATTGTGTTATTACATCAGATGATGCGGTTGATAACGAAGGAGAGCTGATACATTATGCTTTCTATGCAGATGCCGAACCTATAAATACAACTGAAGCATTGAAAGATTTGAAGTGGGTGAAAGCAATGAACGAAGAAGTGAAATCCATCAAAGACAACAACACTTGGTCACTTGTCGAAAATTACCTCAAGGCAAGAAGGAAATTGATGTCAAGTGGGTATACAAACTGAAGATGAATCCCAAAGGGGGAGTAACTCGACACAAAGCAAGGCTAGTGGCGAAAGGATTTCTCCAAAAAGAAGGAATTGACTCGATGAATTTTTTGCACCTGTGGCTAGAATCGAAACAATCAGGTTTGTTGTTGGCTTAACATAAATAAATAGTTGGCACATATGTCAGATGGACGTGAAGTGTGCATTCCTGAATGGACCCTTAGATAAAGAAGTGTATGTTAAACAACCAGTTGGGTTTGTGAAACTTAACGAGGAGAGAAAGGTGTATAGGCTTCATAAAGCCCTGTATGGATTGAAACAAGCTCCAAGAGCTTGGAACAAGAAGATTGATAGTTTTCTAAGGGAGAAGGAATTTGTGAAGTGCACAACTGAACATGGAGTATATGTAAGAAGAAGCAATAGTGAATTACTTATACTATGTCTCTATGTCGATGACTTGTTAATAACAAGTAACTGCAAGAAGGAGATCGAAGACTTCAAATGAAATCTCAGCAAGGAATTCGAAATGTCTGATCTGGGTGATATTTCATATTTCCTTGGAATTAAATTCTATAAGACTAGTAGAGGTTTGATGATGTGTCAAAGAAGATATGTAGGAGAAATTCTCAAGAGATTTAAGATGGAAGAATGCAATTCGACTTCGACACCTGTAGAACCAAGACTGCAACTGTCGAAAGACTCAGAAGAAGATGATGTCGATCCAAACCAATATAGAAGACTTATTGGGTCCTTAATATACCTTTGTCATATGAGGCCTGACTTAGCATACAGTGTGGGTATGGTGAGTAGATTCATGAAGAATCCAAAGGTATCACACCTAGCAGCAACAAAGAGGATATTCAGGTATTTTGAAAGGAACTCTTGACTATGACATTTTATTTCCAGCAATAAGATAAATTCCAACTCAAGTAAGATAAATTCATTCTCTTGGACATTTTGAAAAGCTTGCAACTATATCTACAATTTTCACGTTGAACACTTTTCTTGAATCAAACTGGATCATAATGAAAATTGGCCATAAGGTTGGTTACCTTTTAGGTCAAAAAAACTGCTTGGTATTTTTTCTAAGTGTTGGACAAAAAGTATCACAACTTCATGGGCTCACATCTCTTGTTTTAAGCACTTTTTGGAGATCAACCTTGCTGACAAAGTTGTAGAACTTTTAATTCTCTACAACTTTCATGTTGAAAGTTTTCTTTAAATAAGCTTTTATCTTGGTGAAACTTGATCATGAAGTTATGATTTTTTAAGTACAAAAACACTTGAATTTTTCGAAGTTGGAAAATCCTCCACTTTGACTTTTGTTGATTTTTTTTATTCTCTTGATTCTTGATGATCAATGTTGATAAATTTGAATGCTTTGATGATTCTTGACTTTTTAAGATCCATGTTGATCAAAAAGTCCAAGTTTGACTTTTTCATTAGTCAATCCAATTCTTCCACTATCAATCCACTGTATCTTTGAAAATGTCTTGAGTCATATAATTAGGTCAAAATGCTGCTTTTGAGTTCCTTGAATCATACTTTAAGCCAATAGGGCACACACTGAGCCATAAGTCAATGATCCATTTTTTCAATCAAAAATCCTAATTTGATCAAGACTTGCATTGATGAAATTCTCTTATTTCAATATGTTTGACACAACGAGCAAACACACAACTATTTTTATACTTTATTAGAGATGCAATGATACATATGAAGTGAGATTTTAGGTCAAAAATTAAGGTATAACACACATATCACACATGTTATAGTAGATGAATTTGATTTATTTTAAGGATTTTTATAATGATACAAATTAAAATTTTTAAAATAGTTAATATTAGTCATATTTATTTAATATCGTACAATAAAACAAATAAATATTAGTGATACTTTTAAAATAGAATACTAAAAGAAACTCCGCACTCTCCCTGCTTGATAATGTAATCTCCTTCTAAATTTTTCAAGTTGCACTCACGAACCGCCAACCTCTATGAGTCTCAATCTCTTCTATGGATACCCCATTCCTTTTTCCTGCTTTTCTTAAGCACTCTTCTATCTTTCTTTCTATTTTTATTACTTACTTTACCTTTCTCTCTATTTCAATTCTTTCTGCCACACATCAAAATCAAATTCATTTCAACCTGTTTTCACTCATGTATGCAATTTATTTACTAACTACTTACTTTATATCACCTAAATCCATGCATATAACTTGAAATTTGATGATTTTTGCTAACTTATGTTTCTAATGTAGTTGTTGATTTGTGTTTATATATTCATATTCACTCATTCCTTCCAACCTTGTGATTTATTTTAAGGATCTTTCTAATGATACAAATTAAAATTTTTAAAATAGTTAATATTAGTCATATTTATTTAACATCGTACAATAAAATAAATAAATATTAGTGATACTTTTAAAATAGAATACTAAAAGAAATGTTGCACTCTCCCTGCTTGATAATGTAATCTCCTTCTAAAATTTTCAAGCTGCACTCACGAACCGCCAACCTCTGTGAGTACCAATCTCTTCCATGGATACCCCTTTCCTCTTTCCTTCTTTTCTTAAGCATTCTTCTATCTTTCTTTCTATTTTTATTTCTTATTTTACCTTTCTCTCTATTTCAATTCTTTCTGCCACACATCAAAATCAAATTCATTTCAACCTCTTTTCACTCATGTATGCAATTTATTTACTAATTACTTACTTTATATCACCTAAATCTATGCATATAACTTGAAATTTCATGATTTTTGCTAACTTATGTTTCTAATGTAGTTGTTGATTTGTGTTTATATATTCATATTCACTCATTCCTCCCAACCTTGTGATTTATTTTAAGGATCTTTCTAATGATACAAATTAAAAAATTTAAAATAGTTAATATTAGTCATATTTATTTAATATTGTACAATAAAACAAATAAATACTAGTGATACTTTTAAATTAGAATACTAAAAGAAACACCGCACTCTCCCTGCTTGATAATCTAATCTCCTTCTAAGATTTTCAAGTTGCACTCACGAACCGCCAACCTCGTACCAATCTCTTCTATGGATACCCCTTTCCTCTTTCCTGCTTTTCTTAAGCATTCTTTTATCTTTCTTTCTATTTTTATTTCTTACTTTACCTTCCCCCTATTTCAATTCTTTCTGCCACACATCAAAATCAAATTCATTTCAACCTCTTTTCACTCATGTATGCAATTTATTTACTAACTACTTACTTTATATCACCTAAATCTATGTATATAACTTGAAATTTGATGATTTTTGCTAACTTACTACTCCGTCCTATATTATAAGCAAATTTTACTTTTTTTGTTCATTGAATAATTAATGTATCTGGTCTACATATAGACCAGATACATTAATTATTCAATGAACCAAAAAAGTAAAATTTGGGACGGAGGGAGTATGTTTCTAATGTAGTTTCATATTTGTCTTTATCATACAATAGAAAAATTCAGAATGAGTTCTTTGGCAAGTTTTGCCAAGTGTCACTCTCTAATGCATTCTACCATATTTTATGATTTCTATAAAAGAAAAGTTTGTATTACTTTAATTATATTAATTGTTTTAAATTAAATAAAAAAATATGCTCTACTATCAGTTATTTAGGGGTCACGGGAAATTATATTTTCAGTGTCCATGAAAAAATCAAAAGTCGCATACATTTCCTATTCTCCAAATATTCTCTTTTCCTTCTACCGCTTCACGTTTCAAATTTCTCTCTCTGAATCCCAATTTCTCTCTTCTCTCTTTTTTCTATATAAACCCTTCATCCCTCTTTCTTCCCCATAAATCCATAAGTCATCATCTTCAACCTCACATCGCTTTCGATTCATCTTCTCCACTAAAAACATCATCTTTTCCACTAAACGAACTATCATCTTCTCCGATGCAATCAATACCTGAACCAACGGTACCTCAACCGACACAATGGGTACCTGATTCGATGCAAACTCACTTCATAGACCATGAAATCAAAGGTACCTGGGACTTTGTTTTTGTGAATCCGTTCTGCACAGTTTCGCGATCTGAAATTTCCTAGATCGATTTCAACATAGTGTTTTTGAGATGGGTTTTCTCAGTACTATTTTTGGGATTTTTGGTTTCATTTTTGAAATTTTAATTGGTCTCATTGTTGAGATTTTGCAGTTGTTGATTTTTGTTGATGCACGTGTTGATAGAATTACTAATTGCTTAGGTTTAGATGAGTCAATTATTGATTTGTTAATTATGTTTGGGGTTAGAGTCATAATATGGAATGTTAGGTGAATAAAATATTTTGTATTTTTTAACCTTTTATTGAGGATTGGATTAGTTGTGTGGATGAGAAAATAGATTTCTTTACAAACTGTGGCATTGAAGTTGTGATTATTGCTATAGTTCTTACTAATTTTTTGTGTTTTTGCTAGATCCAGAACAAAAAGTTGCAAGAGAATTTTAGTGATGCAGTAAGTTGATTTCTCTAGATCTGAAGAGAAAGACGATATCATTAAAAATGAATTCTTGACAAATTTATTTAGATTACTGAAGAATGCAATGTTACATTTTATATATGACAAAGGATGCAATTTAGAGAAAGCATACCCTTTATTTTAATAGGCACTTTTCTTTTTTCAACATGCACGAATTCAATATTTTGTCTAGAGACTACTTTATCTTTTACAGATTATTGCAAAAGCAGTTGGTGATTGGTATTTTAGTACCAAAGAGAAACAAGAAATTGCAGAGATTAATGATTCAAGTATATAAAAATTACAATGAATACTTCAATTGGGTTAATGATTCAAGTATATAAAAATTACAATGAATACTTCAATTGGGATGTTTAATTTTTTTTTGGAGTTCTTTCACATAATTAATTAATTTAAATGAGATAAATTGAATTTATTTTATTTTATTTTTAATAATAACAATTATTAATAATAGTCTTTCCCGATTCTCTCAACTCATAATTATTATCGTTTTATCGATTCCCACAACATTAAATCATAATATTTGAACATAGAGTATTTTTGTATTTATTATATTTTATACTAATAAGAAACACTTATTAATGGTAAATTATCACACATAAGATTTTATTTTTTAATTATTATTTTAATATATTAATTACTTTCATTAACATTTTGAATATTTATACAAGTCAGTTTTTGTTAATTCTCTTATTATTATATTATATATAATTTTAATGACATTTATGTTATATTTTTTATGACTAAAGAAAAAAAAATAGATTAACATGCATATTTTAAAGAAATAACTATATTATTATATTATTATATTTAAAAAATAACTATAGTACTATATAACTTGACTTTTTGTTGACCAATACATAAAAAATATAATATAATAATAAAATGTTCTTTATTATATTGTTATAAAATATTTTTTCTTTTTTTACTTTGATTTTTTTTTAAAAAAAGTGATTTTACATGTTCTATGTGAATTTCGTGTTCTTTATATTATGAGAAGATTATATTTTATACTTATTTTAGATTGTTTTTATTTTATGTTGATGGAGAGAATTTGAACATTAATATTGATGGCTGCAATAAGCTCCACCTTGATTTATTATTAGTAAATCTATTTCATTCTGATGACTATGTATTATATTTGATGACTACACTTGATGTATTATATTGGAACAAACTTAAGTATATAATGAATACGTCCAAATTTTTATTTGGTTTTTGAAATTTTCACACAAATTTAATAATTAATAAATTTATGATGATTGACGTTGGAAAAAAAAAACTAGAATGACTCTTTATACATTGCATTTTCTTTATTGCAATTTAACTTTAACCAAAATATATATTTTTTATTTATTTGATTTTTATCAAATCATATCTAATAAAGAGAGGATTTCAGAAAAATTTATTGATATAGTATAAGTAAAAGATAAATCAAAATTAGTGTTCATATCTATTAGAAATATGAAATATATAGAAAATCTTTTATAAACAAAATCCACAAAATCTTCTTTATTAATTATAATTAATCTCTTCTATAATTATATGATATGATTATAGATTACGTTTATGTCATAAAATGATTTTTCTAACTTGTACATACCTTTTTAATCAACATTTGTCACTAATATTTTAAAAACTCAAAATATTTTTAAAACTTTTTAATACATTTTATTGTAAAGACTATTATTCACTATATTTAAAAAATTTATACTTATATAAATCTGAGTTTACAATTTTTTATACTATGTTTAATTTCTTAATTACAATTATATTTTTTTTAACTTATAAAATTACCAAAAAAAAAAGAAATTTCAAATTAATTTTAGAATGGTAATAATGATAAAAAAAATGATAAATGGTACAACTTACATGTTTATTTTTTTACTCTAAAAATTATTATATTCTAATTAAATTAACTTTACCTTTCATTAATTCTATTATTTTGGTTAAATTAAAATTTTCAACATGTATAAATATATTAGTTCATATCAAAGACTATATTATTTAAATTAAATTAAAATAGATATGTTTAATAGTCAATAATTAATAATTTCTGATATCAAATTAAATTTTATTTGTTTTAATAGTTAATAAGTGATGATGACATCAGATCTTTCTAATTCTATTCATATTCTTATTTTCATTCTATTAGTTTATGCTAACTATTATATGTCATTTAATTTGATTAATTTTATTGTCATATAATTTTTTATTATTACTATCAATTTTAGTAGTTAATATTTTTATGACTAATAATTTTTGACATAATTCACTTACGCAATTAATTTTTTGACTAATACTTTATAAAAAAAATTTAACATAATAATTTAAGTAACTAATTTTATGACTAACAATTTATTATATATGTAAACTATAAAATTATTTAAATCTATTTAATTTATGATTATTTTAAATATTAATTTTAAATAGATTATTTAAATTTTAAATAATATAAATATATTTCTTCATATCTTTATTATTAATAATTAAAAATATTTTTAAATATATTTTCATTTTATTATAAATTATTTGTATAAATTATCAATAATTTTAATAAATTTATTATTCTTATACGGTGACTTCAGCGGTCTAAAACAGTAGTATATTCATATTTAGTTATTTACTCATTCCTCCCAACCTTGTGATTTATTATGCTGCAGGTTAATAGATAGACCCAAAAATTCTCAATTTACCTCTTAACTCAGACCACAACAATCCATGATTATATCACTCCCCTTTACCCCTCTTCCTTCATGCGTTACCCTCACATGCTCCAACCCTTTTTCTCATAACAATCACTTCATAAAATCTTCAATACCACCTTTTCTACTGCTCAGAAATGTCACAAAACCGACATTGTTATGTAGTGGTTCTACAAGTCGACGAAGTGAAAATTCGAATAATATTGGGTTTGATATAGGCATCACTGAGGAAGATAAGGTAGACGAGAGTGATGATTATGGCGGGTTTTCAGCAAAAGAGATGGAAATGAAGGATGTTATTGATATTCAAGAAGGACAGGAATTTGATGGTGATAGTAGAAGACCGTATACTGGCAGGGGAGAGAAGGATTTTGATAGAAATCCTGAGTTTGCTGAAATACTTGGTGGTTATCTTAATGATCCCGAGAATGCACAATCTAAAGTAAGTAACAGTTACCTTTTAATGATGTCTCATACCATGTTTTAAAAAGTGGATCTGTTGAGTGGAAATCTTCTTAGGGTTTAGGGTTTTATTGTTTCCATTGTTTTCAAAGTGATGTCTTTATGTACTTTTCTCAAGTTGTTGAAAATTTAAGAGTAACAACTTCTAACTACTTTCCAACTATGATACAAAGATGAATAAAACCAAATGAACTTTGATTAATTTGCAGATGGAAGAGAGACTGAGAAAGAATAGGAACAAAATACTGCACACAAAGACTGGCTCAGGAGTACCAATGAAAGTATCATTTAATAAGTAAGTTCAACTGTGTAATTTATATACATGTGACCGAACCATGAAATTTTTTCGATTGACTTTGCTGATGCAGTTGCGTGTTTCTTATCATGAATTTTCCATTTCTCTTCTATTTGGTTTGTTCAAATTGAAAAATGTATAGGTGAGGATTGAATTTTAGGACAGAATATGAATAAGCATTGAAATAAGTTTTAGTTATGCCGTTGCTCAGGGCACAAGTGGAAATGAAACTAGAATGATAGCATGGTGACCGTTGGAGTTGTAGGGTTGCTCAGGGCACAAGTGGAAATGAAACTAGAATGATAGGATGGTGACCGTTGGAGTTGTAGGGTTTTAGAAAAGGAAGGAGAGAAGACAAATAATAAAGACTTCATTTGAATTATGGTTATGGTTTGATCATATGGTTGCCGATACAAAATAGACTAAGCACTTAACTTTATTTATATCAGTTCGTAACTTTAAGTTATGATTAAATAGGGAAACAAATCATGATAATAACTAAGATATGGGAATTAATCACATAATCTAACATACTCTATCATACAAAAACTAATCTTATGAGATAATCTAAAACTCTAACGAAAATCAAGGTACTATAAATTATTAAAATGTTTTCATGTCGGTATTTATTGAATATGTGGGTATTTATTAAAATTTGGTTAGTTTGAATTTTGCATAGCTTGATTTTGTGTTGATAACTTGAGTCTTGACCATTGAAGCTATGAATATTGCAGAATAATTGGAGGAATAAAACAATCTTACATATGGTTTGATTTGAAAGATACATATGATAAAGTACTCAAAGAGCTGTTGTAGAAGAATGCTTTAGAAAATAAAAAATTCCGATTACTTATATTTGGCAGTCAAATATATGTCTGACAGGCTGCAATTAGTGTGGAAACACATTGTGCAAATACATAAAATTCTATAACTATAGGTCTGCACCAAGGGCAAACATTTAGCCCCTGTCTTTTTTATCTTAGTTCTAGATGTGTTTTCGAATTAAATGCAACAGACTGCACTACAATACATGCTTTTTGAAGCTGATATAGCTTTAATTGGGGACTGGAGAGTTGAGAGAAATAAATGGAAAGATAGAAATATGGAGATTTATGACACTTTTCGCATCTAGTTTCAGTGAAGTTGGGCGGTAAACTTCATTATCTTGTAGGGAACTGGCCAAGACAATCATTAAGGGTCATCCGTTGAACTTATTAGCAGTCTCCCCATATAATCCATATCGATATAGGAGGTTAGACAGTCATGTTCTGTTCCTGAGTTGGGGAGCATAAACACGTGGAACAGAATACTTAGCAAAAATAGAGAAGCACTAGAGAAAGAAAGAATATAATTCTGTATCAGGAAAGAATACGGAATAGAAAGTAAACAGGACCAAAAGGAGCGCCTTCCTTTCACACTAGATTAATCAGTCGCAGCTCAATTATTCAGACATACCTTCCTTTTTCATTTTGAGAGTTGTTGATAGAATTGAAACACAGAATACTAAGTACTAATGATAGATTAGCAGACTGCGAATCTAACGGACTTCCAACTGTCTGTTGACGGCTCCTATTCTGCTTCTTCCTATAATAGGCTTACAGGATTCTCTTAGTTCCTGTGGGGGGCTCTTCCTCTTCGTCAACAAGTATCATCACAAGAACATAATAGGTCATGGTGGTTTTCTTGACATGGTGGCAGTGAAGGTTGCAGAAATATCAGCAGGAATCTAGTATTCTCAAAGATCAGCCATTGATGCTTAAGTTGTTACCTTAAGCAAACCGTAATTATGGTCAACTTGATGCTCCTTGAGCAGGCTGCTTCCTTATTGTCCATTTATCCCGGTCTCCATCAGTGCCTTCACAACCATCCCATTTACCTTGGAAGCAGTTGTATATCATTGGCACCTGAGTCCTGAACCTAATGACCGATTTTCTTATGGATCCAAAAGATGGAAGTTTTACAAAAACGACCAGCAGGCTGCTGGGTTTTTTTTCTATAAGGAGTTGGTTACATAGGTGGGTGTTAGGTATTGGCTATTCACCGTAGTTGAGGGAGAATTCTTTGCTTGTTAAGAGTGTGCTCTTTGAAATGTTGGTCGAGATTACTCTCGATTATTTTCTTCTAAATCCCCTGCAGTAAGGGGAATCCAAATCCATTTAGTTCCTCTGTTGTGAATAAAATCACTGCTATAGTTCCATTTCTTGAATTTGATACTTTTGATCTTATCAAGATCAAGCTCCATTTCCTCTGTTTGTCAAAATATTTCCTACAAAGGGCTCCTCAACAGCCATCTGGAATGGTGACTCATGCTGCTCCTGAACCTTCCTCCGCACAGCATTGGTATGCTGTTTCACAAGCCACACATCATCTTAGATCTAATCCGCAGCACCTCCAGTGACCAATTAATCTCGATGGCCAGGACTAGATTCTGATGGGTAATAATGGTCAAGGTTTGGCCAGGTGGTTCCTTTAAATTTTCTTCTGATAGGAACCAACACAAAATAGCAACGTAGAAGTAATAGAAATGTATCAGATATCTTACAAAACATAAGAAAAATAAACTGAAAAAAATAATGAACGAGGATGACCTCCTTGCAGAAGCGATAATGGTACTCTCCCTGATTCACATATCCCTTCCTCACTCACTTGTTGACATGTAGCCATTTTGTTATTCTCCCTACTCTTTAATCCTCCATGGAAAATATAGAATTTGATACCGGCGCTACGTCACTCATTGAAAAATATGGAAAGGAGGGCGCCTGGGTATGTTACAAAAAGGGAAGGCAGAGGTAGTACTAATAAGATACGTAAATTAAAATTAGACATTGTGTTGCTTCTAGGTTTGCCTCTTGATTGAGAGAATATCGGCAAACCTAGAAGCATATCAGCATATCACATGCGATTCGGCAGAGACTTTAGAGTATATGTGCTTCATTGCTGCATCATGTTTCTTTCTCATGTTACTCACACAAAAGTTTACATCATTTTCCCAGCCCCTTTTTACTTTTCCTACTACACATGCATAATGGGCCTATCATTTTCCAAGACACCCTCGTGTTAAAATGACACTCAAAAGGCGAAACCTCTTTCATTTGTATCATAAATTACCAAAAATTTAGTCAGTGTTAGTATATTTGCTAGGGATAATTGGGTGTATTTCAGATATAATCCGGGTCTAATTGTGACGCTATGCATTTGCACTGCAAGTGTCACTGTTGCATGAAATTAACGACACAATAATTTGTTTTTATCATTTCACTGCTGTTCTTATCCCGATGCTGTCATTTCCAGATTTGAATATTCAAACTCCTATATATGGTTTGAATTTCACAATGCTCCATTGGCAAAAGACATCTCCTTAATTTGTGATGTAAGTAACGTCATCCTATGACTCTATTTTTCTCGTACATTCTCCACAATGCACACATGCTTCTTATAGGGCAATTTGTTGAGTTTGGGTTTTTGCAGACTATTCGAGCATGGCACATTGTAGGACGTCTTGGAGGATGCAACGCCATGAACATGCAAGTAAGTAACTCTCTTCTTCCATTAGAACCAAATTTTCTCTCTCTCTCTCTCTCTCGTATTTCTTTTATATTTTTAGTTTTTATCGAATTTTTCAAACAGAATTGTATTGCTTATATAGAACTGGCATAAAATTTCTACAGCTGTCACAGTCTCAGATAGAAAAACGACCAAGTTATGATTACATCCAGGGAGCAAACGTGTCGCCAACTACATTTTACAACATTGGGGATCTTGAGGTTCAAGACAACTTGGCTCGGATATGGTGCGGCACTGAATTCATATTTGTTCATTCTTAATGTTCTGTTATACATATTAGTTAATGTGATTTGAAGTGCTTATTCTTATAACAGGGTGGATATTGGAACTAATGAACCATTAATTATAGATGTTTTGATAAATGCATTGACACAGATAAGTTCTGAGTATGTTCTCCACTTTCTCTGTCCATTAAATTAGATGTCTATTTCAATCCCATTAATTGATTTTGCTCTCTTTTTTTTTATAGCTTTGTTGGGATTAAGCAAGTAGTGTTTGGTGGAGAAAAATTTGAGAATTGGAAAGAGGATTTAACATCAGAGGATTCAGGTTTTGGTGTTCACAAGATCTAGCAAATTTTCTAGGCATATGATCAAATGAAGATTCAAAGTCTTGCTACAGATGATTGGTGGATGGCATGAATTGTTGGTCATCTTCGCAGTACTTTTTAGTTTGTAATTTGATTTTGGTTTTACATTTTCCACCTTGTGAGCTGTGCTTGGGTGCGTTATAGTCATTAATAGAATTATTGTCTTTTACAAAACAAAAATAATCTAATAGCCTGCCTGAAAATAGTAAAAAGAACTATATTAGAAGAAGGGGATTTCTTTGTAAGGGTGAAAAACACCTCTAAAAATTTCAAAATACTCTTTGGACATGCATATCCGAAGGAATCATTAAATCAAATTTCAGAGGAGTTTTTGGATATGCATATCTAAAAGCTCCCTATTTACACGTTAATAAACATTCAGTGATATTTTCAGATATGCATATCCGAAACACCTTAAAAATTGATTTAAGAGTTCGTTTGAATACACATCTCCAAAACTTTGGGCAAAATGTTATTTAAAAAAACATTGATTGGTAACTAATAAATGTCAAATATTTGATACGTTATTTCTTGAAATAATATTGAAATACCAAAGATTGAAAATGACATGAACATAAATTGTTCTTAAATAACAGAAATTAGTACTTACTTTGTTTAGAAAGTACGAAATGTGAAATAAATACATCGATAAATAAAAGAAAGACATAGTTTAATGAGTATCCCTAATCCTAACTCCTGATCCCTCTTCTGTCACATGTAATCCATTGCAAGAGATGTCTCCCTAACCATCCTATCTACAATGACCACTGTCTCAAGATTGTCCTTCTCAATGATCCCTAAGTCCAAAGTCTCCTGCCCAAACAACTTTATTCGCTGACAGATCAGCAAGACATCAATGACATTGTCATCCTGGGCCTGCTGATTCTTTGATATCTCCTCATAAGCTGACTTAGATGGACGTTCAGGAGCATTTGGTGTCATAATAGGGTGTGACAATATGTAGAATAATGTAATGTATCCCTCTACACAATGTCAACTGATGAATGTTTGCATCATCCAAGCCTCCTTTGGCACCATACGATTCTCCCAATCCTGAAAGATGTCATCGAGCTCTCGATGGACAATGGTGTCAGGAGCGACATGTCGCTCCTTATCTGATATGCACATATTTAAATCGTCGGGTGCATTGCTCTGGAAGATACCTGATCATAGTGTTGGTTCCACATGCCAACCACCCTGAGTATAATGAGATGAGGTTGAATGGATCAATCTCTTGTGATCCTTAAAAGGCGTCTAGATGATGTCATCATAAACAGTCCGATCAAGATACACCCGAAACGATGACACTACATGATTCCCTCTAGGGAGGCTATACCTGGCATCCCTCATCATGTCCCCGGTATAATCCGACTCATAATAGAGGTGGAAATGAGAAATGATAAATTCTTGAAAACAAATAAGACATATGTAGGAAATTAAATAGAAAATTATTAATAGAAAATTAAATGCAATAGTTGGAATGAAAGGTACCGTGAGTAGTGTGCAAGAGCCTATCAGCTGCCTCGTCCTCCATTTAGCAGCTTCATTAAGATTTTTCGTATAGATATACTAAACAACTAGTCCCTCTGTACCACTCCCTAATTCTATCCAAATCCATGAAATACTGAAGAAATGCCACATCCATGTAGGTTGCACTTTTGTCCACAAAAACGAACTTGTCAATCCAGAACAAAAAGTAAAACCGCAAAGCACACTCGCAGTGGTACTGAACAAAGAACTCATCGCCCTCACTCTCGGTAGCATCTGCTGCATCCAGGTGCTCGTCATATAGTTCGCCTAAAAATGAGAACTTAGCATGATAAACATTAGTTGAGTACAAAGTTCAAATGCCTTTTCCGATTAAGCTCCTAGATACTCAGTCATCCATTCAATTTCTTCACCACGAGTAATCCGGGAGTGGTTAAATAACCTCCATAATATAAGAAGGTGTAGCAGGCATGCGACGTCGTCAAGTGTGATCGCCATCTCCCCAACAGGAAAAAAGAAAGATGATGTCTCCTTGTTTCATCTCTTGGTAAATGCCCTTACATGTCATGGCTAATAATACCGTAACTGCAACAACAAAGTTCGACAAGTTCGGATCTAAGAACGGCCTCCCTGAACCAATCCTCTATAGTATGATATAACTCAAATATTTTCTACGCGTGGTTTATGGACTTTATGGAGCAACGTTCCTGTTAAAAAAAATTAATGTCAATGTTAGTCGTTAAGATATTTATGCGTAAACCATTTAAATGAAAAGTGTAATAAAATATACACTTCTCCATTCCAAACATGTGGAGCGACATGCTCAATATAATAGATCAATAGGGAGATGTCAGAGGGTCCTCTTGGATACCCCATGTTTTGTTGTCTCATTGCTACACGTAGCCTTGCAGACGGTGTATCAACTTCCTCGGGCTCATGTGCCGGAACATCAACCTCCTCAGATATCTGTTCATTATCTCGAGACGAGGACGCATGAGACAAGCAACTCCTCAGAGTTGAAGTTGATCATCCCGCTAATTCCTCTTGCGGTATTCGATCCCTTCCTTGATTCCTAGTAGATTGCTAAGCTCTCTCATGTCGAGCAGAGGTAGTCTGACTTGGTCTACCAAGCCTCAATATGGCGTTCGGGTTCTCAGCCATTTCTCTGGGAAAATAACAATTACTCAAGGAAGGAACAAGTTTGAACAACTTTGAACAATTAAAAAAAACAACTCATGCTTAATTTCAAATGTGCGTATCTGAAACCACACAGAGGAGTTTTCAGATATGCATATCCGAAATAACTTGCGACAGCCATTTACAGGCCAGGTGAAACTTCTTGCCCTAAATCACCTAAAAACTTGATTTTACACCCAAACAACCACATTTCACAAGTTATACTTCAACCAACTCAATTTACATTATCCTAAATATATTAACGACTAACATTGACATTAATTTTTTTTAAAGTAGAACAACAGATTCAGAGAAACTTATTCAAATTTGAAGCTTTGAAGAATTGTTGAAATGGGTTGAAAATGTGTTTTACTTCTTGAAGATGTAGTTTGTCTTGAAATGGGTTGAAAGTGTTGTTCAAAGATTGCAAAAAAAGAGTTGGAATGAAGAGAGTTGGAATAGAGAAAGTTAAAATATAGATGAAAATGGGAAAGACATATTTTGTTTTGTCATTTTGTGTATATTAACACAATTCGGACATGCATATTCGAACACCCTCTATATTTTAATTAAAGGGTTTATTCGGACATGCATATTCGAAAACCTTATGAAAAAGAAATATTGAGTTATTTCAAATATGCATATTCGAAAATCCCTTAAAATAAAATATTTGCTTCGTTCAAATATACATATCCAAATTCAGAAGATATTACAGAAATTTTGTCAGAGAACCTTAAAAAGACATAAGGGCCATAAAAAAAAACCTTTAGAAAAAATAAAAACGAGACTAAGGTCCAACAGGGCTGGTGTATGTTTGAAAGACGGAAAAAATGGGTTGAATTAATTATGACTTATTTAGTTTATTTAAAGTATACTTGATTTTGTATCAAAGATTAATTTTACTTTAAGCTAAGATTTATAACTTTAAAATAACATAATGAACTGTTCAAGGCAGTTTTGAATAAATGTATCAAAACATAAAACACTTTATTTTTAAGTCATTTTTTTATCACAACTAATTTGACAAGTAATTTTTATTACCGCACAATTGAATATACGCTCCAAATACCTCAAGGACAAATATTCTAAATGGCTCGATATATATATATATATATATATATATATATATATATATATATATATATATATATATATATATATATATATATATTGATAAAGAGGAGGGCCTAAGCCCGACAAAAAAACTACAAAACTATAATTCTAGAAAACACCATATCACTATTGTCAGTCTGAACGACTTGAAGCATCCAACTGGGGATATCCGGCAAAACTAGTAGATCTCCATTGAAATTCTTTCCTTCTTGCGCTAGACGATTCGCACATTTGTTACTCTCTCAATAAATATGTCGCACTTCAATAGCGTCAAAACTGGATATCATAATCCTTATGCGAACCACCAGATTCCCTGCCATTATTATCTTCTTCTTCGAATTCATAATGCAATCGATAGCAATTTTGGAATCAGACTCCAACTCAATTTTCCTCCAACCCCTCTCCATGGCCAAGCTGAGGCCTATGCAAATGCTCCAAAGTTCTGCCATTAAAGGGCTGCAAAAACCAATGCTTTTAACAAATCCCCCAAGCCAATTTCCATATTCATCTCGGAAAATACCTCCACATCCCGATTATCACATTACTATGAGCACCATCAATGAAGTTTAACAAAGGAGGGTTTGGGAGGAATCCACTTAACTAAAACCTCACTCTGCCCTCTCTCCATAATACTGTTGTTTGTAACCATAGCAGTAGCATACTGATGAAGAAGAGAATGAATAAACTGTGAAGCATTTAATGGTCTCTTAAAATCATTATCGTGTAACTCGTTATTGCGCCACCGCCACAACGTATGACACCCGATAGCCCAGTAATTCTTCCAATCCGTATTGGCATTCAGATTTAACATAATCCAATCCTTCCATTCTGCTTTATAGAACTCCGACAGAATGCTAATGGGCACCAGATTTTTCCAAACATCCCCGACAGCTTGGCAATCTCGCATAACATGCAAAGCGGATTCACAAACAGCACCACACGAAAGACAACCATCACTACCAAGCTGACATATTTCTTATCGTATAATATGTCATTAAATATATTTAATTAATAAAAAAAGAGTATGTTTGATAATGTATTGCTAACATTTCTTTAATAAAGATGTATATAAGTGAAGATAATTTTTATTTTACAAAATCAATTTATATGATAAAAGTTGCTTAATTTATAGGTAATTTCTCTTTACAATCTTTCATAGTGGGACATACATATGAAAATCACAAAATATTTTTAAATTTATTCGGATATATATTTTCAAACGCATCAAATATTATTCTTTTTTGCTAAAATTTAGTTCGGAGATGCATCTCCGAATAAATCCAAGGTAAATTCGCAGACACATCATCGAAATCACTTTTCTTCCTTATTAAATCAAAACATCCACTACATTTCTTAAGAAAATAGTTCGAAAATCTATCTGTAAACTTACTGTGCAGTAAATTCGATAATACATCTCTGAATTCTAGCCTGTATGTTTCTTGTGCAGAAACAATGTAACCAGATTGTAGTTTTTAAATCCAACATAATTTTAAATCGATAAACATTATCATTATCTATTTCAAAGATTAATAAACACGAATATCATATAACAGAGTAATGCGTTAGTTAATCAGAAAGATAATCATAGTATAAAAATTATTCTCCAAGTCGAAGAAAATATAAAAACTACAATCTAATACATAATCTACCGAGTATGCCTAATCCTAACACCTCGGCTCCTCTTTTGCTTACGGTAACCCAAGTCATTTCGTTCCTCGGTAAGAATGGAACGTGTTAGGTCAACCGCTTCATCGTTTCCTCCCTCTCAAACAACCCAAACTCGATCCTCTCCTGTCATTCACATAATATTTTGATAAATCGGAAACACATCAATGACATGATCATCCAAGGCCAACTCATTCTCCATGATCTCCTCATGAGCAGACCTAGGTGGACGTCCAGGAGCATTTGGTGTCATGTAAGTGCGTGAAACAAAACATAACTTAGTCATGTAAAGCTCAACATAACTCCACTAAGATGTGGCTTTCCGACTCCAATACTCCTCCGGTACCAGACAACTCTCAAAATCTACCAGAATGTCATCCATCTGTCTGTGGACAATGCTTTCAGGAGTAGCTTGGAAGGGGGACCTCAGAATGACACGTATCCAAACGGTCGAATGAACCACTCTGGGAGATATCAACACATTATACTAGTCCCACATGCCAACCATCCATAGTATAATAAAATATGGTCGAATGAATTCTATCCCGGTGATACAAACAAACACGTGGGTAATCCTCGGTATACCCAGGGTCATACCTAAACCCGTATATGCAGTGATAGTGGGCAATGACCCATACTTGAAAATGAATAAGAAAAAAACATTATTAACAAGTGTGAAAAAAGTTACTTTTAACTTAACAGTGAGATTTGGAAATTACCTTAAGCATGGTGCATAAGCATGTCATTTACTTTTTCATTCAACGAGAATCTTCACTCATCTTTGAGTACATGTATACCAAACATGCGACCCCTCAATTCCACTTGTGAATGGCCTCCAAGTCGATGAAATAATTCAGGTATGCTACATCCACATAGGTTGCACTTTTATCCACAAATATGGATGTGTCAACCAAGAACATAAAATCTCAATTCACACTCTTTGTGTAGCCAACCTATAGATCATTGACGTCCATGTCTCCATTATCTCCAAGTTGTTGCTATACAACTTCTCCAACCAAGAAACACACACCAATGGTCTTCTCGTTGCTCTATTCCACGAAAGAAACCAATGATCTATGGCCTCGTAGGGGCGAATGGCAGAATTGTTGAAGGCCTAAAGATTCCTACCTGCGTATGGTGTTAGATCCACATCAGATAACTCAAATATCATAAAGGCACAATCGTTCATGACATCGCAGGAGCTTCCTTCAACATATACTTATAACCATTGTAAGTGTCGCTTTGGAAATCCTACCCACCCCTTTTCTTTCTCGGAACCTATAATATGCCTATATTTTTCCTGCCTCATATTTTTCGCCAACGATCTTGAAGAGCATCGTGTCATACACTTTGTGTTTACTTTATCATGGTTAGACGATCCAACATCAATCGGAGAGACGACGAGATAAGATGATCGTTTTGAGGTTGATGAACTCGTGGTGATTTTGATAATGGATCGAAGATCATTATCGTCCTTGAAGCAATATTGTTGTAGTCGATATATGACTTTAGAATTAAAAAGATTTGATAATAAGGATACATGAGAATCAGAAGGCGATTCCCACATACGACGTCATTGTTCCATACATGAACCAAAATGATAGATTTGAAGATGTGAAGTAGATTGAAGCGACAACAAATGCTTTTCAGTATGACGAAGAGGAACAAACCTGCAAAGTTAACACTCCAACATCTAAGAATGGAATGTGGAAAAGTGGTGATGTGAGTTATAATGAGAACATACATGTGTTGTGAAGCTTATATATGACATATAATTAAAACTGTCATGTTTCATTCGACATGGAATCTAGAAAATTATCTAATCAAATATGATGACATGTGATCTTTGGGAGGAAGAGATCAGATGTTCAGTCATTTAATGCGGATCTACTTAATCTCTAACCACTTCGTAATCGTGCCTTTTGAATTGAACTCTCTTGCAATTAGACCTTTCAATCTTTTGAGTCTTGGCCGGTTCAAAACCAATAGAAAGTAAATAATGTTAAATTAATAGTAATAACATTGAAAAATCCAATTAAAAAATACTGTACTTGTTATTGAAACAAATGTATTTTTAAGTTTTTTGTATTTCACTTAAAAATTCTCAGAGAATATTCCGTTTATAAAAAAAAAATTGACAAGTTTGGAATATTAACATAAAATATAGAGGGTGGTGGATGTGGCATCATCCCATTCAATCTTCCAATAACCCTCTAAAAACCAAACCGCGAACACAGCAGCAACACCGTAGAAATCAATAAAAATGCGAGGCCACGTTTTTTCACTCTCCGCCAACACCACTTTACTCCGCCAAGCTCTTCCCGTTTTGGTTCGACCTCCCAACAAATCCATCCTTCTCCTCCGAACCACCGCTCCTAATCGCATATCATTCCTCAGATCCACTTCACAGACTACTCCTTTTCGCCATATTTCTTCTACTCCCAAACGCAACGATATACTACCATTCACCACTTCTCTTCGCAAGTTTACTTCACGCGCCACCGTCAACGACGCTGGTTCTTTTGATTTGCCTCTCATTCAGTCTATGCAGAATAAGGTATCGTTTCCCTTGCTTTCTTGTTAGTACTATTATGGTAATGATGTTCTACTTTTTATTGTCCGCCAAGTGTTTGATGAATTGCTAGCTACTGTTTTATATAATTGTATTGAGTTGTTTTGGGGGTATATTTTCATGCTAATTTCTTTCTTATTGTGCGCCAAAAGATAAAGGAACAACTCAATGCAGAATCAGTTTCGGTGAAGGATGCTTATGGCGATGGACGGCATGTTAGGTGAGCATGCTCTCAAGTTTTAATCATTGAAATGTATTTCGATTTTATTATGTCAACTAAATGTCGTCTGTGGTTATCCTTGTAAATTTATTAACATAGGAAGTCGAGATTGCTTTGTTAATTAAGTCGATGAATCTACAAAATTTCCTACAATTCAAAAACTGTTTGATATTCCATGTATAATATGATAGTTAAAACATAAGCAGATTTGAAATGTCTATTACTATATTACATTACAGTTACCTATGAATGCCAGAAGTTTTGTATATATGATCGTCAAGAGAGAAATCACAAATTGGAACCGATAAATTATCCTCAAAACAGAGAGTCTGAATGTCAGCAAAGTGATAGGAGGGGCTATAGTTCAAAAAACTAACAAATCTAATATCTCCCTTAAAACAGAACATGCACAGTGAACTAGAAAATCTATTTGTGGAATATTATCACATAACATATTTGGTGGATGAAAGACAATAAGTCCTTGAATGGTAAATATCACATAACATATGGCGGATATAAGTGCTGTTTTTTTGGGTTTGCCTCAATGGTAAATATCAGACGCTATTGCGGGTTTTTCCGTCATAATCCACAATGGCGGGATTTTGGCTCTCCCCCACGGACCGCCATCCGCCATAGGAAACACTGGGCTATATGCCCTCCTCAACACTAGTTTGGAGATGTGCTCACATGTGACCAACACTATGTTCCCTGTTCGTTTTTGCAATGTGTTTTTCAAGCTGGGACACCTTGAGTCAAGCTTAAACTTTAAAAAGCAACCGTTTGATTAATCAATAAATTAAAAATCAATTAATGATCAGCAAGAATAACTCTGCCCCAAAAACTAAGTGTGACATTTTGATGGAGCATGGAGCAATTGGTTTTATTTAGATGAAAGTTTTCAGTTGTTTGTTTTGTTGATGGTAGTTAGCACGCGATGATTGATAGAAAATCTCCTGTCTAGCCATACAATTTCTTGCATTGAAATGAACAAATATTAGCACCCTTTGTGGGAAGTAAAACCAAAGCAGAAAAAATTGTTCAATGTTAAAATTGCCTTTGAAATGCTGTGCATAGGCTAAGTTAACCAAAACACCACTTAGTTTGAGAAGCTTAACAGTCATAAATCATAATAACTTGCTTATATAGAAAATTTAAGAGTGGATTGAAATCACAGGATCAGTATCAGGTAAAATAATTTTTGGCCATATGCCTGAACCTGAAGAGAAAAGAAAATATAGAACAAATTTTGCCGAAATGAAAATAAAAAAATTAAAACTGAACAAAATGGCTTAGGAGAATCTGTAATAGGGTAGGCCAAAACAGTCCTGAAAAAACCGTCTCTAATTAAAAAAGGTAGGGTATCCCGCCATATAAATCCCAATATGATGTGACCATGAGTTGCTAATTTGTCTGCACAGTTATTCTCCTCTCTGTATATATGGGAATAAATTACATTTATGTTCAAAGCCTTACACTGAAATGATAATTTTGATTGCACATTACATGTGATACTTATGATCTTTACTTTGTCCTTGCTGTGCATATAATATAAGAATGAAAGCATTAAAAAGAAAGTTTGTATACAAGAGAGGGATGTGAGGCATGAACCAGTAGTATGAGATAGGAACCAATAAAAACCATTAAGAAGGATCTATATATGAATGCTTTGTAATAAGATATTTTATATTTGTTTGGTCCTTGGTGCTCACTTTGGTAAGTGTGAGAAGGCTGTCCGCTGTGTTAAACTTACATTATACAAAACTAACTCCTCAAGTTTGATTAAATGAATATGTTTTATAATTGGTCATTTGAATTGACAAAACTAACAGTATCTGTTGGAAGTATCTTCTCAGTTCTCATAAAATAACAATCACCTTAATATCCACATTTTAAATCCTCATTGATAAAAGTTATCCTTGAGGCTTAGTTCCATGTTTTGCATTATCTCTTACATTAATGTTTTGCATATATTTGTTGATAACTCTAATTTGCATTTGTTTTGCAGCATTGATGTTATCTCCACAGCCTTCGAGGGACAATCAGCCGTGAATAGGCAAAGAATGGTCTACAAAGCCATATGGGAGGAGCTTCAGAGTGTAGTTCATGCTGTTGACCAGATGACGACCCAAACTCCTGCTGAAGCAGCTGGGAAATGATAAAAGATCATGAGAAAATTACAGACAGTGAACTAGAAGTGATTGTGATCTTAATATATGTTTGTACTGCTGTTGTCTTGGAATGAATTTCTATTGCATCGTGTTCACATGCAAATGCAGGACATCATCAGTTTTCTAATTCACTCTCTGGGAGTTGCTTAAGTCATTAAATTGCCAGCAACTCAGCTGACAATTTAATTTATCAAACATTATGCAGCAACGTTCTGCAGGTTGTTTATTCTTTCTAGTTTCTAGCCCCCATTTACTTACTCAATTTTGTTTTCATTTCTAAATAAATGACAGAAATAATGTGCTTGTTTAGTTCTTCTCGCTGAAATTCAAAGAATAATATTTGAAATGCCATTTTCTTAGTTTTTTAGAACGTCACTGTAATTCAATTTCCATACTTGAGAGAGAAAAAATCCAACATATGGTGAGTTCAATGTCATTTTGAATTGCAATAAGACTCGCATGTTAAAACTCACGGAAATAAATCCCATGTTTTGTCAAAATGACCTTATAATAAAACTCACGGAAATAGTAAATTCCCTGTAGTCACATATCTCTATATCTCTACCAAAATATTTTAATATTTTTTAAAACAATCATCAAAAGACAGGAGATTAAATAGAAAGCTGATCCAATCTACCAATATATTTTAAATCAATCATCAAAAGATGGAGATTAAATAGAAAGTTGATCCAATGGTTAGCATGCAGTGACTACACCGGTTCACCCGATAAGCAAAAATTCTGTGACTGCGCCATTTCACCCTATAAGCAAAAATTCTCTTTGCGAAAATTCTCTTTTTAAGTTTATTAAATAATAAATGTTTCTGGTATTTTATGTAGATAAAAAAAAAATCTGCTTATAAATTAGACCGGAGTAGTACTCTAGTATCTTTAAGCTATGGTACAATTCATATAGAATAATAAAAAATAAAAAATACATCGTATTGTTACAATTATTGTGGAAGTTTTCTTCCATATTTTTCATGCATGATGAGTATTACTTGATACACACATTTTGAATTTATAAGTATCTATACAAGTATTGACAGTATAAACCAGCCTAAAAACAAATACCCCCGAATAAATAAAAATCTCCTCAAACAATTGTTTAGAGGTGTATCTAAGTTTGTTTCCCCCCACTGTTACAAATGCAACACTAATCAATGAAAGGTAACATCGGAGTCATCCCAAGCCCAAACCCTCCTCCTAAACTATCTGGTTCAACATGCTTCACCCTACCAAAGTGTCGGATATGGCGCATCAGCCTTGCTAGGAACGTATTGTGGCATATAGTTGAGCTGTCACATACTACAGCTAAATGTTTGCGCGCTCTTGTGATGGCAACATTAATTCTTCTGCTATCACCGAGGAATCCAACAGCTCCCAATGTGTTTGATCGTACCTGTTTTATTATATTTTCGAAAAAGGGAGGAAAACAAGTCCGAATATGTTAGTTCATGAGCAAAACCAATAGAGAACATGGTTTTGTTTATTCAAACAACTTAATTAAACAGTTATTGCAGAACCACTTAACATATAAATGCTTATGTATAGCTATTACTATTGCTATAACAAAAAATAAAATATAAGTTATAAGTTGTTTTTATAAGCTATCTTAAACAGCTTCATGAAATAACATTGAAAACAACTTATGAAGTTGTTGAAACTGTGGTTGCAGAGATTGGATTCAGATATTACCATTGATAAAATTACAGCATCAGCTTCCCGACCTTGAAAGCTGTCAATTGTGGAAACTTCTGTACCAGCAGCTTCTGGAACCCCATCAAGCATGTCTCTCAAAAGTTGAACTTGAGCAACGTAAGGGGACTGAACTACAATAGCTTTTGGGCTAACACCTGAATTTTTCAGATTCAAATTGACAAGAAAAATCTACTGTCAGCAAACACATGACAAACAAGTTATGTCGCAAGATTTGAAAACTTTGAAAGACAGTAATTTGCAATACAAAACTACCACAAGATCGAATGGAATGCAATAAACTTCTTTTCAATTACAACCAAGAGTGTCAAATGTAATTACCAGCATAGATTAAGGAAAAAACATGCTGCAAGACAATATCAGCTTCTCCTTCATTATATAACGAGCCAGTTCCAGCCGGATCTAGATACTCTTCGCAGCCAACTGATAAACTTCCGTATGGCATTCGAGTGTCAAGCAATAGCAGAGGGCACTGTGTTATCCATGTAGGCTGCAACAACATCGAGTTAAAGAATTAGCTTATGAAAACAACTTATATGAAAACAATTTGATTTTATCTTTTGTCTTAGAAATAACTAATACAACAGGGCCCAAGAAATAAACCAGAGCCTTCACAAGACAGAGAATATGAAGATATCAATTAGGAACATTATACCTTCACAAAAGGAGAGTCTACAAGAAGATGAGAAAAAACAGTCTTTGAGGACTTCAACAATCCACCATACATCTCCTTTGAAGCCCAACTAGCAATGGCATCATTCATACGGTATTGTGTCGTTAACGTAGTAGTGAGAATCCCTTCATGCAAAGTTGCAGCTCTCTCCAATAACGATATTCCTAAACCACCTTCTAATGCTTTTCTAGAAAATATCACAGGAGCTAGTTGGCATTGATCACCGGCAAGAATACATCGTTTAGCCTGCAATATAGGTATCCAGCAAGACGGTTCAATTGCCTGTCCAGCTTCATCTATGACAACCAAGTCAAAAGCATCTAGCTTTCGAATAAAAGGATCAGCTGCTCCGGTATTGGTGGCAAGCACAACCTGAGCACTAGATAGAACTTCATTTATCATCAGCTTTTCCTTTTTCTTTAGTGACTTCCCTAGCTGTTTCAGAAGTTGCCGTATGCCTGCAGCTAATGAATCATCCTTTAAACAATGTCTTAGGTCTTTCCTTAGATCAGACTTCTTCCTCTCATACTCTTCGCGATAACTTGCAAGCTTGCCATTTACAATTTCTCCCAAAGACTTCGACGCTACTGTTTTTGATATACGGGCTGGGTTTCCAACTCGCACGATAGTTATTCCAACATTCGAAAGCTTTTCCACCATATTATCAACAGCTGCATTAGTAGGTGCTGTAACAAGAACCCTTTCGCCTTGCTCAACGGCACTTGCTATAAGTTGCTTGAGCAAACCGGTCTTGCCAGTTCCGGGAGGTCCTTGGATAACCAATAGTGGCCTCTTCTTATTCAAACCCAATGCAATTGCTCTCTGCTGAGATTTATCAAAGGATTCACTTCCTAAAACTACATTGGTTTTTTCTTCTTCCCAGTCAACCAAACTATTCTTCTCAAGCCATGCAGCATCTTCCGCATCTCCAAATAGAGTTGCAATAATAGAAATTGATGGATTTTTCTTCCGCAAACCGTTCTTCTGAAGCATCATTAGCGCTTCACAGTTGCGCTGGAAACACATCAAAAGAATCTTCGTAAGTACATATTATATATATGAACAAGAATCTTATTAGAATTGTAAGACATTATGAATAGTTGTCACATGATTGAATTGAATACCTCATAGGTAAGTGTATCAGCCAGTCCTTGAATTCGGTCAATGCGCACATTCTTCCCAACTAGTTTAGAGAAAGAGGAATCACCATGGCGTAACTCTAGAGAAACGGTTATACTATAACCATCGTCGCCAAGATTGTCTACAACTCCTTGCATGCAAGAAGTTGTAACTGCGCCCTTGCTGTCACAAGTTCTTACACAAACCATTTCTCCAGGTGAAAGAGTAGTAGGCGGCAATCGGTGGTTGCCTTCAATCTTGAATAACACCAAATGCATTCCCCCCAATCCTGTTTAAACATTTCACATACGATCATACTAAGTAGCTAGAAAAGGATGCTAAGGAAAACTATATGCCAAGCCATTTGCAATTGCAGCACATGCACATAGTTGAAGGTAAACCAAGTTTTCATGAATAAACAAGTCTGTATCAGACCTTAATGCACATAAAATATTTTCCTGAATACTTGAATAGAAAAGGGAAGTGGAAAAAAAAAGAAGAGAATACCTATAGAGGTACTGATGGCATTTAAGTTACATATGGTGTCACAGAGTTCTTGCTGAGGCTGGCTATGGCTAACCAAGAACTCAATTGGTTTGGACGGATCAGAAGCATCATCCGGTCTAGGAACAGCATCCAATTCCTCCTGAGTAAACTCCAATTCAACATCCCTTTCAATATTGAGCAGTTCTGACATCTTGTTGGTGAATTCGTCTATCCTATTCTGTATCGCTTTGACTCTTTCTATGTCCATTCCTAAAACTCCTTGGACCATCTTAGGCTGTGCTATCTTCCTCGCAACCGCCCTGTGCTGAGCTGCAATTAAACCATTCTCAATCTTAACCCGTTGCCGAAACACCATAATTACTATTTACTAATCACTATTAACAATAACTAAGCTTCTTTTCAAGTCTAGTTTTATAACATCATTAAGACACTTACACAAGTACTTATATTATAACATAACTCAAAATATACACTAAATAAGCTCTTGCAAACAGACCCTTAATCTCTATGCATGTTGTTTTAGTACATGAAGTAACAAAAATCCAACGCATGTGAAATAAACAGAACAAGAAAACATGTTGATGACATATATGATAAAAAGGAAAAGAACAGAAAACCTGAATTAGCAAGTTCCTTAAGCAATTTCCAAGACTGAGTTTCACGCCAATCCTCAACCAATGATTTACTCTGCATATCTTGAAGAACATCACGCAACTCTCTCTGAAAGTGATCAAAGAGAGTAGGATAATGAGTACAAGCTTTCAAGCACATAACTTCAAGTCCAAGAGGCATAGGAACAGCATTCAAATAAGGTTGAGCTTGAATCACAAAAGTAAGACCAGGTCCCATTCTTTGTTTCATCTCAGAAAATTCCAAATCTTCAACTAACTCAGCAGAAGCAATATCAAAAGCCATAGCTTTCATACTCTCACGAATCCAACTCACAACACTTTTCCCAACCTCTTTCCACCCAATTGGGTCACCAGTATTCTCATGAACATAAACACTGGGTATTTGAATTTCATTTTCCCTCTGTTGTTGTGGTTGTTCTTCCACTGTTACACCATTTCTTCTCCTCCTCCTCCTTCTTTTTGCGTTGCTTGGAAGCTTTGTTTGGTTACTGTTTGTGACGTTTTGAATAACACGGTTATGTGTTTTCATTGAAGTTTTGCACATGATTGTATTAACATTGTTGCGTGTTAATAAACAGAATGACCCAAATGAAGAAGATGAAGCAAGTTTAGATTTTGATGGGATTCTACCGCAGAAGAAGCAAGTTGATGTTGCTTCCATTGCTGCAGTTAGAAAAAAATTAAGATACTCAATTGAGTTATAAGCATAGATTTTTGAGATTTTTTTATTCTGGAATGGTGTTTTAGACAAAGACAGGGTTTTGAAACATGTTAAAAAACCAGATCGAACCGGTCGGTTGGACCGGTGGAATCAGAAAACATATGGATTGAAATGATTTAACCACAATTTTGGGTCAAATAAAAGTCAAATATTAAAAATAAAAATAAAAAAACATTGGTTTTGAAGTTGAACAGCAATGTGGAAAGTGAGTGAATATTAAGATTCCTTTTTTTGTTGTTGCATGGATAGAAGAAGAAAAAAAAAGAGGACAGGTGTGAGGAGGATTATTTCGGTGAAAAGGATGGATTGAGTACAACGTGGACAAACCATGATCTGAGGTTCTTCATTTCATTGGTTGCTTCGATTTTGGGACTTTGGTTTGAGTTTAACTCTTTCCATATGATTCTTGTTCACGTGCTTCTTTCCTATCCTCATCTTACATTTCTTTCTTTTATTTATTTATTAGTATCCTTAATATAATATTATATATTACTTCGATATGATTTATAAGTAAACATTCTTCTTTTAAATTTATTGAATAATAAATATATCTGATCTACATAAAAGACCAAATACAAGAAATATAAGTGTTATTGGAGCCATATTGTTTATGGAAACTGAAGATAGTACGAATTCGTGATTTTATTTGCGAGTCAAGTTGGGATGTCTTTGAGGGAGAACGATCAGGTATTGTTGATGTTTGCTTGTCGGAGAATAGATAGCAATGTGACAGCTTGTGATATGCCAGTGTTGTGTAATTCTTGATGTCTTTCATTATGTGGATTTGAGTTTGGTGAAAGTAGAGAACTATTATTTTTTTTTTGCTAAGTGTTTACTGTGGAAAATGATAAACAACCGCTGGTCCTTCCAAAGTTCTAAAACTAAGGGTCACTCGCAAGATCGACCAGTTGATCTTAAGACATGTGCTAAGATTTTTTCAAATTGTACTGATTCTGTCGAAATCCTTGCCTAAGAAATAGTTTCTTAAGTAAGGGAATAAGTACAACGACTTTCCACACAATAGTTCAAGTTCGGCCGACAGGTAACTCGTGATCGACGGAGACAAAAACCTAAATAACTTGACAAATATGAGTATTCATTATGATTTTGACCTACTATGGTGACTCGTGACCGATAGAAGGCTGTGAATTCAGGTCTATTCTAAACAAAATAAGGGTCGACTGACTCTTTTGTTAACTCGAAACTTGCAACAAAAAGAGCATCAACATACACGAAGACACAAAGTGATTGCTCAAAAGTAAATAGAATGCAAGTAAAAGTTTCAAAGAAAATGACTGAAATGTAAAGGTTTTGCATTGAAATGAAAATGGTGATTCACGTACATCAAACACTTTCGCAACTCTTTCTTCTTGATGCTCGGAATTGGGCAGAGTTTTGACAAGTATTTTGAGTATACAAGTTGTAACATCCCGGTTTTTAATAGCTAATTATTAATTATTATATTATGTGATAATTAATTTAATTGGGTGATTTAAATGAAAATGAAATTATTTGAATATGTGTATTATTTGAATAATTTTGAGTTTTAGGAGTAGAATTATGGTTATTTAGTATTGGGCCTATATTTTATTTTTATGAATGGAAGTAATAGAGAGGTGTTAAGTATTAAGCCCATTAAGACAATCCTAGTTAGTAAGGATTAGAAGGGAATCATAATTAGAAATTCATTTGGAGAAAGAAGAGAAAAAGAAGAAAGAAGAGAAGAGAAGAGGAGAAAGAAGGAAAGTGAAGAGGAAACCCTAGAAGAAGAATCTTCAAGAGGTAAGGGTGGAGAATCCATGTTATTGTTTGATTGTATGTTATGGGTAATGATTAGGAACATTCTAGGTTGTTTAATTTCAATTTCTAGAATCTTTGAATGTTAGGGTTTGAAAGGGAATTGTGTTTTTCAACTTAGAATGGTGACGCATGACTAGAAACATGTTAGGATACCCTTTAATGATGTTATTTGGTTGATTGAAATGGATTTTATGTGGTAATTTCGTGGGAGAAAGAAGCTGGTTCGTAGCAGAAAAAGTGTAGAATCGCAGACCGCGCTTAGCGCGAAATGTTCTGACTTTTGGGGCTGTTTGTTCAGCAAGGTGCGCTTAGCGCGATAGGCCGGACTTAGCGTGACCTGGAATGAAAAATGTTATTTTTAGGATCTTTTGACACAGAATCTTATATGATTATATTTATTGTAGTATTTTCATGTATGTGATTAATTGATCAAATTGTGATTGAATGTGTTTTAGATTGGTTTTGAATACTATCTCAATGTATGTTTGATTTCTTGAGTATGGTATGTGCTAATCTTATTTGATGGAATGTGTTGAATAACATTGATGGAATGATATGTCATAATGTTATTTGTTATGTGTGATGATATGTATAAGATACATGTGATCTTGTTGTTGAAATATAATGTTGTGCAATTGATGTATAATTCACATGAGACGAATTATGATGATATGCTTGGATAATTGAGGTTTTGTGAATAATATTAATTTGCATATGTCGTCTTGTGGGTTGTACATGCATACATTAGGCTTGATCCTTGTGTGGATAAGTAGCAGTGAAACGTTGGGTTCACAAATTGGCTCGATCCATGATGGATAAGTAGCAGTGAAACATTGGGTTCACATTTGGCTCGATTCCATTAGGAATAAGTAGCAGAGGCTTTTGGTCTTATCCAGATCAGAAGTAAGGGCTTGGATTCTATGAATGAATCGGAAGCAGGGTTAACAAAATGTTCCCAAAAACTTGGTACCACATGCATATTGAGTTACATTTCATTATTGTCACATGAGTCATTATTGAATATGCAATGTGTGAAATAAAATTGTGATGTCTAATCATATAGATTAATTGGATTGTTTGAATGGATGATAATTATGCTATGCATGAATATATTATACTTGTAATGTTTGTATGATCATGTTATCTTGGAATATTACTTGAAGTGTGTGGAATTCATGAATAGATACAGTTTCTTCATTATTTTCATTTATATACTTTTGAATAATGATGTGAATTCTCACCCTTCTGTTATGATGTTGCCTTTACGTGGATAATGTGTAGGTTCCGAGGATAGCGGTGCTTCGCACGAGACTAGTTGAAGAGTCTAGATAGTTTATCAGTTACTAGGTAGTCTAGTCATTGCTCTGGTCATGTAACACGAGATTTATCTAGATTTCTGCTTTGATGAGATTTATTATGTATTCTCATCTAGTTTGATTTGTATGATTGAGATACTATGTTGATGTGGCCTTGGTGCCAATGCATGAATTCTGATGACTTGGTTGTATTATGGATTCATTACTTTTTCATCCAATGATTATAGTATGGGATGTAATCATTGATAGTATCTGTGAACATTAAATGATCCGTTGTGGAAATGCATGATTTTGTTTTAAAACATGAAATTCAGATATGTGTTATGATTATGACCAACATGCAAGTATTGTTTTAATTGTAAAGTAAATCATGTGACGCCCTCTTGTTATGCATTATATTTACTCTGATTGTTGAATAATTATTGGTGAATTAGAAGGGGGTGTTACACAAGTGAATGCACAAAATTTACATTGAGATGACTTAGTTATAGTATTTACAAAATAACTACCTAAAAACAATCTACGAATGATATTTAAAACTTGAAGAAACCTCTTCATAGGATTTCACCACCTATTTGGCGCTTAAACATCACACGAAGCTTTTGATAACTGCCCATGACTTCAACTTTTGAATCTTCCCGCTTTTGGCTTCTAAGAGTAAACTGCTCCCAACTTCGACGCTTTCTTTTAACAAGAGCAAAATAATGAAATTTCTCTAAGTCTAGAATCCTCTATAATCGATTAGGCTCAGCTTCGACTACTTCCTTCGCTATTCAACATTTGGTCGAATCGACCAAATTCTACGCTTTATCCATTTGGTCGACGTACCTCTTCTTCGACATCCTTGTCTTAGCAATTTTCCTTGGTCATAAATTTCAATCTTCTGAAGAACCTTTATCTGTAAGGATCGACCCTTAGTTCATAAGGACATCTGCATTTAATTTGTACCTTTGAATACCTTAAGAAATTTTAGGGTAACAAAATGTCCCCCCAGAGATGCCATTTTCGAATTTTCACATTTCAACCCGTATGAGATAATGACATCTATGAAGTGTTGGATCCTCATTCGACCGAGTCGTTCCCACTACTCCAAAAAGTGAAGGTTACTGTTCCACTTTTCCCGTGACGTAATGTGTAACACCCCAATATTACCCAAGGTTCTATATGCAAAAATCAAAGTAATTTAAAATTTCATAAATTCAATACTGAGGCATCACACCTTCAAAACCAAATCACTTTAAATAGTTTGCTTAAAAGTATAAATCTCGGATACATAGCATCGCCGAAAATCATAAATTGATTCACAAAAATCAAAACATCTTCTTAATTAAACTTCCTTAACAAATAATATTTTCATAAAGTATGATTCTTATTCATAAAAGGAATAACAACAAAAGAACAACAACAAGAAAACATAAATATTCCCCCCGAGTGCTACGTATCAGAGCGACACCGACTCAACTAATAGCAGCTATACTCTCCGTCTTCATTACCTACACGTTACCAATATAAAGGTAACGACGAAACAAGTAAAGGGTGAGATACTCCAAAACATATAATTAAAGGCATGATATATATATATATATATATATATATATATATATATATATATATATATATATATATAGTTTCAGAATTAAAAAGGGTATAGATTAATAAGTGCAATTCCAACACATAATCAAAACTCACTTACTCCAATCGTCATTCTAATGTGTATAATCTACACATTATCGCCATAACCTCGTCGGCATAAATCATCACCATAACACATAAATGTTCGTTACCACGAAATCATCACAAGTCAATACGGCAATCATGAACGACAACATCAAACAATGTTAATAACATAAGCAACATAAATAAAACCATCACAAATTGGCTAAAGCCCGTCGTCACAAACATCATCACATCATATTTGCATTAAGTATTTCATCAAAGTTAAATCATCGCAAAACTCATCATTTATATTCATCGCATAGTTATCTTGAAATTATCAAGTCATATACATTTCATGTTCATCATAAAGATCATCACCAAACAAAACATCATACATCATCGCAATTCCACATAATCCATCAATTAAAACTCAACGCCAAACAACTCAAACATAAACACAACCGACTCCATGAGACACGACTATGTTATGCATGTGGTACCCGTCGCTTTGTCCATTATTAGGAACACTTGGCATAAAAGCCTCGTCGCTTGGCATAAAAGCCCATCGTCGCCAATGCAATGTATGTGACTCGACAATAAAACAACACAACAAAAACATCATCATCGCTCGTCAAAATTGGCATAAAGCCCACATCGCCATAATTTATCCATATCAAGATAAATATATCATCGCATCATAATTGCATTATGCAAAACATCACTAATAAATTCATCATCATCGAAAGTCATGCATTCATAAATCGAAGCATTTATTAACAACATCAATATAATCATCACATCATCATGTACAAAGACATATATCATTGCATCGCATATCATCAAGTATTCATTAATAAATACATCGTCGCAAACATCCCATTTAATCACACCACACCATTATCAATTCATTCACTAAATTCCAAATACGGAAAAAATAGTCAAACACCTATAATCTTCTCGAAAGCCATTCCTAATAACCGGCATTAATCATAATCGTCAATATCGCAATCGGATTGTCCATACATGCCTTAAATTGATTAAAACGCAATCCGATTCAATTTAACTATAATTAAGCCTATTTCGGATCGTTTCGTAAAAACTCATAATTTCTAAAAACTAACCTCACCACTACGTTCTACACGTCGAACTTAGCTAGCATGTCAGTTTTCGTTGAATTCGGAGCAACTTGCTTCGTCGTCGAATTTACCGAAATCGGAAAATCGGGTTCTAAATTTAATCGGCTAACTTATACCCTAGTTATATTTTATTAATACTAACTATTAGTATGTGAAATTGGGAAAATCAAGAGAAACAAAGACCAACTACATAATTATGCAGGTAATATAATTATGCAGGAAAACAGAAAACCAATGCAAACAGCAAACAACAAAATGGAGAAACGGATTCTCCTCCTTCCAGCAAGCAGGGACGGACGTCCCAGGGCCTCCAAGGGCATGAGGCGGACGCCCTAACATGTGGGAAGTTCGCCCCTCACTTGAGGTGGGCGCCTCCCTTCATTTAAAGCCTCCATCTTCTT
This sequence comes from Vicia sativa, assembly GCA_021764765.1. Lineage (NCBI taxonomy): Eukaryota > Viridiplantae > Streptophyta > Magnoliopsida > Fabales > Fabaceae > Vicia > Vicia sativa. Next base: position 254,042,788 of record CM038795.1, read on the forward strand.
CTTCTTCGATGCTTGCACGCAGTGTTCTTGTTACAGTTTTCCAGTTTTTCTATTTTTCATTTTATAACTTTCATTTCTACTACTAGAAATGAAACACACCCATAATTTCTACTCCTAATCCAACTTTTCTAATCTATTTCAACAATCAACCAACCAAAACCCTATAAATCAACTATCAATTTTTCCCCAAATCCTAAATATAACTATCAAACCCTAACCATATGTGATAGAGAAATCAAACCCCTTACCTCTAGTGCTTGGATGATTGCAAGATGCTCCAACAAAATCCCAACCTCAAGCTTCCTCTTGCTCCTCTTCTTCTTCTTCCCAAAACCCTCTCTTTTCCTCCAAGTTTCTATTTTGGCTTTGGTTTATATAATGGAAAGAATGAGGAAATTTGGTTTTATAAGGTTATTTCTACTAGTAAGCCAAGGGTGAAAACCCAATTCTCATCAATTACTCCTTACACCCCTAACTTATTTTTATTAATTAATACCTTAATAATATCTAATAATATTATTAACTCAATCAATTAAAATAATTCTGGGGAATTAAATATCGGTCCGAATAATATTTTACCGAACCGAACGGAATAAAAACCGGACCGAACGAAACATCTCCAAATATATTATCAGATATATTGATTAATATATTTATTCTCGTCGCAAAATGAATATCGATCGGTAACTCGAAAATATTAATATAATATAATATTAATTAAAACGAGTGTTACATAATGTAATCATGATAACGTATCTCACTTTTACTTCGAGACGTGGGCCAATAAATGTTCGTCATGATTACGCTTTTAGTGGCAAACATGGCTCACCACGCTTCCGCTGCGATCTCGCTACACGTGTCTTCTAGCTTGACACGATTTGGACTTTGGGAAATGACAAAAAATTTCCCATTATTTCCTTTCGTCCGACACTAGCTATAAATAGCCTCACTTCAACATTTTCCTCTTTTCTTCCTTTTCGCTTCCCTTGAGTTTCCACTTTCTTCTTCTTCTTTTCAGAGAAAAACCCTTAAATCAATCAACCTCCATTGTTCATCAACCCCAAGCTCCTTCAACTCATTCTAATGGAAAGTGAACACTTCCAAACTGCTCCATCAAAAACTTACCAAATACGCCATGTCGATGGTGAACCCTATGTGCCAAAACCCCCCTTTTCAGAAGAGAAGACAAAGATTTGGCAATCTCAGGTACTGATTCCCTTTAATCTTGAGAAGGAACCCATAGCTTTTTTGGGTCCTTTACCTGTAGATATTACCTTTGAAATTTATGTTGATGATGAAGGCACGTTCTTTCCAACTAGCACTAAAAGTAGTCCCTTGATTGCTTCCTCAAACCCTATTTCTTTGCAGTATATTGACATAAATTTTAGAACTGCTCCTCCTCTGAACTGCCTTAAATTTGGTGCTTGGATGGCACGTTTGGAGCCTAGCAAAGGAAAACAATGGAAAGACATGGGTATTTACAACCTGTTGGAACTTTCTCGTTTTGGCCAACCTTACTTTTGCGGTAAGCTATTGGCTGCTTTGCACTTCTGGGAGGGATCGACAAATACTTTCCACACTAAGTGTGGCATGACAACTCCCACCCTTCTCGACCTGGAGGCCTTGACAGGAGTAAAACCCACTGGCAGAGTCTTCAACCATACTGAGCACACTCCTATAGTAATAAAATTCGATGTTGGCGAAACCAAACACCCAACATACAATAATTTTATTAATCATCACCGACGAGAATCCGACGACATCTCTAATGAAGAACATGTGCATTTCTAACTCTCTGGCTATCTCACTTCGTCTTTTGTTCTAGGTCGATGCAAATAGCCAAACAAATCGTATATCTTGCCACCCCGCTGCACAAGGGTGAAAATGTTTCTCTAGGCCAATTAGTTTTGGCCTCTTTATATGCCTCTATGACTGATGTGGCGAACCAAATCAAAAATTTCGACCCTAATAATCCAAAGAAAAAGAGTGTTTTAGTGCACGGTCCCTTCTGGCTTCTACAACTATGGCTAAATGCCACTTTTTTGAAGACATTAAGCCTCTTCAGCAGAAGAAGGTATCCGGCTACCAAAATTAAAATGGCGTTGTTTGGCCATGTTATCTTCCCCTGACACCTATCGACAAAACCTCCCCCAATGATGAAGTTTTCAAACTACTATTCAATATTACGTTGACAAGAGAAGATTTTAAACCATATATGGCTCCATTTTTTATGGTAAGATTGGCCCAGAATGGCTCACCAAATCCTTCCCACCTGTCTAAGAAGAAGATCAAAAGAATTCTTTGGTATACTGGAGGTGCTTTTTAACTCCTCAATTTCTCACTTATGCGATTATCGACATGAGTCCATGTTTAGTGGCTTACCAACCCAACTTGGTAGCTTACAGTTTGGACTTTGCGAACTTGTCCCTAAATATTTCTATGATTTTCACGAGATGCTTATCGACGTCTTGAACGACCGACCTTGGGAAGTTATTAAAGAAGATGTCGACAATATTTGGCTACACAGAGCCAAACTTACCTTCACCACTTTTAAGCCATCATAATACTGCACTAAGGAATTCGAGACTTGGTGGTAGTCATATTTTGTTACTTTTGTTAATGATCCTGCCAGGAAAATGGATAAACTGACTGTTGTTCTTGATGATTTTCAGGGCAAGACGACAAAATGTAAGGCCACTAACATCAAGCAGATTCAAGCTTTCCAGAAATACTTTAGGGTGGTGTACTTACCAGATAATCTTCGTCGAACCATCTATTATGCGGCCCAAGAGCTAAAGGAGAAGGTAATCGAAAGGATTCCACAACTTAAAATTCCTGGTTACGAGAAAGACAAGTATCTTTACGCACTTCACTTTGGAAAAATAAAATTTCATCCTTTGCCGACTTGCCCGCTAGCCTTGGATTTTTGCCCACCTATCCCATATTGGTGGTATAGCTCTTGGTCAAATACTCAAAATGATTACAAGAAGAAAGCCGACAGGGTGGTTCCGATTGAAGCATTGGTTACACGACTACCAAGGTTTTCTGCATATTGATCTTAAATATGTGAGAGAGCTTGATGTAGTACCCAATGGTAACAGCTTCTAGAAAGCTTAATTTTCTTTTTCCATTTTGACTTACACACTTATTTGACTCAGCCGTTTTTCTTCTAGCTATTCCTTTTCAACAGGTAGTTCCAAAGGAAGCTATGTGACACCCCGATTTAATTCAGAAATTAAATAAATAGGAATTTAATTATTTAATTAATTAAAGACTTGAATTAATTATATTTTTGGAATTTATGGGATTAATTGAAGAAAAGAAGAGATGGAGGTGTGAGGTGTAATTAGGGGTGTGAGGAGTAAATTACACTACACTTACTAATTACCATTTGTTTTATTTTATTGGATTAAATAAAGGATTATTAGAAGGAATATAAAAAGGAAAAGAAAAGAAAATAGGTCTTTTTGGAAGAAAAGCTATTATACGTAGAGTTGGAGAAGAGAAGAGAGGAAGGAAAACCTAGAAGCGAATCTCAAGAACCCACAAGGTAAGGGTGATTTCGATCGATTAATGCTTATTATAGGTTTTGATGTTGATTCTATAGATCATAGCATGTTAGGAAATTGTGTTTGTGAAATTCTAGGGTTCCATGAATGTGTCCCTAAGAGTGTCAGAGGGTGTCAGATTGTGTCAGAATGTGTATGGAATGTGATTAGAGTGTCAGTAGATGAAAATAGATGATGGAAATATGTTGTTTGATGAGATAGATGATGAAAAATGATGTGTTTTAGTGTTTCCCATGTTGGAGTTCGTATGGGTATGTTTGAGTTTGAATTGAAATGGATGAATGCTGTCAAAAGTGCAGGAAATGGCTTTTTAATACGTGGGAACCGGTTCCTGTATGTGACGGAACCGGGTTGCCCTTTGAAATTTTACAAAGAACTGAAAAATACACGTGGGAACCGGTTCCTGTATGTGACGGAACCGGGTTCCCATACATTTTTCCAGCAAGGAGGTTTTGGGACTTTTCAGGAACCGGTTCCTGTATGTGACGGAACCGGGTTCCAACTTAAATTTTTGAAAAATGCCAAACTTTGAAAATTCATAACTTTCAAACCGTAAGTCCGTTTTGAGCGCCGTTTTGGACGTTATTTTCTAAATTTAATGCTCTATTTTATGAACTGAAAATATTTTCCAAAACTTGAAATTATTTTGAAAATGAGCCAATTTCGGAGATAAGTGACTTTTGACTGACGCATATTGATGAGTATCCAGTAGAGATCCTGTGGTGATGGATATATTGATACTGAGTGAATGTAAAGCGTGTTATGCTGTTGTTATTTGTGTGCATGATGGTTGGAATATCACGTTTCTTGGGCTTTGATTCGGTTTATGATAATTGGTGTAGTCATGATTGTATTGATATCATGTGTTTGTTGGTGTTGTATATGACTGATGGCTTTTGACCTTAATTGTCGATGTTGTGATGAATTGTTCATGATAGGAGATTGTATCATGTTGTGGGTGATGAGGGTGTATGATGTCTGAGGTGGTCATAACCTGTGTTGATGTATGCATGATTGGGTGATATATCATGTTGATTGGTTTGCATGTTTATGCTGATGTTAGACGTATGCATGATTAGTTGATATATCATGTTGATTATTGAGATTCAGTTATGTTCAATGAATGTATACATAGACTGATTGATGTTGCATGCTAGTGATGTGCGTGCATATGCATTGTTTGGTGAAGTTAATTCCCATTGTGCGGAATTTGACTTGGATTGCCGATAACCGATACCCGAGTGAGGATGGGTGGTTAGGCTAGATTCGTGTCCGAGTGGTTATGGACGAATCGATGGTACTGTATCCGGTTGATGAATGGATCAGTGTTGGATGACTTGGTCACGAGTCGGTACCGCATGCATTGAGTCTGCATTATATTTGTATGGAATAGTAACATGTTAGGATGTCTTCCAGTGTTACTATTCTCTGATTGATGATTGTTGTGCATGAAGATTATATGGTTGTAATTGTGTATTGAATCTGGAGTTATGTTGAAATGGGTGGATTAATATGCTTGAAATATATTGTTAATTGAGAAGCTTATAATATGCTTTAATTATGAGAAGTCTCACCCTTACTTTACCATTTCAGATTAAAGTTAGCAACTGAAGAGTCGGTGATGATGGCTCTAGAGCTCATCGTTTAGTCCGCGTCGTGTCATGCTCGATTAGATTGTAACACGGGAACGTTAGATGAGGAATTAGACTTGGTCTAATATTTATTTAAAACTTAGCGGGAATAATGTTGATTGAATTTATTCCGTTTTGGTTATGGTATCTTTCTGCTGTGTAAGACATGGTCTTAGCTTGATTGAAATTAATTGGAAATGTTGATCCTCAGTGTAGCATGGCTACTGTTTGAATGAAAATTTATTCTATTTATTAATTGTGACATCCCGTGATTACCGTGTTAAACTCTGATTAAAGATGATTTACATGTTAATTTAATTAATATATTCGGGGTATTTAGATGGGGTGTTACAATAGTGGTATCGAGCATATAGTCGTTGTGACCGGTGTCTTAATGTCATTACTCTTCAGATACATGTGTATGAAACACTTGCATTGCTTATTTTTCCTAACTACTTGGTTGCAGGAGTGGTTTAGAAGCCAGTGGGGGAGAAGCTTTACTTCTCCGATATGTTTTGGTGTGAAGAGTTGGATCGATGTGTTATTGATTATATGAGTGCAAATGTTGGTTAGACTGCGTAGTTCCCGAATTCGGAGGGATTACGAATTCGAGAATTCAGTATGATGGTCAGATAAGGTTCTCTTAAGTGGTAACAATTAAGTACTTGTGTTGTTCGCATCACTGAGAGTGGAGGACGATGGTATGGATAATGGTGTCCCCGTTAGGTGTGAGTTCTAATGTTCCCCTGGGAATAATAGCAACTCGTCGTTAGAGCAAGATGTTGAATTAGCTTGAAATTATCATTCGGTTGAATGTTTGAAGTTAAACCAAGGAATTATGAATCGTTTGGTGAGTCGATGCATATTCTTGGCCTAGATGATATTTGGTAATTAAGAAGGATGACTCTTAGGAGATGAAGCTGGTATGGTTGAATGTTGCAACACTTCCGGTTGATTGTGGAACTGTCTGTGTGAGTTACCTCTTGGTGTTCTTGAAAAGATTAATTGTGTCAGTGTCAATGGTTGATATAAAGTATGCAATTGTGTGAATTGGTTATTGGGATTGTAACTTGACGCAATTAATCATGGTGAATGATGTGTGTTGCGGTATGTTGAAGTTAGGATCTCAAAATTTGTATTCGGAGATGTTTTGGGATTTTTGACTCTCACAAGGTGGAAATCGATTACCTATCACAGGGAATTGATTTGACAACATTGTTTTGAAAACTTGTAAGATTCATAACTTGAGTTTTGGATGTCTGATTTGAGTTCCGTTTGAAGCGTTGGAAAGATAATGTGATGAACTTTGTTTTAAAAATGGTTCCAGCACCGAAAGTAATTATTTATCATGTAATGATGTTTGAGGAGAATCAGAGTTGTTGTTGATGTCGTTCTTGGTACAAACTTGCTTCTATGACACCGTGCAAGATGTCAACTTTTGAGTTAAGAAAATTGAGAAGCTATTGGGAGATGCGAAGTGAAATGGATTTGTAAAACCAAGTGCATTGTTTGGGGAGCTCTGATTTCCTTAGTCAAGGAGGAAGAAAGTAGCGCGAAGTGCGTGTGGATTTTTGATAATTGATTTAAGTGGTGATTGAGACTAAATATCTATTTCAAATTGTTGGCGATTTGATGGATCAATTGGTTGGAAAGTATGCCTTCAGTAAAGTCGAATTTCGGGTAACTTACCTTCGTGGTCAGGTTAAGGATGAAGATAGTTGGAGGTAAGCTTCTAAAACTCGGTATAGGTATGTTGAATGTTGTGAGGTGAATTCCAACTTCGAAAGGGGAGTAGAATTTTGTTAAGTTTTCATGGTGTAGATTACGGTATGAGGATATGAGTTTTCTTTATCATGTTATCTTAAGTGACGGTAATGCTTGTAGACCCATCCGGACGTAGTGTTGTAGTGGGAAAGTCCAAAATTTGTTGCGGGTATTGGAAGATTTTATGGGCATAACCGAATAATCGCATTATTTGAGACGAGGTCAAGAATGATATATTCTTAATGAATGAAATGTTGGTATTAGTAAGAATGTGAAAGTATTAGAGATGCAACTTATGTCGATTGAGGATGAATAAGTGACGTTAGCTTCTGAGGAAAAGATAAGTGGTGTTAGAGGAAAAATAAATTCGACAGGAAGTGCAATCATGTTTAAGATGTCAAAATATTGACATGTGTTAAGAAAATGTTGGAAGTTCTTTTACCGATCATATGATGAGATGTATTACCGAGATTACATTTGAAATAAGATTCAGACTGAACATATATGGATCCTAGATGTTATGAGATTTAAAGGAAGACTAAGAGTTGTGAATGTCGTTAAAGTTCTCCGCATGGATAAGGACTTCAAATGGGGACAAAATGAGTTATGGTGTATTTGGTATGTTAGCGTCTCATGAGGAGGAAAATACTTAACGTTTGTGCGATGTTAAGTGCGGGTGAAGGAGATTATGTAAATTGTTTGATCAATGGTATCTCATCGTCGATATCAGATGAGAAATAAGTTTGGAAGAAGTCGTAAACCTTAAAGGAAGATTATTGGACCATGGTGCTTGGGTGACTTCGAGCACAAGTTCTAAAGGAACGCTATTATAGTTTGGTACGGTGGTTTATAATCCATTGTGATTGTCGGCTATCTATTGACAAATTGAGGAACTGATCACCCTTAATCTCTTGTTGATAATAGACGGGATCGTGTTGGATTTAATAGACTCATCTTGCAAGCTTGATTGTGTGGGGAGTGGTTGACGTTCTATTGAGAGGATAGTAGTTCATCAGTTCGCATGAAACTAAGAGGAAAAGGACTATGAAAAAGACTTGGAAATTATCTAGCGGTCGGGACTCGTGTGTATGCAAGTTGAAGCCGCAGAGTGGAAGGTTTAGAATGTAAGAAGGTGAACAGTGATTTTTGGTAGATGTTAAGGAGAAAGTCTAAAGATAAATATGAAACTTGTAGAGCTGGTAGTTGATGAAAATCAAATGAAGATAATGACTTAAGGTGATTAATCAGAGTTGCGTAGCGAAAGAGTAACGTGATGCACTTTGTTATGCGAGTATGATTTCTTTTGGAAGTCACAAATTAAACGTTAGAAGGTATGGAGTTTATGAAACTATTAGAAATTTCAGAATAGAATTGTTAGGTGAAGGGTTCTATGTCTTATTGATGTTACATCCATTATAATAGATGTATTAATTTGCAAGCTCTATCGTTGGAACGTAGCCTCGTGGTACTGGCATTGTGTATAAATGTTGGGGACATTGCGGTTCGGTGGAGGTTCTTATAATTGTGCTGCAGTGTAAGGAAGTGATAAATCGTGTATCTTAGAGTGAATGGGGTAAGGAGTGAGCTGAGCTGATGTATTCTTAACCCGATAGCAATGGATCGTGTGGGATTCTAGTGGTTGAATAAGAAGGATATTTGTTAGTGCTATTGGAAATGATGTCAAACATGACGTGATAGTTGGAAGGAAGGATTTCAAGAACTGAAGAGGAGGTTGACTAGTGCTCCGATCTTAATTTTTCCGAATCCGACTAAGTCTTTCGTTGTGTACTGTGACGCATCATTAATGGGAATAGGTGGTGTGTTGATGCAAGATAAGCAGGTTGTGGCTTATGCTTCACGACAATTGAAAGTGCATGAAAGGAGTTATCCGACTCATGATTTAGAGTTGGCAGCTGTTGTATTTGTTTGAAGTTGGGGAGGCATTATTTATATGGTTCTCGAATTGAGGTATTAGTGATCATAAGAGCCTGAAATATCTCTTTGATTAGGAAGAGTTGAAATGGTTGCGAGTCAAAGAGATCGCATTGGTAAGAGTAGCTTGGGGAGGACCAGCAGATGGAATTGTTACATGGGAACTGGAGAGTCAGATGAAGGACTCATATCCCGAACTGTTCGTCTAAGTGGTGTTTTCGAGGACGAAAACTCTTTTAGTGGGGGAGAGTTGTGACACCCCGATTTAATTCAGAAATTAAATAAATAGGAATTTAATTATTTAATTAATTAAAGACTTGAATTAATTATATTTTTGGAATTTATGGGATTAATTGAAGAAAAGAAGAGATGGAGGTGTGAGGTGTAATTAGGGGTGTGAGGAGTAAATTACACTACACTTACTAATTACCATTTGTTTTATTTTATTGGATTAAATAAAGGATTATTAGAAGGAATATAAAAAGGAAAAGAAAAGAAAATAGGTCTTTTTGGAAGAAAAGCTATTATACGTAGAGTTGGAGAAGAGAAGAGAGGAAGGAAAACCTAGAAGCGTCAGAATCTCGAAGAACCCACAAGGTAAGGGGTGATTTCGACTGATTAATGCTTATTATAGGTTTTGATGTTGATTCTATAGATCATAGCATGTTAGGAAATTGTGTTTGTGAAATTCTAGGGTTCCATGAATGTGTCCCTAAGAGTGTCAGATTGTGTCAGAATGTGTATGGAATGTGATTAGAGTGTCAGTAGATGAAAATAGATGATGGAAATATGTTGTTTGATGAGATAGATGATGAAAATGATGTGTTTTAGTGTTTCCCATGTTGGAGTTCGTATGGGTATGTTTGAGTTTGAATTGAAATGGATGAATGTCAAAAGTGCAGAAATGGCTTTTAATACGTGGGAACCGTTCTGATGACGGAACCGGTTGCCCTTTGAAATTTTACAAAGAACTGAAAAATACATGGGAACCGTTCTCGTATGTGACGGAACCGGTTCCCATACATTTTCCAGAAGGAGATTTTGGGACTTTTCAGAACCGGTTCGTATGTGACGGAACCGGTTCCAACTTAAATTTTGGAAAAATGCCAAACTTTGAAAATTCATAACTTTCAAACCGTAAGTCCATTTTGAGCGCCGTTTTGGACGTTATTTTCTAAATTTAATGCTCTATTTTATGAACTGAAAATATTTTCCAAAACTTGAAATTATTTTGAAAATGAGCCAATTTCTGAGATAAGTGACTTTTGACTGACGCATATTGATGAGTATCCGGTAGAGATCCTGTGGTGATGGATATATTGATACTGAGTGAATGTAAAGCGTGTTATGCTGTTGTTATTTGTGTGCATGATGGTTGGAATATCACGTTTCTTGGGCTTTGATTCGGTTTATGATAATTGGTGTAGTCATGATTGTATTGATATCATGTGTTTGCTGGTGTTGTATATGACTGATGGCTTTTGACCTTAATTGTCGATGTTGTGATGAATTGTTCATGATAGGAGATTGTATCATGTTGTGGGTGATGAGGGTGTATGATGTCTGAGGTGGTCATAACCTGTGTTGATGTATGCATGATTGGGTGATATATCATGTTGATTGGTTTGCATGTTTATGCTGATGTTAGACGTATGCATGATTAGTTGATATATCATGTTGATTGTTGAGATTCAGTTATGTTCAATGAATGTATACATAGACTGATTGATGTTGCATGCTAGTGATGTGCGTGCATATGCATTGTTTGGTGAAGTTAATTCCCATTGTGCGGAATTTGACTTGGATTGCCGATAACCGATACCCGAGTGAGGATGGGTGGTTAGGCTAGATTCGTGTCCGAGTGGTTATGGACGAATCGATGGTACTGTATCCGGTTGATGAATGGATCAGTGTTGGATGACTTGGTCACGAGTCGGTACCGCATGCATTGAGTCTGCATTATATTTGTATGGAATAGTAACATGTTAGGATGTCTTCCAGTGTTACTATTCTCTGATTGATGATTGTTGTGCATGAAGATTATATGGTTGTAATTGTGTATTGAATCTGGAGTTATGTTGAAATGGGTGGATTAATATGCTTGAAATATATTGTTAATTGAGAAGCTTATAATATGCTTTAATTATGAGAAGTCTCACCCTTACTTTACCATTTCAGATTAAAGTTAGCAGCTGAAGAGTCGGTGATGATGGCTCTAGAGCTCATCGTTTAGTCCGCGTGTCAGTGTCATGCTCTGATTAGATTGTAACACTGGGGAACGTTAGATGAGGAATTAGACTTGGTCTAATATTTATTTAAAACTTAGCGGGAATAATGTTGATTGAATTTATTCCGTTTTGGTTATGGTATCTTTCTGCTGTGTAAGACATGGTCTTAGCTTGATTGAAATTAATTGGAAATGTTGATCCTCAGTGTAGCATGGCTACTGTTTGAATGAAAATTTATTCTATTTATTAATTGTGACATCCCGTGATTACCGTGTTAAACTCTGATTAAAGATGATTTACATGTTAATTTAATTAATATATTCGAGGTATTTAGATGGGGTGTTACAAGCTCCTGCCATCAAAACCAACCAGGAAGGCCCGTCGACCTCACCTATCGATACCACTGACAAATAAGGTCCTCCGACCTTAAATATGCTTTTCTGATTCCGTATTTTCTTACTTGGTCGACATCTTACAGTTCACCCGTATTCACACCCCCTCTGATGATGAACCGATTTCCTCTTCTTTCAAGAAGACTGAATCTCCTGTAAGTATATTCAAACATTTTTATTATATTCAATACTTCATGGTCTGCAAAATACTAATGTTTCTTCTGTGTGCCAGAGTCGGAAATGCTTAGCAAATTCGACTGCTCCCTCCAACAAATCCAAAAGGTCCAGGAGGGACAAGAAACACCATTCTGAAAGGATTGAGGTGTTGGTGATTTTAGTATCACCAATGTATTTTAGTAGTAATGTGATTTACTAAAGGCCAATGCAATTATACGTTAAGTTCGGAAATGAGTTAGGGAAGTGCGGAGTGCACGCTCGTCGAGCCAATGTATAATTGAATACGAATAATTGAAACGGGTTCCATAGGCCTGGCCGGTCGTCGGGCAAGCGCCTGCTCAAAATTTTGAACCCTTTTCACCAACCGACACAACCGTTTTCCGAACAGGTGTGTCTTTTCGTTTCATTTTTTTGATCTCCTATATAAGGAGTCATTTGGCCTCGGTTTCGCATACAGAAAAATGACTATTTCATTCTCTACATTCGTAATCAGTTTCCTTTGCCAGAAAACCGATTGTTCTTCAAGAATTATCCCCACAAAGATTTCGTGAACCTAGGCAAGAATAGGGTCGAAATACTTTGTTCGGAAAGTGTACGAACACGATTCTTCGAAGTTATCCAGGATTATCATACCCACAAATCTAACAAACGAACAAAGTAATTTCTGATAATCATGGCTGGAGGAAGCACCATCAAGGACATGACTACAAACTTCGGGAAATTGGACAAGTTTCAAGGACAAGACTTCAGGCGTTGGCAGAAGAAGATGCATTTCATGTTGACAACATTGAAGGTGGTACACGTCCTGTCTACACCGATCCCGCACTTCGGAGAATGACTCAGTCGAAAATATGAGACACAGATCAAAGTGGGAGAACGACGACTACATATGCAGAGGGCACATTCTTAACGGTATGTCTGATTCCTTATTTGATATTTACCAAAACGTGGAATCTGCAAAGGAATTGTGGGATGTCCTTGAATCCAAGTACATGGCAGAGGACTCATCCAGTAAAAAGTTTCTGGTAACCGATTTCAACAATTACAAAATGGTTGAATCGAGGTCTATCATGGAATAATTTAATGAACTCCTCCGAATCCTTGGACAGTTCACACAACACGAATTGAATATGGATGAAACAATATCTGTCTTAAGCATCATAGACAAGTTGCCTCCTTCGTGGAAGGATTTCAAACACAATCTGAAACATGGAAAAGAAGAATTGTCTTTGATCCAACTTGGAAGTCATTTGCACATAGAAGAATCTCTAAGAGCGCAGGAAGATGACAAAGGAAAGGGCAAAGAAATTGCTGGACCCTCGGTTAATATGGTCGAAGAGGGTGGTAAGAACGATTACAACAAAAACAAAGGAAAGAAGCGTGCCTTCAAGAACAACAAAGGCAGTTTCGGTGCTAACAAGAAACCGAAACTAGAATGCTGGAACTTGTGGCAAAACAGGCCACTTCAAGAAGGATTGTCGTTTCGGCAAAAAGCATAACAACGCGAATGCAAGTGGTTCAGGAAAGGGGTCTAAGGACCACTCCGAAAACCAAGGTCAAAAATCAATTCGTGATTTGAATAGTTTGATTAAACATTCGGTTTCACTAAATTTGAAGCATTTTATGTGCAGGATGATGCTGCCGCGTGGTGGATTGATTCTGGTGCCACAACACATGTTTGCAAGGATCGTTTCTGGTTCAAGACTTTTGCTCCAGTGGAAGATGGTTCTGTCGTCTACATGGGAGATGATCACTTCGCTCCCGTTGAAGGCAAAGGAAACGTGGTGCTAGAATTCAGTTCTGGAAAGACTATTACTTTGTTTAATGTTTTGTATGTTCCTAAATTACGTAAGAATTTGATTTCTGGTCCTGTATTAAATAAGCTTGGATACAAGCAAGTGTGTGAATCCGATAAATATGTTTTATCAAAGTGTGGTGTGTTTGTAGGATTTGGATATTATAATAATGGTATGTTTATGATGAATTTGAATGGAGTTCCAAATGATTCTGGTTCTGTATTTATGTCCTCGTCGAATGTTATCAATTTTTCGTTATGGCATGCTCGTCTAGGACATGTACATTATAAAAGAATGCATGAAATGTCTAAAGATGATTTAATTCCTAGTTTTAATGAAAATGTAGAAAAATGTAAAACTTGCATGTTAACAAAGATCACTAGGCAACCTTTTAAAAGTATAACAAGGAAATCTATCATTCTTGAGTTGATACATAGTGATTTATGTGATTTGCATGCTACTCCATCATTAAGACATAAAAAATATTTTATCACTTTTATAGATGATGCGTCTAGATTCTGCTATGTTTATTTGTTGCACACTAAGGATGAAGCTTTAGATAAATTTAAAATCTATAAAACTGAATTTGAAGTGCAACAAAATGTGTTGATTAAAACATTACGTACAGATAGAGGTGGTGAATATTATGATCCTGTGTTTTTCCAGTTCGTAGGAATCATTCATGAAACTACGGCACCTTATACACCTCAACAAAATGGTGTGGCTGAAAGGAAAAATAGAGTTCTTAAAGAAATGGTGAACGCCATGTTATCCTACTCTGGTCTGAGTGAAGGGTTTTGGGGAGAAGCTATGTTAACGGCTTACTATTTGTTAAATAGGGTTCCTAATAAAAGGAACAAGACTACCCCATATGAACTTTGGTATAAGAAACGACCTAACTTAACATTTCTACGTGTTTGGGGTTGTAGGGCCGTCGTTAGACTCCCGGACCCAAAAAGGAAAACTTTGGGTGAAAAGGGTATAGCGTGCATATTTGTTGGATATGCTGAGCACTCCAAGGCCTATAGGTTTTATGTTATAGAACCTAATAACTCGATTTCTATTAACACGATAATAGAATCGAGAGATGCCATATTTGATGAGAATTGTTTTTCTTCTATACCTAATTCAGATGAATCTCTAAGGGATGATCATTCAAATGATGTGCCAAGTGAGACACTTGAACCTCGTAGGAGCAAAAGAGCTAGAAAACCTAGAACTTATGGATCTGATTTTCAATTATATTTGTTGAGGGATCAAAGGATCAGATTGATGCTCAATACTATTATTGCTATAGTATAGAGGAGGATCCAAGAACATATGATGAAGCTGTGAAATCTCGAGACTCTGGTTTTTGGAAAGAAGAAATTGATGAAGAGATTGGTTCTATCATGGAAAATAATACTTGGGTATTATCTGATTTACCACCTGGTTGCAAACCATTGAGTTGCAAATGGATCTTCAAAAAGAAGATGAAAGTCGATGGTACAATTGACAAGTTTAAAGCTAGATTAGTTATCCAAGGCTTCAGACAAAAGGAAGGGATCGATTATTTCGATACCTATGCTCCAGTTGCCCGTATCACTACTATTAGATTGTTGATTGCCTTGGCGTCTATTCATAACCTAGTGATTCATCAAATGGATGTCAAAACAGCATTTCTGAATGGTGATTTGGAAGAAGAAGTGTATATGAAGCAACCTGAAGGATTTGTAATGCCTGGTAATGAGCATAAAGTGTGTAAGCTAGTTAAGTCGTTGTATGGGCTGAAACAAGCTCCGAAGCAGTGGCATCAAAAGTTTGATGAGGTTGTTTTGTCTAATGGTTTCATTCTAAACCAAGCTGACAAATGTGTATATAGCAAATTTGATACATCCGGTAAAGGAGTTTTCATTTGTCTATATGTTGATGACATGTTGATCTTTGGCACCGACCAAAATCAAGTTGATAAAACGAAGAATTTTCTATCATCAAAGTTCTCCATGAAGGATATGGGAGAAGCGGACGTTATTCTTGGTATTAAGATTAAACGGGAGAATAAGGGGATTGTAATTACTCAATCCCATTACATTGAGAAAATACTCAAGAAGTTCAATTATGAAAGTTGTTCTCCAGTAAGTACTCCCATGGATCCGGGAGAAAAACTCATGCCAAATACAGGTAAACATGTGGATCAACTCGAATACTCAAGAGCTATAGGCTCTTTGATGTATGCTATGATTAGCACTAGACCGGATATTGCTTATGCGGTTGGAAAGTTGAGCAGATTTACTAGTAATCCTAGTAGACACCATTGGCATGCGATAACAAGGGTATTCAAGTACTTGAAGGGTACTATGAATTATGGATTGTCATATATGGGATTTCCTTCGTGTTAGAAGGTTATTCGATGCTAGTTGGATAAATAATGTGAAGATTCATCCTCACAAGTGGATGGGTGTTCTTGCTTGGGGAGGTGCCATTTCGTGGGCTTCAAGAAGCAAACATGTATAACTAGTTCCACAATGGAATCGAGTTTGTGGCATTAGCCGGTAAAGAAGTGGAATGGCTAAGGAACTTGGTATATGAGATTCCGATGTGGCCTAAACCAATATCACCAATTTCCATCCGTTGTGATAGTACTGCCACACTGGCTAAAGCTTATAGTCAAATATACAATGGGAAGTCTAGACATTTGGGTGTTAGACATAGTATGATTAGGGAATTAATCATGAATGGGGTGATATCTATTGATTTTGTTCGGTCGCAACAAAACTTAGCTGACCACTTGACGAAGGGGTTAGATAGAGACTTAGTGAAGAAGTCGGTAATTGGGATGGGATTAAAGTCCATTTAAATCTATTAGTTATGGTATACCCAATTCCCTTATAATACAACGTTAGAAGCAGAATTCAATGTGGAAAGATCATAGTTAAAGATTGGAGCAATTGTGTTTATCTTCCCAAGGTATGTGCTCAGACCTGTAAGTAATGGCTAGGTTGAAGTATATCTTCTTAATGGTTCTCTTTGAAAAATTGCAAATGCAGGTGCAAGATTAAAAGGATCACCTATGTGAGCATGAAGTTTTGCCGCTTCAGGAATCTTGGACTTGGCTTCCTATATGCTTATTAATGGATAAGGACACATGGCTTGTAAAAGTGTCAAGAATGAATAGTAGAGTTTTGTAAGAAACATATGTGTATTGTATCTTCAGATATTCAAATGGATTGACGAGTTCAATCGATATGACACCCCGATTTTCGAGTATTTGGAATGTGTATTTGTACTAAGATGAAAATTCAATCGCAAGACATTTTCGTTTATGCATTTGTTTGATTGTTATACCTATAGGTTGTACCCTTATATATATTTTGTATATACTGATTGAATCAAGGATTACACTAAAATGGGGGGGATTTGTTGGTGATTTTAGTATCACCAATGTATTTTAGTAGTAATGTGATTTACTAAAGGCCAATGCAATTATACGTTAAGTTCGGAAACGAGTTAGGGAAGTGCGGAGTGCACGCTCGTCGAGCCAATGTATAATTGAATACGAATAATTGAAACGGGGTTCCAAGGGGCGGAGCCCTTGGCTGGGGTCAGCGGGCGGGGTGCGGGGCAGCGCCCCGTTCGAAAATTTTGAATCCTTTTCGCCAACCGACACAACCGTTTTCCGAACAGGTGTGTCTTTTCGTTTCAGTTTTTGATCTCCTATATAAGGAGTCATTTGGCCTCGGTTTCGCATACAGAAAAATGACTATTTCATTCTCTACATTCGTAATCAGTTTCCTTTGCCAGAAAACCAATTGTTCTTCAAGAATTATCCCCACAAAGATTTCGTGAACCCAGGCAAGAATAGGGTCGAAATACTTTGTGCGGAAAGTGTACGAACACGATTCTTCGAAGTTATCCACGATTATCATACCCAAAAATCTAACATGAGGTAAGCATCCTGTCTAACCAGATAACTTCGACCAATGCCATTGCTTCGATTTATACATTTTTTTTATACTTAGCCATCACCTGTTGATCAATCTCCTCAACACTCCCACAAATCGAAAATCCATAAAAGGAAGAAGAAACAATATTCTGAAGATAAAATGGCTAAAAAAAAAAGAAAGAGAGAGCAACTGAGGCCCAAAATTTGGAAGCCAATGTTGGCTCACACCCTATTGACATGGGACAGCCAAATGATGACGTCAACAAATAGCCTCTAATCTCAAGAAGGAGAGGTAAAATGATCTTGGATGTAACTCCTAAAGCTAACCTAGATTTAGGTGTTGACTGCATAGTAACCCAGTCGGGGACGTCGAAGCTGCTTCCGTCGAAAAGGATAAAGTTATCGAAACTCTTTCACAGTCACATGTACTTGTTAATTTTGCCTTCTTCAATTTCTTTATGCTTTTCGAATTCGTTTGACTGATATATTTTCTACAGGTTGAAGCTTCTAGCCCACAATAGAATGTGGCAGATTACTCTCCTCTGTCAGAAGTTTCTTCTCCTCACCATCAAGAGAATTTCAACATAGCCGCTGGTGAGTTTGTTGACATGATTGTTCTGGATACTCTTAGTGACTCTGATTCGGTCACTAGTCTTGCCAAACATAAGGGTTATAGTTCGACTACCTCTGACTCTAGTCTTTCAGATTCCCTACAGGATTCAGAGGCGGACAAAAATGCCACCACTTCTCAAAATTCTCCTCCTCTTGAAGGCACACTTCATCTTTATCCTAAAAAGAAAGCAAAGTCTCCTCCTCCTAAGCTTATGCTTCAAAATCCTACTGAGGACAAGAGAACCGACTCATCTGGCCCTTCAGGAGAAAAGAAAGTTAACTCACCATAGCTCTCTACAGAGAAGAAGGTTGACTCGCTAGTGTCGACTGAAGAAGATATTAACGCTTCTACATTGGAAGCACTAGTAAGTTTGTGCAACTTTGTGAATACTCATACTCTTTCTTCTGATTCCGACCAGTCTCAAACTCACAATGATAATCTAGGGTCTGAGGCTACAAAGATTAAGAATTTGACAGACAAAATCCGAACTTACACTTTGAGCCCTGATTTTCCTCACTTGCTCCATGAAGACTCAACTCTTGGCTCAGAGCTTTTAGATGCTCTTACTCAGTTGAAGGACCTTGAGATTTCGGAGTCATCCAAACTCATGATGGCAGTAGTTGATAAAATTCTTCTTTCTTTGCTTGAAAATGTCAATGGTGTAAAGAAGAATGAAGAATTGGTCGAGGAAAAATAGGCTTTGGTGAAGGGGAATGTGGATGTGGTGGTAAAGGCCAAGAAAGTGATTAAAGGATTAATGGCATAGATTAATCAGAAACGATAAGAACTAACTCCTACAAGGAAAAGAGGTGCTGAAATACGCAGTTGAATGGCCGAATTGTCCAAGGAAATGACCGCTTTAGGCGAAGAACTAGAACTTGTCACTAAGCGAGAAGAGGAGCTCAACCAAGTTATCTCTCCTACTCAAACAGAAGTGCACAAGATGACCATGGATGTTGTGGCCGTTAGTAATGCTACCTCTAAAATCGAAGCAGAGATAGTGGCGCTTAAGGTGAGAGCTGAAAGCTTTGAAAATCATGATGTACGCCTCCATGGTGAACTAAAGTCTTTCCATAACAAATTCCAACATTTCTGATTGATGTAACCTTTATCTTATGGCCTTTTTCTTATGTAAAGTTTGAACAATGGCCTTCTAGCCAATTTTAATGTAATGCTTTTATTTTTTCTTTACATTTTTATCTTTTGTGCACATCTTATGCATGCCTGATTTGCTAGTTTCGACAACTCTCTCCAGCTTTTGTTCGACAAATATTTACTCTGTCGAAATTATAACTTCTTGAAGAAAAGGTTTATACCTTTTTAAGTACTTAACGTTTACCCTTAAAATCCGTCGGTCTGGGGATAATTCTTCAAGTTCATAAGCATTGTTTGAAAAGGCTTGAATTACCTTAAAAGGTCCTTCCTAATTTGGGGACCATTTTCCTAAGACTCTATCACTCCTGCCCATAGGTAATATCACTTTCCAAACTAGGTTGTCGTTAGAAAATACCTTATCTTTCACCTTTTTATTATAGGCTCTGGCAACTCTTTCCTTTTGTCTCCTCAACGACTCAAGAGCTAGCATCCTCTCTTCATTTAAGTCAACTAGTTCATCTGCCATCATTTTCCAATAATATTCAGATGGTATTTCATGATGTCTTTGAATTCTTACAGATTAAACATGTATTTCAACAGGCAACACAACATCGTGTCCATAAGCAAGTCGAAATGGAGTAGCTCCTGTTACTTCTTTGGGAGAAGTCCTACATGCCCATAAAGCTTGATCAAGTGTTTTATGCCAATTTCTTGGCTTCTTTCCTACATGCTTCTTAATTAAGCTAATTATCACCTTATTGGCCGCTTCGACTTGGCCGTTTGCTTGAGCATAGTAGGGAGTGAAAGTTAATAATTTAATCCCAACTTCTTGCGTAACTTCTTGCATTTTTCGCCCAATAAACACTAATCCTTGGTCGGTTGTAATTATTTCTGGAAGCCCAAACTGACATATGACGTGATTTTGAATAAAACCAATAACAACTTCTTGGTCGACATTTGTCAAAGCCACAACCTCAACCCATTTTGTTAAATAATCAATGCCGACTAATATGTATCTTTGTTGTTTCGATGAAGCTGGTTTTATTTCTCCAATCACATCTAAAGCCCATCCTCTAAATGGCCAAGGTTTTACAATGGAATGCAGCTCACTTGCAGGAACATGATGTATACCCCTATGCATTTGGCATTCTTGGTAGCCTTTAACAAACTCAATGCAATCTTTCAACATTGAGGGACAATACACACCTGAGCGCACAAAAGCCATTTTATTTTGTGTCCAGCTTGATGTGCACCACATGCTCCATCGTGCACACTCGACACTGCTATATATGCCTCACTTTCTCCAAGGTATTTGAGTAATATTACTTCCACAGTTTTCTTAAATAATTTGTTCTCTATCAAAACATAACCGAAGGCACGGTATTTAATTTTTCGTTCCGTCGAACTCGTAGGAGAACGTAAGTAATCGACCAATGGCTTACGCCAATCATTATCTTGCCCATTGTCAATTGTTAAAATTTGAAAATTTTTAGCATCTATAGCCCCTAATTTTATAATTGAAAAATATGAAGGATATAATAAAGTTGCTCGAACTTTATTTCTTACCTAAATATGTTCTTCATTTTGATCTTTCATATATGCTGAAGCTTCTTGTGATAAATCATCCGCATCTTGATTTTCTTGTCGAAGACTCACTTATTCGGATTGCTTAAGTAGTCTAATGGTAACTACAAAGTACATGATTAGATTATCTTTAACACATCTATACTCCTTTGAGACTTGTTTAATCACCAATTCCGAATCTCGCATAATTTCGACGTTTCTTGCCCCCAATTCTAACAGTAGTTCAAGTCCAATTATTAAAGACTCGTATTCTGCTTCATTATTAGTGCAAATGCCGTCAATTGTATACTTGAACTCTGCTAGAATTCCATTAGGAGAAATTATGATTCCTCCAATTCCAACGCCATTTTTATGGTTAGAATCGTCGAAGTACAACTTCCATGGCACTAGATCGACATAATTTTGAGGCATAGAAACCATTGAGTGGCCGACAAGAAAGTTTGCCACTATTTTCCCTTTCATTGCTTTTAAAGGCAAATACATTAGGGAGTACTCTGTTAACACTAGTTCCCATTTACCAATTCGACTGTGCAAAATTGGTTTAGACAACATATGTTTAATAATATCGAAATGAGAAGATACATACACATCAACTGGCTTTATATATTACTTCAGTTTAGAACAAAAGAAATACAAACACATGCATAGTTTTTCTATGTCACTATACCTAATTTCAGGATCATTTAGCATTCGACTAAGGTAATATACAAGTCTTTCGACACCATTTTCATCTTCTTGTACTAACATACTTCCTATAGTCGTATCTAAGGCTGTAATATACAACCTCATAGGCCTATTTCTAACAGGAGGCGCTAAGATTGGAGGCTTCACTAAATATTCTTTGATCTTGTCAAAAGCCTCTTGATGTTCCTTTTGCCAAATGAAATCCTCATTCTTCAGTCGAAGTAGTGGTGAAAAGACTCTGGTTTTTCCACTTAAGTTGTACATGAACCTCCTCAAGAAATTTATTTTACCCAACAAATATTGAAGCTCCTTTTTGGTCGACGAAGGTTTGACGTCCATGATGACTTTAGTTTTGCTTTGATTTACTTCTATGCCTTTTTTGTTCACCATAAATCCAAGAAAATCACCTACCTGCACACAAAAAGCACACTTTAATAGATTCATTTTCAATCCATATTTCATCATCCTTTCAAAGGATTTTCAAAGATGTTGCAGATGCGTCGATTTATTGTTCGACTTTATTACAATATCATCAATATAAACCTGCATAAAATCTTCAATAAAACCATGGAACATATAATTCATTACCCTTTGATATGTTGCTCTGGTATTTTTTAGGTAGAATAGTATGACCACCCATTCATATGTTCCTAATGCTCCTGGGCAACGAAATGCCGTCTTCGGCACATCTTCATCTACAATAAAAATTTGGTTATAACCAGCATAACCATCAAGCATACTTAAATATTCAAAACCAGCGGCAGAATCGACCAACATATCTGCCACAGGCATAGCATATTCATCTTTAGGAGTGGTAGCATTTAATTCTCTAAAGTCAATGCACACTCTTTATTTTCCATTTTTCTTCATGACTGGCACAATATTTACCAACCATTCGACGTACCTTGTAGTTCTTATAAACCTGCTCTTGAGGAGCCTTTCGACTTCCTCCTTGATCTTTGACATTATTTCTGGAGCAAAATGTTGAGGTGTTTTCTTTACTAGCTTCTTTCCAGCTTTTATTGGCAATTTCAATTCGACTAGATCCCTGCTCAAACCCAACATTTCATTATAGTCCCAAGCAAAACAATCTTTAAATTCTTTTAATAAAGATATTACCTCAAATTTTAGGTGTTGGTCGATATTGGCGCTGATATAAGTTGGTCTTTTATCACCCTTTTCGCCAAAATCTATTTCTTCTAAAGGGTCTTGTGGCTGCATCTTTTCAGGCACCATAGGATCCTTTTCGAAGCCCAAAGGCTCAACGTCATATATGCAGTCGAAACGATGCTCATTGACATATTCTTTGATTACTTTATTTTTATCTGGTGGTTTTGGCTCAATAGCTAAAATGAAATCTTCCTCCAGAATTTGTAGTCCATTGGCTTCGACAGCCATATTTTCTTCAGCTTCCCGTGCCAAATTTACTTTGTTTTCGGCAATATACGCCGAAATCCTTCTTAGAGCTTCAAGCTCATACATCATTATCACTGATGTCACCCCAGCCTGTCGGCCGGTTTTCAGCATATGGATCCTCTAAGGGTTCCACATCCCATATGAAACCATGGGTTTCATGGAACTTCAATGAAACAAATGCCTCATCTAAATTGGCATATAGTTTCTCTGCAGGTTGGAAAGGAGAAATATTAGCCAACTTTTTGTCGAATTCCTTGTCGTTGTTATTTACATCGTCCATGAAGTACCCTTGATCGGCCTCAATATTCTCCACTATACCATCTTACCTCCAGATTATTAGACGCTGATGCATGGAAGACGACACATCTCCTACTCCATGAAGCCATTCTCTACCAACTAGAAAATTATAACTTGGCTTTCCTTGGATTACCATATATATGGTCAGCCTTGTCACTGAGCCCACAATAATATTTACCTAGGTCACACCCATGGTGTTCCTAGTTCTTCCTTCATAGTCCGACAGGACCACATTGTGAGATCGAACATCAGTGTCAAATTTACTGATTTTATTCAAAATGTGATGTGGCTTTATATTGACGGTAGCGCCATAATATACCAACACTTTGTTGATAGTTGTCCCTTCGACTTTTGCCCTGATCAGCAAGGGCTTTAAATGGCTTCTCATAGCCATGTCAGGCCTTTCGAAGAAGGCATCTTGGTTCTCAATTGAACCATTGTTCATGACAAAGTAGAAAGTTGGCTTATGTAAAGCCATTTACTCACCATCGACATCAGCAGAATCTTCCACTTCTGTCGGACAATCATACTCCGTAGGGAGAATCAACACCATATTAACCAAGATGTCGAGACTCTCTTCTGAGTCGGAAGCAAAATCACCAGTTGCCTCTTCAGAACATTTGGCAACAAGTCGGCTCACAAATTCTTTGATTTGTTCTTTGATAGTAGGGTCGACTTTTACCCTATATTGTTTCTGGTTGCTCACTTTGTTTGTAGAAACATGTCTAGCGGCAACTGCGAGTTGTCTTTTCAGCCTGATTCTTACGTTGAAAGCGCCTCCACTGAGTTCTGCTCATGGCATTTTTCCCATATAGTTCTCGGATATGTGGCTCTTCCTCTCTGATATGAATTCATATCAGTAATTTTTATACCCCAAAATTTAGCCTCCTATTTCTCAGGACAATCCACATCTCTATACTCAAGAACTTCTCAAGGGTTGACCAGATGAACCATCTCCTAAGTAATCAACCCACAACTAGGGCTTTGACTTTATCAAGTAAAAATGAGTTCTAATGCCTCAAGTGGTCATCATATCTCCCCATATGTCTCAAGGGATCATCATGTCAAGTATCAAGCCCCACAGCTCAAGTTTGCTCAGTCAATTGCTCAGATGGTTGAAAATTAGTTGTATTGGACAAAAACTCAATTGTGGTCAACATACAGTCAAACTTCATCATTTTTGATCAACATCAAGATTTTTAATTCACATTCATCATTTGATCAAGGGTTGATCATGATTCATCAAGAAAACTCAAGATTTGATCAAAAGTCAAAGTTTCCAAATTAGGGTTTTTTGGACAAAAGGCAACAGAACTTTGACCAGGCATAACTTTCACATACTTTAGCATAAATTTTTCCACCAAAGCTCATTTTTAAGAGAATTCAATTTGCTACAAATTCATGTCTCACAATCTTTGGCCAAAAATGCTTCATTTGAGAGTTATGGATCAAGACATTATAGGTCCTTCTAAAAGTCAACAAAAAGTCATCTTTTTGAAAAGAAGTGTACATGAACATGGAAACTTCAATAAAGATGAAACTAAAAAGAGTGTTTAGCGGACATATTTAGTTTTCTAAAAAGTCCAAGAACACTTAAAAATGTTGAAAATTGAGCAAGATACAAGTTGTACAAGTTTGGCATTTTTGAAGAGGTGCATGAAGAGAAATACTTAGCAAATTCAAATTTTTTCTAAATGGGCCTAAGTATTTGTGATCCAAACTTCTTTTGGAGATTATCCATGACCTCTACACTTATTGCCACACCTTTAACTTATTTATTTAATTCATTTTTGAATTAAATGGCTAAAATTTAAATTTAATTAAATAAAATATAGAGATAAAAGATAAGGTGAGTTGGGCTTGGTATTTGCATGACTTGAGGTCCAGGATAGCTCATCACAAGCTGTCAAAAACGCACAAGAGAATTAAGGCAAGATTGAGACCAATTTGGAAACTTTGGATGCAAATATGAATGATTTTCAAATCAAATATTTTCACATTGAATGCAACATATTTTCCTCTTAATTCTTGACCTAAAATGCTTCCTCTATATATACATAAGATGTTCAGATCACAAGGGACAAAAATTGGCAGCCAAGAACCCTAACCTAACTAAAAAAACCGTGGCATTCAAGTTACCTAGTAGTCAAGGTTTTGCATCGTTTCAGGCCATTATTAGGGTTTCAAAGCTCCAAATTAGGGTTATTCAAAATAGACAAAATTGGACCAAACCTAGGACATATTCGTGATCAGGGGCTTGATTGCAATCAATTTCTTCCCTCACCATGAATTTATATTACTTGTACTAAATTTTCCAAATTTGCAGGTGTTATAGTGACAGACGAAGCCGTCACTATAGGTTTTAGCCACGAAATGCCCGTCAGTATAGGTCTTAGAAATTTGAATCGGGGAAGATGACCCCCAACGCGCGTTTTTTCAATTTATATTTTTAAATTTTGTTTTTATTATGTATTGATTTTGTTTCATTTACTAACACCAAAACCCCATAGCTTAGATGGAAGGGAAGCGCGCTGGTGACCTCAGGGGCAGGGGTTTGATCCCTAGCTACCCCATATATTTTTACAACTTTGCAAACTAACATGTTTTCTATTTTTTATTTTGTTTTCAAGTTCTTTTCTATTTTAATTCTTTTAAAATATTTTTTAAACTATCATAAAAATCACAAAAAAAGATTTTCCTTTTAGATTTAGGTTAATAAAACTTTTAATTAATTTTTGACATAAAAATAATTTATTTTTATCATGATTTAAATTATTCTTTATAATTAATTATTAACTAACATTTAACCTATTTTTTCTCAATTAAAATCAATCCACAAGATTCCAAAATAAAGTTTTCTTTCTTGTAATTAGGTGTACTAACCCTAAATTTTTTTTACTAATTTCTAAAACATTTTCACTAACATTTTTCTTATTATTCTGATTATTTGTTTACTATTTCGTATTGAAATTCTAGAAAACGCTATATAGGTCGCGGGGTTTATTCTGTAATAGCGTAGATTTAAACTTTCTGCCTTTACTTTCCGCACCTATATTATGTAACTGCCCCAAAGCCATGTAATAGCCTAGGACATTTACTTTCCGCACTTTACTTATTTTTACATATTAGCTGCTTAACTGTTAATAACTAGGGTTTGCATGACAAGATAAAATCAAATCATAGAACACCCTAATTCAAGATTAATTATATATGAAATCAACACACTCTTTCAGAGTTGCACCCCCGTTAGGGTATCCTCTCTTGTTGCCTTTCGAATACAATGGTCATGTCCCTCAAACGTAGGGGTACCATTAGCAAAGGCACTTACGAATAAAATCATCATAGACCCTTCCATACAAAGATCATAGTCCCTCGATGACCCTCGATGTTGCCTACGATATATGATCTCGTCCCTCGGTTGTTGCATATGAAAAGTGATGATCGTCCCTTCGAATTGCTAAGGTATCCTTACAATGTTGCCTTCAATGACCATACGATGACCCTACAATTGTCCCTTCACATCCAACGGATAAAGTTACCTACCAATTAATGGTATGGATAGCCATATTCTAAACGAGAAGGAAAATAACATGAAAACGACCATTCCGACTAGGTAAATAAGACTCTATTGCTTTCTCCAATCAAAATACTTTTTCACACCTCACACTTTTCAAATACTTTCAAAAACACTTTGTATACATTCCAACGAGAATCATTACAAAGTTAAACATTTTCCAAACAAACATTTCTGAACACTTCGTATACATTCCAACGAGAATCATTACGAAGTCAAAGCGAAATGTCTTTTCAAAGTACGTTTCAAACTACACAAACACCGAAAGCAAATTTTTCAAAGTGAGCTAAGAAATTAAGAGCCCTTAGATAACTACAGATGAAAAGGGTGCTAATACCTTCCCTTTTCATAATTGCCTCCCGTACTCAGAATCTAACGAAGGTCTTTTCTTGTTCTTTTCACCTTCCCTTTATTGGATAAAAGAAAAGTCGATGGTGACTCTTGCTATTCGCAACATTTGCAATAAAACGCAAAACAAACAAGTCAGTTCTCCCATCGTGTTACAAAATTGGCGACTCTGTCGGGGACACTACCTAAAGAGAGGCCACCTTAGGGATATAATACCACTTTATTGCTTTCTGTTTGCTTTGTCTGCTTTATTTTTAAGAGATGCTTGGGTATTATATCTGTGGGGGGTCCTACACCTAGATCCAGGTTTCCTTAGGTAAGTAGCAATAGATCATCGCAACTATCTGGCGTAGACCGAAACGGTTAAAATGATGGCTACGGTTAGCGCGACACTTTGGATGTCCTAATGCTCCTCATGTTCAGTTGAGGAAGTATTTGGCGTCTGCGTGGTGTCACAAGAACTAACTTAGATTTAGAACCCTAATTGACCCATCTTGGCCATTAGAAGGTATTGAGATAGTCAGCTTCGGTGCAGACTAAGATTGGTTGATACTCGATGCTACGCTTATTGAGATTCGACTTTCGGGATGTTTCGGTCGACCACTTGGTAGTCGTATTGAAATAAAGCCTAC
The DNA here is from genome assembly GCA_021764765.1 of Vicia sativa. Taxonomy (NCBI): domain Eukaryota; kingdom Viridiplantae; phylum Streptophyta; class Magnoliopsida; order Fabales; family Fabaceae; genus Vicia; species Vicia sativa. Next base: position 254,070,442 of record CM038795.1, read on the forward strand.
GAGAAAGATTCATGATATGAGATTCCTAGAACCCAGTTACTATTGTAGGACAGGTTGAACCAACTTAAAGTCTGGTAGGGTAGACACCTAAACCTCATGCAAGCCTTAAACCTGGGGCTGTTGTGTGAATTGTTTGTGCTTGGTATTTAAACATGACATCATAACATCATAACATCATATCATTTCTAACCATTTCAAGGACCTAGGGATTTATCTTTTCTCTTTGTTGTAGGGTTATGGCTTCCAGGAAGACTATCCGAATAAACTTTGTGGGTATACCTTCTCAGCTCAAGGAGTTAATCTCAAAAATTCCCGATCACTCTCAGTTCATCAAAAGACATGGTTATATACTCGACTTGGTTACCACAGGTTTTGAAGAAGATATGATGAGCGTCGTATTCTAATTCTTTGATCCGAAGCATCACTATTTTACTTTCCCAGACTATCAGTTGGTGCCTGCATTGGAAGAGTTCTCTAAGCTACTCGGGATACCCATTCTTGATCAAATACCATTCACCGATTCAGAAAAAGTTCTGAGGTTTGAGGACATCGCATTAGCGTTACATCTAAAGCGATCAAACATTGAAGACAATTGGGAGACAAGAAGTGGAGTTAAGGGTTTGCTTGCTAAGTTTCTGATAAAGAAAGCTCGAGAATTCTTAAAGGCTACGAGTTTCCATGCTTTCGAAGATGTTTTAGCTTTGCTAATATATTGCTTGGTGCTATTTCCTAATCCGAACCAGTTTATAGACGTGAACGCCATCAAGATATTCCTCATCATAATCTTGAGCCTACCTTTCTCGGAGACATTTTGCATTCTCTCCATACTCGTACTACGAAAAGACAAGGAACTTTCATGTGTTGCATACCTTTATTATCTAGGTGGTTTATTTCGCACCTTCCTCAATCAGTAATGAAGAATGAACAAAGGGTGAAATGGTCTCAAAGGTTGATGTCACTCTATCATTCAGATATTCGTTGGTGTCTCTACTTTCAAAAGGACTTCACTTTCATTGAACGTTGTGGAGAATTCCCTAATGTACCACTCCTTGGCATAAGGGGAGGTATCACCTACAACCCTTTTCTAGCATTACGACAGTTTGGTTACGCTCGAAGAGATGGTCCTCATGATATACTTATTCAAGACATTGTATTTGACTATGACAACGATCTCTATGGTTATCGCCGAAGATTTATGCACGCTTGGGGCATGGCGAACAAAACTGATACCAAAACCTTGGGGCATAAAAATTCCATTCCTTGGGAAACTTACCTCAAACGGGTGCGAGCTCGCGCTCAAAATCTCATGATGCCATATACTGCTATCTTGCCAGTAATTATGGAACCTGTTGCTGTATGTGACGAACCCTATACCATTCTACATCCAGACATGCCTATTGATTTTGAAGAATTAAAGAGATCCTAGATTCAACTCAAAGAAGAAAGGGATACATTCGAAGCTCAATGCTATGCGTAATACGATGGAAGAACTGACTTGTTTGTTTTGCTTTTTATCGCAAATGTTGCGGATAGCAAGAGTCGCCATTGAATTTTCTTTTATCCAACAAAGGGAAGGTGAAAAGAACAGGAAAAAACCTTGGTTAGATTCTGAGTACGGGAGGCAATTATGAAAAGGGAAGGTATTAACACCCTTTCCATCCGTAGTTATCTACTGGCTCTTAGTTGCTTAGCTCACTTTTGAAAAATTGCTTTTTGTGTTTGTGTAGTTTGAAGAGTATTTGAAATACATTTTGCTTTGACTTCGTAATGATTCTCGTCGAAATGTATACGAAGTGTTCGAAAATGTTCGTTTGGAAAATGTTTAACTTTGTAATGATTCACGTTGGAATGTATACAATGTGTTTGAAAAGATAGTTTTTGAAAAGTGTGAGGTGTGAAAAAGTATTTTGATTGAAGCAAGCAATAAAGTCATATTACCTACCCAGAATGGTCGTTTCCATGTTATTTTTCCTTCTCCTTTAGAATAAGGCTATCCATACCATTAGTTGGTAGGTAACTTTATTCGGTTGGATGTGAAGACACAATCGAAGGGTCATTGTATGGTCATAGAAGGCAACATGTAAGGATACCTTTAGCAATTCATAGGGACGACCATCACTTATTCGTAGGCAACAACCGAGGGACGAGATCATATATTCATAGGCAACATCGAGGGTCATCGAGGGACTGTGATCTTTGTATCAAAGGGACTATGATGATGTTATTCGTAAGCATCTTTGCTAATGGTATCCCTACGTCCGAGGGACATGACCATTGTTTTCGAAAGGCAATAAGAGAGGATACCCTAAGGGGGAGTGCATGTGTGAAAGAGTGTGTTGATTTCAGATATATTATCTTGAATTAGGGTGATCTAAGATTTTATTTTATCTTGTCATGCAAACCCTAATTACTAGCAGTTAGATATATATGTACAGGAAAATAAAGTGCAGAATGTAAAGTGCGGAAAATAAATGTCCTACACTATTACAAGGCTTTGGGGAAGTTGCATTATATAGGTGCGGAAAGTTAAGGCAAAAAGTGTAAATCTACGCTATTACAAAATAAAACTTGCGACCTATACATCGTTTCTAGAATTGTAAATGCGAAATAGTAAACAAATAATCAGAATAATAAGAAAAATGTCAATGAAAATGTTTTGGAAATTAGCAAAATGTTTTTAGGGTTAGTAAGGTTAATTACAAGAAAGAGTTTTTTTTTTTTTTTTTTGGAATTTTGTGGATTGATTTTAATTAGAAAAACCCTAATTTCTAAGTTAACTAACAATTAATTATGAAAAATAATTTAAATTGTGAGAAAAATAAATTATTTTTATATCAAAAATTAATTAAATGTTTAATTAATCTAAATCTGAAACTAAAATATTTTTGTGATTTTTGAAAATGTTTTAATTAATTTTGAAAAGAAATTAAATCAAGTTAGAAAAATAAAAGAAATAGAAAAAAGTTAGAGAAAACAGGTGGTAAAAAAATAGGAATGGTCCTTGCAATGCTTGAACCCAGGACCATGGGGATGTAGGCACAAATCCTAGCCACTGCGCCATGTATCATTGGTGTTAGAAACACGCCTCCTATTTTTTTTATGTGATAACCTGCAAAATCAAAAAAATATGAAAAAAGTTACAAAAGGTAGGGATCGAACCCACGCCTTGAGAGATAAATGGACATAACGCGCGCGTGTTGAACCACTGGGGTGGTGATACATCCATTAACTTTGACACTTTGATAAATATATATGCAAAATAATTTCCAAAAAATAAGAATTAAAAACAAACGCGTGTTGGTGGGTCCGTTGGATTTGGATGAACCAATTAGATGGCTGTATGAAGCCATGCATGTATGCAAAGCCCTTGACCTAGGTTAGTGCCACCACCAACGGTGGCACCACCTTCTTCTCCGATCGACCAAAATCCAAAACCTGCAATAATCGACCAAAAAATAAAAGCAAATAGCCCAGATTGCATATTTAGGACCCTACGAATCTAATGGTGTGGTTAGTTTGTCCTGAAATAGTCTGTAGCCATGGATACGATGAAGCAAAAGCTTCAAGCCCTAGTAATGGTAAATCACAAGTCTGGCCTCAAACCTTGCAAATGATGGTTCTAAACAAACACAAACATCAGTATAAACATGTATATATGAATCGAAACAGTTTAAATTGCATGAATTAAAAGTTGGAGATCCATGAGTTTTACCAAACCGGAGCAACTTGGTTGGCACGTTCTGGGCACGATTTGGCTTGTGTAAGACCTGGTATTGACTCCTGGAAAGCTCAGGAGGCTGAATGAGTGCTTAGAATGGCTTGAGGATGGCTGGAGAGTGAGGCTCGAGTTTTCCCTAAAGTTGCAAAATTTTGGAAAATTTTCTAGGGTTCTTGAGGCCAGCAATCCGTGTCCTTTGCTTCTGGTCTTGTTGAGTATATATAGAAGAGTGGAATTAGGTCAAGACTTGAATGAAAAATATATTCTTTCAATGGAGAATATTTGATTGAAATTTTTTATCAAATCTTTCCAAAAATAGCTCAATCTTGCCTTAATTCCTTTTGCACGAATTTGGTAGCTTGTGATGGGCTATCTTGGACCTCAAGTCATGTAAATACCAAGCCCAAATCATCTTATCTTTTACCTTTATATTTTATTTAATTAAATTTGAATTTTAGCCATTTAATTTCAAAATAAATTAAATAAACAAGGAAGACGCGTGACAATGAATGTAGAGGTCATGGATAGTCTCAAGAATAAGTTTGGATCACAAAAACTTAGGCCCATTTAGAAAAAAATTGAATTTGCTAAGTATTTCTCTTCATGCACTTCTTCAAAAATGTCAAACTTGCACAACTTGTATCTTGCTCAATTTTCAACATTTTTAAGTGTTCTTGGACTTTTTAGAAAGCTCAAGATCTCCTCTAAACACTCATTTTGGTTTCATCTTCATTGAAGTTTCCATGTTCATGTACACTTCTTTGCTAAAAGATGACTTTTTGTTGACTTTTAGAAGGACCTATAATGTCTTAATCCATAACTCTCAAATGAAGCATTTTTGGCCAAAGCTTGTGAGACATGAAGTTTTAGAGAATTTAATTCTATTTAAAATTAGCTTTGGTGGAATTTTTTTTGATAAAGTATGTGAAAGTTATGGCTGTTCAAAGTTCTGTTGACTTTTTGTCCAAAACCCTAATTTGGAAACTTTGACTTTTGATCAAATCTTGAGTTTTTTGGATGGATCATGATCAACCTTTGATCAAATGATGAATGTGACTTCAAAATCTTGATGTTGGCCAAAAATAATGAAGTTTGACTGTATGTTGACCATAATTGACTTTTTGTCCAATACAACTGATTTTCAACCATCTGAGTAATTGACTGAGCAAACTTGAGCTGTGAGGCTTGAAACTTGACATGGTGATACCTTGAGACATATGAGGAGGTATGATGACCACTTGAGGCAATAGAACTTGAGAAAAGCAAAACCCTAGTTGTGGGTTGATTGCTTAGGAGAGGGTTCATCTGGTCAACCCTTGAGGAGTTTTTGAGTATAGGAAGGTGGATTATCTTGAGAAATAGGAGGGAAAATTTTGGGGTATAACACTATACAAGCGAAAAAAAGAGTATTGAAGTTGACAAAGCTACTTAACGAGGAACAACGTATTAACACCTACGTCAACACAAAGAGGAAGCGTCAATGGGAGGCCTAAGCATTAGGAATTTTATTTTTTACTTGAACTCTCTTTTGTATTACTGATCAGACTAATAAAAAGTTTGTTCGTGCTTTGTTTACCAAATTTAAATTCCTAAGGTCCTTGAAAAAATTGCATTGCATATCATAGCATAAAATTTCATAGCAGGTACTCTGAAGATCGATTTTCTCATTTTCTCGCTATTTATTCCAACAAAAATGGCTCTCGAACAAACTGTCAAAGATTGTGATACGGTGAACTGACCTTTTAGTGATTTTGTATCGCAAATGTGCGGATAGCAAGAGTCGCCACCGACTTTTATTTTTATCCAATTAAGAGAAGGTAAAAGTACAGAAAAAGACCTTCATTAGATTCTGAGTAAGGGAGAAGGTTATGAAAAGGGAAGGTATTAGCACCCCTTTCCATCCGTAGTTATCTACGGGCTCTTAGTTGCTCTTAGATCACTTTCAAAATTGTGCTTTCTGTGTGTTTGAAAAAATGTTTTGAAAAGGCATTTCGCTTTGACTTTGTAATGATTCATGTAGGAATGTATACAAAGTGTTCGGAAATGTTTCGTTTTGAAAAGAGTTTGAACTTTGAAAAGAGTGTGTGTGAAAAGCATTTGGTTTAGAGCAAGCAACTAAAAGACTTATTACCTACTCGAATTGGACGTTGTACTTTTACGTTCCTTTAGAATAGCGCTAGCCGTACCATTAGTTAGTAGGTAGCTCTATTCACCGGATGTAAGGGACATTCGAAGGGACATCGATGGTCATAGAAAGCAACTGTAGGAAGTATCCTAGCACATTCGAAGGGACTATCATCATTTTCGAGGCGACAATCGAGGGTCAAGATCATGTATTCGTAGGTGACATCGTGGGTCTATGATCTTTGTATCGGGATTATGATGATTTGTTTTGAAGGCGGTGCTAGAATACCTCTACTCGAGGGACATGACCATTTGAATTGTAAGGCAACGGAGAGAATTACCCTAAGGGGTGCATGTGTGAGAGAAGTGTGTTGATTTTATATTTTATCTTGAAAAGTTAGTGGGCTACGTTCATTATTATCTTGTCATACACGCCTAATTACTAACAATTTATAAGGAGCGGAAATTAAAATGCGGGATGTAAAGATGCGAAAGGTAAATGTCCCACGCTATTACATGGCTTTGGCGATACATAATTTAAACTTTATGGACAATAAAAACCTAATTTAAACTATTACATCCCATAGCATTACATTATTGGAAAAATAAAATGATAAAGAAAAAAATCGTCGAATCGGATCAACTTTGAAAAGAATGAGAAATCGGAAAATACAAGATGAATCGAACAAGAGAAAAATGTTAGAAAAATGCAAGTTTTAAATATGAAAAATATTTCATCTGGAAATAATATAAATATGCTTAAAATAAATTTTTGGGATTTTTTGGACGCAATTTAATAATTTAAAATGAATTAAAAGTAATTAAAATGCAAAATTATGAATAAAAATAAATATGCATGCAAAATTATATTTTTTAATTTTATAAATTAAATAAAGATTTTCAGAAAATAATGTAAAAAGAAAAATAATTTTTGATGATTTTTTTAGTGCAGAATAAAAATTATGAAAAGAATTAAAAATAATGCAAAATATTAAAATAATATGAAAGTATAGAAAATAATGCAAGTTTGGAAAAAAGAATGAAAAACCGGTCCTGGCAGGGATCGAACTCATGACCCTTTGAAGCATCTGGGAACAGGAAGCGCCTTTACCACTAAGCCATGTGTGCAAGTGTGTTTGAAATCCGGATCGAGTAAAAGAAAGACAAGTGTCATCTCCTGGTCTCCTCGTCTGCGCGCGAAGCTTCAGCGTCCCCGATTTGAATTTTTAAAGCTAGCGTCGGCTATTATTCGACGCTATAGACCCTGGCAAAATCAAAAAGCAAGCACACGTAATATAAATAAATTCTAAAGCCATGGTTCGATTCCTGAGATCATTCCGAATGCATTGGTATAGGTCTCATGGTCCAATTTTTCCTATTTTGTGAAACCCTAAATCGACCTCAGAAACCCTAGCAATGGTGATATGCGTTCCTGGCCATGGAAATTCAATTAGAGTGCCCAGAAAGCTTGCAAACACATCACTAATCACAAAAACAAACACAAAACATGTTAATAATGCATGGATAATAGAATACGATTTTGGATTTTTCAAGAACAAACCAATTTCGGATTTCACGATTCTGGATGGTTTTGATCAAAGTAAAAGTCTGGATCGACTCAAGAGGTATCAAGGAATGTGTTGGACACCTCAAAATCGATTGAAAACGGCTAGAAGTATGATTGCCACTTGCTTGTTTGCCACGGTTTTTTGAGCTTTGGAATATGGTTCTTGAGTCAATTTTGCAATTAATTTTGATTTTATACTTTATTTTTAAATTTAATTTGTATTTAAATGAATAAATTCCAAATTAAATAGAAAAATAAAATAAAAATTCGTGGCATTGGGCTTGGATATTCCTAATTGTATGAGGAATAAGTTTGGATGAAGAAAAAGTAGGCCCATTTGCAAAGTTTTTGATTTTTAGAAGTATTTCTCTTTGTGCACTTCCTCAAAATTGCCCAACTTGTGAATGGTGTATCTTGCTCAATTTTCCATATTTTTTAGTGTTCTTGGAATTTTTAGAAATCTCTAAGAGTCCTCTAACCAACCTTTTTGGTCTCGTCTTAATTGGAGTTTCCATGCTCAATATATCCTCAAAACAAAATGTTGACTTTTTGTTGACTTTGAAAATGACCTGTAATGTTTTGAGCCATACCTCTCAAATGAAGCATTTTTTGGACATTCTTGTGAGACATGAAGTTGTAGAGAATTGAATTTCCTTCAAAACAAGAGGTGGTGGAAAAATTTCTGAGAAAGTATGAAGAAGTTATGATCAGTCAAAGTTCAGTTGACTTTTCATCTAGAAACCCTAATTTAGAAAGTTTGACTTTTGAGCAAATCTTGAGTTTTCTTGATGAATCATCATCAACCCTTGATCAAATGATGAATGTAACTTCAAAATTAGGATGTTGACCAAAAATTATGAAGTTTGACTGTATGTTGACCACAGTTGACTTTTTGTCCAATTCAACTAATTTTCAACCATCTGAGCAATTGTCTGAGCACTCTTGACTTGTAAGGCTTGAAACTTGACATGGAGAATCTTTGAAGCATATGAGGAGGCATGAAGACCATTGGAGATGTTGGAAGTCCATCTTGACCTGAGAATTGCCAAACCCTAGTTTGGGTTGATTGTCTAGGAGAGAGTTTGTCTGATCAACTCTTGAGGAATCCTTGAGTATGGATGTATGAATTCTCTTGAGTAGATGGAGGGAAAATTTTGGGGTATGATAGCTGCCCCTGTTCAATCTTCTTGTACTGGAAGGTTAGATTGACACACCTGTCTTTCGTGACCTGGAGGTAGAAGATGATTGGACACTTGAGTACACCTGAAAATTTGCACTCGCTGGTGATGCAGGAAAGGGCTTACAGATGCCATTTGGGGAAGGTAGAGACTTTGCTGGGGAATGAGTCATACGCTAGACTGGAGAACTTTGATAGGAGAATTGACGGGGATGGGCTTAAGATGCCATCTGGAAAGGTCGATGCTGGGGAGTGAGCCGTACGCTAGGCTCTGCAGATGTTCTTGATAGTGGAAGGAGCATGGAGATGGGCTTAAGATGCCATCCAGAGGGAGTCGCATGTTATACTTCATGCTCATCTTTGAATGAAGTTATTGGTTTGTATTGGTTTTTAACCAAATATGCAGCATTCTGAAAGTGGAGAAATGTTTGACAAGTAGTCGGAGATGGGCTTAAGATGCCATCCAAGGCAACTGAGTCGTACACCAGACTCTGTAGTTGCTTCCCTGTTGTGCATTGGGTATCGATCCACTGCCTGTTATCGGAGGATAACCTGTGATCGTTCGGATAGGGTTTCCCGTCTGGCTTCGGGTATTAATCCTGGATCTGTTGTCGGAGTACAACGAGGGCGGTCGTTTAGATAGTTTTCCCGTCGAGATTCGGGGCTTAATCCTGAACCAGCTGTCGGAGGACAACTAAGGGCGGTCTTTCAGATAGTTTTCCCGTCGAGATTCGGGGCTTAATCCTGGACCTGTTTGCGTCAGAAGTGACTTTCACCTGTTTTGGAGAAAACAAGAGAAACTTTGATAGCATATTTGTTAGTCTTATGCAAAGTATGATGCATGACAATGTGTATGAATGACATATGCATGAATTATGACTTTATGAGTAATGTATGAATGATAGATGTTGTGGTATTTCAAAACATATCCATCTTGAAGAAGATGCGGATGTTCTGCTTGAAGATTTCTGTCTTCTGCTTGGGGATTGAGTAGGCGAGAACCCTGCCTTTGAAAGGGAAGAAAAATATCCTGGATTCCTCCGATGCACTATCTGACCAAGTCTTGGGCCTAGATATTGTTGAGGAAGGTAGAGATTGAGAAACTCGTTGTTGGAGATCTCATACATAGATCCTGCTGGGGAGAGTCCGGGAGGCAATCTGTTGGGGACCTTGTAGATCTTGTTGAGGAAAACATTAGGAGGTGCTCTACTGAGGATTTTGAGTGTAAATCTCGCGGGAGAGCATTTGATAGTTGCCGGGAGACCGGGTTGGAAGAGTCAGGCACCCGTTGTAATCTCTGGCTGGGGAAATAAGGATGTCAGCTTCCTCCGATGCACAATCTGACCAAGTTTCGAGTCTGGATACTGCCGCTGGGGAAAAGGGGAATGGCTGAGAGATATCCTCCTCTGGGGATAAATACCTTGACTGGGGGTGAAGTGTTACTGCTTGGAGACTGATGTAACATTGCTCGGCTGAGTGGAATCACTGCTTGGATTAACACATACTCCGCTGGGGGGAGGTTTGTAGTAGGTAACACCTCTGTGGGGGTCATGCTCTATGGGGGAATGTTTTTGGTGACTTTCATCGTCATCTCAATTCCTGAAGCCTGTAGTAATTACTTTTGCATGTTCACTTTTCGCATGTTTGTGAACGGATTTTTATTGTCAGATGCATATAATCATTCAAAGTAAACGTTGGGCTTATTGCAAACGACAAATAGTGAAAATTTGTAAAGAAAGAATTTGTATTTATTTGGAAGGTGGCGTATGGCCAAGTTGTTTATACACAAGAAAGTAAAAAGCTATGCGGAAGCAATCTCATTAAGTTCCAACTATGCTAGTACTCATATATTTCAACTATCTCATCTCCTTATTGTCAGTAGAAAGTGAGTGAATTGATCTTTGCCATTTGAATCTTGAATGCTGATAGTAGTCCGGAAGCAGGTGATCTGGATGAGACATAGTCGTACGCTTAAATCCCTAACTTTTGCCTAGACCGCCTTTCGGTTTTCGTCCAGGGATACCCTTTCTTGCCCAAGCCGCCGTTTTCGACTTAGGGTGTACATGTTTTGTGTATATCCTTAACTTTTGCCCGAACCTTTTGGTTCGCCAGATGCCCTTATTTTGCCTAGGTCGATCGACCTAGCGGGTCTTTATGCGTAGTATTTTTGACTATGTCTGCGTTCACGGTGTGGAAGTCTTCACCATCCATGATGCTAAGTATCATAGCTCCGGAAAATATGCCTTGACTACAAACGGTCCCTCGTAGGTGGGAGTCCATTTGCCCACAGGATCACCTTGTGGCGAATGATGCGCTTGACTACTAGATCACCGACTTGGTAGACCGGTGCTTGACCTTCTTATTAAATGCTCGATCATTCGTTTTGATAAATGTCCATGGCGGATGGATGCGTCGTTCTCATCGATCAAGTTAATGCGGTCCGAGTCGAACCCAATCATCTTCGCTAACTCTGCGTCCCGGAGGACTCGGTTGAGGGTATCGAACCGATGGGTAAGACGGCTTCCATACCGTATACAAGAGAAAGGGGTTGCCCCGCCGATGTTCGTATCAGCGATAACCATGAAGAGCAAATGGTAACATCTCATGCCAATCTTTGTAAGTCACTGTCATTTTCTGTATAATCTTCTTAATGTTCTTGTTGGCGGCTTCCACTACGCCATTCATCTTAGGTCGATAAGGAGAAGAGTTGTGATGCTTGATCTTGAACTGCGTGCAGAGTTCAGTGATCATCTTGTTGTTGAGGTTAGAGCCATTATCTGTGATAATTCTTTCGGGAGTGCCATATCGACAGATAAGATTATGCTTGATGAATCGAGCCACAACATTCTTGGTAACGGATGCAAATGAGGCTGCCTCTACCCACTTGGTGAAATAGTCGATTGCCAAAAGGATGAAACGATGTCCATTGGAAGCTGTGGGCTTGATTTCTCCGATCATATCAATGCCCCACATTGCAAAAGGCCAAGGAGAAGTTAAAACGTTCAGAGGTACTGGAGGTATGTGCACTTTATCGGCATAAATCTGGCATTTGTGACAGGATCGGGCGTAGCGGTGACAATCGGCTTCCATGGTGGACCAATAGTAACCTGTTCTCAAAATCTTCTTAGCCATCGTATGACCGCTGGAGTGGGTACCAAATGCGCCTTCGTGTAACTCTTCCATGCGTATTCTTTTTTCTCGTCTACACAGAGTAAGCAGCATCGTGGTTGCGCTTGTATAAGATGTCGTTGCTGAGGAAGAATTTAGAATCAAATCTTCTCATGAACTTCTTATCATTAACAGATGCCCCTGCGGGATATTCCTGAGTCTCAAGATACCTCTTCACATCGTAATACCAAGGTTTCTCTTCTGTATCAAGCTCATAGCAATACGCTGGTTCGTCAAACTTCTCAATGATGATCTGGGGAGCCTCGTTGTCCCATCTGACCTTGAACATAGACGACATAGTAGCCAATGCGTCTGCCAACTGATTCTCTTCTCGTGGAATGTGATTGAAAGTAATCTCTTCGAAGTAGGGGATCAAACTCAGAACATGCTCTCGATACGGAATGAGATTCGGATGTTTCGTATCCCACTCGCCCTTAATCTGGCTGATCACTAGAGCTGAGTCTCCATACACTTGTAAGAACTTGATTCTTAAGTCAATAGCAGCTTTGATACCCATGATGCACGCTTCATATTCAGCCATGTTGTTTGTGCAACTGAAACATAATCTGGCGGTGAAAGGCGTGTGTCCGCCTGTAGGGGATGTAATGATGGCGCCAATGCCATTGCCAAGTGCGTTTGAGGCTCCATCAAAGACCATGGTCCATCGGGATCTGGTTCGTGTCCTTCGTCGGGCACGGTTCTTCGCAATCGGTAACTAGTAAAACATCTTCATCTGAAATTCGAACTGCATAGACTGATAGTCATCTACGGCTTGATGAGCCAAATGATCGGCTACTACGCTCCCTTTGATCGCTTTCTGAGAAGTGTATTGGATGTCATATTCGGTCAGGATCATTTGCCATCTTGCTATCCTTCCTGAGAGAGCTGGTTTCTCAAATATGTATTTTATCGGATCCATCTTGGAAATCAACAAGGTAGTGTGAGTCAACATATCTTGTCTTAGTCGGAGCAGCCAAGCCAAAGCGTTGCAAGTTTTCTCGAGCTGTGAGTATCTTGTTTCACAGTCGTAAACTTTTTGCTAAGGTAGTATATTGCATGCTCTTTTCGACCAGACTCGTCATGTTGCCCCAACACACACCCCATTGAGTTCTCTAGCACTGTCAAGTACATGATAAGAGGTCTTCCTTCGGCAGGCGGCATCAGGATGGGAGGATTCTGAAGGTACTCCTTGATCTTGTCAAAAGCGATCTGGCAATCGTCGTTCCATTCTACCACTTGATCTTTCTTAAGTAACTTGAAGATTGGCTCACAAGTAGCGGTTAGGTGTGCAATGAATCTGGCAATGTAGTTCAATCGGCCCAAGAAACCTCTGACTTCCTTTTCGGTGCGGGGAGCTGGCATCTCTTGAATAGCTTTAACCTTGGCGGGATCAACCTCAATACCTTTTCCACTGACAACAAAACCTAGGAGTTTTCTGGATCTGACTCCAAAGGTGCACTTGTTAGGATTAAGTCTTAGTCTGTACTTCTTCAACCTGTCAAATAGTTTCTGCAGATGATCGAGATGTTCTTCTTTAGTCTGTGATCGAGCTATCATGTCGTCGACGTAGACCTCTATCTCGTGATGAATCATGTCATGAAATAATGTCACCATAGCACGCTGATAAGTGGCGCCTGCGTTCTTTAGCCCAAACGGCATAACCTTGTAACAGAAAGTGCCCCACTGTGTAACAAAAGTAGTCTTCTCCATGTCTTCAGGAGCCATTTTGATCTGATTGTAACCGGAGAAACCATCCATGAAGGAGAAAACCTTATGCTGAGCGGTGTTGTCAACCAGAACATCAATATGAGGAAGTGGGAAATCATCTTTCGGACTCGCTTTGTTCAGATCTCTGTAATCCACACACATTCGTACCTTGCCATCCTTCTTAGGTACAGGAACCACGTTTGCAACCCATTGTGGATAGGAAGTAACAGCTAAGAAACCGGCGTTGAACTGTTTCATAACTTCAGCTTTGATTTTCTCCGACATCTCGGGACGATCGAATCTTACATTTCAGGAGAAAGCCTTCTTTTGTCGGCAATCGGTGTACCACAATATCAATGTCTAACCCTGGCATGTCTTCGTTTGACCAAGCAAAAACCTCAATATAGTCTCGTAGCATCTGAACCAACCTTTCTTTAACACTGTTCTCAAGATCCGCTCCTATCTTGATCTCTTTTCTGTCTTCGTTAGTACCCAAATTCACAACCTCAACTTGCTCTTCGTGTGGCTGTATAACTCGCTCTTCTTCTGTGCAAGTTCTCCCGGCACTTCACAATCTTCCTCACTTTCGTCTTTGGCTTGGTAGATCGGATTATCGAAGTCATATTTAGTAATAGCATAGCTGTTATTAACGAGATTCAGAGTGATTCTGCAGTGTATCACATGGGTGTGTGTAAGAAACACATAGCTTTTTGAAGGGGTGATAAAGTAAAAGAAAGAAAACAAATAATTGAATGCAAAAGTCCAACGAATTTATTGAATGAAAATACGCAAACGATAGATAATAACCCTCGCAAACGAGCCACGATGCCCCGGGCAAGGCATTAGGCTTTCAAAGTTTATTGTTCAAAACATAAAGAAATACGAAAAGCAAAACAAAACAAGAGCAATTACTCCTGGCTAAAGGAGATTGGTATGACGTCTTCAGTCTTCCAATTGCTGAGCCCTTCGTCTGGAGTTGGGAAGATCCACTTGCTGATGTCGAAGTCGTTGTCGTCGTCTTCTATAGCATGGATTCCACTTTGGCTGATGCAGAAAGGAAGTTGGCCGGCACGTTCGCGGCGTATCATCTTCTGACCCTTGATGGTGAAGCCTAAACCAGTCTTGTCAGATTTGAAAGGAAGATCAGGGAGCTGACCCCAAATAGCACTACCTCCTTCTTCAACGGCAGCTTGAGCATCTTTTAGTGAGGCCATCCTAGGCGGAATTTGCATAACTTCAGGAGCGACAGGAGAGTCAACAGGCATGACTCTGGGCATTGTTTCAAAAGCTTGACAGGGAGTCTCAAAGAATTCTCCTTCCATCTCAAGGTATCAGAATGATTGTAGATGACTGACCATATATTCTTCTTCTCCACATACTATAACAACCTTCCCTTTCACCGGATACTTCAGCTTCTGATGTAAGGTAGAGGTAACAGCGCCTGCCCCATGTATCCAAGGGCGTCCAAGTAGGCAAGAGTAGGCTGGACGGATGTCCATGACAAAGAAAGTAGAGTCAAAAGTCTGGGAACCGATTTTAACAGGCAGAGTGAGCTCCCCAAGTACTGTTCGCTTAGAACCATCAAAAGCTCTCACAATTATGTCACTGGGTCTCAGAACCAACCCTTCGACATCAAGCCGATCAAAAGCAATCTTCGGAAGGATATTCAGAGCAGAACCGGTATCCACAAAACATGAGACAATGTAGTACCTTTGCATTCAACAGAGATGTGCAAGGCTTTGTTGTGTTTCTTTCCGGCAGGAGTTAAATCAACATCAGAGAAGCCTAGGCCGTTGTTGGCAGCCAGGCTAGCAATACAAACTTCAAACTGGTCAGTGGTAGTGTCTTGCAGCACATGAGCATTCTTTAGAAACTTCACCAAGGCATTAGCATGAGCCTCGAGAAGCGAGCAAGCATGGATATCTTGGACGGAGTCTGTCCCAACTGTTCCACAATATTGTAGTCACTCTTCTTGATGATCTTCAGAATTTCCTCCATTTCTTGTTTGGAGGTGTCTTTGGCAACTTCCTTTGGTACTTCTGTCTGAGCAGGATGAGTCACTTGGTTCTTTCCCTCTAGCTTGGGGAATGGGTTGAATGGCTGGAATGCGAGCTGGAGTCGCAGTGTCCTTTGGAGGAGAGATTTCTGGAGAGAATACTCTTCTGGTTCGGGTTGTAACACCCCATTTCTACCCAACGTTTATAATAAAATCAGAGTGCGGAAATTTTATACTAAAAACATGGGATGCCACATTTCAACATTAACAACACAAACAGATAAGATACATAACACTTTTTAATTGGGAGGATCTCAAAACAACTTGCAATGACTTTCAAACAAAATACTTTTATTACTATGCAGCGGAATTCATAGTTATACAACTGAATATATTATACTAATAGCAACTTTAAACATCTTGTTCGACTTTCAACATACTTAACAACTTTTTATTTCACAACGTCACTTAGGATTTCAACAAATTATACTAATAACAACAAGAGTCAACAATATAAACAACATAGACCAACGTCCCCCCGAGTGTTACGTATCAGAGCAAAGACACCGACTTGAACCGACATCAACTAATTCTTCCATTCCTGAATACCTGCACGTTACCAATATAAAGGTAACGGCCAACAAAATAGAAAGGGTGAGATATCGAATAATATAAGCGAAAGTACGATAATTCATATGCTTAGGTAAAGGAACATACAATAATTACTACTTAAATCAATAACATATAATATCCACCAAACAACATAGAATCAACAACATATAGTATCCACCAAACAACATAGAATCAGCAACAACTTAAAATGCGACTCAATGCGACTCAACAAAATGCAGATGCATGTGGATCCATTTGGAGCAAAACTCCCAACGTAAAAATATGCCAGGTTATCGAGGCATTCAACAAGGCATAAGCCTTCAACTTACAACGTGGTGCCAATCCAGGCCAACTTAATAATGCACATGCTATGTATGATACAACGACGACCGCATCAACAACAACTTAAAACAACAGCAACTTAATCATGCATTAACTGCATCAACTTAATCAACACGATCAACTTCAACTTCAACAACAATTAACAACTTCAACAACAATGCAACTTATAATTAACACAATCAACTTCAACTTCAACAACAATTACCGACAGCAACAACAACGCAATTTATAATTAACACAATCAACTGCAACTTCAACAACAATTAACGATAGCAACACAACACAATTCATAATTAACACAATCAACTTTTAAATCAACACAATTAACTACAATTTCAACATTGACCATTTTAAGCCCTACAACTAAAATCAGTCCAATTTGGGACAAAACAACTTAGTTCGACAGTACCTGCAAAATACAGCAATCTACGCGAAATTCAACAAATGACGCAACTTTATTTAACTACGCGATACGGAACGCCTGCAAAATTTCGTCCAATTCAGAAACTAATTTTATCGCTTAATTGACTAACTGCCTAATTTTCTGCACTATTTTACCTCCTGCAGCATTACTACTCAGTTACATAAATTCTAATAATCAATTCTGCCACTATAAATTATTTTCCTGCATTAATTGATTATTTTATTATACTAATTCACTCTGCCTGCTACCAATTTTGTTGCTGCTACATTAATCTTCATCATATTGTTATCGCTAGAATGTTATTCTACTACCTTATATCAAGTAATTAATTTCGCTACTGGTTTTAGTGTCATCAAAACTAACCAAGCTACTAAATATTAATCCTGCTTATTTAATTAATACTGCTACATACATATGCCAGCTCTACCATTTTCAACAACAAAATTCCTCTGCTATTAATTAACAATACTCCTGCATTATACTACTACTTTCCTCTGCTATTTATTAACAATACTCCTGCATTATACTACTACTAGATTCTACTTTATGTATGCATCTATTATACTATAACTAATTCTAATTAGATTAATTAATCCATATAAACATATATTTCTAAATCCAAAACTATAACTTAACAATTTACTAATATACTAACTATTATTATTAATATTATAGGTATACTAATAAGATAATATAAGTTGTTAAACCAAAACAAGATTTTTCAATTTAAAGACGTGAATTCTATAACTAATATATATTCTATATTGATATAACTAGTATCACTACGACTAATATATATTTTATATAACACTTGCATTCTCACGTTACAGTAAAAGAAGTATATATAATCATATAGAATACAAATATGTATATGGCGATGTAGGTATCAAATCCACGGTTACAGTATTTTTAAGCATGAGGCACTATTATTTTGCTAAAGTACTTGATATTTATGCAAGCTCTTTAAGATATAAGTGTATTCATTAAGTGGTTGAAATTAGACAATATATTTATAACTCATTTAATGTTTCAGGAAGCAAAAGACCCCAAAGCGACGCTACAGAATATTCATATATCCTCTCATAATAAATTACTACTATAATAAATTACTACTAGTATTATAATACACAAGAGTCATCATCACAGTACCAATGGAATTAACATAAACAATTCCAACAAATTCCAGCAACATGAATTCATCGCAGCAAAACACAATTGGCAGTAAAATTATATAACCCTAAACCCCACATAAAAATTATCCTACAATCGATTATAAAACCCGAATCCCACCCCTTACCTGTGGATTGACGGGAACTCGGAAATTCGATCGGAATAACGGAACTCTCGGACGACAACGATCCCTCCTAGCACCTTTGTTTCCAACTTCTCTTCCTTTCTCTCTTCTGTTTGCTACGACTATGGTTTGGCTAGGTCTTCTTTTTGTTTTGCAAGCAATATTTTTCTCCTTATTTCACTAGGTTAATTCAATATATGGTAGCTTCTAATAAAATTGGTTTATTAAATAATATTCTCCAAAAATACTAATTCTCTCTTATAATTAATATACTACATTTAATTTATTAATTCCAAATAATAGAATAATTCTAGTATTATTTTTATTCTAACTATTAGCCTTATATTTCTCCTTTTATATCTCTTATTTATTTAAACCTAATTCCTTCTCTTATAATTAAATCCAACTAATAATATTATTATTATAATAATAAAATAGTAATAATAATAATATTTCTATTATTTCTACTTGCCTTAATTTTCACACCTCTTTTCTATACTTCTAACACCAAATAAATAACTCTATTAATTCCACACTTATTTCTAATATTATTTTCAATAATATTCTACCACAAAATTAATTCATCACTAATTATTCTAGTTAATTAATCTCTACTCATAATAATAATTCTCCGACTAAACTGATTATTTCACTTAAATAAACTAGTCCAATAAATAAATACTATTATTCTTAATATTAATCCTCCAATTACACCAACCAAATAATCCGGCTTAAACTTAATAATCCAAATATGTCTCTTAAATAACGTCAATAAATCCAATTACTCCGATTAATTCTCAAACTTCGTCTAATTCCAATAATTAAATCTTTTAATAATTTAATTAACTAATTAATTAAATTCGGGGCGTTACAACTCTCCCCCACTTAGAATATTTTCGTCCTCGAAAATCTATCCGACACAACCATCCTTAATATCACATTCGCATCCAATCGTTCGATTCAACAACAACCCATCCATGGCTTAAATCCACTACTTATATCTCAATCTTCCAATGCTCTTGCAACATAATCCTTACTAACTCGCCAACCATTTTGGCAATATCTTGAAACAACGTCTTATAATATAGCAACAACCTTCACTTGCTCATACTCAACTTATACATCATTGCATCATTATCCTAGCAACATCTTCAACACTGAAATACTTATACAAAATCCTTATTCTCATACTCTAAGGTCATTCAGTCACAAAACACCAACAACTCTCTTAATTCTCATCAACTCAAAAGCAACTACTTTGAGATAACCACCTTACAACATAGTAACAACTACTACTCGCTTACTTTCTTATACACCATGGTATCCTCACCCTAACAACATTCTTGTCGTAGCATCCACCACTTACTTACCATTAAGATAGCAAAACAATTTTTATATCATCCAACATGATCCCGTCTACTATCAACAAGAGATTAAGGGTGATCAGTTCCTCAATTTGTCAATAGATAGCCGACAACCATAATAGAGATTAAACCGTCGTTACTAACATTAATAGTATTCTTTTTCCAACTTGCATCCATGATTCAAGGATCCCAACCACTCCAACAACTTCTACAACTTTTAAATCAATCCCAATAATTCCACAGCATGGCCTACTTAAACAATCAACTTACTAAATTCTATCTGATAGCAACTATTCTTTTCCAATACGTTCCAACTTTTCAAACAACCAAATCTTAAATTCTTACCACCTTCGAATTTGAGAAACGACAAGGCTCCTACAACGTTTGCACCGTATCCTTCAGTAACATACCAATCTGACATCTCTCAACTAAACACATTCGAGAAGCAAAGCTTCTCCCCCACTTAGCTTCAACTAACTCCTGCAACAACAATCAGAAAATAACAAGTACCGACAGTGTTCCACACACTTGTCGCGTAAAGGAAGTAACAACATTAGACAACACGGCGGACAGACCGACTGCTCGATACCACTAATGTAACACCCCATTTCTACCCAACGTTTATTATAAAATCAGAGTGCGGAAATTTTATACTAAAAACATGGGATGCCACATTTCAACATTAACAACACAAACAGATAAGATACATAACACTTTTTAATTGGGAGGATCTCAAAACAACTTGCAATGACTTTCAAACAAAATACTTTTATTACTATGCAGCGGAATTCATAGTTATACAACTGAATATATTATACTAATAGCAACTTTAAACATCTTGTTCGACTTTCAACATACTTAACAACTTTTTATTTCACAACGTCACTTAGGATTTCAACAAATTATACTAATAACAACAAGAGTCAACAATATAAACAACATAGACCAACGTCCCCCCGAGTGTTACGTATCAGAGCAAAGACACCGACTTGAACCGACATCAACTAATTCTTCCATTCCTGAATACCTGCACGTTACCAATATAAAGGTAACGGCCAACAAAATAGAAAGGGTGAGATATCGAATAATATAAGCGAAAGTACGATAATTCATATGCTTAGGTAAAGGAACATACAATAATTACTACTTAAATCAATAACATATAATATCCACCAAACAACATAGAATCAACAACATATAGTATCCACCAAACAACATAGAATCAGCAACAACTTAAAATGCGACTCAATGCGACTCAACAAAATGCAGATGCATGTGGATCCATTTGGAGCAAAACTCCCAACGTAAAAATATGCCAGGTTATCGAGGCATTCAACAAGGCATAAGCCTTCAACTTACAACGTGGTGCCAATCCAGGCCAACTTAATAATGCACATGCTATGTATGATACAACGACGACCGCATCAACAACAACTTAAAACAAAAAGAACAATCATGCATTAACTGCATCAACTTAATCAACACGATCAACTTCAACTTCAACAACAATTAACAACTTCAACAACAATGCAACTTATAATTAACACAATCAACTTCAACTTCAACAACAATTACCGACAGCAACAACAACGCAATTTATAATTAACACAATCAACTGCAACTTCAACAACAATTAACGATAGCAACACAACACAATTCATAATTAACACAATCAACTTTTAAATCAACACAATTAACTACAATTTCAACATTGACCATTTTAAGCCCTACAACTAAAATCTGTCCAATTTGGGACAAAACAACTTAGTTCGACAGTACCTGCAAAATACAGCAATCTACGCGAAATTCAACAAATGACGCAACTTTATTTAACTACGCGTATACGGGAACTGCCCTGCAAAATTTCGTCCAATTCCGAGAAACTAATTTTATCGCTTAATTCGACTAACTGTCTAATTTTCTGCACTATTTTTACCTCCTGCAGTACTCGTTACATAAATTCTAATAATCAATTCTGCCACTATAAATTATTTTCCTGCATTAATTGATTATTTTATTATACTAATTCACTCTGCCTGCTACCAATTTTGTTGCTGCTACATTAATCTTCTCACATCACATCACATCGCTAGAATGTTATTCTACTACCTGTATTATACTGAAGTAATTAATTTCTGCTACCAGGTTTTAGTGTCATCAAAACTAACCAAGCTACTAAATATTAATCCTGCTATTTAATTAATACTGCTACATACATATGCCAGCTCTACCATTTTCAACAACAAAATTCCTCTGCTATTAATTAACAATACTCCTGCATTATACTACTACTTTCCTCTGCTATTTATTAACAATACTCCTGCATTATACTACTACTAGATTCTACTTTATGTATGCATCTATTATACTATAACTAATTCTAATTAGATTAATTAATCCATATAAACATATATTTCTAAATCCAAAACTATAACTTAACAATTTACTAATATACTAACTATTATTATTAATATTATAGGTATACTAATAAGATAATATAAGTTGTTAAACCAAAACAAGATTTTTCAATTTAAAGACGTGAATTCTATAACTAATATATATTCTATATTGATATAACTAGTATCACTACGACTAATATATATTTTATATAACACTTGCATTCTCACGTTACAGTAAAAGAAGTATATATAATCATATAGAATACAAATATGTATATGGCGATGTAGGTATCAAATCCACGGTTACAGTATTTTTAAGCATGAGGCACTATTATTTTGCTAAAGTACTTGATATTTATGCAAGCTCTTTAAGATATAAGTGTATTCATTAAGTGGTTGAAATTAGACAATATATTTATAACTCATTTAATGTTTCAGGAAGCAAAAGACCCCAAAGCGACGCTACAGAATATTCATATATCCTCTCATAATAAATTACTACTATAATAAATTACTACTAGTATTATAATACACAAGAGTCATCATCACAGTACCAATGGAATTAACATAAACAATTCCAACAAATTCCAGCAACATGAATTCATCGCAGCAAAACACAATTGGCAGTAAAATTATATAACCCTAAACCCCACATAAAAATTATCCTACAATCGATTATAAAACCCGAATCCCACCCCTTACCTGTGGATTGACGGGAACTCGGAAATTCGATCGGAATAACGGAACTCTCGGACGACAACGATCCCTCCTAGCACCTTTGTTTCCAACTTCTCTTCCTTTCTCTCTTCTGTTTGCTACGACTATGGTTTGGCTAGGTCTTCTTTTTGTTTTGCAAGCAATATTTTTCTCCTTATTTCACTAGGTTAATTCAATATATGGTAGCTTCTAATAAAATTGGTTTATTAAATAATATTCTCCAAAAATACTAATTCTCTCTTATAATTAATATACTACATTTAATTTATTAATTCCAAATAATAGAATAATTCTAGTATTATTTTTATTCTAACTATTAGCCTTATATTTCTCCTTTTATATCTCTTATTTATTTAAACCTAATTCCTTCTCTTATAATTAAATCCAACTAATAATATTATTATTATAATAATAAAATAGTAATAATAATAATATTTCTATTATTTCTACTTGCCTTAATTTTCACACCTCTTTTCTATACTTCTAACACCAACTAAATAACTCTATTAATTCCACACTTATTTCTAATATTATTTTCAATAATATTCTACCACAAAATTAATTCATCACTAATTATTCTAGTTAATTAATCTCTACTCATAATAATAATTCTCCGACTAAACTGATTATTTCACTTAAATAAACTAGTCCAATAAATAAATACTATTATTCTTAATATTAATCCTCCAATTACACCAACCAAATAATCCGGCTTAAACTTAATAATCCAAATATGTCTCTTAAATAACGTCAATAAATCCAATTACTCCGATTAATTCTCAAACTTCGTCTAATTCCAATAATTAAATCTTTTAATAATTTAATTAACTAATTAATTAAATTCGGGGCGTTACAACTCTCCCCCACTTAGAATATTTTCGTCCTCGAAAATCTATCCGACACAACCATCCTTAATATCACATTCGCATCCAATCGTTCGATTCAACAACAACCCATCCATGGCTTAAATCCACTACTTATATCTCAATCTTCCAATGCTCTTGCAACATAATCCTTACTAACTCGCCAACCATTTTGGCAATATCTTGAAACAACGTCTTATAATATAGCAACAACCTTCACTTGCTCATACTCAACTTATACATCATTGCATCATTATCCTAGCAACATCTTCAACACTGAAATACTTATACAAAATCCTTATTCTCATACTCTAAGGTCATTCAGTCACAAAACACCAACAACTCTCTTAATTCTCATCAACTCAAAAGCAACTACTTTGAGATAACCACCTTACAACATAGTAACAACTACTACTCGCTTACTTTCTTATACACCATGGTATCCTCACCCTAACAACATTCTTGTCGTAGCATCCACCACTTACTTACCATTAAGATAGCAAAACAATTTTTATATCATCCAACATGATCCCGTCTACTATCAACAAGAGATTAAGGGTGATCAGTTCCTCAATTTGTCAATAGATAGCCGACAACCATAATAGAGATTAAACCGTCGTTACTAACATTAATAGTATTCTTTTTCCAACTTGCATCCATGATTCAAGGATCCCAACCACTCCAACAACTTCTACAACTTTTAAATCAATCCCAATAATTCCACAGCATGGCCTACTTAAACAATCAACTTACTAAATTCTATCTGATAGCAACTATTCTTTTCCAATACGTTCCAACTTTTCAAACAACCAAATCTTAAATTCTTACCACCTTCGAATTTGAGAAACGACAAGGCTCCTACAACGTTTGCACCGTATCCTTCAGTAACATACCAATCTGACATCTCTCAACTAAACACATTCGAGAAGCAAAGCTTCTCCCCCACTTAGCTTCAACTAACTCCTGCAACAACAATCAGAAAATAACAAGTACCGACAGTGTTCCACACACTTGTCGCGTACAAAGGAAGTAGACAACATTAGACAACACTGGCCGGACAGACCGACCTGCTCTGATACCACTAATGTAACACCCCATTTCTACCCAACGTTTATTATAAAATCAGAGTGCGGAAATTTTATACTAAAAACATGGGATGCCACATTTCAACATTAACAACACAAACAGATAAGATACATAACACTTTTTAATTGGGAGGATCTCAAAACAACTTGCAATGACTTTCAAACAAAATACTTTTATTACTATGCAGCGGAATTCATAGTTATACAACTGAATATATTATACTAATAGCAACTTTAAACATCTTGTTCGACTTTCAACATACTTAACAACTTTTTATTTCACAACGTCACTTAGGATTTCAACAAATTATACTAATAACAACAAGAGTCAACAATATAAACAACATAGACCAACGTCCCCCCGAGTGTTACGTATCAGAGCAAAGACACCGACTTGAACCGACATCAACTAATTCTTCCATTCCTGAATACCTGCACGTTACCAATATAAAGGTAACGGCCAACAAAATAGAAAGGGTGAGATATCGAATAATATAAGCGAAAGTACGATAATTCATATGCTTAGGTAAAGGAACATACAATAATTACTACTTAAATCAATAACATATAATATCCACCAAACAACATAGAATCAACAACATATAGTATCCACCAAACAACATAGAATCAGCAACAACTTAAAATGCGACTCAATGCGACTCAACAAAATGCAGATGCATGTGGATCCATTTGGAGCAAAACTCCCAACGTAAAAATATGCCAGGTTATCGAGGCATTCAACAAGGCATAAGCCTTCAACTTACAACGTGGTGCCAATCCAGGCCAACTTAATAATGCACATGCTATGTATGATACAACGACGACCGCATCAACAACAACTTAAAACAACAGCAACTTAATCATGCATTAACTGCATCAACTTAATCAACACGATCAACTTCAACTTCAACAACAATTAACAACTTCAACAACAATGCAACTTATAATTAACACAATCAACTTCAACTTCAACAACAATTACCGACAGCAACAACAACGCAATTTATAATTAACACAATCAACTGCAACTTCAACAACAATTAACGATAGCAACACAACACAATTCATAATTAACACAATCAACTTTTAAATCAACACAATTAACTACAATTTCAACATTGACCATTTTAAGCCCTACAACTAAAATCTGTCCAATTTGGGACAAAACAACTTAGTTCGACAGTACCTGCAAAATACAGCAATCTACGCGAAATTCAACAAATGACGCAACTTTATTTAACTACGCGTATACGGGAACTGCCCTGCAAAATTTCGTCCAATTCCGAGAAACTAATTTTATCGCTTAATTCGACTAACTGTCTAATTTTCTGCACTATTTTTACCTCCTGCAGCATTACTACTCAGTTACATAAATTCTAATAATCAATTCTGCCACTATAAATTATTTTCCTGCATTAATTGATTATTTTATTATACTAATTCACTCTGCCTGCTACCAATTTTGTTGCTGCTACATTAATCTTCTGCTACTGTTACCTGTTACTGCTAGAATGTTATTCTACTACCTGTATTATACTGAAGTAATTAATTTCTGCTACCAGGTTTTAGTGTCATCAAAACTAACCAAGCTACTAAATATTAATCCTGCTATTTAATTAATACTGCTACATACATATGCCAGCTCTACCATTTTCAACAACAAAATTCCTCTGCTATTAATTAACAATACTCCTGCATTATACTACTACTTTCCTCTGCTATTTATTAACAATACTCCTGCATTATACTACTACTAGATTCTACTTTATGTATGCATCTATTATACTATAACTAATTCTAATTAGATTAATTAATCCATATAAACATATATTTCTAAATCCAAAACTATAACTTAACAATTTACTAATATACTAACTATTATTATTAATATTATAGGTATACTAATAAGATAATATAAGTTGTTAAACCAAAACAAGATTTTTCAATTTAAAGACGTGAATTCTATAACTAATATATATTCTATATTGATATAACTAGTATCACTACGACTAATATATATTTTATATAGCACTTGCATTCTCACGTTACAGTAAAAGAAGTATATATAATTATATAGAATACAAATATGTATATGGCGATGTAGGTATCAAATCCACGGTTACAGTATTTTTAAGCATGAGGCACTATTATTTTGCTAAAGTACTTGATATTTATGCAAGCTCTTTAAGATATAAGTGTATTCATTAAGTGGTTGAAATTAGACAATATATTTATAACTCATTTAATGTTTCAGGAAGCAAAAGACCCCAAAGCGACGCTACAGAATATTCATATATCCTCTCATAATAAATTACTACTATAATAAATTACTACTAGTATTATAATACACAAGAGTCATCATCACAGTACCAATGGAATTAACATAAACAATTCCAACAAATTCCAGCAACATGAATTCATCGCAGCAAAACACAATTGGCAGTAAAATTATATAACCCTAAACCCCACATAAAAATTATCCTACAATCGATTATAAAACCCGAATCCCACCCCTTACCTGTGGATTGACGGGAACTCGGAAATTCGATCGGAATAACGGAACTCTCGGACGACAACGATCCCTCCTAGCACCTTTGTTTCCAACTTCTCTTCCTTTCTCTCTTCTGTTTGCTACGACTATGGTTTGGCTAGGTCTTCTTTTTGTTTTGCAAGCAATATTTTTCTCCTTATTTCACTAGGTTAATTCAATATATGGTAGCTTCTAATAAAATTGGTTTATTAAATAATATTCTCCAAAAATACTAATTCTCTCTTATAATTAATATACTACATTTAATTTATTAATTCCAAATAATAGAATAATTCTAGTATTATTTTTATTCTAACTATTAGCCTTATATTTCTCCTTTTATATCTCTTATTTATTTAAACCTAATTCCTTCTCTTATAATTAAATCCAACTAATAATATTATTATTATAATAATAAAATAGTAATAATAATAATATTTCTATTATTTCTACTTGCCTTAATTTTCACACCTCTTTTCTATACTTCTAACACCAAATAAATAACTCTATTAATTCCACACTTATTTCTAATATTATTTTCAATAATATTCTACCACAAAATTAATTCATCACTAATTATTCTAGTTAATTAATCTCTACTCATAATAATAATTCTCCGACTAAACTGATTATTTCACTTAAATAAACTAGTCCAATAAATAAATACTATTATTCTTAATATTAATCCTCCAATTACACCAACCAAATAATCCGCTTAAACTTAATAATCCAAATATGTCTCTTAAATAACGTCAATAAATCCAATTACTCCGATTAATTCTCAAACTTCGTCTAATTCCAATAATTAAATCTTTTAATAATTTAATTAACTAATTAATTAAATTCGGGGCGTTACACAGGTCACCTTACTTGATCCGGTGATGTTGTCAATGTCAGGAATGGTAGCTTCAACTGTAAGATCTTCAATGGTCAGAGGGTCTTGCTTGACGCCATGATAGTAAACATCAGCTCCATAATTCCAAGGGATAGCCTTGTCGGAGGAATATGGAACTGGTCTTGGAGAAGTGATAATGAGAGGAAATCCTTATTGTGTTGACATCCGCGTAGTCTTCTGGGAAATCGTCGCCCCATCCGGTTGCTTTAACATCTTCAATAGGAATTTTGTAGCTCTCAGGAACAGTGTACTTCACCATGTAATCATACTTTCCACTTGGCTGCCCCAAGGTATCCCACACAGATGGTACAATTTCATTCGCATTGTCAATCTTCAACTTAGACATTTCGTCACACAGCTTCTGCACAGGTGGTTTTAGAAATAGTATCTCACGGTTGTCCATCATGCACTGAACACGTCTTCTCAACCAAGCACAACCATCAGGTGCAGATGGGCACCAACGACAATTCTCTGGGCATCTTGGATTGACACTGGCTTGCAACAAATTCTTCTTAACAGTCATCAGAGGAATGGTCAAGTCATCTATGTTAAAAACATAAGTATCGTCACCAACAGCATTGGAACCCTTGTCATGATTAGGCATAGGCGCGTTGATCACATTCGAGTCTCAACAGAGGATCAAACTCAATGCTTAGCTTCAATCATATCTTGAATCTTGTTCTTTAGAGCCCAACAATCATCGATTATGTCACAGGCTATTGGAATGGTAAGCACACTTAGCATTAGGATTGTATCTCGAGAGGAAGT
The DNA here is from genome assembly GCA_021764765.1 of Vicia sativa. Classification (NCBI taxonomy): domain Eukaryota; kingdom Viridiplantae; phylum Streptophyta; class Magnoliopsida; order Fabales; family Fabaceae; genus Vicia; species Vicia sativa. The sequence continues at coordinate 254,099,192 of CM038795.1, forward strand.
GTTGACATTTTGAGGAGGATCCTCAAGGTTATCACTCGCTTTCAACATGTGTTGCAATGCTTGCGACAATGGCATGTTGATCTTTGTAAACCGCTTCGGGCGTTCGCCACGCGTTGTCTCAAGGTGGTGCCGTGTAGGATTGGAGATCACAACTGCCCCCACAGATTGAGCACGGTCGGTCTTGGCTCGGCTTTTCCGACCATACACATCATTAACTTCTTTCTTACCACCAAAAGATCTTTTCGCAGCATTTGAAGACGACTCTACCTGAATCTTCCCACTCTTGATACCAGCTTCAATACGCTCGCCTGTAAGTATCAGCTCGGTGAATCCGGCTGAAGAGTTTCCAATCAGATGATTGAAGAATGGGCCTGTCAATGTTCCCATGAACATATCAACCAACTCCCTATTGGACAAGGGTGGTTGAACTCTACCTGCTAGGTCTCTCCACTTCTGAGCATACTCCTTGAACTTCTCATCACGACCCATAGACATGCTTTGTAGTTGCGTGCAGTGGGTGTCAATTCAAGATTGTACTCATATCGTCAGAAAGCATCGCTAAGTCACTCCAAGTACGGATACGGTCATTCTCTAGCTGATAATACCACTCCAATTGAGTTCCGGACAAACTCTCTTGAAAATAATGCATCCACAACTTTCTGTCATCAGTGTGGGGATTGATCTTCTGAACATAAGACTTCAAATGCAACTTAGGGCAAGACATGTCATACTTAGCAAAAGTTGGAACTTTGAACTTGGGAGGAATCACAACACCGAACTAGACTCGGATCATCAAAATTCAGCCGGATATCTTGAGTTTTCCAAGATTCGACGGTCTTCAAGTTGTTTGTACTTGTCATCCTCATCGAGTATTGGCCATCATCATAGTTCTTCTCAAGCTCAGCCGACCGCCTTCACCATCACCCTTGTTACGTTGTTCGCCTTGACACTTCCTTCAGAGAGTTCTATCCGACTGACCCTCTTAGGACCACCTTTGTAGCGTCTGCCCATGTTGAGGAGACCAACAACCTTCTTCTTTCTGTTGATGAGCTTCTTCAGATCTTCTTGGCCTTGGACCAAGCTGGTGAACATTTCTCGAGCATTCCGAGCTTGAAGATCTTTTGATGTTCAAGAGCCATTTCTGCTAAAATAAATAGCGAGAGAATGAGAAAACCAAATCTTCAATGTACCTGTGATGCAATGTTATGCTATGCTATGCAATGTTTATGCGAATGCAATGCAATGTTTTCAAGGACCTTAGAGATTTAAATTTGTTAAACAAGCAATGAACAAACATTTATTAGTTCTCTTTTTATTATTCTTTTTATTTTTAAGTACAAAAGATAGTTCAAGACAATAAAAGAAAAGCACATAAATCCTAAAGCTCTAAGTTTCCCATGGTCGCTTCCTCTTGGTGCCGATGTAGGCGTTGATGTTTCACTCCTCGTGAAGTAGCTTGGTCAACTCTAGTACTTTCTTCTCACTTGCATAGCACTGAGCTTCAAAGGTATCCCTTTCTTCTTTAAGCTGAATCCAGGATCTCTTCAAGCTTTCAAAATCAGTAGGCATGTCATGATGGAGAACGGTATAGGGTACGTCACCTATAGCAACAGGTTCCATAATTACTGGTAAAACAGGCGTGAATGGCATCATGAGGTTTTGAGCTCGAGCTCACACCCATTTGAGGTAAGGTTCCCAAGGAATGGAGTTCTGGTACCCCAAAGTCTTGGTATCAGTCTTCTTTACCATGCCCCAAGCGTGTATGAACCTTCGTCGGTCGGTAATTCTGGAGATCGTGATTGTAGTCGAACACAATATCTTGGAGAAGCATATCATGTGGACCATCTCTTCGAGCAAAACCAAACTGACGTAGAGCTAGAGAAGGGTTATAAGTAATACCTCCTTTTATACCAAGGAGTGGTACATTAGGGATTCTCCACAACGCTCAATGAAAGTGAAATCCTTTTGAGAGAAAAGACTCCAACGGATATTTGAATGAGAGAGTGACATTAGTCTTTGAGACCATCTCAACCTTTGTTCGTTCTTCAAAACTGATGGAGGAAGGTGCAAAATAAACCACCTGGAAAGTAATGGTACACAACACATGAGAGTTCCTTGTCGCTTAGTAGTACGAGTGTGGAGAGAATGTAGGATGTCTCCAAGTAAAGTAGGCACTGGATTACGGGTAAGAAATAACTTGATGGCGTTGACATCTATGAATTGATCCGAGTTAGGGAATAGAACCAAACCATAGATTAGCAAGGCCACAATGTCTTCAAATGCATGGAAACTCATAACCTTGAGGAATTCTCGGGCTTTCTTAATTAGGAACTTAGAAAGTAAACCCTAAACTCCGCTTCTAGTTTCCCAATTGGCTTCAATGTCTGAGCGCTTAAGATGTAAAGCGGATGCGATGTCTTCATACTTAGGAACCTTTTCTAAACCAGTGAATGGAATTTGATCAAGAATAGGTACCCCAAGTAGCTTAGAGAACTCTTCCAAGGTAGGAACCAACTGATAATCTGGGAATGTAAAGCAATGGTGTTTCGGATCGAAGAACTGGAATAGGACATGCATCATATCTTCTTCAAAACCGGAGATAACCAAGTCAAGTAGATAACCATGTCTTTTGATGAACTGAGCATGGTCGGGAATTTCTGAAACCAATTCTTTGAGCTGAGAAGGTATACCCATGAAGTTGATTCGGATAGTCTTTCTAGAAGCCATAATCCCTACAAAACAGAGCAAAGATAAATCCCTAGGTCCTTGAAATGGTTAGAAATGATATGCAATGCAAATGATGTCATGATGTCATGTTTAGCACACACAAACAATTCACACAATGAGCCTAGGTTTAAGGCTTGCATGAGGTATAGGTGATTACCCCACCAAAAGTTTGAGTTGGTTCATCCTGTCCTATAATAGTAACCGGGTTCTAGGAATCTCATATCATTGATCTTTCTCGTAGGCGTTTATTTCAATACGACTACCAAGTGGTCGACCGAAAATATCCCAAAAGTCTGATCTCAATGAGCGTAGCATCGAGTATCAGCCAACCTCGGTCTACACCAAAGCCGGCCATCTCACTACCTTCTAATGGCCAAGATGGGTCAATTAAGGTTCTAAAAGTTTAGTTAGTGCTTGATGACACCACGCAGAAGCCAAATACAATCCTCAACTTGGAAATGAAGAGTATCAGGACATCCAAAGTGTCACACTAACGTAGCCATCATGTTGACTGTTTCGATATACGTCTAACGGTCGCGACGATTTATTGCTACTTACCTAAAAGGAAACCTGGATCCGGGTGTAGGATCCCCCACAAATATAGTACCCAAGCAACCCTTAAAGATAAAGCAAGCAAGTCAAACAAAAAGCAATAAAGGTGATCTAGAAATCCCTAAGGTAATTCTCTCTTTAGGGTGTCTCCCCAGCAGAGTCGCCAGTTCTGTGATACGGTGAACTGACCTTTTAGTGATTTTGTATCGCAAATGTGCGGATAGCAAGAGTCGCCACCGACTTTTATTTTTATCCAATTAAGGGAAGGTAAAAGTACAGAAAAAGACCTTCATTAGATTCTGAGTAAGGGAGAAGGTTATGAAAAAATGTGTGTTTGAAAAAATGTTTTGAAAAGGCATTTCGCTTTGACTTTGTAATGATTCATGTAGGAATGTATACAAAGTGTTCGGAAATGTTTCATTTTGAAAAGAGTTTGAACTTTGAAAAAGAGTGTGTGGTGTGAAAAGCATTTGGTTTAGAGCAAGCAACTAAAAGACTTATTACCTACTCAGAATTGGACGTTTTCGTACTATTACGTTCCTTTAGAATAGCGCCATACCATTAGTTAGTAGGTAGCTCTATTCGGATGTAAGCGGGACATTCGAAGGACATCGGATGGTCATAGAAAGCAACTGTAGGAAGTATCCTAGCACATTCGAAGGACTATCATCATTTTAGGCGACAATCGAGGGTCAAGATCATGTATTCGTAGGCGACATCGTGGGTCTATGATCTTTGTATCGGGACTATGATGATTTGTTTTGAAGGCGACAGTGCTAGAATACCTCTACGTTCGAGGGACATGACCATTTGAATTCGTAAGGCAACGGGAGAGAATTACCCTAAGGGGTGCATGTGTGAGAGAAGTGTGTTGATTTCAGATATTTTATCTTGAAAAGTTAGTGGGCTACGTTCATTATTATCTTGTCATACACGCCTAATTACTAACAATTTATAAGGAGCGGAAATTAAAATGCGGAATGTAAAGATGCGGAAAGGTAAATGTCCTACGCTATTACATGGCTTTGGGGCAGATACATAATTTAAACTTTGCGGACAATAAAAACCTAATTTAAACTATTACATCCCATAGACAGTTACATTATTGGAAAAATAAAATGATAAAGAAAAAAAATCGTCTGAATCGGATCAACCTGTAAAAGAATGAGAAATCGGAAAATACAAGATGAATCGAACAAGAGAAAAAATGTTAGAAAAATGCAAGTTTTTAAATATGAAAAATATTTCATGCTGGAAATAATATAAATATGCTTAAAATAAATTTTTGGGATTTTTTGGACGCAATTTAATAATTTAAAATGAATTAAAAGTAATTAAAATGCAAAATTATGAATAAAAATAAATATGCATGCAAAATTATATTTTTTAATTTTATAAATTAAATAAAGATTTTCAGAAAATAATGTAAAAAGAAAAATAATTTTTGATGATTTTTTTAGTGCAGAATAAAAATTATGAAAAGAATTAAAAATAATGCAAAATATTAAAATAATATGAAAGTATAGAAAATAATGCAAGTTTGGAAAAAAGAATGAAAAACCGGTCCTGGCAGGGATCGAACTCATGACCCTTTGAAGCATCTGGGAACAGGAAGCGCCTTTACCACTACGCCATGTGTGCAAGTGTGTTTGAAATCCGGATCGAGTAAAAGAAAGACAAGTGTCATCTCCTGGTCTCCTCGTCTGCGCGCGAAGCTTCAGCGTCCCCGATTTGAATTTTTAAAGCTAGCGTCGGCTATTATTCGACGCTATAGACCCTGGCAAAATCAAAAAGCAAGCACACGTAATATAAATAAATTCTAAAGCCATGGTTCGATTCCTGAGATCATTCCGAATGCATTGGTATAGGTCTCATGGTCCAATTTTTCCTATTTTGTGAAACCCTAAATCGACCTCAGAAACCCTAGCAATGGTGATATGCGTTCCTGGCCATGGAAATTCAATTAGAGTGCCCAGAAAGCTTGCAAACACATCACTAATCACAAAAACAAACACAAAACATGTTAATAATGCATGGATAATAGAATACGATTTTGGATTTTTCAAGAACAAACCAATTTCGGATTTCACGATTCTGGATGGTTTTGATCAAAGTAAAAGTCTGGATCGACTCAAGAGGTATCAAGGAATGTGTTGGACACCTCAAAATCGATTGAAAACGGCTAGAAGTATGATTGCCACTTGCTTGTTTGCCACGGTTTTTTGAGCTTTGGAATATGGTTCTTGAGTCAATTTTGCAATTAATTTTGATTTTATACTTTATTTTTAAATTTAATTTGTATTTAAATGAATAAATTCCAAATTAAATAGAAAAATAAAATAAAAATTCGTGGCATTGGGCTTGGATATTCCTAATTGTATGAGGAATAAGTTTGGATGAAGAAAAAGTAGGCCCATTTGCAAAGTTTTTGATTTTTAGAAGTATTTCTCTTTGTGCACTTCCTCAAAATTGCCCAACTTGTGAATGGTGTATCTTGCTCAATTTTCCACATTTTTTAGTGTTCTTGGACTTTTTAGAAAGCTATAAGAGTCCTCTAACCAACCTTTTTGGTCTCATCTTAATTGGAGTTTCCATGCTCAATATATCCTCAAAACAAAATGTTGACTTTTTGTTGACTTTGAAAATGACCTGTAATGTTTTGAGCCATACCTCTCAAATGAAGCATTTTTTGGACATTCTTGTGAGACATGAAGTTGTAGAGAATTGAATTTCCTTCAAAACAAGAGGTGGTGGAAAAATTTCTGAGAAAGTATGAAGAAGTTATGATCAGTCAAAGTTCAGTTGACTTTTCATCTAGAAACCCTAATTTAGAAAGTTTGACTTTTGAGCAAATCTTGAGTTTTCTTGATGAATCATGATCAACCCTTGATCAAATGATGAATGTAACTTCAAAATTAGGATGTTGACCAAAAATTATGAAGTTTGACTGTATGTTGACCACAGTTGACTTTTTGTCCAATTCAACTAATTTTCAACCATCTGAGCAATTGTCTGAGCACTCTTGACTTGTAAGGCTTGAAACTTGACATGGAGAATCTTTGAAGCATATGAGGAGGCATGAAGACCATTGGAGATGTTGGAAGTCCATCTTGACCTGAGAATTGCCAAACCCTAGTTTGGGTTGATTGTCTAGGAGAGAGTTTGTCTGATCAACTCTTGAGGAATCCTTGAGTATGGATGTATGAAATCTCTTGAGTAGATGGAGGGCAAATTTTGGGGTATGACAAAGATCTCCTGGCTCAAAATGGTCAACTCCAAGAGATGTTCACCAATTTGGCCCAAGGTTAGAACGATCTAAAGAAGCTCATCATCAAAAAGAAGAAGACCATTGGCATTCTCAACACGGGGAAAACGTACAGAGGTCCAATCAAGGTAGTCAGACAACTTGAGTTCTCAGACAAGAGCGGCGAAACTGAAGGAAGCGTAAAAAATAATGAAGGAAGCCATTATAAGTCTGAAAACAAAGAGGAAGACTATATGAGCGAGCAGTATCCTAACAATGAAAAGTACAAGCAACTTAAAGACCGCCTGAATGCTGTGGAAAAGCTGAAAATGTCAGGGTTGAACTTTGATGATCTGAGTCTGGTTCCCGGAGTAGTAATTCCCTGAAAGTTCAAGGTCCTACCTTTGCTAAGTATGATGGCATTTCTTGCCCAAAGCTGCATCTGAAGTCCTATGTTCAGAAGATCCATCCTCATACTGAAGATAAGAAGTTGTGGATACATTTCTTTCAAGAGAGTTTGTCCGTAACACAGTTAGAGTGGTATTGTCTGCTAGAGAATACCCACATTCATACTTGGAATGATTTAGCAGATGCTTTCTACAAACAGTACCAGTACAATGTTGAATTGGCACAAACCCTTATGCAACTGCAAAGCATGTCTATGGGTTGTGAAGAGAAGTTCAAGGAGTATGCTCAAAAATGGAGAGATCTAGCAGGCAGAGTTCAACCACCCATGTCTAATAGGGAATTGGTTGATATGTTCATGGGAACACTGACAGGCCCATTCTTCAATCATCTGATTAGAAACTCTTCAGTCGGATTCACCGAGCTGATACTGACAGGAGAACATATTGAAGCTGGAATCAAGAGCGAAAAGATTCAAGTCGAAACATCCTCGAATACTACAAAGAGATCTTTTGGTGGAAAGAAAGAAGCCAATGTTGTGTATGGTCAAAAGAGCCGTGAAAAAGTTGGTCGCAATCAATCTGTGAGGGAAGTTTTGATCTCCAATCCCACGCAAGTGCAATCTCAATAAGACAACGCGTGTAGACAGAACACGCCAAGAAGACAGTTTATGAAGATCAACATGCTGTTATCTCAAGCACTACAACACATATTGAAAGCAAAGATGATTACCTTGAGCGATCCTCCTCGACACGTCAACACCTCCTCTCTGAAGTGCAATCCTAATGCAAGGTGTGTATACCACTCCAACAGCCCGGGGCACGACACCAAAAACTGTAGGGCCCTGAAGAACAAGATTCAAGACATGATTGAAGCCCGAGAAATTGAATTCGACCCTCTTGTCGAAACTCTGAATGTGATCAATGCACCAATGCCTGATCATGGTAAAAGCGCCAATGCCATTGACAATGACTCATATGTCTTTGATGTGAATGAGCTGACCATTCCCCTGATGGCTGTCAAGAAGGATTTATTGCAAGCTAGTTTATTTCCAAGATGTCCTGACAAATGTTGTTGGTGCGCATCTGAATCTAATGGATGTGCTTTGTTGAAGAGACGCGTTCAACGCATGATGGAAAACCGAGAAGTGTTATTCCTAAAAGCTCAGTCTGTAGAGAGTCTATGCGAAGATGTTTCTAAAAGCTTGACGATCGAAGACATAAGCGAAGTCGTACCAGAAGTCTGGGATACCTTGGGGCAACGAAGTGGGAAGTTTAATTTTATGGTGAAATATACCGCTCCTGAGAGCTATAAGATTGCAATCGAAGACATCAAGGCAACCAGATGGGGAGATGATTATCCCGAAGAATATGCTGATGTGAACACCATAAGGATCACCTCTGCCGATCCTGCACCTAGAGTGGCACCTCTAATTATTACCTCACCCATATCAATTCCATATTCCTCTGACAAAGCTATACCTTGGAATTATGGAGATTAAGTTTACTATTATAGCGTCAAGCAAGAGCCATTAACCATTAAATAGAATACAGTTGAAGCTACAAATCCCGAAATTGACAATATCATCGGATCAAGCAAAGTAACCCGAACTAGAAGAGTGTTTTCTCCAGATATCTCTCCTCTAAAGGATACTAATACACCAGTTCGCATTCCTGCTATCGAACCAATTCTCGAGGCTCGAGGGAAAGAGAAAGTGGCTCAACCTGCTCAGACAGAAGTACCAAAGGAAGTTGCTGAAGACACCTCTAAGCAAGAAATGGAGGAAATTCTGAAGATCATTAAAAAGAGCGACTACAATGTTGTGGAGAAGTTAGGACAGAACCCATCCAAGATTTCCATGTTAGCTCTGTTACTATGCTCTGAGGCTCATGCTAAAGCCTTGGTGAAGTTTTTGAAGAATGCTCATATACCGCAAGACACTTCTGTTGAACAATTCGAAAGTTTTATTGCTAGGCTGACCACATACAATGGTTTGGGTTTTTCTGATGTTGATATGACTTCTATCGGAAGAAAACACAACAAAGCCTTACACATCTCTATGGAATTCAAGGGCACTACGTTGTCTCTTGTATTAGTGGATACTGGCTCTGCTCTAAATGTCTTGGCAATGAGTGATATCGACCGACTTAATGTTGAAGAAGTGGTCATAAAATGCAGTGACATAATGGTAAGAGCTTTTGATGGTTTGAAAAGAACAATACTTGGAAAGCTCACCCTGTCGATCAAAGTAGGTTCCTAGACTTTTGACTTAATTTTCTTTGTGATAGACATTCATCCAACTTATGCTTGCCTGCTTGGACGCCCTTGGATACACGGGGAAGGCGTTGTTACCTCTACTCTACATCAGAAGTTGAAGTACCCAGTGAAAGGGAAGATTTCTACAGTATGCGGAGAAGAAGAATACATGGTAAGCCATATACAGTCATTCCGATACATCGAAATGGAAGGCGAATTCGTCGAAACTCCCTATCAAGCTTTCGAAGTAGTTCCATGAGTCTGCCTATCGACTCTCATGTCACTCCTAAAGTTACTAGAGTTCCTCCGAGGATGGCCTCACTAAAAGATGCCAGATATATCGGAAAAAACTGTGAGTATAAGCCATTGAATTGACTTAACTCAAAAAAATAACAAAAGAGTTGCCACCGCGCTTTTATTTTATCCAAAGGACTAGGAAAAAGAGCGAATAAAATCCTAAAATATCATAGATCTGGGAACGGGGGTTAATTATGCAAAGGGAAGGTGAGTAGGCACCCAAAGCATCTACGATACTCCGCAGGAACCTTTTTGAAAATTTGTATATGTGTGCTAAAGAGTTTGTACAAAAGTGTCTGGAGGGTTTAGAAGAAAACAAGAAAAAGTGTTTTTTGAGGATTTTTGGTTTGATAAAACTTCCAATGAGTTCTAGGCCTACATACCAACAATGTGCAATGTTGAAATCAAAACCAATTAGTTCGGCTAGAAAAGGCCAAAATTGTGTGTTGGTTGATTTTAAGAAAATGTTAATTTGGAAAAGCTACAAAGAGCTCAAAAAGGGTTTGAATGAGGTTAGGTGTTTTTTAGTCTTATGAAAAGAAAAGTCAAAGTATTATTAAATGGATTTGAAAGTTTCTTAAGAAGAGAAGTTTTAAAAAATTCATGGACCTAAGTCCAAGTTTTTTTATGAATATGGTTCAAGTTTTGAAAAACAAGAATCCTTTGAAGAAGAGAGAATATTTTGAAAATTAAAGAATGGGGAAGAGATGAAGAGGCTATCCTAAGTGCATATAGTAAAAGGTAAGGATAAAGAAAGATCTAACCAGCTGAGAAGATTAGTACTTGACAACAAGATCCAATACTACATCCCATCCTTTGGATAGCCCACACAAGCAACAAATAATCAGACAAAAAAATATGTTTCAGATAATTCCATGTCTCAGATGAATTCTTGTCTACAGAAAAACAGGCAGAGTAACAATTGTATTTTGAGGAAATCCACTCATCATTTGAGTATAACGGAATAACCTGCATACAAAGATAATAACCAGACAAAGACAGAATAACACCAAGAGCACCTAGATCTCCCAAGCTAAGGTAAAGGTCCTAATCCTAGGTCCAAAGATCAAACTCCAAGCACAAGGATAGTAACCAAGTCCAATTAAAATTTTTTATGTTTAAGTTGAATTATTAAGTATTTTGAAAAGAAAAATAAAGCTCAAGTGAGCAAATTCAAAATAACAAGAAAGTAAAATGCTCAAATGAGCAAAAGAAAAAATGACATGAAATGTAATGCTAAAAGTAAGGTGCGTAAAAATAAAGAGCATAAAAATAAATGCGGAAAGTAAAAAGAGAAAAATAAAGAACAATTAATAGATGTTAGTAAGATTAGTAATTAGTCGTCAGCAAGGTGACCATCTTGAAACTTACGCATGAAGGCTTGCTAGAAACTTGATCGAATCAACGCGACCATACGACAAGTCTCAATTGTTTTTTGTCAAGTATATCACTGATTTTGGAATTATCATATCACTAGATCAAAAATGATTGAGAATTTCAAATGGTCAAGGTTAGTGGATACTTGCCATAACTTGATTAGAAATCAACGCGACCACACGACAAGCGCCACAAGTGTTGAACCAAGATCAAAGCTCAAGTCACTTTTGGGGCTTATGTTTGAACTTTGAAGTTCATGCCACCAATTGATCACTTTTTCCGAATCGAAACAAAAGAAAAATAAGATGGAGCAGATGGAATAAATTTCAAGTTTATTTTGCATCAGATGAATTTAATCGATCTAAATTCGTCAAAATCAATCAACTCTCTTGGTGGATTTGACCAAGAGGTCTATCAACACCCAAATTTCATTGATGTTGAGGAAATTTATGACTTCAAATTAAATTAAAAAATTCAGCAAAATAAAAATGAAAATAAAGAATTAAATAACATACTGAAATTAGGTTATTTAATTGGATTTTATTGACAAAATACATAAATAGTATTTTTTTTCATCAAAATAAAATTTCAAGAAAATTACCCAAGGTCAATCAGAGGTCAACAAGTGTTGACAAAAAATTTTAGAATCTTTCTAAGTCAAAAACTATTTTTAAAATAAAAAATGATGAAATAAACCAAAAATAACAAAAAAATAGAAAAATCAATGATAAAAATAAAATGAGGTCACCAATATTTGTCAAATGACCATTGGATCCTTCCATAATTTTTCCAGAATTTTTAAATGTCAAAAAGTATTTTAAAACAATTAAAAATATCAAATAAAAGGAAAAAAATCATTAAAAATATCAAATCTGAAAATAAAATTATGAAAAAATAAAATTCAGAAAGATAATATTTCAAAATATTTTTGTGAATTGTTTCATAATTTTTGGACCAAAAATGAATTTTATATGACTTTTTGAAGTTTAAAACATTAAAAAAATAAAATCAGAAAGTAAAACAAAAGCAAAAAAAAATATGAGCCATTAGATCATAGTCAAAACACGTTAGTAAGATAATGCGAAGGATCAGACGCGCTATGCTTGATATGGACCCTCCTGATTTTCATACTGGATCAGGAATTAAAATCAAATTAAGAAAATAAAACAAGGAAAGATATCACGCGTTGGATGGAGTTTGACTCACAAAAGTAATCAAATCCAAGGGATCACATTACGCGCGCATGATACAACGTTGTCACTGGATCAAATTCAAAAAAATTACATGTCACACTTTCATTGGCTGAAGATGGACACGTAGGTCGTCTTCAACCTCCAACCTTCATCCATGGCCAATCCTCAAATTGTGAAATAAATTCCTCAGACCAGTGCCATTCGCTTCGTCTCTTCAAGACGATTCTAATGGTACCCTCGTGAAAAATTTATTTCACCTCAATCATGAACAATTTGGAAAAAAAACAAAAATAATAGCAAGTACTTGTTTCCAGAAATTCTCAGTCAATTCTCAATGAAAATGCAAATGGTGAAGATCACAATGATCAGGGAGACGAGGAGAGCACAATGACATTTTATTTTGCAAGGTTTGATGGAGATTTCTACCTGAACGAAGTTCACTTTCAGAGCTCTGAAACTGGACTTGGATAACAAGATTCAGGGAGCTTCAAGGCACGATTATCAGGGTGTTAGATTCAGTGAGGTTCATGGAAGAAGAATCAAAGGTTAATTTCAAACTGAAAGTGGCTTAAACTTGAATTCGAAGTTGCAGAAAATTTGGTTCGTGAGAGAGTTTGGAAGAGGTTTTCTGGCTATCAAAGCTTGAGGAAATGAGTGGAATGTGTCCCTTATTTATAGGATAGGCAAATGGAATCAAAATGAGGGGTGGATGATGACATTTGAGTGGAAATCATGCACACCCGTGTTCATGAAGAAAGTGTGATCTTATGTGCATCAAAACTCAATCATTCCTTGCATTTTGATGTGCTAATTAATCCTGGGAAGTTCCTAATCACAATTAGTCACAAAAACAAGGCTTAACTTGGCTTAAAATTGAGTTACACGCATAATTGCACAAACTGGTGGCGAGCTCAAAACAGGATTTTGCCCAAACTTTGAACTGAGGCCAAATCAGATTCCCTCGTGCGTTTTCTGATTTTCCTTGAGCCAAATGAAGTATTCAAAGAGTAGAACACAATGTAAAAAGAATCAAATCCAATGGATGTTTGAGCTGAGAGATTGAGCCTTTAGAATTCTTGAAAAATCATTGAATTTTCTGGCCAGGCCGTGGTCAAGCATGCTTCTTTCTAAAAATGACCTATAATCTTTCTTTCTCATAAATGCTTTTCCACTCAAAATTTGCTCTTGATTTTCAAAGATGATATGAAGTAGACCTGTCAAAGAACATTTGGCAAAAAGAATCACTCAAAAATTCCAAAAATTGAGAAAGTTATGATCTTGTGAATTTGATGAAAATTTATGAAATAACCTATAATGTTTTGATTCTTCCAAGCAATTTCCAAACACTTTCAGTCTTCAAGGCTTATATGGAGATAAAATAGACATATTCAATATTGTTGTGCAAAAATAATGACCTCAAAATGATAAATTATGATCATGATATGTTCATTTGAAGTTGATTGACCCTAAAGTTGAGTAATTCATCAAGGTCTTGTAATCTTTTGACCTCATAAGCAAACTTCCAAACATTTGCTTTTCTCACCATTTGAACTAAGTTATTTTAGACATCCTTAGGTTCATTGTGAAAGAAAAATGGGCTCAAGGAGGAAAGGGATGATCAAGATATGATCCTTTGAAGTCATACAAGGTTGATGAAGCATCAATCTAGAGAGTGGGCAACCATAGGTCTTCAAAACAATCTTATCATCACTTAAACTTCTTGAATCAAAGAATATACACATTAGGAGTCCTTAGAGAATCAAATGATCTTGCATTCATCCACAAACTTCACACACACACATCAAGATATGGTCCTCAGAAGTCCAAAACCCTAATTTCAAGAGAGATGGCCATGAGATGAAAGAATTCTCAAACTTGATGATCTCTTTCAAGCATGTAGCACATATTCAAGATAAGAGAGCATGATTTATGATAATAGGAGTATTCAATGAGACATAACACTTTCAAAATCTTGAGAAATGATTAGAGAAGGCATGGAAATAAACACATGAACCTACCAACCCTTTGAGACACTTGTGCACCATTCACCTACAACATTTAGAGAGCAAGGTATACACATCACGATTAATAAAATTTCAATCATCACACACAAACAAATAGTTTCATCCACAAGGTGCTTTGTGATCTTTGTGCAATGCAATGGTATGAAATGTCAAAGAATGTTAGGGGGAAAAATTGGGGTACAACAGCTGCCCTTATTTAAGTGTCTTCTATCCGGAGATCAGAAGGGAACCTTCACCTCGACAGGATAGAAGATACTTAAATATAACACAAGCCCTATTTTTGGACCTAAGATGTTATGCAACATTTTTTTAAGGGTTATACAATGCAAATGAATGATCCTCAAAATAGGGACAGGACACCACTGGGAAAACAACAATTCCATGTTGCAAAGAAAGTCATGAATTAGGTTTTAATTAACAGGAAGAAACAACAATCCCTGGATAGACGATGAACTATCCCGTCACAGAGGAGTTAGCAAAAACAAAAGAATGACATCAGCTTTCCAAAGAAAGTAGACCATCAATCCCGAATAAATGTCAAGAACTGCTTCTGAAAAACAAATGGTAAGAAGATAATATCAACAAAACTGAATCCCTAAAGAAAAACTCTGACAGTTTATCAAATACAAGATGGAGATCCTTCTTTGACCAGGATATTTTTATCATTTTACGACAAACTTCCTCCCATAACAACGAGGTTACCATTCATCGGAATAACTGATCTATTGCAAACAACTATCGGAATTGACCCGTAAGGAGTTTGTAAATCACCCAAAGGAATCCCGAAATGACCAATCGTCAATGAGCTTGTAAATCACCCAAAGGAATATTCAACAATGAGTTTGTAAATCACCCATAGGAGATAAATGATTAAAATCAGCAATGAGCTTGGCGACTTCACTGGGGACAACCAAAGCAACATTCCTCAATGAGCTTGTAAATCACTCAAAGGAACCTCCATCGACGAGCTTGTAAATCACCCATCGGAGATAAAAGTTAATTCGTAATGAGCTTGTAAATCACCCAATGGAAAACCAAAGAAATGTTCAACAATGAGCTTGTAAATCACTCAAAGGAACTTCCATCGACGAGCTTGTAAATCACCCATCGGAGATAAAGAGTTAATCTGTAATGAGCTTGTAAATCACCCAACAGAAAACCAAAGAAACGTTCAACAATGAGCTTGTAAATAACTCAAAGAAACTTCCATCGACGGACTTGTAAATCACCCATTGGAGATAAAGAGTTAATTCGTACTGAGCTTGTAAATCACCCAACGGAAAACCAAAGAAACGTTCAACAATGAGCTTGTAAATCACTCAAAGGAACTTCCATCGACGAGCTTGTAAATCACCCATCGGAGACTTATACAATAAGTTCTCAATTTGTTGGAAGTGAACGGTCAACCCTTAGCGAGAGATTCCTCGTTAGGTTATCGAAATAAGATCAGATTGGCATTAGCGGACTTGCTGAGGATAATCAGTTGTTCACACAACAGGCCTATCACTTGGGGAGAAATATGATGTCAATATTGTCGGAGAATGAGAACAGACTCTCTAGGGAACACCAAATTCGCTTCGGCTGAAGAGATAAATTCTTTTTTGTGCAAAGTAAATGCAATATCCATCCAGAATTTATAGCCTGAGCTAAAAAGCTACCTGGAGATCAGAATCCAAACCAAGACTGCATTGGGGAAAGAGACTCTATTTATCCACGAAGGATAACTGTGGGGAAAGCGAAAAGAATGAACTTTTCTACTCAAAGCTAAAGGTTGTGAGCTATAAGGCATATTCGAATTATCAACATATGCAAATGGGAAATGAATTAATGTGATGCATAATGTATGAATGAATGTGCGTGCAGACATCTTATTGAAGATTGACAAAGACAAACAAGTAATGCACGAGTAATACTCGACCAACATGGAATCCTCTGGAACTGAGGGCTTGAAAAGGAAAACTTATCAAGCGCATCATCGACATTTTCAGGTATCACTTAACTAACATACTCTGTGAGGATTGTCAACATGCTTCATTCAAGAAAACAATTTGTGCAAACTCTTCCGGGGAGAACTAAAATATTCTGCTAAGATAACATGCTTAGCACTGACATTCACGTTTGCAAAAAAGAAATCTACAGTGGTCCTTCTGGGACCAACCCCAACATTATTGATCAAGAATGGGGATTATGCTATCTTGTTCCATTGCATCACATCCGATGTAAACACACTTTAGAATTGTAAAATTTTCTCCAGTATGTTCTACTGAATCTGTTTGTTTTTTTGAAATATATTTTCAGTAATAAAAGAATATTTCTATGAACTGAACAAAATTAGATTACAAAGGAATTGGATAAAAACTCAAATTTTATTGATAGAATGATAGCCTGCCAATAGCATGACCCCACAGATGATTTCAAAGTTTTTGAAAAATGGTAAGTACATGGAAAAGGTACACCGGAATACAATGAGCCCTATTCTCCCTAACAACTTTGAACTCCTGTACCGTAGTCTTCAGTTGAGGTATGAAGATGATCCATGTAGATTGTTGCCTCTACGATCAAATCTTGTCTGATGTAGTTACTTGCCACTGATCCCTAACTTTTGCCTAGACTGTCCTTGCGGGTTTTCAGTCTACCGGGTAATTTATTCTGTTTATGTCTCTAATTTTTTCCTAGACCGCCCTTCCGGGTTTTCAGTCTACCAAGACGCTCCTTTTTGCCTAAGCTGCCCTTTTGGGTTTTCAACTTAGCGAGTTGTTCTTTTATTTATTTAGGCAAAGTATTTCTTGACTACATCAGCATTTAGAGGACGTGGAAACTCCTCACCATCCATAGTTTCAAGAATCAATGCACCCCCAGAGAAGGCTTTCTTGACAACATATGGGCCTTCATAATTGGGAGTCCACTTGCCTCTGGAATCAAAGTTTAGAGAAATGATCTTTCTGAGCACGAGGTCGCTTTCTTTGAATACACGAGGTTTGACCTTTTTATCAAATGATTTCTTCATTCTCTTCTGGTACAACTGACCATGACATAAAGCAGTCATTCTTTTCTCTTCAATCAAATTCAACTGATCATATTCGTTTTGACACCATTCAGCCTCTGACAACTTAGCCTCCATGATGACTCTCATTGATGGAATCTCAACTTCCACGGGGAGCACTGCTTCCATGCCATACACAAGAGAGAATGGTGTTGCTCCTGTTGAAGTGCGCGCTGAAGTGCGATACTGTAATACGGTGATAGAACTGACTTGTTTGTTTTGCGTTTTATCGCAAATGTTGCGGATAGCAAGAGTCACCATCGACTTTTATTTTATCCAATTAAGGGAAGGCGAAAAGAACAAAAAAAGACCTTCTTTAGATTCTGAGTACGAGAGGCAGTTATGAAAAAGGAAGATATTAGCACCCTTTCCATCCATAATTATCTACGGGCACTTAATTGCTTAACTCACTTTATAAATTTCTTTTTGTGTGTGTGTTTGAAAATGTTTTTGAAAAGGCATTTCACTTTGACTTCTTAATGATTCTCGCTGGAATGTATACGAAGTGTTTGGAAATGTTTTTTTTTGAAAGACTTTGTAATGATTCACGCAGGAATGTATACAAAGTGTTTCGAAAAGATTTTTTTTGAAAAAAAGTGTGAGGTGTGAAAAGTATTTTGATTGAGCAAGCAAAAGAGACTTATTTTACCCACTCAGAACAGTCGTTTCCGTGTTATTTTGCTTTCTTTAGAATAAGGCTATCCATACCATTGGTTGATAGGAAACCTTATTCGTTAGATGTAAAAGGGACATTCGAAGGGACATCAGATGGTCATAGAAGGCAACTCGTAAGGATATCTTGGCATATTTGTAGGGACGATCATCACTTTTCGTAGGCAACAATCGAGGGACGAGATCATATATTCGTAGGCAACATTGAGGGTCATCGAGGGACTATGATCTTTGTATCGAAGGGACTATGATGATATGTTTGTAAGTGTCTTAGCTAAGATATCCCCACGTTCGAGGGACATGACCATTGCTCGTAAGGCAACAAGAGAGGATACCCTAAGGTGAGTGCATGTGTGATAAAGTGTATTGTATTCAGATATTTTATCTTGTGATTAGGTTAGCTAAGTTGATTGAATTAATCTTTCCATACACGCCTAGTTACTAGCAGTTAATATGTGCGGAAAATAAATTGCGGAAATGTAAAATGCGGGAAAGTAAAACCCTAGACTATTACATGGCTTTGGGGCAGATACATAATAAGAAGTGCGGAAAGTAAACCCTAATTAAACTATTACATCCCATGAACAGTTACATAATATTGAAAAAAATGTGCGAGAAAATAAACCTAACTATTACAACCTGGAAGCAGTTACAATAATCAAAAAAATATTACGAGAAGGATCGAATTGTAAAATAATGGAAAATAGTGTTAGTAAAAAGAAAGTTTTGAGTTAGAAAAAAGGTTTTAGGGTTAGTAAACCAAATTAACTTAGAAAATATTTTTTGCGAATTTTCTGGATTAATTTTATATGGAAAAAGTGAAAGGTTAATTTCCGATTAATTAACAATTAAATAATATAAAGATGAAAAATAATATTTTTTTATGTCAAAAATTAAATTAAAGTTTTTCTAACCTAATTATGAAAAGAAATATTTTTTTGCTGATTTTTTAATGTGTTAAAAAAATGTTTGAAAGAAATTAAATGAAAATAGAAAAATATGAAAAATAATGGAAAATTGGTTAGTTTGGAAACGTGTTAATAAAGAACGGGGTAGCCAGGGATCGAACACCTGCCCCATAGGTCAAACGCGCGCTGCCTTACCACCAAACCAAGCCTGCAAACGTGTTAGTAGCATGGAACCAATAGATTATAAGCTAAATTAATAATTAAAAATAGAATTTAAAAAAAAACGTGCACTGGGGGTCTTTGTCCCCGTTTGTGAATTTGAACTTTTACCTACGGACAACTTTCGTCGCTACAGCCTATAGCCACGGGTTCATCGGTCACTATACCCCTGCAAGAAATCAAAATCAAGAAATACGCAATATAAATTTGTTATGGGGACATGGATCAAATCGGTTTGATCCCCTGAGTATGATAGAGTCATTGGTTTCGTCCAATTTTTCCTATTTTAGAAAGCCCTAATTCTAAGCTTGGAACCCTAGCCATGGCAGATTCTTGTTCATGTGCTAAAACTCAAATCAAACGATACAGACAGTTTGCAAATAACATCATGAACATGAATATATAATCAACATACGTTTAAAGTGCATGTAGCTATGAATTCGATCTCAAAATTTTTGAGGCAAACCGTGATGATGAATATCAGGTTTCTGGATGCTTTTGCGATCTGTAAGCATCTGGAATGGATCAGAGGATCACCAGGAAGTGATTGAGAGGCTTGGAATGGTCTGAATCGAACTGAAATCTTGGTTGCAAGTAGCTTGTATACCATAATTTTTTCAAGCTTGGTTAGGGTTCTTCAAGCTACAAAAAATTCTCCTCTAGGGTTTAGAAACCTTCTGAATTTATAGAGGATGGATCCAGGTTAAGAATTGATGAGAAAATATATCCCATTCAATGAGTGGATATTTGATTTATCAATATTTTCAATTTTGATCAAATGTTTCCAATCTTGTACCAATCTCTTTCCAATCACTCAATTTCGAAATTTTGTCCATTTAATAGGTATCTTGGACCTCAAGAATGTCAAATATTCAGCCTTGCATTGATTGGTTTATTTTTGCTATTTTATTTTAATTAAATTGACTTTAAATGAATAAAAAATCAAAATAAATAAAATAAAAAGCTCAAGGGCGTGGCATTGGTCTTGGAGGTTCTAATTGAAATTAGAAACAAATTTGAACCAAGAAAAGTTAAGGCCATTTAGAAAAAAAAAATGCTTTTTTCAAGTATTTCTCTTCATGCACCTCCTAAAAAATGCTCAACTTGCACAACTTGTATCTTGCTCAATTTTTAACATGTTTAGATGTTCTTGGAGTTTTTAGAAAGCTCAAGATGTCCTCTAAACATACCTTTTGGTTTCATCTTCATTGAAGTTTCCATGTTCATGAACACTTCTTTGCAAAAAGATGACTTTTTGTTGACTTTTAAAAGGACCAGTAATGTTTTGATCCATAACTTCCAAATGAAGCATTTCTAGCCAAAGCTTGTGAGACATGAAGTTTTAGAGAATTGAATTCCCTTTAAAATTAGCTTATATGGAAAAATTTCTGATAAAGTATGTGAAAGTTATGCCTGGTCAAAGTTCTGTTGACTTTTGTCTAAAAAACCCTAATTTAGAAACTTTGACTTTTGATCAAATCTTGACTTTTCTTGAGGAATCATGATCAACCCTTGATCAAATGTTGAGTATCACTTCAAAATATTGATGTTGGCCAAAAATTATGAAGTTTGATTGTATGTTGACCACAGTTGACGTTTTATCCAATACAGCTGATTTTCAACCATCTGAGCAACTTGATGAGCAACTTTGGCTTGTAAGGCTTGAAACCTGACATAGTGATCCCTTGGAACATACGATGAGGTATGATGACCACTTGAAGTATTATAAATCCATCTTTACTTGAGAGGAGTAAAACCCTAGTTTGGATTGGTTGCTTAGGAGAGGATTTGTCTGGTCAACCCTTGTGAAATCCTTGAGTATGGAGATGTGAATTGTCTTGAGAAGTAGGAGGGAAAATTTTGGGGTATAATAGTTGCCCTTGTTCAATCTTCTTGTACCGGAAGGGTTAGATTGGTATGCTTGCCTTTCGTGACCTGAGGGTAGAAGATGATTCAATACTCGACTACACCTGAAAATTTGCACTCGTTGTTGTATGGAATGGGATCGTCGATTGACGATGCGCTGGAATGGGCTTATAGATGCCATTTGGAGAAGCTGATGCTGGAGAGTGAGTCGTACGCTAGACTCTGTATTCTTCCTTTGGATGAAAGAGAAATCAGAGATGGGCTTAAAGATGCCATCCAGAGAGATGAAGATGTGCAGTCGAAGATGGGCTTAAGATGCCATCCGGGGCGGTTGATAATAAGAGAGGATCAGAATAAACCTTCGTCTTGGTTATTTCTAAGATGAATAGTTGTCATAATGTAGATAGTTTTCCCGTCTTGTTTCAGGTGTTAATCCATGATCTGTCGTCTAGAAATAATTTGCATGGTCGTTCAGATACCTCTCCCGTCTTGTTTCGGGTATTAATCTTTGACCTTCCATTTGGAAAATAGCTTTTACCTGCTGGGGAAATAAAATCTTAACAGGATATGGTTAGTCCTATGCAGATTATGATGCATGCGAGTATATGACAATGTTATGGATAATGTTATTATGACATATGCACATGTTATGACTTTTTTGAATAATATATGAATGTAGATGTTGTGGTATTTTAGAGCATATCCATCTTGAAGAAGATAGGGACGTTCTGCTGGAGATCTTTGATTTCTACTTGGGGATGAAGTCGTTGAAAACCCTGAATGGGGAATAAGAGATGATTCAGATTCCTCCGATGCACTATCTGACCTAGTTTCGAGTCGGGGTATTGCTGTTGTTGGGAGAATGATAATCATTGAGAGATACTCATCTGAGGATGAATATCTTGTGTATAGACCTTGCTGGAGGATGATGTGACATGGAATAACCTGTTATTGCTTGGAGACTGATGTAATGTGGTGAAGTTGATATGATCAGTGCTCGGGGACTAACGTGATGAAGTTTGAAGCTGATGGGATCACTGCTCGGGGACTAACGTGATGAATGTAGAGGATCACTGTTCGGGGACTAACGTGATGAGGATGATAGGATCACTGCTCGGGGACTAATGTGATGAAGTTTGAAGCTGATAGGATCACTGCTCGGGGACTAACATGATGAATGTAAAGGATCACTGCTCGGGGACTAATGTGATAAGGTTGGAAGTGTTGGAACACTGCGGGGAGGTGATTAGTACTTCATCGGAGAAGATTTGTCTTTGTAGGGAGAGTGATGGCTCTGTGGGGATTGATGATCCTATGGATGTATTTCCTGTGAAAGTGACTCTGTGGGATGTAATAGTGACTTTAGTCGTCATCTCAATTCCTAGAGCCTGTAGTAATTACTGTTTCTGTTCGCTTTTCATATGTTTGTGAACATATGCTTATTGTCAGAATCATATAATCATTCAAAGCAATCATTGGACTTTATGCAAACAAAACAATAAAAATTTGGAACTGGAAAAGAGAAATTTGCATTGAATTTGAAAAGTGGCCTATAGTCAGGCAATTTGTATACAAGAGACATATATCCTAGTAAGAGGAAATTTTCAGAATAGTAAAAAGCTATGTGGAAACAATCTTGTCGAGTTTCAACTATGCTATTGCTCATTTATTTTCGACTATCTCATCTCCTTGCTGTCAGAAGAAAGTGATTGAACTAATTTGTGCCATTCAAATCTTGAAGCTGATAGTAGCGTAGTCTGTAAGTAGGTGATCTGGACGAGACATAGTGGTACAGTTATACCCCAAAATTTTCCCTCTCACTTCTCAAGACATTTCACATATCCATACTCAAGGATTTCACAAGGGTTGACCAGACAAGCCCTCTCCTAAGCAGTTAACCCAAACTAAGGTTTGGCCATCCTCAAATCAAGGTGGGCCTCCAACATTTCCAGTGGTCATCATACCTCACCATATGCTTTAAATAATCTCCATGTCAAGTTTCAAGCCTTACAAGTCAAGTTTCCTCAGACAATTGCTCAGATGGTTGAAAATCAGTTGTATTGGACAAAAAGTCAACTGTGGTCAACATACAGTCAAACTTCATAATTTTTGGTCAACATCAATATTTTGAAGTGGTATTCATCATTTGATCAAGAGTTTATCATGATTCATCAAGAAAAGTCAAGAATTGGTCAAAAGTCAAAGTTTCTAAATTGGGCTTTCTAAGACAAAAGTCAACAGAACTTTGACCAGGCATAACTTTCACATACTTTATCAGAAATTTTTCCACCACAGCTCATTTTGAAGAGAATTAAATTCTCTACAACTTCATGTCTCACAAACTTAGGCAGAAAATGCTTCATTTGGAAGTTATGGATCAAAACATTACAGGTCATTCTAAAAGTTAACAAAAAGTCAACTTTTTGTAAAGAAGTGTTCATGAGCATGGAAACTCCAATGAAGATGAAACCAAAAAGGTTGTTTAGAGGACATCTTGAGCTTTCTAAAAAGTCCAAGAACACCCAAAAAATGTTAAAAATTGAGCAAGATACACCTTGCACAAGTTGAGCATTTTTGAGGAGGTGCACAAAGAGAAATACTTGAGAAAACCAATTTTTTTGGAAATGGGCCTAACTTTTCTTGATTCAAACATGTTCCTTAGTTGAATTGGAACCTCCAAGCCCAAGGCCACGAATTTATCTTTTATTTTTTATTTATTTTTGATTTTTAATCATTTAAAACCAATTTAATTAAAATAAAAGATAGAAAAATCAAAAATTAATTGCAAGGTGGATTTTCTTTCATTCTTGAGGTCCAAGCAAGCCATACAGGCTGTCAATTTCGAAATTCATTGATTGGAAAAGGAATTGAATGAGATTTGATCAAAAAGGCAATATTTGGTTTCATTCTAAATCAAATATTTTCTCATTGATTAACATATAATTTCTTCATAATTCTTGACCTAATTCACTCTACTATAAATACATGATGCATCCACAAGCACAAGAGACGAATTTCTTGCCTCAAAGAACCCCTACCAAGCATCAAAAATCTGTGTGTTCCAAGCAATTAACATCCAGGTTTTCAGTCCAATTCAAGTGATTCCAGGCATTCCAACACATTCCTGGAGGTCCTCTGAATCGATCTAGATACTCATAAGCCAGCCAAACACCCAGAATCACGAAATCAAGAACACGGTTTGCATATTCTAACTCAAAATTGATTTCTGATTTTCATGCATATTTAACATGTTTTGATTGTTTGTTTGTGTTTAGAATGAAGTTTCGAAGCTTTCTGCATAAGTTAATTGAAGTTTAGACACAGGAATCATAACTTGCCATTGTTAGGGTTCATAAGCTCCAATTGGGGTTTTCTGAAATAGGAAAAATTGGACGAAACCAATGATTCCAGCATGTTCAGTGGATCAAACAGAGTTGATCCATGTCCCCATAATAAATTTATGTTGCATACTTTTGGATTTTTGAATTTTACAGGTGCTATAGCTACGAGTAGAAACCGTAGCTAAAGGTTCAGAAATTTGAATGAGGAAGATGACTCTGCGCGCGTTTTCTGATTTTGATGTTTCCTAGAAATCCATTCCCTTTGTATTCTTTTTGTGTCATATTGCTAACAGATGGTCCACTCAGTTCAGATGGCAAGGCAGCGTGTGATTGTTCAAAAGGACATGGGTTCGAACCCTCTCTTTTTACTTAATGTTTTGAAATTTCAGGTTTCCCAGAAGGCATGCCCAGTTCCACCTTCTGGCCTCCATGGCAGCACGCTACGCCCCAGAAGTACATATTTCTGGGCGTATCTCCCCCAAAAAGCCCCAAAAGCGCATACTTCTGGGCGCCTCCATGCCAAAAGCCCCGGAAACTCCAGGATTCTGGGCACGATCAGCAAGAGTCTCCTTAGAAGCCCCAACTTCTGGGAGAGTTCCATCCAGAAGTGTGCTGACCTCCCTCTCTAACTTTATTCCTTTATTTTTCTTATTTCATTTAATTTCTTTTCAAATAATTTTCTAACACATCAAAAAATCACCAAAAAAATATTTTGTTTTTGCATTTAGGTCAGAAAAATACTTATTTAATTTTTGACATAAAAATTAAATATTTTTGCATGCATATTTTAATTAATTGTTAATTAACTATAAAATTGACTTTTAATTACTTTTCCTTATTAAAATCAATCCATAAAATTCTCAAAAAAATTGTTTTATCATCTAATTAGGATTACTAATCGAAAAACTTTTTTCTAACTCAAAATCTTTTTTTACTAACACATTTTCTCTTATGCAAATTCTTTTCTTTTTCCGATTATTATATATCTGCTTCCAGGTTGTAATAGTTAGGTCAATTTTCTCGCATTTCTTTTTCTATATTATGTAACTCCTCATGAGATGTAATAGCTTAATTAGGATTTACTTTTCGCACTCCTATATTATGTAACTGCCCCAAAGCCATGTAATAGCGTAGGATTTACTTTCCGCACTTTACTTTCTGCAATTTACTTTCTGCACCCATATAAACTGCTAGTAACTAGGCGTGTATGGCAAGATAAAAATGAACGTAGATCACTTCTAAATTCAAGATAAATCATCTGAATTCAACACATTCTCTTCACACATGCACCCCCTAAAGTATTCTCTCTCGTTGCCTTCCGAATAAATGGTCAAGTCCCTCGAACTTAGAGGTATCCTAGCACCGTTGCCTACAAACATATCATCATAGTCCCTTCGATACAAAGATCATAGTCCCTCGATGTTGCCTACGAATACATGATCTCGTCCCTCGATTGTTGCCTACAAAAAGTGATGATTGTCCCTATGAATGTGCTAGGATACTCCTACAAGTTGCCTTCTATGACCATCTGATGTCCCTTCGAATGTCCCTTCTACATCCAACGAATAGGGTTACGTACCAACTAATGGTATGGATAGCACTATTCTAAAGGAAAGTAAAATAACACGGAAACGACCGTTCTGAGTAGGTAATAAGACTTTTAGTTGCTTGCTCCATCAAAACATCTTTTCACACCTCACACTTTTACAAAGTTAAAACACTTTTCAAAAACTAAACATTTCCAAACACTTCGTATACATTCCAGCGTGAATCATTACGAAGTCAAAGCGAAATGCCTTTTCAAAAACATTTTCAAACACACACACAGAAAGCAAATTTTTTAAGATGATCGAAAGCAACTAAGAGCCCGTAGATAACTACGGATGAAAAGGGTGCTAATACCTTCCCTTTTCATAACCTTCTCCCTTACTCAGAATATAACGAAGGTCTTTTCCTGTTCTTTTCACCTTCCCTTAATTGGATAAAAGAAAAGTCGGTGGCGACTCTTTCTATCCGCAACATTTGCGATTAAAAGCAAAACAATCCAAAGTTAGTTCTCCCACCGTATTACAGATACGCTTAAATCCCTAACTTTTGCCTAGACCTCCCTTTCGGGTTTTCAGTCTATCGGGATACCCTTTTTTGCCAAAGCCGCCTTTGCAGGTCTTCGACTTGTCGGGTGTTCATTTTTTTGTATATGTCTTTAATTTTTGCCCGAACCCTTTTGGTTCGTCAGGACACCCTTATTTTTGCCTAGGCCAGTCGACCTAGCGGGTCTCGTTTATGCGGAGTATTTTTTGATTATGTCTGCGTTCACAGGGTGTGGGAAGTCTTCTCCATCCATGGTGCTTAGTATCATAGCTCCGCTGGAAAATACTATTTTGACTACAAATGGTCCCTCATAGGTGGGAGTCCATTTTCCCCTGGGGTCACCTTGTGGAAGAATGATGCGCTTGACTACTAGATCACCGACTTGGTAGACTCAGTGCTTGACTTTTTATTGAATGCTCTGATCATCCGCTTCTGGTATATTTGTCTATCGCAGATGTCTGCGAGCCGTTTTTCGTCGATCAAGTTGATCTGGTCAAGGCGAGTCTGGACCCATTCGTCTTCGTCTAACTTTTCATCCTGGAGTACTCTGGTTGAGGGTATCTGAACCTCGATGGGTAGGACTGCTTCCATACCATATACGAGAGAGAAGGGGGTTTCCCCTGTAGATGTTCGTACTGTAGTGTGATAACCGTGGAGAGCAAATGGCAACATCTCATGCTAATTGTAACACGGTGAACTGACTTTGTGGATTTTTGTATCGCAAATGTGCGGATAGCAAGAGTCGCCACCGACTTTTATTTTTATCCAATTAAGGAAAGGTAAAAGTACAGAAAAAGACATTCGTTTAGATTCTGAGTTCGGGAGAATGGTTATGAAAAGGGAAGGTATTAGCACCCCTTTCCATCCGTAGTTATCTACGGGCTCTTAGTTGCTCTAGATCACTTTAAAATTGTGCTTTCTGTGTGTTTGACAAAAATGTTTTGAAAAGGCATTTCGCTTTGACTTTGTAATGATTCATGTAGGAATGTATACAAAGTGTTCGGAAATGTTTCGTTTTTGAAAAGAGTTTGAACTTTGAAAAAGAGTGTGTGGAGTGAAAAGCATTTGGTTTTAGAGCAAGCAACTAAAAGACTTATTACCCACTCAGAATTGGTCGTTTGTATTTCGTTCCTTTAGAATAGCGCTAGCTGTACCATTAGTTAGTAGGTAGCTCCATTCGTTGGATGTAAGCGGGACATTCGTAGGGACATCGGATGGTCATAGAAGGCAACTTGTAGGAAGTATCCTAGCACATTCGAAGGGACTATCATTATTTTTCGTAGGCGACAATCGAGGGTCAAGATCATGTATTCGGAGGCGACATCGTGGGTCTTATGATCTTTGTATCGAAGGGACTGTGATGATTTGTTTGGAAGGCAACGGTGCTAGAATACCTCTACGTTCGAGGGACATGACCATTTTGAATTCGCAAAGGCAAGAGAGAATTACCTAAGGGTGCGTGTGAAAGAAGTGTGTTGATTTCAGATATTTTATCTTGCAAATTAGTGGGCTATGTTCGTTATTATCTTGCCATACACGCCTAGTTACTAGCAATTTATAGGGTGCGGAAATTAAAATGCGGAATGTAAAGATGCGGAAAGATAAATCCTACGCTATTACATGGCTTTGGGGCAGATACATAATTTAAAATGCGGAAAATAAAGTCCTAATTTAAACTATTACATCTCATAGACAGTTACATTATTGAAAAATAAAATGATAAAGAAAGAATCGTCTGAATCGGATCAACCTGTAAAGGAATGAGAAAATCGGAAAATACGATATGAATCGAACAAAAGAAAAATGTTAGTAAAAATGCAAATTTTTATATGAGAAAATTATTACATGCTGGAAATAATATAAATATGCTAAAATAAATTTTTGGGATTTTTTGGATGCAATTTAATAATTAAAAACTAATTAAATGTGATTTAAATGCAAAATATGAATAAAAATAAATATGCATGCAAAATTATATTTTTTTAATTTCAAAAATTAAATAAAGATTTTATGAAAATAAATGCAAAAAGAAAATTAATTTTTGATGATTTTTAAATGCAGAAATAAAATTGTGAAAAGAAACTAAAATAATGCAAAATATTAAAATAAAGGAAAATATGAAAATAATAAGAAAACATGAGTTTGGAAAAGAAAATAGCAAAACCGGTCCTGGCATGGTTCGAACAGGGGACCTTTGAGAGGATCTGGGAACAGTGAATGCCTTAACCAACTGAGCCAAGTGTGCAAGCCTGTTTGGAAATGGAGTGAGTGGAAGAAAACACGCGTCGCCTCCTGACTGCATCGTCTTCGCGCCAGCCATCGTCTTCTTCATTTCAAATATTTGAAAATCCAGCGTCGGCCATTGCTCGACGCTAAGTCCCTGGCAAACATCAAAAATCCAGCATACATAATATAAATGAATTCTAAAGGCATGGTTCGATTCCTGGGATCATTCTGAATGCATTGGTATAGGTCTCATGGTCCAATTTTTCCTATTTGGTGAAACCCTAAATCGACCTCAAAACCCTAACAATGGTGTTATGCATTCCTGGCCATGAAAATTCAATTGGAGTGCCCAGAAAGCTTGCAAACACATTACTAATCACAAAAACAAACACAAAACATGTTAATAATGCATGAATGAAAGAATACGATTTTTGAAATTTCAAGAACAAACCAAATTCGGTTTTCACGATTCTTGATGTTTTTTGGCAAAATGAAGGTCTGGAATGCTTCCAGGGATGTCAAGGAATATGTTTGAATCCTCAAAATCAATTGAAAACGGCTGGAAGTGTGATTGCCAATAACTTGAAGGTCACGGATTTTTTTGAGTTAGGTTAGGGTTCTTGAGCCAATTTTTCTGTTCTCTCTTGATAGGTATGCATCATATATTTATACTGGATGGATTTGGGATGGATTTGGGATGGTTTTGGGAAGGAATCAATCAACATTCAAAGCAAATCAAATTTGATTTTTGTACAAAATCAAATTTTCAAAATTTGATTAATTTCCAATCCAATCTTGCCATATTGATCAAATTTCGAAATTTGCTGGCCTTTGTGAGTTGCTTGGGTCTCAAGGAAGGAATAAAAATCAATCTTGCAATTAATTTTGATTTTATACTTTATTTTTAAATTTAATTTGTATTTAAATGAATAAATTCCAAATTAAATAGAAAAATAAAATAAAAATTCGTGGCATTGGGCTTGGATATTCCTAATGGTGTGAGGAATAAGTTTGGATGAAGAAAAAGCAAGCCCATTTGCAAAAAATTTGATTTTTAGAAGTATCTCTCTTTGTGCATTCCTTCAAAGTTGCCCAACTTGTGAATGGTGTATCTTGCTCAATTTTCCACATTTTTGAGTTTTCTTGGACTTTTTGGAAATATCTAAGAGTCCTATAACCAACCTTTTTGGTCTCATCTCAATTGGAGTTTCCATGCTCAATATATCTTCAAAACAAAAAGTTGACTTTTTGTTGACTTTGAAAATGACCTGTAATGTTTTGAGCTATACCTCTCAAATGAAGCATTTTTGGGACATTCTTGTGAGACATGAAGTTGTAGATAATTGAATTTCCTTCAAAACAAGAGGTGGTGGAAAAATTTCTGAGAAAGTATGAGAAAGTTATGATCAGTCAAAGTTCAGTTGATTTTTCACCTAGAAACCCTAATTTAGAAAGTTTGACTTTTCAGCAAATCTTGAGTTTTCTTGATGAATCATGATCAACCCTTGATCAAATGATGAATCTAACTTCAAAATGAGGATTTTGACCAAAAATCAGGAAGTTTGATGTATGTTGACCACGATTGACTTTTGTCCAATCTGGTGATTTTCAACCATCTAAGCAATTGTCGAGGAAACTTGATCGTGAAGCTTGAAACTTGACATGGAGAATCTTTGAAGCATATGAGGAGGTATGAAGACCATTGGAGATGTTGGAAGCCCATCTTGACACGAGAATGCCAAACCCTAGTTTGGGTTGATTGTCTAGGAGAGTTTGTCGATCGACTCTTGAGGAATCCTTGAGTATAGATGTATGAAATATCTTGAGAAGATGGAGGGCAAATTTTGGGGTATGACTGCCCTGTTCAATCTTCTTGTCTGGAGGGTTAGATTGACACGCTTGTCTTTCGTGACTGGAGGTGAAGATGATTGAACACTCAATACACACGAAATTTGCTTGTTGGTGGATGATCGGGAATGGGCTTCTGATGCCATTTGGAGAAGTTGGATACTTATTTGGGGATGAGTCGTACGCTAGACTCGAGAATGTCGATAGGAGAATTGACGGGGATGGGCTTAAGATGCCATCTGGAAAGATCGACGCTGGGGAGTGAGCCGTACGCTAGGCTCTGTAGTCGTTTCTGGAAGGAGCGTGGAGATGGGCTTAAGATGCCATCTGGAGGGAGTCGTACGTTAGACTTTGTGTTCATTTTTTTGAATGAAGTTATTGGTTTGCATTGATTTTTAACCATATATGCAGCATTTTGAAAGTGAAGCACTGTTGACAAATAATCGGAGATGGGCTTAAGATGCCATCCAAGGCAACTGAGTCGTTCGCTAAACTCTGTAGTTGTTGTTGATAATAAGGGATCAGAATAAATCTTCGTGCTGATTACTCTGAGGGAGGTTGTAGTTGGCAAAATGGGGATATCTTCCCTGTTGTGCATTGGGTGTTGATCCATTGCCTGTTATCGGAGGATAACCGGAGGCGGTCTTTCAGATAGTTTTCCCGTCGATTCGGGGCTTAATCCTGGACTAGTCGGAGGACAACCAAGGCGGTCTTCGGATAGTTTTCCGTCGATTCGGGGCTTAATCTGGACGATCGTCGGAGGACAACCAAGGCGGTCTTCGGATAGTTTTCCGTCGATTCGGGGCTTAATCTGGACCTATTTGCGTCGGAAACACTTTGGAGAAAAACAAGAGAAACTTTGATAGAATTTTGGTTAGTTTTATGCAAAGTATGATGCATGACAGTGTATATGAATGACATATGCATGAATTATGACTTTATGAGAAATGTATGAATGATAGATGTTGTGGTATTTCAAAACATATCCATCTTGAAGAAGATGTGGATGTTCTGCTTGAAGATTTCTGACTCCTGTTTGGGGAATTGAGTAGGTGAGAACCCCGCTTTTGAAGGAGAAGAAAGAAATCATGTATTCCTCCGATGCACTATCTGACCAAGTCTTGGGCCTAGATATTGTTGAGGAAGGTAGAGAGAGGCTCGTTGTTGGAGATCTCATATATAGACCGGTGAGGAGAATCGGGAGGCGATCCGTTGGGGACCTTGTTTGTAGATCTGTGAGGAAATTTAGGAGGCGCTCTCTTGGGGATTACGAGTCTTGATCTCATTTGGAGAGCAATTGGTAGTTCTTGGAGGCCGGGTTGGAAGATTCGAGAATCCGTTGTAATCCAGGGGGATGAAGATGATTTCCTTGATTGCACTATCGACCAAGTTTGGTCGGATCTTGTTGGGGAAAAAGGAAAGAGAGATACCGGGATAAATACCTTATTTGGGGTGAGGTGTTACTTCTTGGAGACCGATGTAACATTGCTTAGTTGAGTGGAATTCTTTGCTCGTGGATTCCCTTTTGCTCTGTTGGGAAGTTGTGTTGTGGTGACACCTTTGTGGGGATCATGCTCGTGGGGGAATGTTTTGGTGACTTTCGTCGTCATCTCAATTCACGGAGCTGTAGTAAGTACTTTTGTATGTTCACTTTCGTATGTTTGTGATTAGATTCTTATTGTCAAATGCATATAATCATTCAAAGTAAGCGTTGGACTTTATGCAAACCACAATAGTGAAAATTGTAAAGAGAAAGAACTTGTATTTATTTGAAAGGTGGCGTATGGCCAAGTAGTTTTGTACAAGAGGTAAAATCTGTCAAACAATCTCGTTAAGTCTCAACTATGCTAGTACTCATATATTCGACTATCTCATCTCCTTCTGTCGATGAAAGTGAGTGAATTGATCTTCGCCATTTGAATCTTCAATCTTGACAGTGATGCAGAGCGGTGACTGGAAGAGACATAGTCGTGCGCTTGAATCTAACTTTGCCTAGACCGCCCTTTCGGGTTTCGGTCTCTGGGATACCCTTTTTTGCCGCCTTTTCGGGTTTTCGACTTGCGGGTGTACATGTTTTGCATATATCCTTAACTTTTGCCCGAACCTTTTTGGTTCGCCATGATGCCCTTATTTTTGCCTAGGCCAGTCGACCTAGCGGGTCTCTTTTATGCGTAGTATTTTTTTGACTATGTCTGCGTTCACAGGGTGTGGGAAGTCTTCACCATCCATGGTGCTAAGTATCATAGCTCAGAAAACACTTTTGACTACAAATGGTCCCTCATAGGTGGGAGTCCATTTTCCCCTGGGATCACCTTGTGGAAGGACGATGCGCTTGACTACTAGATCACCGACTTGGTAGACTCGGTGCTTGACCTTCTTGTTAAATGCTCTAATCATTCGTTTCTAATAAATCTGTCCATGGCAAATGGATGCGAGTCGTTTCTCATCAATCAAATTAATCTGGTCGGGTTAAGACGATCGTCTTCGCCTAACTCTGCGTCCTGGAGGACTCTGGTTGAGGGTATCTGAACCTCGATGGGTAAGACGGCTTCCATACCGTATACTAGAGAGAAGGGGGTTGCCTCTGTTGATATCCGTGTTGTAGTGCGATAACCATGAAGAGCAAATGGTAACATCTCATGCCAATCCTTGTAAGTCACAGTCATCTTCTGTATAATCTTCTTAATGTTTTTGTTGGCGGCTTCCACTGCGCCATTCATCTTAGGCCGATAAGGAGAAGAGTTGTGATGCTTGATCTTGAACTGCGTGCAGAGTTCGGTGATCATCTTATTGTTGAGATTGGAGCCATTATGATTTGATTGTAACCGGAGAAACCATCCATAAAGGAGAAGACCTTATGCTGAGCGGTGTTGTCAACCAGAACATCGATATGAGGGAGTGGAAAATCGTCTTTCGGACTTGCTTTGTTCAGATCTCTGTAATCCACACACATTCGTACCTTGCCATCCTTCTTAGGTACGGGTACCACATTGCAACCTTTGGGGATAAGAGGTGACACTAAGAAACCGGCGTTGAGCTGTTTCATAACCCGGCTTTGATTTTCTCGACATTTCGGGACGCATGCGACAAACCTACATTTCTTTGGAGAAAACCTTCTTTTGTCGGCAATCGGTGTACCACAATATCAATGTCTAAACTGGCATGTCTTCGTATGACCAAGCAAAAACCTCAATGTAATCTCGTAGCATCGAACCAATCTTTCTTTAACAACATTCTCAAGATCCGCTCTATCTTGATCTCTTTTACATCTTCGTCGGTCCAAATTCACAACCTCAACTTGCTCTTCGTGTGGGTGTATAACTCGCTCTTCTTCTGCGTAGCGATCGGCAAGTTCTCCTGGCACTTCACAATCTTCCTCACTTTCGTCTTGGCTTGGTAGATCGGATTATCGAAGTCATATTTAGCAATAGCATATTATTACGAGATTCGGAGTGATTCGGTGTATCACGTGGGTGTGTGTAAGAACACATAGCTTTTGAAGGGGTGATAAAGTAAAGAAAGAAAACAAACAATTGAATGCAAAAGTCCAACGATTTATTGAATGAAAATCAGCGACGGATAATAACCCTATAAACGAGCCATGATGCCCGGGCAAGGCACTAGGCTTTCAAAGTTTATTGTTCAAAACATAAAAATACGAAAAGCAAAACAAAACAAGAGCAATTACTCGGCTAAAGGAGATTGGTATAGCGTCTTGATCTTCAATTGATGAGCCCTTTGTCTAGAGTTGGGAAGATCCACTTGCTGATGTCGGAGTCGTTGTCGTCGTCTTCTATAGCATGGATTCCACTCTGACTAATGCGGAAAGGAAGTTGGTCGGCACGTTCGTGGCGTATCATCTTCTGACCCTTGATGGTGAAGCCTAAACCAGTCTTGTCAAATTTGAAAGGAAGATCAGGGAGTTGTCCCCAAATAGTACTACCTTCTTCAGACTTGAGCATCTTTCAACGAGGCCATCCTAGGCGGAGCTTGTGTAACCGGGGTGACGGGAGAGTCAGCAGCACGACTGGGATTGTCTCAAAAACTTGACAGGGAGTCTCAAATAATTCACCTTCCATCTCGAGGTATCGGAATGACTGTAGATGACTGACCATATACTCTTCTTCACCACATACTGTGACAACCTTCCCTTTCACCGGGTACTTGGTTTCGATGTAAGGTAGAGTACCGCCCCATGTATCCAAGGCGTCCAAGTAGGCAAGAGTAAGTTGGACGAATGTCCATGACAAAGAATGTGGAGTCAAAAGTGGGAACCGACTTTATGAGTGATGAGCTCTCCAATCTTGTTAAGCTTAGAACCATCAAAAGCTCTCACAATAATGTCCTTGGGTCTCGGAACCAACCCTTCGACATCAAGTCGATCAAAAGCGATCTTGGAAGGATATTGAGGCGAACCGGTATCCACTAAAACATGAGACAATGTAGTGCCCTTGCATTCAACGAGATGTGCAAGGCTTTGTTGTGTTTCTTTCGGCAGAGTCAAATCGACATCAAGAAGCCTAGGCCGTTGTTGGCGGCCAGGCTAGCAATACAAACTTCAAGCGGTCGGTGGTAGTGTCTTGCGATGCGTGAGCATTCTTGAAACTTCACCAAGGCATTAGCATGAGCCTCGAGCACAAGAGCGAGCAAGCATGGAGATTTTGGATGGTCTGTCCCAACTGTTCCACAACATTGTAGTCACTCTTCTTGATTATCTTGAATTTCCTCCATTTCTTGTTTGGAGGTGTCTTGATAACTTCCTTTGGCATACGGTTGAGCGGGATGAGTCTTGGTTCTTTCCTCTAGCTTGGGAATGGGTTGAATAGTTGGAATCTGTTGGAGTCATGATGTCTTTGGGAGAGAGATATCGAGAGAACACTCTTGGTTCTGGTCACCTTACTTGATCCGTGATGTTGTCAATGTCGGGAATGGTAGCTTCAATGTAAGATCTTCAATGGTCGAGGGTCTTGCTTGGCGCCATGATAGTAAACATCGACTCCATAATTCCAAGGGATAGCCTTGTCGGAGGAATATGGGCTGGCCTTGGAGAAGTGATGATGAGAGGTGCCACTCTAGGCACGAGGATCGTGAGAGGAAATCCTTATTGTGTTAACATCGGCATAGTCTTACGGAAATCGTCACCCCATCCGGTCGCCTTAACATCTTCAATAGGAATCTTGTAACTCTCGAGGCGAGTGTACTTCACCATGTAATCATACTTTCCACTTGGCTGCCCCAAGGTATCCCACAGTGGTGTAGTTTCATTCACATCTTGATCTTGACTTAGACATATCTTCACACGACACGCACGGTGGTTTGAAATAGTATCTCACGGTTATCCATCATGCCTTGAACACGTCTTCTCAACCAAGCACAACCATCGGTAGCGGATGGGCACCAACGATTCTCTGGGCATCTGGGTTGACAAACTGACAAATTCTTCTTAATAGTCATCATAGGAATGGTCAAGTCATCTATGTTGAAAACATAAGTATCGTCCAAGACATTGGAACCCTTGTCATGGTTAGGCATAGGCGCGTTGATCACATTCGGTCTCAGCGGGAGGATCAAACTCAATGCTTAGATTGATCATATCTTGAATCTTGTTCTTGAGCCCAACAATCATCGATGCTATGTCACGGGCTATTGGAATGGTAAGCACACTTAGCATTAGGATTGTACCGGAGAGGAGGTGTTGACATTCTGAGGAGGATCCCTCAAAGCAATCAGCTCTGCTTTTAACATGTGTTGCAAGGCTTGCGACAAAGGCATGTTGATCTTAGAAGCTGTCTTCATGGCGCGTTACGGTTCTGCGTTGTCTCGGCGAGGTTGTCTTGATGTAGGATTGGAGATCCTGGCCCCCACAGATTGAGCACGGTCGGTCTTGGCTCAGCTTTTCTGACCATACACAACATTAGTTTCTTTCTTACAACCAAAAGACCTCTTCGCAGCATTTGAAGATGTCTCTACCTGGATCTTTCCACTCTTGATACCAGCTTCAATATGCTCTTTGTCAATATCATTTCGGTGAACCGGTGAAGAGTTTCAATCAGATGATTGAAGAATGGGCCTGTTAGTGTCCCCATGAACATATCAACCAACTCCCTATTGGACAAGGGTGGCTGAACTCTGCCTGCTAGATCTCTCCATTTCTGAGCATACTCTTTGAACTTCTCGTCACGACCCATAGACATGCTTTGTAGTTGCATGCGGTGGGTGTCAATTCGACATTGTACTCATCATGCAGAAAGCATCGCCAAGTCACTCCAGTGCGGATACGGTCATTCTCTAGCTGATAGTACCATTCTAACTGAGTTCCGGACAAACTCTCTTGAAAATAGTGCATCCACAACTTTCTGTCATCAGTGTGGGGATTGATCTTCTGAACATAGGACTTCAAATGTAGCCTAGGGCAAGACATGCCATCATACTTGGCAAAAGTTGGAACTTTGAACTTGGGAGGAATCACAACACCAGGGACAAGACTCAGGTCATCAAAATTCAGCCCGGACATCTTCAGGTTTTCCACAGCATTCAGACGGTCTTTAAGTTGTTTGTACTTGTCATCCTCATCAGACTATTGGCCATCATCATAGTTCTTCTCAAGCTCAGGCTTGACACTTCCTTCTGAGAGCTCTATCCGACTGACCCTCTTAGGACCACCTTTGTAGCGTCTGCCCATGTTGAGGAGACCAACAACCTTCTTCTTCTTGTTGATGAGCTTCTTGGATCCTCTTGGCCTTGGACCAAGGTGGTAAACATCTTTGGCCAGGCATTACGAGCTTGAAGATCTTTGACGTTCAAGAGCCATTTACGCTAAAATAAATAGCGAGCAAATGAGAAAACCAATCTCAATGTACAGTGATGCAATGTTATGCTATGATATGCAATGTTTATGCGAATGCAATGCAATGTTTTCAAGGACCTTAGAGATTTAAATTTGTTAGACAAGCAATGAACAAACATTTATTAGTACTCTTTTTATTCTTTTCTTTTTAAGTACAAGAGATAGTTCAAAATAATAAAAGAAAAGCATAAAAATCTCAAAGCTCTAAGTCTCCCATGGGCGCTTCCTCTTGATGCCGAGGTAGGCATTGATGTTTCGCTCCTCGTGAAGTAGCTTTGTCAACTCTAGAACTTTCTTATCACTTGCATAACACTGAGCTTCAAAGGTATCCCTATCTTTGTTGAGCTGAATCCAGGATCTCTTCAAGTCTTCAAAATCAATAGGCATGTCAGGATGGTGAACGGTATAGGATTCGTCACCTATAGAGTTCCATAATTCTTGGTAACAGGTGAATGGCATCATGAGGTTTTGAGCTCGAGCTCGCCCATTTGAGGAAGGTTCCCAAGGAATGGAGTTCGGTGCCCCAAAGTCTTGGTATCGTCTTCTTTACCATGCCCCAGCGTGTATGAACCTTTCGGTAATGCGGAGATCGTGGTTGTGTCGAACACAATATCTTGGAGAAGCATATCATGTGGACCATCTCTTGAGCAAAACCAAGCGTAGAGCTAGAGAAGGGTTGTAAGTAATACCTCCTCTTATACCAAGTAGTGGTACATTAGAATTCTCCTGGCGCTCGATGAATGTGAAGTCCTTTTGAGAGAAAAGATTCCAACGGATATCGAATGAGAGAGTGACATCAACCTTTGAGACCATCTCAACCTTTGTTCATTCTTCAAACTGATGGAGGAAGGTGCGAAATAAACCACGGTAATGGTACACAACACATGAGAGTTCCTTGTCTCTTAGTAATGCAGTGTGGAGAATGTAGGATGTCTCCAAGTAAAGTAGGCACTGGATTACGAGTAAGAAACAACTTGATGGCGTTGACATCTATGAATTGATCCGAGTTAGGGAATAGAACCAAACCATAAATTAGCAAGGCCACAATATCTTCAAATGCATGGAAACTCATAACTTTGAGGAATTCTCGGGCTTTCTTAATTAGGAACTTGGAAAGTAAACCCTTAACTCCACTTCTAGTTTCCCAATTGGCTTCAATGTCGCTTAAGATGTAAGGCGATCGATGTCTTCGTACCTAGGAACCTTTTCTAGACCGGTGAATGGCATTTGGTCAGAATAGGTATCCCAAGTAGCTTAGAGAACTCTTCCAAGGTAGGAACCAGCGATAATGGGGAATGTAAAGCAATGGTGTTTGGATCAAAGAAGCTGGAATAGGACATGCATCATATCTTCTTCAAAACCGGAGATAACCAAATCAAGTAGATAACCATGTCTTTTGATGAACCGAGCATGGTGGAATTTCGAAACCAATTCTTTGAGTTGAGAAGGTATACCCATGAAGTTGATTCGGATAGTCTTTCTAGAAGCCATAATACCTACAAAGCAGAGCAAAGATAAATCCTAGGTCCTTGAAATAGTTAGAAATGATATGCAATGCGAATGATGTCATGATGTCATGTTTAGCACACACAAACAATTCACACAATGAGCCTAGGGTTAAGGCTTGCATGAGGTATAGGTGATTACCCACCAAAAGTTTGAGTTGGTTCATCTGTCCTATAATAGTAAGGGTTCTAGGAATCTCACATCATTGATCTTTCTCGTGGCGTTTATTTCAATACGACTACCAAGTGGTCGATCGAAAATATCCAAAAGTCGATCTCAATGGCGTAGCATCGGTATCAACCAACCTTAGTGCAAAGCGGCCATCTCACTACCTTCTAATGGCCAAGATGGGTTAATTAAGGTTCTAAAAGTTTAGTTAGCGCTTGATGACACACGAAGCCAAATACTATCTTCAACTTGGGAATGAAGAGTATCGGGACAACCAAAGTGTCACGCTAACGTAGCCATCATGTTGACCGTTTAGTTATCGTCTAGCGGTCGCGATGATTTATTGCTACTTACCTAAAGGAAACCGGATCGGGTGTAGGATCCCCACAAATATAATACCCAAGCAACCCTTAAAGATAAAGCATACAAGTCAAACAAAAAGCAATAAAAGTTATCTAGAAATCCTTAAGGCATTCTCTCTTTTAGGATTTTTCCCCAGCAGAGTCGCCAGTTCTGTAACACGGTGAACTGATTTTGTGGATTTTTGTATCGCAAATGTGCGGATAGCAAGAGTCGCCACCGAATTTTATTTTTATCCAATTAAGGGAAGGTAAAAGTACAGAAAAAGACCTTCGTTTAGATTCTGAGTTCGGGAGAATGGTTATGAAAAGGGAAGGTATTAGCCCTTTCCATCCGTAGTTATCTCGGGCTCTTAGTTGCTCTATATCACTTTAAAATTGCTTTACGTGTGTTTGACAAAATGTTTTGAAAAGGCATTTCGCTTTGACTTTGTAATGATTCATGTAGGAATGTATACAAAGTGTTCGGAAATGTTTCGTTTTGAAAAGAGTTTGAACTTTGAAAAAGTGTGTGGTGTGAAAAGCATTTGGTTTAAAGCAACTAAAGACTTATTACCCACTCGAATTGGTCGTTTTGTTTCTACGTTCCTTTAGAATAGCTAGCCATACCATTAGTTAGTAGGTAGCTCCATTCGTTGGATGTAAGCGGGACATTCGAAGGGACATCGGATGGTCATAGAAGGCAACTTGTAGGAAGTATCCTAGCACATTCGAAGGACTATCATCATTTTCGTGGCGACAATCGGGTCAAGATCATGTATTCGGGCGACATCATGGGTCTTATGATCTTTGTATCGAAGGGACTATGATGATTTGTTTGGAAGGCAGCGGTGCTAGAATACCTCTACGTTCGAGGACATGACCATTTGAATTCGTAAAGGCAACGAGAGAATTACCTAAGGGGTGCGTGTGTGAAAGAAGTGTGTTGATTTGGATATTTTATCTTGCAAATTAGTGGGCTATGTTCATTATTATCTTGCCATACACGCCTAGTTACTAGCAATTTATAGGGTGCGGAAATTAAAATGCGGAATGTAAAGATGCGGAAAGATAAATCCTCGCTATTACATGGCTTTGGGGCGATACATAATTTAAAATACGGAAAATAAAGTCCTAATTTAAACTATTACATCCCATAAGCAGTTACATTATTGAAAAATAAAATGATAAAGAAAGAATAAATGCGAATCGGATCAACACAGTAAAGGAATGAGAAAATCGAAAATACGATATGAATCGAACAAAAGAAAAATGTTAGTAAAATGCAAATTTTATATGAGAAAATTATTACATCTGGAAATAATATAAATATGCTAAAATAATTTTTGGGATTTTTGGATGCAATTTAATAATTAAAAATAATTAAATGTGATTTAAATGCAAAAATATGAATAAAAATAAATATGCATGCAAAATTATATTTTTTTAATTTCAAAAATTAAATAAAGATTTTATGAAAATAAATGCAAAAAGAAAATTAATTTTTGATGATTTTTAAATGCAGAAATAAAATTGTGAAAAGAAACTAAAATAATGCAAAATATTAAAATAAAGGAAAATATGAAAATAATAAGAAAACATGAGTTTGGAAAAGAAAATAGCAAAACCGGTCCTGGCATGGTTCGAACAGGGGACCTTTGAGAGGATCTGGGAACAGTGAATGCCTTAACCAACTGAGCCAAGTGTGCAAGCCTGTTTGGAAATGGAGTGAGTGGAAGAAAACACGCGTCGCCTCCTGACTGCATCGTCTTCGCGCCAGCCATCGTCTTCTTCATTTCAAATATTTGAAAATCCAGCGTCGGCCATTGCTCGACGCTAAGTCCCTGGCAAACATCAAAAATCCAGCATACATAATATAAATGAATTCTAAAGGCATGGTTCGACTCCTGGGATCATTCTGAATGCATTGGTATAGGTCTCATGGTCCAATTTTTCCTATTTGGTGAAACCCTAAATCGACCTCAAAAACCCTAACAATGGTGTTATGCATTCCTGGCCATGAAAATTCAATTGGAGTGCCCAGAAAGCTTGCAAACACATTACTAATCACAAAAACAAACACAAAACATGTTAATAATGCATGAATGAAAGAATACGATTTTTGAAATTTCAAGAACAAACCAAATTCGGTTTTCACGATTCTTGATGTTTTTTGGCAAAGTGAAGGTCTGGAATGCTTCCAGGGATGTCAAGGAATATGTTTGAATCCTCAAAATCAATTGAAAACGGCTGGAAGTGTGATTGCCAATAGCTTGAAGGTCACGGATTTTTAAGTTAGGTTAGGGTTCTTGAGCCAATTTTTCTGTTCTCTCTTGATAGGTATGCATCATATATTTATACTGGATGGATTTGGGATGGTTTTGGGAAGGAATCAATCAACATTCAAAGCAAATCAAATTTGATTTTTGTACAAAATCAAATTTTCAAAATTTGATTAATTTCCAATCCAATCTTGCCATATTGATCAAATTTCGAAATTTGCTGGCCTTTGTGAGTTGCTTGGGTCTCAAGGAAAATAAAATCAATCTTGCAATTAATTTTAATTTTATACTTTATTTTTAAATTTAATTTGTATTTAAATGAATAAATTCCAAATTAAATAGGAAAATAAAATAGAAATTCGTGGCATTGGGCTTGGATATTCCTAATGGTGTGAGGAATAAGTTTGGATGAAGAAAAGCAAGCCCATTTGCAAAAATTTGATTTTTAAGTATCTCTCTTTGTGCATTCCTTCAAAATTGCCCAACTTGTGAATGGTGTATCTTGCTCAATTTTCCACATTTTTGAGTGTTCTTGGACTTTTTGGAAAGCTCTAAGAGTCCTCTAACCAACCTTTTTGGTCTCATCTCAATTGGATTTTCCATGCTCAATATAGCTTCAAAACAAAAAGTTGACTTTTTGTTGACTTTGAAAATGACCTGTAATGTTTTGAGCTATACCTCTCAAATGAAGCATTTTTTGGACATTCTTGTGAGACATGAAATTGTAGATAATTGAATTTCCTTCAAAACAAAAGGTGGTGGAAAAATTTCTGAGAAAGTATGAGAAAGTTATGATCAGTCAAAGTTCAGTTGACTTTTCACCTAGAAACCCTAATTTAGAAAGTTTGACTTTTGAGCAAATCTTGAGTTTTCTTGATGAATCATGATCAACCCTTGATCAAATGATGAATCTAACTTCAAAATGAGGATGTTGACCAAAAATCATGAAGTTTGGTATGTTGACCACATTGACTTTTTGTCCAATCTGTGATTTTCAACCATCGAGCAATTGTTTGAGGAAACTTGATCTGAAGCTTGAAACTTGACATGGAGAATCTTTGAAGCATATGAGGAGGTATGAAGACCATTGGAGATGTTGGAAGCCCATCTTGACCTGAGAATTGCCAAACCCTAGTTTGGGTTGATTGTCTAGGAGAGAGTTTGTCTGATCAACTCTTGAGGAATCCTTGAGTATAGAAGTATGAAATATCTTGAGAAGATGGAGGGCAAATTTTGGGGTATGACACTAATCCTTATAGGTCACTGTCATCTTCTGTATGATCTTCTTGAGATTTTTGTTGGCGGCTTCCACTGCGCCGTTCATTTTTGGCCGATATGGAGAAGAGTTGTGATGCTTAATCTTGAAGCTAGTGAGTTCGGTGATCATTTTGTTATTGAGATTGGTACCATTATCGTGATAATCCTTCGGGACGCCTGCATCGAGATAAGATTATGCTTGATGAATCGAGCCACAACATTCTTAGTAACAGATGCGAACGAGGCTACTTCTACCCATTTGGTAAAGTAATCAATAGCAACAAGGATGAAACGATGTCCATTGAAAGCGGTGGGTTTGATCTCTCCAATCATGTCAATGCCCCATATTGCGAAAGGCCACGGAGCGGTCAGATCATTCAATAGACCTGGAGGTATGTGCACTCTGTCTGCGTATATCTGGCATTTGTGACAAGATCGAACATAACGGTAACAAACAGCTTCCATGGTGGACCAATAGTAACCTGCTCTTAGAATCTTCTTAGCCATTGTATGTCCACTAGAGTGGGTACCGAATGCGCCTTCATGTAACTCTTTCATGATTCGTTCCGCTGTTTTCTGATCTACACAGCGGAGTAAACACAAGTCGTGATTGCGCTTGTATAAGATGTCGTTGCTGAGAAAGAATTTGGAAGCGAATCTTCTTAAGAACTTATTGCCATTGACAGATGCGCAAGCGGGATATTCCTGAGCTTCGATATGCCTCTTCACTTCGTAGAACCAAGGTTTATCTTCTGTTACTCCGGTATCAAGTTCACAACAGTAGGATGGTTCGTCTAGTCTTTCGATGATGATTTGGGGAGCTTTGTTGTCCCATCTGACCTTGAACATAGATGACATGGTAGCTAATGCGTCTGCCAACTAATTCTCTTCTCGTGGGATGTGATCAAAAGTGATTTCTTCGAATTAAGGGATCAGACTCAACACATGCTCTCGATATGGAATGAGATTCGGGTGCTTCGTATCCCACTCGCCTTTAATCTGACTGATAAAGCTGAGTCTCCATACACTTGCAAGAATTTGATTCTTAAGTCAATAGCGGCTTTGATACCCATGATACACGTTTCGTATTCGGCCATGTTGTTGGTATAATCGAAACAAAGTCTGGCGGTGAAAGGCGTGTGTCCACCTATAGGAGATGTAATGACGGTGCCAATACCATTGCCAAGTGCGTAGATTGATAGTCATTTATGGCTTGATGAGCCAAATGATCGGCTACTATAC
Organism: Vicia sativa; assembly: GCA_021764765.1. Classification (NCBI taxonomy): domain Eukaryota; kingdom Viridiplantae; phylum Streptophyta; class Magnoliopsida; order Fabales; family Fabaceae; genus Vicia; species Vicia sativa. The sequence continues at coordinate 254,143,121 of CM038795.1, forward strand.
TTCCTTTGATTGCCTTCTGAGTAGTATATTGGATGTCAAATTCAGTCAAGATCATTTTCCATCTTGCTATTCTTCCGGAGAGAACAAGTTTCTTGAATATGTATTTAATCGGATCCATCTTAGAGATCAACAAGGTAGTGTGAGTCAACATATACTGTCTTAGTCGGTGAGCAGCCCAAGCCAAAATGCTGCAAGTTTTCTCAAGCTGTAAGTATCTTGTTTCACAGTCAGTAAACGTTTTTCTAAGGTAGTATATTGCATACTCTTTTGGACCAGACTCGTCATGTTACCCTAACACACACCCCATTGACTTCTCTAATACTGTCAAGCACATGATAAGAGGTCTTCCTTTGATAGTTGGTATCAGGATAGGTGGATTTTGCAGGTACTCCTTGATTTTGTCAAAAGCTGTCTGGCAATTGTCGTTCCATTCCACTACTTGATCTTTCTTGATAACGAAGATGTATGTCTGATGAAGCCGACTTTGAGATTTTTGTATCGCAAATATGCGGATAGCAAGAGTCGCCACCGACTTTCTTTTATCAATTAGGGAAGGTAAAAGAAATGCGAGAAAAAGACCTTCGTTAGATTACAGTAACGGAGAAGGTTATGAAAAGGAAGGTATTAGCACCCCTTTCCATCATGAGTTATCTCAGACTCTTAGTTTCTCTTAGATCACTTTAAAATTGTGCTTTCTGTGTGTTTGACAAAATGTTTTGAAAAGGCATTCGCTTTGACTTTGTAATGATTCATGTAGGAATGCATACAAAGTGTTTGAAATGTTTCGTTTTGAAAGAGTTTGAACTTTGACAAAAGTGTGAGGTGTGAAAAGCATTTTGATAGAGCAAGCAACTAAGAGTCTTATTACCTACTCAGAATGGTCGTTTTCGTGTTGTTTTACTTTCCTTTAGAATAGTGCTATCCATACCATTAGTTGGTAGGTAACCCTATTCGTTGGATGTAGAAGGGACATTCAAAGGGACATCGTATGGTCATAGAAGGCAACTTGTAGGAAGTATCCTAGCACATTCGAAGGGACTATCATCATTTTCGTAGGCGACAACCGAGAGTCAAGATCATGTATTCGTAGGCGACATCATGGGTCTATGATTTTGTATCGAAGGGACTATAATGATTGATTTTGAAGGCAACGGTGCTAGAATACCTCTACGTTCGAGGGACATGACCATTTGTATTCGTAAAGGAAACAAGAGAGAATTACCCTAAGGGGTGCATGTGTGAAAAGAGTGTGTCAAATTCAGATATTTTATCTTGGAATTATGAGTGATCTATGTCCGATTTTATCTTGCCATACACGCCTAATTACTAGCAGTTTATAGGGTGCAGAAAGTAAATAGCGAAAAGTAAAGTGCGGAAAGTAAATGTCCTACGCTATTACATGGCTTTGGGGCAGTTACATAATATGAGTGCAGAAAATAAAAGTCCTAATTAAACTATTACATCCCATAGGCAGTTACATAATTGGAAAAGAAAAGCAATAAAAATCGTAAAGCGGTACAACACGTGACGAGATACAAAATCGAAATCGAAAATTGCATTAGAAGAAAATGTTAGTAAAAATAAATATTTTTGAATGAGGAAAAAAGTTTTGTGTTAGTAATGATATTAATATGATAAGATAAATTTATGGTAAATTTTGGAATTAATTTGATAATTTAAAAACAATTAAAAGTCATTTAAACAATTAATTAGTAATTAAATTAAATATGCATGCAAAAATAATAATTTTTATATTAAAAATTAAATAAACATTTTTCTGATGATTATGCAAAAAATAAATATTTTTGGTGTTTTTTAGATGCATGATAAAAATGTTTGAAGATAAATTAAAATAACATAAAAATATTAAAGAAAATAAGAAAATATGAGTTAGTTTCAAAAGAGCAAAAATAAGGTGGTCTTGCCAGGGATCGAACTGGTGACCTCTTATTGAAAACTTAAGCATGCTTGCCTACCCTTTGGGCCAAAGTGTACTTGGTGTCTGGAAAATAGAAAGAGTGGTTTATAATCGTGTCACGATTATAACTCAAGCCCGTCGACAGCGTAGACCCGGTTGGCATGAGTGGAGCCAATCGAGCAGGGAATTGCCACGCTAGCCTTTCTTAGGTCAACACGTGCAGCCAGCGGAGCCACAACTCGGTCTTCTTCTCCGGCTTCGATTTTCAAACACGCAAAATAAGAGAAATAAATGGCAAAGAATACCTACCCCTAAATCGACCCTTGCGAATCAATGGTGGCATTAGTTTCGATTGAAAACGCATGTAGCTACCAATTCGAAGCTCATCAGTTTTTGAACCCTAAACATGGCAAATCGTGTTTCTGACGTTCAAGCTAAGAAACGATGGCCCAGATCTCATCTATGGAACCTCATGAACACATTAGAGTGGTTAGTTTCGATTAAAATGCACAGATAATAAAAATGCAAATTCAAGAAAAATATGAATATGTATGAATGTGTATGGCTCGATTCAAGCAGCTTTGGCCATGGCTTTTGATGTATACTTACTCAAACTTACCCTAGGAACACAATGGAGTGATTGAGAGAGGCTGAAAGTGACTGCAAATTGAAATTCGAATTTCACAACTTTGTGAAAATTTTGAGCAAAATAAGGGTTGTTGTAGAGGCTAGGGTTTCGTCCCTTGTTCTTGGCAATGAGCTGGGTATTTATAGAGTGAAGAGTGAGGGCAAAAAGAGTGAAAAAAGATATGACATTCAATGTAGAATTATTTCCTTTCAAATAAAATCAAATCTTTGAAAATTTGATTTTCTCTTCCATATGCAAGCTAGCACGAATTTGGCAAGTCTCTTGGGCTATCTTGGACCTCAAGTTTGATAAAAATCCAATCCATTTGAAAATATATCTTGTTTTCATATTTTATTTAATTTAAATTTAAATTTAATGCTTTTAAATTAAAAAAAATAAAAATAGAATGTGGTCATGGAAAAGCATCAATAGGTCACAAATAATATTATGAACAAGTTTGGATCATAAAATTATAGGCCCATTTGGAAAAAAATTGGATTTTGACAAATATCTCTCTTTGTGCAATTGTCCAAAAATGCCCAACTTGTACTAGGTGTATTTTGCTCAATTTTCCACATTTTTGAGTGTTCTTGGACTTTTTGGAAAGCTATAAGTGTCCTCTAAACAACCTCTTTGGTTTCATCTCAATTGGAGTTCCCATGTTCAATATATCTTCAAAACAAAAAGTTGACTTTTTGTTGACTTTGAAAGGACCTATAATGTTTTGACCCATACCTTCCAAATGAAGCATTTTTTGAACATTCTTGTGAGACATGAAGTTGTATAGAATTGAATTCTCTTCAAAATGAGAGGTGGTGGAAAAATTTCGGAGAAAGTATGAAGAAGTTATGCTCAGTCAAAGTTCAGTTGATTTTTCACTAAAAAACCCTAATTTTGGAAAGTTTGACTTTTGTGCAAATCTTGAGTTTTCTTGATGAATCAGGATCAACCCTTGATCAAATGATGAATGTAACTTAAAAATGAGGATGTTGACCAAAAATCAGGAAGTTTGACTATATGTTGACCACAATTGACTTTTTGTCCAATACAACTGATTTTCAACCATCTGAGCAATTGTCTGAGGAAATTTGACTTGTGAGGCTTGAAACTTGACATGGAGATTCTTTGAAGCATATGAAGAGGCATGATGACCATTGGAGATGTTGGAAATCCATCTGGATATGAGGATAGCCAAACCCTAGTTTGGGTTGATTGTCTAGGAGAGGGTTTGTCTGATCAACTCTTGAGGAATCATTGAGTATGGATGTATGAAATGTCTTGAGGAATAGGAGGGAAAATTTTGGGGTATGACAGTTTCCCTTGTTCAATCTTCTTGTACTGGAAGGGTTAGATTGGCATGCTCGCCTTTCGTGACCGGGAGGTAGTTGATGATTGAACACTCGAGTACACCTGAAAATTTGCACTCGCTGCTGGCTAATGATGCGGGAATGGGCTTACAGATGCCATTTGGAGAAGTTGGAGACTTCGCTGGGGAATGAGTCGTACGCTAGACTCGAGGTTGTTGTCTGGATAAGAGAACTGTCAGAGATGGGCTTAAGATGCCATCTGGAAAGATCGATGCTGGGGAGTGAGTCGTATGCTAGGCTCTGTAGATGTTTCTGGAAGTGAAAGGAGCATGGAGATGGGCTTAAGATGCCATCCGGAGGGAGTGGTACGTTAGACTTCGTGCTCATCTTTGAATGAAGTTATTGGTTGGTATTGGTTTTTTAACCAAATATGCAGCATTCTGAAAGTGGAGAAATGTTGACAGGTAGCCGGAGATGGGCTTAAGATGCCATCCAGGGCAACTGAGTCGTACGCTTGACTCTGTAGTCGCTGTTGATAATAAGAGAAAGTCAGAATAAATCTCCGTCTTGATTGCTCTGAGGGGATATTAGTTGGCAAAATCTGGATAGCTTCCCTGTTATGCTTCGGGTATTGATCTAGTGCCTGTTATCGGAGGATAACTTGTGATCGTTCAGATAGTTTTCCGTCGGCGGTATTAATCACGGATGTTGTCGGAGGACAACTAGGGCGATCGTTCGAGATAGTTTTCTGTCGGCGGGCATTAATCTGGACCGGTTGTCGGAGGACAACTAGGGTGGTCATTCGATAGTTTTCCGTCGGCGGGCATTAATCACGGATGCATTGGCCGGAGGACAACTAGGGCGGTCGTTCAGATAGTTTTCCCGTCTGGCTTCAGGCATTAATCCTGGACCAGTTGTCGGAGGACAACTAGGGTGGTCATTCAAATAGTTTTCCTGTCTGGCTTCGCGCATTAATCCTGGACCTGTCGTTTCAGAAATGATTTTCACCTGTTTTGGGAAAAACAAAAGAAACTTTGATAGAATAACGTTAGTCTTATGCAAATTATGATGCATGACAATGTTTATGAATGACATATGCGCAAATTATGACTTTTTATGAATAATGTATGAATGATAGATGTTGTGGTATTTCAAAACATATCCATCTTGAAGAAGATGTGGATGCTCTGCTTGGAGATTTCTGACTTCTGTTTGGGGACAAAATGGATTGGAAACCCTGAGAAGAAAGATAACCTTGATTCCTCCGATGCACTATCTGACCAAGTCTTGAGCCTAGATATTCTTGAGGATGGTAGAGATCGAGAGATGCACTGTTGAGGATCTTGTGCATAGATCCTGCTGGGGGAGAAATTTAGGAGGTGCTCTACTGGGATCTTGCGTGTAGATCCTGCTGGAGATCATTTGATAGTTGCTGGGAGACCGGGTTAGAAGGATCTTGAGCCCGTCGAACTCTCTGGCTGGGGAATAAAAGATGTAGGTTTCCTCTGATGCACTATCTGACCATGTTCCAAGTCTGGATACTGCTGCTGCTGGGGGGGCAATGATTGCTGAGAGATATTTTGTTGGGGATACCTCTGCTGGTGATGAATCGTTACTGCTTGGAAATCTGTTGGGGAAATTTTGTGGTGAGTGTATTCTCTGTGGGGATTGTACTTTGCAGGGGAACGTATTGGTGACTTTCGTCGTCATCTCAATTCCTAGAGCCGGTAGTAATTACACTTGTATGTTCACTTTTCGCATGTTTGTAAACAGATTTTTATTGTCAAATGCATATAATCATTCAAAGCAAACGTTGGACTTTATGCAAACAACAATAGTGAAATTTGTAAAAACAAAGAACTCATATTTATTTGAAATGTGGCGTATGGCCAAGTAATTTGTACACAAGAAAGGTAAAAAGCTATGCGGAAACAATCTCGTTAAGTTCCAACTATGCTAGTACTCATATATTTCGACTATCTCATCTCCTTGTCGTAGAAAGTGAGTGGTGATCTTCGCCTTTTGAATCTTGAATCTTGATAGTAGTAGTGCGGAAGTAGGTGATCCGGGCGAGACATAGTAAATGCGCTTAAATCCTAACTTTTGCCTAGACCGCCCTTTCGGGTTTCGAGTCTCTGGGATACCCTTTTTGCCCAACCGCCTTTGCGGTTTTCGACTTCGGGTGTACATGTTTTGTATATATCCTTAACTTTTGCAGAACCCTTTTGGTTCGCTAGGATGCCCTTATTTTTTCCTAGGCCAGTTGACCTAGCGGGTCTCTTTTATGCGTAGTATTTTTTGACTATGTCTGCGTTCACAGGGTGTGAGAAGTCTTCCCCATCCATGGTGCTAAGTATCATAGCTCATGAGGAAAATCATCTTGACTACAAATGGTCCCTCAAAGGTGGGAGTCCATTTGCCCCTGGGATCACCTTGTGGAAGAATGATGCGTTTGACTACTAGCTCACCAACTTGGTAGACTCGGTGCTTGACCTTCTTGTTAAATACTCTGATCATTCGTTTCTGATAGATCTGTCCATGGCAGATGGATGCGAGTCGTTTCTCATCGATCAAGTTGATCTGGTCAAGACGAGTCTGGATCCAATCGTCTTCGCCTAACTCTGCGTCTTGAAGGACTCTGGTTGAGGGTATCTGAACCTCGATTAGTAGGACTGCCTCCATACCGTATACAAGAGAGAAGGGGGTTGCCCCTGTTGATGTTCGTACTGTAGTGTGATAACCGTGGAGGGCAAATGGCAACATCTCATGCCAATCCTTGTAAGTCACTGTCATCTTCTGTATAATCTTCTTAATATTCTTATTGGCGGCTTCCACTGCGCCATTCATCTTAGGCGATAAGGAGAAGAGTTGTGATGCTTGATCTTGAGCTGCGTCTGAGTTCGGTGATCATCTTATTGTTGAGATTAGAGCCGTTATACGTGATAATCCTTCGGGAGTTCCATCAAGCGGATAAGATTATGCTTGATGAATCGAGGCCTGACATTCTTGGTAACGAGATCTGACGAGTGCCTCTACCCACTTGGTGAAATAATCAATTGCCACAAGGATAAAGCGATGTTAGTTGAAAGGTGTGGGCTTGATTTCTCGATCATGTCAATGCCCCACATTGCAAAGGCCAGGAGCTAGAACATTCGAATCTGGAGTGCGTGCACTTTATGCATAAATCGGCATTTGTGACAAGATCGAGCATAAGCGGTGACAATCAGCTTCCATGGTGGACCAATAGTAACCTGTTCTCAAAATCTTCTTAGCCATCGTGTGTCCGCTGGAGTGGGTACCAAATGCGCCTTCGTGTAACTCTTCCATGATGCGTTCCGCTATTTTCTGGTCCACACAGCGGAGTAAGCATAAGTCGTGGTTGCACTTGTATAAGATGTCGTCACTGAGGAAGAACTTGGATACAAACCTTCTCAAGAACTTATTATCGTTGACCGATGCCCCTGCGGGATATTCCTGAGTCTCAAGATACCTCTTCACGTCATAGTACCAAGGTTTCTCTTCTGTATCAAGTTCACAACAATATGCTGGTTCGTCAAATTTCTCAATGATGATCTGGGGAGCCTCGTTGTCCCATATGACCTTGAACATAGATGACATAGTAGCTAGCGTGCATGTGATTCTCTTCTCGTGGAATGTGATCAAAGTGATCTCTTGATAGGGTTAAACTCAAAACATGCTCGATATGGAATGAGATTCGGATGCTTCGTATCCCTTCTTAATCGGTGATTCTTGGTGAGTCTCCGTACACTTGCAAGAACTTGATTCTTAAGTCAATAGCGACTTTAATGCCCATGATGCCGCCGTATTCGGCCATGTTGTTCGTCAATGAAGCAAATCAGCGGTGAATGGCGTATGTCTTTGTAGGAGATGTAATGATGGCGCCAATGCCATTGCCAAGTGCATTTGAGGCTCCATCAAAGACCATGGTCCATCGGGATCCTTGTTCGGGTCCTTAAATGCGGTCACGGTTCTTCTGATCATAACTAACAAAACATCTTCATGCGAAATTGAACTGCATAGACCGATAGTCATCTACGACGATAAGCCAAATGATCGGCTACTACACTTCCTTTGATCGCTTTAGAAGTATCTTTGGATGTCGTATTGATCAAGATCATTTGCCATCTTGCTATTCTTAGGAGAAGTGGTTTCTCAAATATGTATTTTATCGGATCCATCTTGAAATCAACAAGGTAGTGTGAGTCAACATATCTTGTCTTAGTCGGCGAGCAGCCCGCCAAATCGTTGCAAGTTTTCTCGAGTGTGAGTATCTTGTTTCACAGTCGGTAAACTTTTTGCTAAGGTAGTATATTGCATACTCTTTTCGACCAGACTCGTCATGTTGCCCCAACACACACCCCATTGAGTTCTCTAACACTGTCAAGTACATGATAAGAGGTCTTCCTTGGCATCAGGATAGGAGGATTCTGTAGGTACTCCTTGATTTTGTCAAAAGCGATATGGCAATCGTCATTCCATTCCACCACCTGATCTTTGTTAAGTAACTTGAATATTGGCTCACAGGTAGCAGTTAGATGTGCAATGAATCTGGAAATGTAATTCAACCGGCCCAAGAAACCTCTGACTTCTTTCTCGGTTCCGGGTGCTAGCATTTCTTGAATAGCTTTAACCTTGGCGGGGTCGACTACAATACCTTTAGCACTGACAACAAACCCTAAGAGTTTACCGGATCGGACTCCAAAGATGGACTTGTTAGGATTGAGTCTTAGTCTATACTTCTTCAACCTATCAAACAATTTCCGTAGATGATCAAGATGTTCCTCTTCAGTCTGTGATCGAGCTATCATGTCCTCGACGTAGACCTCTATCTCGTGATGAATCATGTCATGAAATAATGTCACCATGGCACGCTGATAAGTGGCGCCCGTGTTCTTCAGTCCGAACGGCATAACCTTGTAGTAGAAAGTGCCCCAGTGTAGCAGTAGTCTTCTCCATGTCTTCAGGAGCCATCTTGATCTGATTGTAACCAGAGAAACCATCCATGAAGGAGAAAACCTTATGATGAGCGGTGTTGTCAACCAGAACATCAATATGAGGAAGTGAAAAATCGTCTTTTGGACTTGCTTTGTTCAGATCTCTATAATCTACACACATTCGTACCTTGCCATCCTTCTTGGGCACAGGCACCACATTAGCAACCCACTGTGGGTAGGAAGTAACAGCTAAGAAACCGGCGTTGAATTGCTTCATAACTTCTGCTTTGATTTTCTCTGACATTTCAGGATGCATGCGACGAACCTTCTGTTTCACTGGGAGAAAACCCTCTTTTGTCGACAACCGGTGTACCACAATATCAATGTCTAAACCCGGCATGTCTTCGTATGACCAAGCAAAAACTTCAATATAGTCTCGTAGCATCTGAATCAATCTTTATTTAACACTGTTCTTAAGACCGCTCTATCTTGATCTCTTTTACATCTTCGTCGATTACCCAAATTCACAACCTCATCGGCTCTTCGGTGTGTTTGTATAACTCATCTTCTTCTTTGTAACCGTCGAACAAGTTCTCCTGGCACTTCACAATCTTCCTCACCTTCGTATTCGGCTTGGTAGATCGGATTATCGAAGTCATATTTAGCAATATCATAGCTGTTATCAACGAGATTACGAGTGATTACGCGATTGTATCACGTGGGTGTGTGTAAGAAACACATAGCTTTTTGAAGGGGTGATAAAGTAAAAGAAAAAAGCAACAATTAAATGCAAAAGTCCAACAATTTTATTGAATGAGAATTTGCAAATGACAGATAATAACCCTCACAAACGAGCCATGATGCCCCGGGCAAGGCACTAGGCTTTAGAGTTTATTGTTCAAAACATAGAAAACGAAAAGCAAAACAAAAACAAAGGCAATTACTCTGTCTAAAGGAGATTGGTATGGCGTCTTGATCTTCCAATTCTTTGAGTCCGTTGTTGGGAGTTGGGAAGATCCACTTCACGATGTCGTCGTTGTCGTCGTCGTCGTCTTCATAGCATGGATTCCACTACGGCGATCACGGAAGGAAGTTGGCGGCGTTCTCGGTGTATCATCCTCTGACCTTTGATGGTGAAGCCTAAACCGGTCTTGTCAGATTTGAAAGGGAGATCAGGGAGCTGACCCCAAATAGGACTACCTTCTTCTTATGACTTGAGCATCCTTGATGAGGCCATCCTAGGCGGAACTTGTATAACCTCAGGAGTGACCGGAGAGACAACAGGTATGACTCTGGGGATTGTTTTGAAAGCTTGACAGGGAGTCTCGAAGAATTCACCTTCCATATCAAGATATCGGAATGATTGTAGATGACTGACCATATATTCTTCTTCACAGCATACTGTAACAACCTTCCCTTCAGGGTACTTGACACGATGCAAGGTAGAGTATGGCCTTGCCCGTATCAAGGGCGTCCAAGTAGGCAAGAGTAAGCTGGACGAATGTCCATGACAAAGAAAGTGGAATCAAAACTCTGGGAACCGACTTTAACTGGAAAAATGAGCTCTCCAAGTACTGTTCGCTTAGAACCATCAAAAGCTCTCACAATTATGTCACTGGGTTTCAGAACTAACCCTTCAACATCGAGTCGATCAAAAGCAGTCTTCGGTAAGATATTTAGAGCAGAACCGGTATCCACCAAAACATGAGACAATGTAACTCCCTTGTATTCAACAGAGATGTGCAAGGCCTTGTTGTGTTTCTTTCTGGCAGGAGTCAAATCAGCATCAGAGAAGCCTAGGCCGTTTTTGGCAGCCAGGCTGGCAATACAAACTTCGAACTAGTCAGTAGTAGTGTCTTGCGGTACGTGAGCATTCTTCAGAAACTTCACCAAGGCGTTAGCATGAGCCTCGGAGCAAAAGAGCAGAGCAAGCATGGAGATCTTGGGAGTGCATTCCACTGACATTGTAGTCACTCTTCTTGATGATCTTGAAATTTCCTCCATTTCTCATTTAGGTGTCTTGACAACTTCCTTGGCATACGGTGAGGCGGGGTGAGTTACTGGCTCTTTCCCTCTAGTCTCGGGGACTGTTTGAATAGCTGGAATGCGAGTTGGAGTCGCGGTGTCTTTTGGAGGAGAGATTTGGAGAGAATACTCTTAGGTTAAGTCACTTGATCCGGTGATGTTGTCAATGTATCGAGAATGGTAGCTTCAATTGTAAGATCTTCATTGGTTAGAGGGTCTTGCTTGGCGCCATGATAGTAAACCTCAACTCCATAATTCCAAGAATAGCTTTGTCGGAGGAATATGGGCGGTCTAAGAAGTAATGATAAGAGGTTCCACTCTGAGCACGGGATCGTGAGAGGAAATCCTTATAGTGTTAACATCGCATAGTCTTACGGGAAATCGTCACCCCGTCCGGTTGCTTTAACATCTTCAATAGGAATCTTGTAGCTCTCGGGAGCAGTGTACTTCACCATGTAATCAAACTTTCCACTTGGCTGCCCAGGTATCCCATCAGAGTGCGGTTTAGCTCACATCTTGATCTTGGTTTCTTAGACATGTCTTCACGGACTCTCCACATTGGTTTCGGGAATAGTATTTCACGGTTATCCATCATACCTTTGGACCGTCTTCTCGACCAAGCACAACCATCGGGTGAGATGGGCACCAGCGATAATTCTCTGGATTCACAGGTTGACAGATTTGCGACAAATTCTTCTTAATAGTCATCGGAGGAATGGTCAAGTCATCTATGTTGGCATAAGTATCCTCACCATGACATTGGAACTTTTGTCATGGTTAGGCATAGGGCGTTGATCACATTGGTCTCAGCGGGAGGATCAAACTCGATGCTTAGCTTCAATCATATCTTGAATCTTGTGCTTGAGCCCAACAATTGTCGATTGTGGTGCCACAGGCTATTGGAGTGGTAAGCACACTTAGCATTAGGATTGTATCTCGGAGGAAGTGTTGACACTTTGAGGAGGATCCTTCAAGGTAATCGGCTCTGCTTTCAACATGTGTTGCAAGGCTTGCGACAATGGCATGTTGATCTTTGTAATTGTCTTAGTGGCGGCGTTACGGCTACAGCGTTGTCTCGTTAATGGTTGTCTTGATGTAGGATTGGAATCACAATTGCTCCCATAGATTGAGCATCGGTCTTGGCTCGACTTTTCGACCATACCTGACATTGGCTTCTTTCTTACCACCAAAGATCTCTTGTGACATTTGAAGATTACTCTACACGATTCTTTCCGCTCTAGATACCGACTTGATCGCTCTCTGTCAATATCATTTCGGTGAATCCGTGAAGAGTTTCAATCGGATGATTGAAAAATGGACTGTCAGTGTTCCCATAAACATATCAACCAACTCCCTATTGGACAAGGGTGGCTGAACTCTGCCTGCTAGATCTCTCCATTTCTGAGCATACTCTTTGAAATTCTCATCACGACCCATAGACATGCTCTGTAGTTGCATGCGGTGGGTGTAAATTGACATTGTACTCATCGCATGCGTAGAAAGCATCGCTAAGTCGGTCCAAATGCGGATCGGTCATTCTCTGGTGATAATATCACTCCAATTGAGTTTCGAACAAACTCTCTTGAAAATAATGCATCCTGACTTTACATCATCGGTGTGGGGTTGATCTTCTGAACGTAGGACTTCAAATGCATCTTCGGACAAGAAATGCCATCATATTTGGCAAAAGTGGGAACTTTGAACTTGGGAGGAATCACCACACCAGCGACAAGACTCAAATCGTCAAAATTTAGCCCGGATATCTTCAGGTTTTCCACAGCATTCAGGCGGACTTCAAGTTGCTTGTACTTGTCATCTTCATCAGAGTACTGGTCGTTATCATAGTGATCTTCTCTGTCCTTCTCAGGCTCACGCTGACTGCCTTCTTCATTGCCCTTGACACTCCCCTCAGTCTTGACACTCCCTTCTGAGAGCTCTATCTGGCTGACCACCTTAGGACCACCTTTGTAACGTCTACCCATGTTGAGAACACCAACGACCCTCTTCTTTCTGTTGATGAGCTTCTTGAGATCTTCTTGGCCTTGGACCAAGCTAGTGAACATCTCCTGGGCGAGCATTACGGGCACGGAGATCTTTGACGATCTGTTCAAGAGCCATTTATGCTAAAATAAATAGCGAGAGAATGAAAACCAATCTTCAATGTACCTGTTATGAGATGTTATGCCATGATATGCAATGTTTATGCAAATGCAATGCAATGTTTTCAAGGACCTTAGGAATTTAAATTTGTTAAACAAGCACGAACAAACATTCATTAGTTCTCTTTTTATTCTTTTTCTTTTTAAGTACAAAAGATAGTTCAGAAAAATAAAAGAAAAGCATAAAATCCTAAAGCTCTAAGTCTCCCATGGGCGCTTCCTCTTGGTGCCGAGATAGGCGTTGATGTTTCGCTCCTCGTGAAGTAGCTTGGTCAACTCTAGTACCTTCTTCTCGCTTGTATAACACTAAGCTTCAAATGTGTCCCTTTCTTCTTTAAAATTGAATCGGGATCTCTTCAAGTCTTCATCGATGGGCATGTCGGGATGGAGAACAGTATAGGGCACGTCACATATAGCAATAGGTTCCATAATTACGGGTAAAACAGGCGTGAATGGCATCATGAGGTTTTGAGCTCGAGCTCTCACCCATTTGAGGTAAGGTTCCCAAGGAATGGAGTTTTGGTGTCCCAAAGTCTTGGTATCGATCTTCTTTACCATGCCCAGCGTGTATGAACCTTGACGGTAATGCGGAGATCGTGGTTGTAATCGAACACAATATCTTGGAGAAGCATATCATGTGGACCATCTCTTAGAGCAAAACCAAGCGGCGTAGAGCTAAAGAAGGGTTGTGGTAATACCTCCCTTATACCAAGGAGTGGTACATTAGAATTCTCCACAGCTCAATGAATGTGAAGTCCTTTTGAGAGAAAAGACACCAATGGATATCGAGTGAGAGAGTGACATTAGTCTTTGAGACCACTTCAATCTTTGTTCATTCTTCAATACTGATGGAGGAAGGTGCGAAATAAACCACCTGGAAAGTAACGGTATGCAACTGTCATACCCCAAAATTTGCCCTCCATCTACTCAAAGTTTCATACATCCATACTCAAGGATTCCTCAAGAGTTGATCGGACAAACTCTCTCCGACAATCAACCCAAACTAGGGTTTGGTATCTCTCAAGTCAAGATGGATTTCTAACATCTCCAATGGCCTTCATGCCTCCTCATATGCTTCAAAGATTCTCCATGTCAAGTTTCAAGCCTCACAAGTCAAGTTTCCTCAGACAATTGTTCAGATGGTTGAAAATCGGGTGTATTGGACAAAAGTCAAGCTGTGGTCAACATCGGTCAAAACTTCGATTTTTGGTCAACATCCTCATTTTGAAGTTACATTCATCATTTGATCAAGGGTTGATCATGATTCATCAAGAAAACTCAAGATTTGCCCAAAGTCAAACTTTCTAAATTAGGGTTTCTAGATGAAAAGTCAATGAACTTTGTTGATCATAACTTTCTCATACTTTCTCAGAAATTTTTCCACCACCTCTTGTTTTGAAGGAAATTCAATTCTCTACAACTTCATGTCTCACAAGAATGTCCAAAAAATGCTTCATTTGAGAGGAATAGCTCAAAACATTACAGGTCATTTTCAAAGTCAACAAAAAGTCAACTTTTTGTTTTGAAGATATTTTGAGCATGGTAACTCCAATTGAGATGAGACCAAAGACATTGGTTAGAGGACTCTTAGAGCTTTCCAAAAAGTCCAAGAACTCTCAAAAATGTGGAAAATTGAGCAAGTTACACCATCTACAAGTTGGGCAATTTTGGAAGAATGCACAAAGAGAGATACTTCAAAAAATCAAATCTTTTGCAAATGGGCCTACTTTTTCTTCATCCTAACTTGTTCCTCAAGCAACTAGGAGTGTCCAAGCCCAAAGCCACGAATTTTTGGTTTATTTTTCTATTTAATTTGTAATTTATTCATTTAAATGCAAATTAAATCTTAAAATAAATTATAAAATTGAAATTAATTGAAAGATTGATTTTTATTCTTTCCTTGATGTCCAATTAACTCACAAATGCTAGCCAAATCAGAATTGAAGCAAAAAAGGCAAGATTGGATTGAAATTGATCAAATTTGAAAATTTGATTTTCATGAAAAAAAATCAAATTTGATTATCATTGATTATTGATCAAATCTTTCCAAATTCAATCTCAAATCCTTCCTATATATACAATGCATATCAATCAAAAAGAGCGAAAAAATTGCTCCGAAACCCTAATCCAAACTCAAAAAATCGTGTTCTTGAAGCAATTGGCAATCCTTGTTCATTTCGTTTCAATCGGTTTTGAGGTGTCAAACACATTCCTTGATACCCGGAGTGATTCGGATACTTACATTGCCAAAATACATCCAGAATCAAGAAATACGATTTCGGTTTGTTCATCTTTTTTTCCAAATTCGATTTCTGCTTTTCATGCATTTTTAACGCATTTGGTTGTTGTTTTTGTGATTAGTAGGAAGATTGCAAGCGATCTGGGTTGTTTGATTGAGTTTCCATGGCTTATAACTCGTATTGCCATTGTTAGGGTTCCTGGTATCAAATTAGGGTTTTACAAAACAGGAAAAATTGGACCATGAGACCATGACCAATGAACTCGGAACGATGCCTGGAATCGAACCATGTATTTACAATGCATTTATATTACTTGTGCTTTATTTTCCATGTAGCCAGGGCCTTTAGCGTCGAAGAAAAGCCGTATGACTTTTGAAAATTCAAAGCGAAAGAAATGAAGTCGGGCGAGGAGGAGGCAATGGCGGAAACAGCGTGTATTCCACTTACTCCAATTTCCAAGCGGTAGTCTTGGCGTTGGCTCGGTCAGCGTGTTGGCTTTCAGAGTTTGAGGCCAATGACTCCAGTTCGATCCCTGGCCATGACATTCTTTTTACAAGTTTGCAATTTCCTCATATTTTCATATTTTCTTTTATTTTCAATATTTCCATTCAATTTTAATTCTTTTCTATATTTTATTTATGCATTTAAAAATCATCAAAAATTATTTTTCTTTTTACAGTACTTTCATAAAATCTTTATTTAATTTATAAAATCAAAAAATACCTTTTTGCATGCATATTTATTTTTATTTTTATTTTAGCATTTAAATCATTATAAATTGCATTTTAATTATTAAATCTTTTCCAAAAAATCCCAAAAAATTATTTTAACTTATTTATCTTATTTCCAGCATATATTAATTTTCTCATATTAAAAATTGCATTTTTTCTAACATTTTCTCTTATTTCAATTTCATCATATTTCCCGATTTTCTTATTCTTTCACAGGTTGCTCCGATTCGGACGTTTTTTTCTTTTATCGTTTTATTTTCCAATAATGTAATTGCTCATGGGATGTAATAGTTTAAATTAGGCTTTTATTTTCCGCAAGTTAAATTATGTATCTGCCCCAAAGCCATGTAATAGCGTAGGTTTATTTTCCGCATCTTTACATTCCGCATTTTACTTTCCGCACCCTTATCAATTGCTAGTAATTAGGCGTGTATGGCAAGATAATAATTGGACATAGCTCACACTAATTTCAAGATAAAATATCTGAATTTGACACACTTCTCTCACACGCACCTTAGGGTAATTCTCTCGATGCCTTCGATTCAAAATGGTCATGTCCCTCGAGCGTAGAGGTATTCTAGCACCGTTGCCTTCAAAACAAATCATCATAGTCCCCGATACAAAGATCATAAGACCCACGATGTCGCCTCCGAATACATGATCTTGACCCTCGATTGTCGCCTCGAAAATGATGATAGTCCTTGAATGTGCTAGGATACTTCCTACAAGTTGCCTTCTATGACCATCCGATGTCCCTTCGAATGTCCCGCTTACATCCAACGAATGGAGCTACCTACTAACTAATGGTATGGCTAGCGCTATTCTAAAGGCGTAGAAGTACAAAAAGCGACCAATTACGGGTGGGTAAATAAGTCTAGTTGCTTGCTCTATCAAATGCTTTTCACACCACACTCTTTTTCAAAGTTCAAATTCTTTTCAAAACAAAACATTTCCGAACACTTTGTATACACTCCTACATGAGTCATTACAAAGTCAAAGCGAAATGCCTTTTCAAAACATCTTTGTCAAACACAAGCAATTTTAAAAGTTATCTAAGAGCAACTAAGAGCCCGTAGAATAAGCTGCGGATGGAAAGGGTGCTAATACCTTCCTTTTCATAACCATTCTCCCGAACTCGAGAATCTAACGAAGGTCTTTTACATTACTTTTACCTTCCCTTAATTGGATAAAAATAAAATTCGGTGGCGACTCTTGCTATCCGCACATTTGGATACAAAAATCCTACAAAGTCGGTTCAAGTATCACAGGCTGGCGACTCTGTGGGAAGACACCCAAAGAGAATTGCCTTAGGGATTTCTAGATAACCTTTATTGCTTTTGTTTGACTTGTATGCTTTATCTTTAAGGGTTGCTTGGGTATTATATTGTTGGGGATCCTACACCGGATCGGGTTTCCTTTTAGGTAAGTAGCATTAGATCATCGCGACCGTTGGGCGTATAACTACGCGGTCAACATGATGGCTACGTTAGCGTGACACTTTGGTTGCCCGATACTCTTCATTCCCAAGTTGAAGAAAGTATTTGGCTTCTGCGTGGTGTCATCAGCGCTAACTAAACTTTTAGAACCTTAATTGACCCATCTTGGCCATTAGAAGGTAGTGAGATGGCGGCTTTGGTGTAGACCGAGGTTGGTTGATACTCGATGCTCGCTCATTGAGATCGGACTTTTGGGACATTTTCGATCGACCACTTGGCGTCGTATTGAAATAGCGTCTGAGAAAGATCGTGATATGAGATTCCTAGAACCGGTTACTATTATAGGACGGGATGAACCAACTCAAACTTTTGGTGGGGTAATCACCTATACCTCATGCAAGCCTTAACCCTAGGCTCATTGTGTGAATTGTTGTGTGTGCTAAACATGACATCATGACATCATTCGCATTGCATATCATTTCTAACTATTTCAAGGACCTAGGATTTATCTTTGCTGTTTTGTAGGGATTATGGCTTCTAGAAAGACTATCGAATCAACTTCATGGGTATCCTTCTCAACTCAAAGAATTGGTTTGAAATTCCGACCATGCTCGAGTTCATCAAAAGACATGGTTATCTACTTGATTTGGTTATCTCGGTTTTGAAGAAGATATGATGCATGTCTATTCGGTTCTTTGATCCAAACACCATTGCTTTACATTTCAGTTATCGGTTGGTTCCTACCTTAGAAGAGTTCTCTAAGCTACTTGGGTACCTATTCTTGACCAAATGCCATTCACGGTTTAGAAAAGGTTCCTAAGTTCGAAGACATTGCATCCCTTACATCTTAAGCTCGGACATTGAAGCCAATTGGGAAACTAGAAGTGGAGTTAAGGGTTTACTTTCCAAGTTCTTAATCAAGAAAGCAGGAATTCCTCAAAGTTATGAGTTTCCATGCATTTGAAAACATTGTGGCCTTGCTAATTTATGGTTTGGTTCTATTCCCTAATCGGATCAATTCATAGATGTCAATGCCATCAAGTTGTTCCTTACCCGCAATCCGATGCCTACTTTACTTGGAGACATCCTACATTCTCTCCACACTCGTCGCTAGCGACAAGGAACTCTCATGTGTTGTATACCGTTACTTTCAAGGTGGTTTATTTAGCACCTTCCTCCATCGGTTTTGAAGAATGAACAAAGGTTGAGATGGTCTCAAAGATTGATGTCACTCTCTCATTCGGATATCCGTTGGAGTCTTTTCTCTCAAAAGGACTTCACATTCATTGGCGTTGTGGAGAATTCCCTAATGTACCGCTACTTGGTATAAGGAGGTATTACTTATAACCCTTCTCTAGCTCTCGTCGGTTTGGTTTTGCTCGAAGAGATGGTCCACATGATATGCTTCTCCAAGATATTGTGTTCGACTACAATCACGATCTCGAATTACGGCGAAGGTTTATACACTTGGGGCATGGTAAAGAAGGCGATACCAAGACTTTGGGGCACCGAACTCCAATCCTTGGGAACCTTACCTCAAATGGGTGCGAGCTCGAGCTCAAAACCTCATGATGCCATTCACGCTGTTTTACCGGTAATTATGGAACTGTTGCTATAGGTGCGTACCTATCTTTGTTCTCCATCGACATGCCCTCGATTTTGAAGACTTGAAGAGATGGATTGACAAGGAAGAAAGGGATACCTTTGAAGCTCGATGCTATGCAAGTGAGAGAAAGTGCTAGAGTTGACCAAGCTACTTCACGAGGGCGAAACATCAGCGCTTACATCGGCACCAAGGCGCCATGGGAGACTTAGAGCTTTAGGATGTTTATGTTTTCTTTTATTTTTTGAACTATCTCTTGTACTTAAAAGAAAAGAATAATAATGAGAAGTACTAATAAATGTTTGTTCATTGCTTGTTTAACAAATTTAAATCTCTTAGGTCCTTGAAAACATTGCATTGCATTTGCATAAACATGCATAGCATATCATAACATTGCATCACGGTACATTGGAGATTGGTTTTCTCATTTGCTCGCTATTTATTTTAGCGAAATGGCTCTTGAGCAGTGTCAAAGATCTCCGGGCTCGAATGCTCGGTTTGATGTTTACCGACTTGGTCCAAGGCCAAGAAGATCTGAAGAAGCTCATCAACAAGAAGAAGAAGTTGTTGGTCTCCTCGACATGGGTGGCGTTCAAAGGGGTCCTAAAGTGGTCGGTCGGATCGAGCTCTCGAAGGAAGTGTCCATCTTGGGGAGTACCAAGGGTGATGAAGGTGACCGGCGTGAGCCAAAGAAAGGAGGAGGATCATTCGATTATAGCCAACACTCGATGAAGATGACAAGTACAAGCAACTCGAAGACCGTCTGAATCTTGTGGAAAACACGAAGATGTCGGGCTGAACTTTGATGATCGAGTCTTGTTCTGGTGTGGTGATTCCTCCCAGTTCAAAGTTCCTACTTTTCCAAATATGATGGCATGTCTTGCCCTAATGCATTTGAAGTCCTATGTCCGGAAGATCAATCCCCACCTGATGCGAGAAAGTTGTGGATACACTATTTCAAGAGAGTTTGTCAGGCACCAGTTGGAATGGTATTATCGGCTAGAGAATGACCGTATCCGTACTTGGGTGACTTAGGCGATGCTTTCTGAACAATATAGTACAATCTTGAATTGACACCCACTCGCATGCAACTACAAAGCATGTCTATGGGTCGTGACGAGAAGTTCAAGGAGTATGCTCGAAGTGGAGATCTAGCGAGTTCAACCACCCTTGTCCAATAGGGAGTTGGTTGATATGTTCATGGGACAACAGCGGGCCCATTCTTCAATCATCGATTGGAAATTCTTCATCCGGATTCATCGAGTTGATATTGTGAGCGCATTGGTGGTATCAAGTGGGAAGATTCATGTAGAGACATCTTGAATCTTGCGAAGAGATCCTTTGGTGCTAAGAAAAAGCTAATCTTGTGTATGGTCGGAAAAAGCGAGCCAAGACCGACCGAGCTCAATCTGTAGAGGCGGTTGTAATCTCGATCCTACATCGGCACAACCTCGGAGGCAGTAGCGTGTAGCGAGCAGCGCCACGAAGACAATTCACGAAGATCAACATGCCATTGTCATGAAGCCTTGCAACACATGTTGAGCAGGTGATTACCTTGAGGGATCCTCCACAAAATGTCAACACTTCCTCTCAAAGTACAATCCTAATGCTAAGTGTGCTTACCATTCCAACGCCCGAGACACGACGACAATTGTTGGGCTCACGAAAACAAGATTCAGGATATGATCGAGCTAAGCGATTGAGTTTGACCCTCTGTTGAGACTCGAATGTGATCAACGCGCCTATGCCTAACCATGACAAGAGTTCCAATCTTTGTTGGTGGCGATACTTATGTTTTCAACATAGATGACTTGACCATTCCTCGATGGTATTAAGAAGAATTTGTTGCAAGCGGTGTCAATCCGGGATGCCGAGAGGTTGTCGTTGGTGCTCATGCGCACGATGGTTGTGCTTGGTTGAGAAGGCGTGTTCGATGCATGATGGATAACCGTGAGATACTATTTACGAAACCACACATGCGAAGTTGTGTGAAGAAATGTCTAAGTTAAGATTGACAATGCGAAGCTGTATCATCGTGTGGGATACCTTGGGGCAGCCAAGTGGAAATATGATTACATGGTGAAGTACTGTCACGATAGTTACAAGATTCCTATTGAAGATGTTAAAGGCGACCGGATGGGGTGACGATTTCCCGAAGACTATCTTGATGTTAACACATAAGGATTTCCTCTGATTGGTGCCTAGAGTGGCACCTCTCATTATCACTTCTCCAGGCCGGTTCCATATTCCTCGACAAGGCTATCCCTTGGAATTATGGGTGATGTTTACTATCATGGTGTCAAGCAAGATCCTCGACAATTGAAGATCTTCTGTGAAGTTTCTATTCGACATTGACAACATCAGGATCCGATAAGGTGACGAGCCGGAAGGGTATTCTCTCGGATATCTCTCCTCCAAAAGACACTGCGACTCCAGCTCGCATTCCACTACTCAATCAATATCCCAACTAGAGGAAAGAACCGGTAACTCATCACTTTCATTAGTACCAAAGGAAGTTGAAGACACCTCAAACAAGAAATGGAGGAAATGCGAAAATTATCAAGAAGAGTGACTACAATGTTGTGGAGCAGTTGGACAGACTCCGTCCAAGATCTCAATGCTTGCTGCTCTTATGCTCAGAGGCTCATACTAACGCCTTGGTGAAGTTTCGAAGAATGCTCATGCCGCAAGACACTACTCTTGATCAATTCGAAGTTTGCATTGCTAGCACAACAACGGCCTAGCGTCTACGATCTTGATTTGACTCCTTAGGAAAGAAACATAACAAGGCCTTGCACATCTCCATTGAATGCAAGGGCACTACATTATCTCATGTCTGGTGGATACGGTTACGCTCGAATATCCTTCAGGCGCTTTTGATCGACTTGATGTCGAAGGGTTGGTTCGAGACCCGGTGACATTATTGTGAGAGCTTTTGATGGTTCTAAGCGAGCGGTGCTTGGAGAGCTCACTCTGCTGTTAAAGTCGGTTCCCGGACTTTTGATTCCACTTTCTTTGTCATGGACATCCGTCCGACTTATTCTTACCTACTTGGGCGCCCTTGGATACATGGGGCGCCGTTACCTCTACTTTGCATCGAGCTGAAGTACCGGTGAAAGGAAAGTTGTTACGGTGTGTGGTGAAGAAGAGTATATGGTCGATCATCTGATCATTCCGCTATCTCGAGATGGAGGGTGAATTCTTGAGACTCCTGTCAAGCTTTTGAAACAATACCAGTCATGCTGTTGACTCCCCGTCCTCCACCTAGAATGGCCTCATGAAGATGCTCAAGCTCTTTGTTGAACAAGGAGGTAGTGCTATTTGGGGACAGACTCCTAATCTTCCTTTCAAATTTGACAAGGCGGTTTAGGCTTCACCATCAAGTCGGAAGATGATACGCAGCGAGCGTGCCAACTTCCTTTCCGCATCGGAGTGGAATCCATGCTATAGAAGGCGGCGACAGCGGCTTCGACATCGGCAAGTGGATCTTCGACTCCGGATCATGGGCTCGGCAATTGGAAGGCGAAGGCGTCATACCAATCTCCTTTAGTCGGGAGTAATTGCTCTTGTTTTGTTTTGCTTTTCGTATTTCTTTATGTTTGAACAATAAACTTTGAAAGCCTAGTGCCTTGCGGGCATCATGGCTCGTTGCGAGGGTTATTATCATCGTTTGCGTATTTTCATTCAATAAATTCGTTGGACTTTTGCATTCAATCGTTTGTTTTCTTTCTTTTCTTTATCACCCCTTCAAAAGCTATGTGTTCTTACACACCCGTGATACTGCAAGAATCTCGTTAATAATGCTATGCTAGTGCTAAATATGACTTGATAATCCGATCTACCAAGCGAAGGCGAAAGTGAGGAAGATTGTGAAGTGCCGGAGAACTTGCGGGCTGCTACAAGAAGAAGCGAGTTATCTGACCACGAAGCGAGTTGAAGTTGTGAATTTGAGTGCTTGCGAAGATAGAAAAGAGATCAAGATAGGCGGGTCTTGAGAACAATGTTAAAGAAAGGTTGGTTCGGATGCTACGAGATTATGTTGAGGTTTTCTTGGTCATACGAAGACATGCGGGTTTAGACATTGATATTGTGGTACATCGATTTGACAAAGGAAGGTTCTCTCGGTGAAACAGAAGGTTCGTCGCATCGTCACGAGATGTCGAGAAAATCAAAGCGAAGTTATGAAGCAGTTCAACGCTGGTTTCTTAGCTGTCACCTCCTATCCCCAGTGGGTTGCAAATGTGGTACCCGTGCCTAAGAAGGATGGTAAGGTGCGAATGTGTGTGGATTACGAGATCGAACAAAGCGAGCCGAAGGCGATTTCCACTTCCTCATATTGATGTTTTGGTTGACAATACCGCTCAGCATAAGGTTTTCTCCTTCATGGATGGTTTCTCCGGTTACAATCGGATCAAAATGGCTCCGAAGACATGGAAAAGACTACTTTTGTTACGGTGGGGCACTTTCGCTACAAGGTTATGCCGTTCGGATGAAAAAGAGGCGCCACTTATCGTGCTATGGTGACATTGTTTCATGACATGATTCATCACGAGATAGAGGTCTCGTCGGCGACATGATAGCTCGATCACGGTGAAAAAGAACATCTTGATCATTTGCGAGCTGTTTGTGGTTGAAGAAGTGGGCGAGACTTAATCCCAACAAGTGCACCTTTGAGTCGGATCCGGAAAACTCCTAGGGTTTGTAGTCGATGGAAGAGGTATTGAGGTTGATCCCGCCAAGGTTAAAGCTATTCAAGAGATGCCGACTCCATGAGAAGGAAGTCGGAGGTTTCTTGGGCGATTGAACTACATTGCGATTCATTGCACATAAGCGCTACTTGTGAGCCAATCTTCAAGTTACTTAAGAAAGATCAAGTAGTGGAATGGAATGGCGATTGCCGGATCGCTTTTGACAAAATCAAGGAATACCTACAGAATCCCCATCACGATGCCGCTTTGGAAGACCTCTTATCATGTACTTGGCGGTGTTAGAAAACTCAATGGGGTGTGTGTTGGGGCAACATGGCGAGTGCAGTCGAAAAGAGCATGCAATATACTACCTTAACAAAAGTTTACCGGTGTGAAACAAGATACTCATGACTCGAGAAAACTTACAGCGCTTTAACTTGCTGCTTTCCGACTAAGGCGGTATATGTTGACTCACACTACCTTGTTGATTTCAAGATGGATCAATAAAATACATATTTGAGAAACGACTCTCGGAAGAATAGCAAGATGGCAAATGATCTTGACGAATATGACATCCGTACACTTCTCGAGCGATCAAAGGAAGTGTAGTAGCCGATCATTTGGCTCATCAAGTCGTAGATGACTATCGATCTATGCGATTCAATTTCAGACGAAGATGTTTTACTAATTCTGATTGCGAAGAACCGGGCCAGACGAAGGACACGAACAAGGATCCGATGGACTATGGTCTTTGATGGAGCCTCAAGCCTTGGCAATGGCATTGGCGCCATCATTCACGTCCCTGGCGGACATACTCCTTTCACCGCCAGATTATGTTTGATTGCACTAACAACATGGCGATCTGAGCGTGCATCATGGGTATCAAAGTGCTATTGACTTAAGAATCAAGTTCTTACAAGTGTATGGAGACTCGGCTTTAGTGATCGGTCAGTTAAGGCGAGTGGGATACGAAGCATCGAACCTCATTCCGTATCGAGGCGGGTTTTGAGTTTGATCCCTACTTGAAAGATTACTTTTGATCACATTCCACGAGAAGAGAATCGGTTAGCGAGCGCATTGGCTACTATGTCGTCTATGTTCAAGGTTAGATGGGACAACGAGGCTCCCGGATCATCATTGAGAAGTTTGACGAACCGGCATATTGTTATGAGCTTGAGAAGAGAAACCTTGGTACTATGGCGTGAAGAGGTATCTTGAGACTCGGGAATATCCGGGGGCATCATTAATGATAAAGTTCATGAGAAGATTTGCTTCCAAAAGCAACGGCATCTTATACAAAGCGCCCGACTTGTGCTTACTCATTTGTAGACCGGAACCGCAATCGTATCATGGAAGAGTTACGAAGGCGAATTTGGTACCCTCCGGTGGACACACTATAGCTAAGAAGATTTTGAGCGAGTTACTATTGGTCTACCATGGAAGCGATTGTCATCGCTATGCTCGATCTTGTCACAAATGCGGTTATGCCGACAAAGTGCACGTACCTCGGTACCTCGAATGTTTAACTTCTCCGTGGCCTTTTGCAATGTGGGGCATTGACATGATTGGAGAGATTAAGCCCGACTTCCAATGGACATCGTTTCATCCTTGTGGCAATTGATTACTTTACCAAGTGGGTAGAAGCGACCTCGTATGCATCATTACCAAGAATGTTGTGGCTCGATTCATCAAACATAATCTTATCATCGGTATGGCACTCCGAAAGGATTATCACGGATAACGGTTCCAATCTCAACAACAAGATGATCACGAACTACGCACGAGTTCAAGATCAAACATCACAACTCTTCTCCATATCGGCCTAAGATGAATGGCGCGATGGAAGCCGCCAATAAGAACATTAAGAAGATTATCGAGAAGATGCGGTGACTTACAAAGATTAGCATGAGATGTTACCATTTGCTCTTCATGGTTATCGCACTTGGCGAACATCCACGGGCAACCCCTTCTCTCTTGTATACGGTATGGAAGCCGTCTTACCCATCGAGGTTCGGATACCCTCGACGAGTCCTCGGGAGGCGAGTTAGCGAGCGATTGGGTCGAGACTCGGCTTGACGGATTTTGGTTGATGAAAGCGACTCGCATCCATACGCCATGGACAGTTATCGAAGCGAATGATCGAGCATTTAACAAGAAGGTCAAGCAAGAGTCTACCAAGTCGGTGATCTAGTAGTCAGCGCATCATTCTTCCACAAGGTGATCCGGGGCAAATGGACTCCCACCTATGAGGGACCATTTGTAGTCAAAACGATATTTTCGGTAGACTATGATACTTAGCACCATGGATGGTGAAGACTTCCCACAATGAGAGCGGACATAGTCAAAAATACTACGCATAAAGAGACCCGCTAGGTCGGTGGCCTAGCAAAAATAAGGGCATCTGGCGAACCAAAGGTTCGGGCAAAAATTAAGGATATATACAAAACATGTACACGGCAAGTCGAAAACACGAAAAGGCGGCTTGGGCAAAAGGTATCGTGGTGAAAACCGAAAAGGCGGTCTAGGCAAAAATTAGGGATTTAAGCGTGCGACTATGTCTCTTCTAGATCATCGCTTCGAGACTACTATCGACATTCAAGATTCAAATGGCGAAGATCGATCTACTCACTTTCTCTTGGCAAGGAGATGAGATAGTCGAAATATGAGTACTAGCATAGTTGGAACTTAACGAGATTGTTTCGCATAGCTTTTACCTTTCTTATGTACAAACTACTTGGCCATCGCCACCTTTCAAAAATTACGACTTCTTTCTCCTTACATTTTACATTGTTGTTATTTGCAATAAGTCCAACGTTTGCTTTGAATGACTATCGCATTTGACAATAAGAATCGACCACAAACATACGAAAAGTGAATATGCAAAAGTACTTACTACGGGTTCGGGAATTGGGATGACGAAAGTCAGCGAATAGTTCCCCACGAGCATAAAGGTGTCACCCAACACACCTTCCCAGTAGAGTATAAGGAATCCGGCGGCAATTCCACTCGATCGAACAACGTTACATCGATCTCTAGCGGTAACACTTCATCCCCGCGGATATTTCTCAATCCTCCCCTTCTCCCGGCGGTATCGGACTCAAAACGGGTCGAGATAGTGCATCGGAGGAAGCATACACCTTTATTCCCGGCCGGAGATTACAACGGACTCTAGACTCTTCAAGCCGGTCTCTCGGCAACCATCAAATGCTCTCGGTGAGATCTACACTCGGAATCCCGTGGGCGTCTCTTAAATTTCCTCGGCGGGATCTACATACAAGGTCCTCAGCGGATCGCCTCCCGGACTCTCCTCGGCGGGGTCTATATGAGATCTCCGACAACGAGCCTCTCAAATCTCTACCTTCCTCAACAACGTCTAGGCCCAAGACTTGGTCAGATAGTGCATCGGAGGAATCCAAGATATCTTTCTTCTCCTTCAAAAGCAGGGTTCTCACCTACTCAATTCCCCAGGCAGAAGTTAGAAATCTTCAAACAGAATATCCGCATCTTCTTCAAGATGGATATGTTTTGAAATATCACAACATTCATCATTCATACATTTCTCATAAAGTCATAATTCATGCATATGTCATTCATACACTGTCATGCATCATACTTTGCATAAGACTAACAAATATTCTATCAAAGTTTTTCTTGATTTCTCCAAAAGCAGTGTGATCATTTACAGCCAAGCAGGTCGAGGATTAAGCCCGAGCCGGCGGAAAACTATCAAGAACCGCCTTGCGACGAGGTCGAGATTAAGCCGGCCGGCGGAAAACTATCGAAAGACCGCCTCCGGCGGTCGATTAAGCCCGAACCGGCGGAAAACTATCAAAGACCACCTCGGTTATCCTCCGATAACGAGCAATGGATCAACACCGATGCACTGAGGAAGCTATCCACATTACGGCCAACTACAATCTCTCCGAGTAATCGGTAGCGAAGATTTATTACGATTATCAGACAACTTCTGAGTCTAGCGTCGACTCGGTTGCCTTGGATGGCATCTTAAGCCCATCTCCGACTATTTGTCAACATCTCTTCACTATCGAATCTGCACATATGGTTAAAAATCAATACGGACCAATAACTTCATTTAAAGTGAACACGAAGTCTAACGTCGACTCCCTTCGGATGGCATCTTAAGCCCATCTCCTCTCCATTCGGGAACATCTCTGATCTAACATCGACTCACCCTCCGGCATCGACCTTTCTAGATGGCATCTTAAGCCCATCTCATCGGCTCTCCTATTAACAACCTCGAGTCTAGCGTCGACTCGTTCCCAGTGAAGTCTCCAACTTCTCCAAATGACATCGTAAGCCCATTCCGCATCATCCACCAGCGGTGCAAATTTTCGGTGTACTCGGTGTTCAATCATCTTCTACCTCCGGTCACGAAGACAAGCGTGTCAATCTAACCCTTCCGGTACAAGAAGATTGAGCAGGGGCAGTGTCATACCCAAAATTTGCCCTCCATCTACTCAAGAGATTTCATACATCCATACTCGAGGATTCCTCGAGTTGATCGGACAAACTCTCTCTAGACAATCAACCCAAACTAGGGTTTGGTATCTCTCAAGTCAAGATGGTTCCAACATCTCCAATGGCCTTCATGCCTCCTCATATGCTTCAAGATTCTCCATGTCAAGTTTCAAGCCTCTGAGTCAAGTTTCCTCGGACAATTGTTCGGATGGTTGAAAATCGGGTGTATTGGACAAAAAGTCAGCTGTGGTCAACATCAGTCAAAACTTGATTTTGGTCAACATCCTCATTTTGAAGTTACATTCATCATTTGATCAAGGGTTGATCATGATTCATCAAGAAAACTCAAGATTTGCCCAAAGTCAAACTTTCTAAATTAGGGTTTCTAGATGAAAAGTCAATGAACTTTGTGATCATAACTTTCTCATACTTTCTCGAAATTTTCCACCACCTCTTGTTTTGAAGGAAATTCAATTCTCTACAACTTCATGTCTCACAAGAATGTCAAAAATGCTTCATTTGAGAGGAATAGCTCAAAACATTAGTCATTTTCAAAGTCAACAAAAGTCAACTTTTTGTTTTGAAGATATTTTGAGCATGGTAACTCCAATTGAGATGAGACCAAAGACATTGGTTAGAGGACTCTTAGAGCTTTCCAAAAGTCCAAGAACTCTCAAAAATGTGGAAAATTGAGCAAGTTACACCATCTACAAGTTGGGATTTTGGAAGAATGCACAAAGAGATACTTCAAAAATCAAATCTTTTGCAAATGGGCCTACTTTTCTTCATCTAACTTGTTCCTCAAGCAACAAGGAGTGTCAAGCCCAAAGCCACGAATTTTTGGTTTATTTTTCTATTTAACTTGTAATTTATTCATTTAAATGCAAATTAAATCTTAAAATAAATTATAAAATTGAAATTAATTGAAAGATTGATTTTATTCTTTCCTTGATGTCAATTAACTCACAAATGCTAGCCAAATCGAATTGAAGCAAAAAGGCAAGATTGGATTGAAATTGATCAAATTTGAAAATTTGATTTTCATGAAAAAATCAAATTTGATTATCATTGATTATTGATCAAATCTTTCCAAATTCAATCTCAAATCCTTCCGATTATATATACAATGCATATCAATCAAAAGAGCGAAAAAATTGCTCGAAACCCTAATCCAAACTCAAAGAAATCGTGTTCTTGAAGCAATTGGCAATCCTTGTTCCGGCTCGTTTCAATCGGTTTGAGGTGTCAAACACATTCCTTGATACCCGGGGTGATTCGGATACTTACATTGCCAAAATACATCGGAATCAAGAAATACGATTTGGTTTGTTCATCTTTTCAAATTCGATTTACGCTTTTCATGCATTTTAACGCATTTGGTTGTTGTTTTGTGATTAGTAGGAAGATTGCAAGCGATCGGGTTGTTTGATTGAGTTTCCATGGCTTATAACTCGTATTGCCATTGTTAGGGTTCTGGTATCGAATTAGGGTTTTACAGGAAAAATTGGACCATGAGACCATGACCAATGAACTTCGGAGCGATGCACGGAATCGAACCATGTATTTACAATGCATTTATATTACTTGTGCTTTATTTTCCATGTAGCGGGGCCTTTAGCGTCGAAGAAAAGCCGGCAGCTTTTGAAAATTCAAAGCGAAAGAGATGAAGTCGGCGCGAAGGAGGAGGCAATGGCGAAACAGCGTGTATTCCACTTACTCCAATTTCCAAGCGTGGTGGCGTTGGCTCGGTTGGTCGTGTTGGCTTTGAGTTTGAGGCCAATGACTCGGTTCGATCCACAGCCATGACATTCTTTTTACAAGTTTGCAATTTCCTCATATTTTCATATTTTCTTTTATTTTCAATATTTCCATTCAATTTTAATTCTTTTCTATATTTTATTTATGCATTTAAAAATCATCAAAAATTATTTTTCTTTTTACAGTACTTTCATAAAATCTTTATTTAATTTATAAAATCAAAAAATACCTTTTTGCATGCATATTTATTTTTATTTTTATTTTAGCATTTAAATCATTATAAATTGCATTTTAATTATTAAATCTTTTCCAAAAAATCCCAAAAAATTATTTTAACTTATTTATCTTATTTCCAGCATATGTTAATTTTCTCATATTAAAAATTTCATTTTTTCTAACATGTTCTCTTATTTCAATTTCATCATATTTCCCGATTTTCTTATTCTTTCACAGGTTGCTCCGATTCGGACGTTTTTTTTCTTTTATCGTTTTTATTTTCCAATAATGTAACTGCTCATGGGATGTAATAGTTTAAATTAGGCTTTTATTTTCCGCAAGTTAAATTATGTATACGCCAAGCCATGTAATAGCGTAGGTTTATTTTCGCACCTTTACATTCGCATTTTACTTTACGCACCCTTATCAATTGCTAGTAATTAGGCGTGTATGGAAAGATAATAATTGGACATAGCTCACACTAATTTCAAGATAAAATATCTGAATTTGACACACTTCTCTCACACACGCACCCCTTAGGGTAATTCTCTCTCGATGCCTTTCGATTCAAAATGGTCATGTCCTCGAGCGTAGAGGTATTCTAGCACCGTTGCCTTCAAAACAAATCATCATAGTCCCTTGATACAAAGATCATAAGACCCACGATGTAGCCTCCGAATACATGATCTTGACCCTCGATTGTAAGCCTACGAAAAATGATGATAGTCCCTTGAATGTGCTAGGATACTTCCTGAGTTGCCTTCTATGACCATCCGATGTCCCTTCGAATGTCCCGCATCCAGCAGATGGAGCTACCTACTAACTAATGGTATGGCTAGCGCTATTCTAAAAGAACGTAGAAGTACAAAAAGCGACCAATTACGGTGGGTAAATAAGTCTTTTAGTTGCTTGCTCTATCAAATGCTTTTCACACCACACTCTTTTTCAAAGTTCAAATTCTTTTCAAAACAAAAACATTTCCGAACACTTTGTATACACTCCTACATGAGTCATTACAAAGTCAAAGCGAAATGCCCTTTTCAAAACATCTTTGTCAAACACACGAAGCAATTTTAAAAAGTTATCTAAGAGCAACTAAGAGCCGTAGAATAAGCTGCGGATGGAAAGGGTGCTAATACCTTCCCTTTTCATAACCATTCTCCCGAACTCGAGAATCTAACGAAGGTCTTTTACATTACTTTTACCTTCCCTTAATTGGATAAAAATAAAAGTCGGTGGCGACTCTTGCTATCCGCACATTTGGATACAAAAAATCCTACAAAGTCAGTTCACCGTATCACAGCAACACATGAGAGTTCCTTGTTTTTTGATAGTACGAGTGTGGAGAGAATGTAGAACATCTCCAAGTAAAGTAGGCACAGGGTTGCGGGTAAGAAACAACTTGATGGCGTTGAAATCTATGAATTGATCCGAGTTAGGAAATAGAACCAAACCATAGATTAGCAAGGCCACAATGTCTTTGAATGCATGGAAACTCATAACTTTGAGGAATTCTCGGGCTTTCTTTATCAGGAACTTAGCAAGTAAGCCCTTAACTCCACTTCTTGTTTCCCAATTTGTTTCAGTGTCTGAGCGCTTTAGGTGTAATGCTGATGAGATGTCTTCGTACCTAGGAACCTTTTCTAAACCGGTGAATGGCATCTGGTCAAGAATAGGTATCCCAAGTAGCTTAGAGAACTCTTCCAAGGTAGGAACTAGCGATAATCAGGAATGTAAAGCAATGATGTTTGGATCAAAGAAGCCGGAATAGGGCGTGCATCATATCTTCTTCAAAACGGAGATAACCAAGTCAGCGAGATAACCATGTCTTTTGATGAGCGAGCATGATCGGAATTTCTAAAACCAATTCTTTGGTGAGAAGGTATACCCATGAAGTTGATTGAATAGTCTTTCTAGAAGCCATAATCCCTACAAAACAGAGCAAAGATAAATCCCTAGGTCCTTGAAATAGTTAGAAATGATATGCAATGCGATGATGTCATGATGTCATGTTTAGCAAACATAAACAATTCACACAATGAGCCTAGGTTTAAGCCTTGCATGAGGTATATGTGATTACCCCACCAAAAGTTTGAGTTGGTTCATCCCGTCCTATAATAATGTAGGGTTCTAGGAATCTCATATCATCGATCTTTCTCGTGGCGTTTATTTCAATACGACTACCAAGTGGTCGACCGAAAATATCCCAAAACTCTGATCTTAATGAGCGTAGCATCGAGTATCAGCCAACCTTAGTCTGCACCAAAGTCGGCCATCTCACTACCTTCTAATGTTCAAGATGGGTTAATTAAGGTTCTAAAAGTTTAGTTAGTGCTTGATGACACCACGCAGAAGCCAAATACTATCCTCAACTTGGAAATGAAGAGTATCAGGACATCCAAAGTGTCACACTAACGTAGCCATCATGTTGACCATTTTGATATACGTCTAACGGTCGTGACA
The DNA here is from genome assembly GCA_021764765.1 of Vicia sativa. Lineage (NCBI taxonomy): Eukaryota > Viridiplantae > Streptophyta > Magnoliopsida > Fabales > Fabaceae > Vicia > Vicia sativa. The sequence continues at coordinate 254,175,727 of CM038795.1, forward strand.
ATTTATTGCTACTTACCTAAAAGGAAACCCGGATCCGGGTGTAGGATCCCCCACAAGTATAATACCCAAGCAACCCTTAAAAGTAAAGCATACAATTCAAACAGAAAGCAGTAAAGGTGATCTAGAAATCCCTAAGGCATTCTCTCTTTAGGGTGTCTCCCGTGATCGCCGATTACATGTCGGTGAACTAACTTTGAGATTTTGTATCGCAAATATGCGGATAGCAAGTCGCCATCGACTTTTCTTTTATCAATTAAGGAAGGTAAAAAGTACAGAAAAGACCCGTTAGATTACGAGTAAGGGAGAAGGTTATGAAAAGGGAAGGTATTAGCACCCTTTTCCATCCGTAGTTATCTACAGGCTCTTAGTTGCTCTTAGATCACTTTAAAATTGTGCTTTCTGTGTGTTTGACAAAAATGTTTTGAAAAGGCATTCCGCTTTGACTTTGTAATGATTCATGTAGGAATGCATACAAAGTGTTTGGAAATGTTTCGTTTTTGAAAAGAGTTTGAACTTTGACAAAAGTGTGAGGTGTGAAAAGCATTTTGATAGAGCAAGCAACTAAGAGTCTTATTACCTACTCAGAATGGTCGTTTTCGTGTTGTTTTACTTTCCTTTAGAATAGTGCTATCCATACCATTAGTTGGTAGGTAACCCTATTCGTTGGATGTAGAAGGGACATTATGGTCATAAGGCAACTTGTAGGAAGTATCCTAGCACATTCGAAGGGACTATCATCATTTTCGTAGGCGACAACCGAGGGTCAAGATCATGTATTTGTAGGCGACATCGTGGTTCTATGATCTTTGTATCGAAGGGACTATGATGATTGATTTTGAAGGCAACGGTGCTAGAATACATCTACGTTCGAGGGACATGACCATTTGTATTCGTAAAGGCAACGAGAGAATTACCTAAGGGTGCATGTGAAAAGAGTGTGTCAAATTCAGATATTTTATCTTGGAATTATGAGTGATCTATGTCCGATTTTATCTTGCCATACACGCCTAATTACTAGCAGTTTATAGGGTGCAGAAAGTAAATAGCGAAAAGTAAAGTGCGGAAAGTAAATGTCCTACGCTATTACATGGCTTTGGGGCAGTTACATAATATGAGTGCGGAAAATAAAAGTCCTAATTAAACTATTACATCCCATAGGCAGTTACATAATTGGAAAAGCAATAAAAATAAATCGAAAGCAGTACAACACGTGAACAGAGATACAAAATCTGAAAATTGCATCAGAAGAAAATGTTAGTAAAAATAAGTATTTTTGAATGAGGAAAAAGGTTTTGTGTTAGTAATGATATTAATATGATAAGATAAATTTTTGGTAATTTTTTGAATTGATTTGATAGATTAAAAACAATTAAAAGTCATTTAAACAATTAATTAGTAATTAAATTAAATATGCATGCAAAAATAATAATTTTTATATTAAAAATTAAATAAACATTTTTCTGATGATTATGCAAAAAATAAATATTTTTGGTGTTTTTTAGATGCATGATAAAAATGTTTGAAGATAAATTAAAATAACATAAAAATATTAAAGAAAATAAGAAAATATGAGTTAGTTTCAAAAGAGCAAAAATAAGGTGGTCTTGCCAGGGATCGAACTGGTGACCTCTTGCTGAAAACTTAAGCATGCTTGCCTCTACCACTGGGCCAAAGTGTACTTGGTGTCTGGAAAATAGAAAGAGTGGTTTATAAGCGAATACGTGTCCTGATTATAACTCAAAGCCCAATCAACACGTGTGGACCCCAGTTGGCATGAGTGGACGAATCAGAACGCTGGGAATTGCCACGCTAGCCTTCGCCGGTCAACACACGTCAACGACGCCGGAGCCCTAGCTCCGATCGTCTTCTCCGTGGCGATTTTCAAACACCGCAAAATAAGAGAAATAAATGGCAAGGAATACCCTACCCCTAAATCGACCCTACGAATCCAATGGTGGCATTAGTTTCGATTGGCGCTGTAGCTACCGATTCGAAGCTCATCGTTTTTAACCTAAACATGGCAAATCGTGTTTCGGCGTTCAAGATAAGCGATGGCGGATCTCATCTATGGAACCTCATGAACACATTAGAGTGGTTAGTTTCGATTAAAATGCACAGATAATAAAAATGCAAATTCAAGAAAAATATGAATATGTATGAATGTGTATGGCTCGATTCAAGCAGCTTTGGCCATGGCTTTTGATGTATACTTACTCAAACTTACCCTAGGAACACAATGGAGTGATTGAGAGGTGGTATTGCAAATTGAAATTAATTTCACAACTTTGTGAAAATTTTGAGCAAAATAAGGGTTGTTGTAGAGGCTAGGGTTTCGTCCCTTGTTCTTGGCAATGAGCTGGGTATTTATAGAGTGAAGAGTGAGGGAAAAAAGAGTGAAAAAATATATGACATTCAATGTAGAATTATTTCCTTTCAAATAAAATCAAATCTTTGAAAATTTGATTTTCTCTTCCATATGTGTTGTACCCTAAAATTTGCCTTCCTATCTCGATTTTATCTGGCTCAGGCTTCGCATACATCTGCATACGCTTCCATTAAGTCATTGGCATTAAACAGTCATTCATTCATCACAACTGCATCATTAGTCGTATTTAAATTGACCAAAAGTTAGTTTAAATCGACATTTGCATTGTTTTATAGTTATAGAATACCCGATATTTCACTTCATTCATTTTTATCTCCTTACCTGTTTATTGTATCGTTTTAAGTTGATTATATGTCGATGATATCAATATTTTGATTTTACAAACAGACTGCTAAAAGCGATTCGACACTGTACGAAAATTAGCGGGAAAAATATTTCAAGTTTTCGCCTCTAACTCACTGCTTTATGAATCTCGTGTCGTGATCATGAAGATGTGATCTCTCTAATTTTTCGATACATTTCGAAGTTTTGTTTTTAACCGTAAGTGTTTTAAAATCAGGTATTCTTCATTATCGTTTTATTTTGATTTTAATTATTTCAATAATTTTTATTTAATCTATGAAACCCGTAATTTATTTTAATATGTTTATTTTATTTTTTCGGATAATTTATTGTCCAAATTTTTATCATTTTAACAATTTTAGGTGTTTATTTTTTTTATCTCTAAAAAATCAAACAAAAAATACTATTGGGCTTGTTAATTTTTACCCAACCCAATTTTGTGGCCCATTTAATCATGAGGGGTATTTTAGACATAATCAAAATTGCTAGACCTAATTTTTGGGTATATATATGTGTCATGTTACTGTTCATAGGGGGGGAATTGAAAAAACAAAAATGTAAAGCGGAGAGGCGGATCTTGAAAATCAAAAATAAAAATTTGAAGAGTCTCTCTTCATCTGCATACAACAAAATCCTCACCTTCTGTTAACCATCCATCCCCATCGTTTCCCTTCAACTCTCCGCTACACCCTCATCTCACAGCTCCATTCCGTTTCCTCACATCATCCATACATCTTCTTCACACCTACATCCTCAACACTGTTCCCAACTGTAACCCTGTACCACCGAAACTCCATCCGTCTCTCACATATCTGCCGGAACCACCCGCCTCTCACGCCGCTCCCTTCAAACACCGTCGTCTTCCCTGTCCAACATCCTCACACCGTAGCCATCTCCCTCTGTCTCTCTCCATATCTCCGTCAACCCCACTGTAACAGCTCCAGTCTCACCATCGATAACTCCCTCCGTCTATCCTTATACTTCCTTCGCCGCTGCCATCATCATTTCCATCTGCTGCAAACCCCCACCGTTTCCTCTTTACTGCATCCCTACAGCCTTCAAACTAACAGCCGTAAACCCCCATCCTTCATAGCTTCCTTCTAAACACCACACCCCATTCATCGCCGATACCCTCTGTTCGTCGTCTCCTTCACCCTTCTGCTACTCCCTTCACCGTAGCCTTTACTCCCGCCATGAACCCTTCTGTTCTCTCACCAGTCCGCTGTTTGAGTTCTCCCGCCGCAAGCTCACTTGCAAACTGTGTCGTTCTGTCTCCGAGCAACGTCGACAATACCTCTACTCCTCCAGTTTCGTTTCTGAATTGACTCATCTGACCTTCACTGTGGTAACTTTACAATTTCAGTAACTTGTCATTTCTATTTTGTTGCTGGTTTGTTTATGGGTTGGTTATGATGATGCTTTTAGTTTCTGTGTAAATCTGTGAAAACATTGGTTCAACTGTGTTGTCCCGTTAATTACAAAGGATATGCTATGCTGCTCGAATTTAATCTGTTTAGTCTAAGAATTGTTGCAGAATATGCTTGGCAATCTTGAAGTTTGAATTAATCGTTGATGCTAAAAAATCATGTGTTGAACTTTTGTAGAAAACATCCTGTGATAAGTTATGTACAAAAATCTGAAACAATTTCAATGTCATTTGTGAATAACGTAATGCTGTCCGATTTTTGTTTGTACTTTGATTTTGGATTTTTCTAAATGTGAGTTTTCAATTTGGTAATGGATTAATGTTTGTGTAGTTTCGATGAAGGTAACTTTGTTTCCGTGTTTTGCACGCGTAGAAACTGGCCGAGAAACCGTCGTGGGCAACCATGCCATTTTTGTTTTCTTTTGAATTTGTGATAAGGATTCCACTCTTATTTTTGATGATGGTTTGACGATAAGGCCGCGTTTACTCGTGTGTATATCTAACCGAGAAAGCTATAATTGCATATTGTTACATTTTCTATTGTGTTGCGATTTGGAAACTTGAAGTAAATTTGAATGTCGAAAACCACATGAACACATATTGGGAGCATTCGGTTTGGTTTGTGACGTTTGCATTTTGTCGATTTCCATTGTAGTTAATTTGATTGAGGACTCCATGTAAGTTTCGATGATGGTTTAAATGTCTATGTTGCGTATATTCGCGTAGATTATGGCCGAGAAACTTTTGGGGCAGCACACCGTATCTTTTATATTGAATTTGAGCAAGAAAAGTCGTTTTATCTTGAGTAAAATTGATGGATTAGCGGCTGCCCGACTTTGTTTTGTTTGAATTGTAATCAATTTTCTACGCACAAGTGTATATGGCTGTCCGGATTCTAATAGCATGTTTGAAACTTCAAATCGATCATGTTTTGTTCCCTCTTCGAATTTAATTGAAAAACCATGAGTTTGTTTATACTTGTTATCAATGTTGATTTCGTCTTGATGTTTAAGCCATTCGAAAGTTGATTTTTGATGATGTTTCGAGTTTATCTCAATTCATAAGTTTTGTGCTTGATGTCGTGGAATCACCGTAAGGATAGAACCTCTTTGAGATGATTTTCTTGAGCAGTTTTGTATATGCATAGTTGCTGCCCGGTTTGGTAAGTGGTTGAAATGCGCAAGTTAGTTGATGATTTGTGGTTGATTAAGTTTGTCTTAACACTTGTTTGCGTTTGCCTTTGAGTTTATGTGGTTTTGATCGATATTTTGAGTGTTTTCTTAAGATAATAGTTGCTGCCCGTTTCCGGTTCATGTGGTTTAAATGTGTTTAGAATTCAATTTTCATGTTTCGACCTGTAGTGAATAATAGCATGAGTTTATGTGATTTTTATTACATTTATGAATAGCAATACTTGAATGTTCAACTGTTTGGTTCTTGAATCGTCCATACACATCATTACAATTTTGATTTATTTCGAGTTGAATCCTAATGATGAGTTTTCTATTATTGTGCTTCCCGTTTGCGTTAAGTACTTGTTTGAGATGTTTGTATTGAGCATGATGTAAGAAGTTGCTGCCCGTTTTTTGGTTTCATCGATTATAACATGCTTCGTAATCGCTTTTCTCGTTTTGAACTCAAAATGAAGTTTAGCTTGACCCTCTTTGGTTTTGGTTCGTTTGTAAATCGAAATGCTTGAATAATCAATTGCTTAGTTCTTCGTTTTGTTCATGTAATTTCATTCCAACTTCATACCTTGTTTACTAACCACTTTCCGATTTATTGCAATTTCATCTTATTTTATCACATTTATGCTACTAACCAATTTGTTTGTTGTGAAGGCATTCAAGAAAAGTCTGATCATCATTTCCTCTTAGTATATATACTTTTCTTCTTCCAATTACATTCTTATTATTGTTGTTCCATTATTAATATCTAGTAATGTCATTTTTATTTTTGTAAATATAAAATACATAATATTTTTGTTATTATATTTAGTATGTAAATATACATATTATTTTTATTCTTATAACTTTATTCATATCCATTTGTAAATAAATTCAATTACATTGTAATGATCTTTGTGTTGCAATTTCGAATTTGGAATTTAATTCAATCTTCGAATGAATTTGAATGCAAACATATCTATTCTAATCAATCTAATATAATACATACTTAAGCATTGCAACATTCTTCGCATAGTTTTTGTTTGTATTTTGAGTGATGTAGGGATCTTCATTTGGTATCCATCCGATGCATCAAGCCTTATCCGATCTTGAAGACTACTCGGAGCTCAATTCTTTCACTGCATAAAAGCTATTTATTTATTCAAATTAATTCGATTTGGTTGTATATATCCCCGTTCATGAACATGTACCCTCATTCCTTGTGTGTTCTAATTACCATTTAATTATGCGTTTATCATATTAGAACACATAGCCTCCTCTTGGGTTCTTCATCAAGAAGCAGGTAAACATACACAATGCACACTTGCACACATTTATAGTTTGGTCCTGGGCTTTTCTACAGCGACAACTATTCGATCAATTGTTCCAATCGGTCGTTTAGAATACTAGTGTCACGCTAGTCCCACTTTTAGGAGCATACATAAAGCCACTTTGTATGGGCTCGCTTGTTTTCCTAATTGAATTATTCTATCCACAACCAAACCCTTAAAACACTTTCATATTAAATTAATTAATTGAATTTGTTTTCAAAAATGAATTTCAAAAAAGAACATTTGGATAAGATTTGTTTTAATTGTTAGATGTTAGCCTAACAATTAAAACGAATCGAAGTTTCTAGTTGATTAGATGATAGCCTAATAAATTAAGAAACTTTGATCCATGTTCTAAACAAAAAAATCTAGTGCTATGGTATTTAATTAAATTGTTGGATGATAGCCCGACGATTTAATTAAATTTAAAGTATTTGGGCCCGTTAGATGATAGCCTAATGACTTAAATACTTTTATTCCATACACTTAATAAAAGTGAACTTTGTTTCACCTCACCTTTTCATAATAAAGATTTTGGATGAGAGATGATTGGCCGAGTCCCCTCACCAATCTCGAGTATTCAAATCGTTAGATGATAGCCTAACGTTTTGGTACTTGTCATCTACAATTAAAATCAATTCAACCCATTCAAATTCCTTTTCCGCTCATACGCGGTCATCAAAAACATTTTCTTCTAAAATCAACACAACCAATCCAAGACATTTTCAACAAGAACTACAGAGTTTTGACTTTCCCATTGCACGAGGGAATACGTAGACACGCGGTTTCGAAACCGTGTCAAACTCAAAATAATAATAAACAAACCCCTTTTCTTCTTATTCATAATTTACAAATTAGCGAATATACACACGAACATGCACGAACTAAACGGGTCCCATCGAGTACGATGGACGTAAGAGGTGCTAATACCTTCCTCTTGCGTAACCGACTCCCGAATCCATCCTTTTTGGTCTTGTAGACCGCCTTATCCGATTTTTGTGGGTTTTATCTATATTTTCCCGTTCTTTCTAGAACAAATAAAATTAGGTGGCGATTTCATTGTATTTTGAAAATTTAAACGATTTTTGAAAAACGAGTTGCTTCAATATGCAAGCTAGCACGAATTTGGAAAGTCTTGTGGGCTATCTTGGACCTCAAGTTTGATAAAAATCCAATCCATTTGAAAATATATCTTGTTTTCATATTTTATTTAATTTAAATGAATTTAATGCTTTTAAATTAAAAAAAAAATAAAAAAAAAATAGAATGTGGTCATGGCAAAGCATAAATAGGTCACAAATAATATTATGAACAAGTTTGGATCATAAAATTATAGGCCCATTTGGAAAAAATTGGATTTTGACAAATATCTCTCTTTGTGCAATTGTCCAAAAATGCCCAACTTGTACTAGGTGTATTTTGCTCAATTTTCCACATTTTTGAGTGTTCTTGGACTTTTTGGAAAGCTCTAAGTATCCTCTAAACAAACTCTTTGGTTTCATCTCAATTGGAGTTCCCATGCTCAATAAATCTTCAAAACAAAAGTTGACTTTTTGTTGACTTTGAAAAGGACCTGTAATGTTTTGACCCATACCTTCCAAATGAAGCATTTTTTGAACATTCTTGTGAGACATGAAGTTGTATAGAATTGAATTCTCTTCAAAACGAGAGGTGGTAGAAATTTTTTTGAGAAAGTATGAAGAAGTTATGCTCAGTCAAAGTTCAGTTGACTTTTCACTAAAAAACCCTAATTTTGGAAAGTTTGACTTTTGTGCAAATCTTGAGTTTTCTTGATGAATCATGATCAACCCTTGATCAAATGATGATTTTAACTTCAAAATGAGGATGTTGACCAAAAATCAGGAAGTTTGACTGTATGTTGACCACAGTTGACTTTTTGTCCAATACAACTGATTTTCAACCATCTGAGCAATTGTCTGAGGAAATTTGACTTGTGAGGCTTGAAACTTGACATAGAGATTCTTTGAAGCATATGAGGAGGCATGATGACCATTAGAGATGTTGGAAATCCATCTGGATATGAGGATAGCCAAACCCTAGTTTGGGTTGATTGTCTAGGAGAGGGTTTGTCTGATCAACTCTTGAGGAATCCTTGAGTATGGATGTATGAAATGTCTTGAGGAATAGGAGGGAAAATTTTGGGGTATGACAAGATGGGATCACAAGTGCAGTTAGATGTGCAATGAATCTGGAAATGTAGTTCAGTCGTCCCAAGAAACCTCTAACTTCCTTCTCGGTACAAGGAGCTGGAATTTCTTGAATAGCTTTAACCTTGGCGGGATCAACTTCAATACCTTTACCACTGGCAACGAATCCCAGGAGTTTATCGGATCTGACTCCAAAGGTGCACTTGTTAGGATTAAGTCTATGTCTGTATTTCTTCAGTCTATCAAATAGCTTTCACAAATGATCGAGATGTTCTTCCTCAGTCTGTGATCGAGCTATCATGTCGTCGACGTAGACCTCTATCTTATGATGAATCATGTCATGGAATAAAGCTACCATGGCACGTTAATAAATGGCGCCAACATTCTTCAGTCCGAACGACATGACTTTGTAATAGAATGTGCCCCACTGTGTAACGAAAGTAGTCTTTTCCATGTCTTCGGGTGCCATTTTGATCTTATTGTAACCGGAGAAACCATCCATGAAGGAGAAAACCTTGTGTTGAGCTGTGTTATCAACTATGACGTCAATATGAGGAAGTGGAAAATCGTCTTTCGGACTTGCTCTGTTTAGACCTCGGTAGTCCACACACATGCGCACTTTACCATCCTTCTTAGGTACGGGCACCGCGTTCGCAACCCACTATGGATAAGAAGTAACGGCTAGGAAACCGACATTTTTCTGTTTCATAACCTCGACTTTGATTTTCTCAGACATTTCAGGACGCATACGACGAACCTTCTGCTTCACAGGGAGAAAACCTTCTTTCGTTAATAGTCGGTGTACCACAATGTCAATGTCTAAACCTGGCATGTCTTCGTAGGACCAAGCGAAAATCTCGACATAGTCTCGCAGCATCTAGACCAATCTCTCTTTGACATTACTCTCAAGACCTGTTCCTATCTTGATTTCTTTTCTGTCTTCGTCGGTACCTAGATTCACAACCTTGACTGGCTCCTCGTGTGGCTGCATGACTTGTTCTTTCTGTTGTAGTAGTCTGACAAGTTCTCCTAGCACTTCACAATCTTCCTCACCTTCGTCTTTGGCTTGGTAGATCAGATTATCGAAGTCATATTTAGCGATAGCAGAGTTGTTATCGACGAGATTCAGAGTGAATCTACAGTGTATCATGTGGGTGTATGTAAGAACACATAGCTTTTTGAAAGGGTGATAAAGCAAAAAGAAAGATAAAGAGCACATTATTTGAATGCAAAAGTCCAATGATTTATTGAATGAAAATATGCAAATGAAAAATAATAACCCTCACAAACGAGCCATGGTGCCCCGAGCAAGGCACTGGGCTTAAAGTTTACTGTTTGAAACGTAAAAAAGCATAATAGAAAAAGCAATTACTCCTATCTAAAGGAGATTGGTATAACATCTTCAGTCTTCCAATTGCTGAGTCCATCGTCTAGAGTTGGGAAGATCCAATTGTTGATGTCGAAGTCGCCGTCATCGTCTTCTATAGCATGGACTCCACTTTTGTTGATGTGGAAAGGAAGTTTGACGGAACGTTCGCGGTGTACCATCTTCTGACCTTTGACAGTGAAGCCTAAACCAGTCTTGTCACATTTGAACGGAAAATCGGGGAGCTGACCCCAAATGGCACATCCTCCTTCTACAACCATAGCTTTGGCGTCTTTTAGTGAGGTCATCTGCGATGGTACTCTAGTAACTTCAGGAGTGACAGGAGAGTCAATAAGAATGACTCGTGGGATTGCCTCAAAAGCTTGACAGTGAGTTTCGACAATTTCACCTTCCATTTCGATGTATCGGAATGACTGTAGATGGCTTACCATATATTCTTCTTCACCGCATACTGTAACAATATTCCCCTTCACTGGGTACTTCAACTTTTGATGCAGGGTAGAAGTGACAGCGCCTACCCCATGTACCTAAGGGCGTCAGAGTAGGCAAGAATAAGCTGGACGAATGTCCATGACAAAGAAAGTAGAGTCAAAAGTATGGGAACCGACTTTAACTAGCAGGATGAGCTCTCCAAGTACTATTCTTTTCGAACTATCAAAAGCTCTTACGATTATGTCACTGGGCTTCATGACCACTTCTTCAGCATTAAGTCGATCGAGAGCGCTCTTCGGCAGAACATTCAGAGCATAACCAATATCCACCAATACATGAGACAATGTAGTGCCCTTGCATTCAATGGATATGTGCAAGGCTTTGTTGTGCTTCTTCCTGGCAGGAGTTAAATCAGCATCAGAGAAACCTAAACCATTGTTGACGGTCAGGCTAGCAATACAACCTTCAAATTGATCAGCAGTAGTGTCTTGCGGTATGTGAGCATTCTTCAGAAACTTTGCTAAGGCTTTAGCATGAGCCTCAGAGCACAATAGCAGAGCTAGCATGGATATCTTGGACGAAGTTTGTCCCAACTGTTCCACAATATTGTAGTCTCTCTTCTTGATGATCTTCAGAATTTCCTCCGATTTCTTGCTTGGAGGTGTCTTTAGTAACTTCCTTTGGTACTTCTGTCTGAGCAGGATGAGTTACTAGTTCTTTCCCTCTCATTTCGGGAACTGGTTCGATAGCAGGAATGCGAATTGGTGTATTAGTGTCTTTCGAAGGAGAGATCTTTGGAGAAAATACTCTTCTGGTTCGGGTTAATTTGCTTGATCCGTTGATGTTGCCAATGTCAGCATTGGTAGCTTCAATTGCAAAATCTTCAATGGTCAAAGGGTCTTGCTTGACGCCATGATAGTAAACTTCGGCTCCATAATTCCAAGGTATAACTTTGTAAGAGGAATATGGAATTGGTCTAGGGGAGGTAATAATCAAGGGTATCACTCTAGGCGCAGGATCAGCAGAGGTGATCCTTATCGTGTTCACATCAGCATAGTCTTCTGGGAAATTGTCTCCCCATCTGGTTGCCTTGACATCTTCGATAGGAATCTTGTAGCTTTCAGGTGCAGTATATTTAACCATGAAATCAAACTTTCCACTTGGGTGTCCCAAGGTATCCCAGACTTCTAGTACGACTTCGCCTATGTCTTCGATCTTCAGATTCTTAGAAATGTCTTCGCACAGATTCTCCACAGGTGGAGGTTTCAGAAATAGCACTTCTCAGTTGTCCATCATGCGTTGAATACACCTTTTAAACCAAGCATATCCGTCAGATTCAGATGCACACCAACGACAGTCATCAGGGCATCCTGGAAATACACCGGCTTGCAGCAAATCTTTCTTAAAAGTCATCAAAGAAATAGTCAGTTTGTTCACATCGTAAATATAGGAGTCTTCATCAATAGCATTGGAACTTTTACCATGGTCAGGCATTGGTGCGTTGATCACATTCGGAGTTTCGACAGGAGGGTCGAATTCAATTTCCCTTGCTTCAATCATGTCTTGGATTTTGTTCTTCAGAGCCCAATAGTTGTTGGTGTCGTGCCCTGGGCTATTGGAGTGGTATGCACACCTTGCATTAGGATTGTACTTTGGAGAGGAAGTATTGCATGATGAGGAGGATCCCTCGAAGTAATCAGCTCTGTTTTCAACATGTGTTGCAATGCTTGTGACATTGGCATGTTAATTTTTGTAAACTGTCTTCGTGGCACGTTCTGGCTACGCGTATTGTCTCGTTGAGGTTGTGTTTGTGTAGGATTGGAGATCACAACTGCCCCCACAGATTGAGTGCGATCAGCTTTATCACGACTCTTCTGACCGTATACAGCATTGGCTTCTTTCTTACCACCAAAAGATCTCTTCGCAGTATTTGAAGATGACTCTACCTATATTTTTCCGCTCTTAATTCCAGCTTCAATGCGTTCGCCTGTCAATATCCGCTCGGTGAATCTGGCTGAAGAGTTTTCAACTAGATGATTAAAGAATGGGCCCGTTAGTGTCCCCATGAACATATCAACCAACTCCCTATTGGACAAGGGTGGTTGAACTCTGCCTGCTAGATCTCTCCATTTCTGAGCATATTCTTTGAACTTCTCGTCTCGACCCATAGACATGCTCTGTAATTGCATGCGGGTAGGTGCCAATTCAGCATTGTAATGGTACTACTTGTAGAAAGCATCTGCTAAGTCATTCCAGGTATGAATATGGGTATTCTCTAGCTGATAATACCACTCCAACTGAGTTTTGGATAAACTCTCTTGGAAGAAATGGATCCTCAGTTTCCTGTCTTCAGTATGAGGATGGATCTTCTGAACATAGGACTTCAAATTCAGCTTCGGACAAGAGGTGCCATCATACTTGGTAAAGGTAGGAACTTTGAACTTGCGGGGAATCACCACACTAGTAACAAGACTCAGGTCATCAAAGTTCAGCCCGAACATTTTCAGATTTTCCACAATATTTAGACGGTCTTCAAGTTGTTTGTACTTGTCATTGTCAAGAGGATACTGCTTGTTCACATAGTCTTCATCTTCGTTCTCAGACCCATGACGGCTTCCTTCACTGTTCTTGATACTTCCCTCAGTTTCACCGCTCTTGTCTGAGAGTTCGAACTGGCTGACCATCCTAGCTGCACCCTTGTGATTTCTTCCCATGTTAAGAATACCGATGGTCTTCTTCTTTCTAGTGATGAGCTTCTTCAGGTCTTTCTGGCCTTGGACCAAGCTGGTAAACATCTCCTGGAATTGAGCATTCTGAGCCTGGAGATCTTTGACAGTTTGTTCAAGAGCCATTTATGCTGAAATAAACAGCGAGAGAATAAGAAAACCGGTCTTCGGTGTACCTGTTATGAGATGTTATGCCATGATATGTGATGTTATGCAATGCAATGTTTTCAAGGACCTTTTTTATTAGTTCATCTTTTAGCGAGTACAAAAGAAAGTTTTAAACAAAATAAAAAAGAAATTCCTAGAGCTTTCAGGTCTCCCATAGGCGCTTCCTTTTTGTGTTGAAGTAGGCATTGATGCTTCGTTCCTCGTGAAGTAGCTTTGTCAACTCTAATACCTTTTTCTCGCTTGCATAGCACTGAGCTTCGAATATATCCCTTTCTTCTTTAAGTTGAATCCAGGATCTCTTCAGGTCTTCGAAATTAGTAGGCATATCTGGATGGAGAATGGTAAAGGATTCGTCCCCTTTAGCAACAGGTTCTATAATCACTGGTAGAACAACTGCAAACGGCATCATGAGGTTTTGAGCTTGAGCTCGCACCCATCTGAGGTAAGGTTCCCAAGGAATGGAATTTTTGTGTCCCAAAGTCTTGGTATCAGTCTTCTTTACCATGCTCCAAGCATGTACAAATATGCGATGGTAGTTTTGGAGATCGTTGTTGTAGTCAAACACAATGTCTTGGAGGAGCATATCATGAGGACCATCTCTTCGAGCATAACCAAACTGACGTAGAGCTAGAGAAGGGTTATAAGTGATACCTCCCCTTATGCCAAGGAGTGGTACATTAAGGAATTCCCCACAACGCTCAATAAAAGTGAAGTCCTTTTGAGGAAAAAGACACCAATGAATATTTGAATGAGAGAGCGATATCAGCTTTTGAGACCACTTCAATCTTTGCTCGTTCTTCATTGCTGATTGAGGAAGGTGCGAAATAAACCACATAGAAAGCAACGGTATGCAACACATGAGAGTTCCTTGTCTTTTGATAGTACGAGTGTGGAGAGAATGGAGGATGTCTCCAAGAAAAGTAGGAACAGGATTATGAGTGAGGAATATCTTGATGGCGTTCACGTCTATGAACTGATCTGGATTAGGAAATAACACCAATTAACTCCGCTTCTTGTTTCCCAATTAGCTTCAATGTTTGATCGCTTTAGATGTAATGTTGATGCGATATCTTCGTATTTTAGAGCTTTTTCTGAACCGGTGAATGGCATCTGATCAAGGATAGGTACTCCAAGTAGCTTAGAGAACTCTTCCAATGTAGGCACCAACTAATAATCTGGGAACGTAAAGCAGTGATGTTTCGGATCGAAGAACTGGAATACGACGTGCATCATATCTTCTTCAAAACCGGAGATAACCAAGTCAAGCAGATAACCATGTCTTTTGATGAACTGAGCATGATCAGGAATTTCTGAAACCAATTCTTTGAGTTGAGAAGGTATACCCATGAAGTTGATCCGAATAGTCTTCCTGGAAGCCATGATTCCTACAAAATAGAGCAAAGATAAATCCCTAGGTCCTTGAAATAGTTAGAAATGATGTGATGTTATGATGTCATGTTTAAAACAGGTAGCGATCACAAGAAATTCACACAATAGCCCTAGGTTTAAGGCTTGCATGAGGTATAGGCGTCTACCCCACCAGAATTGGAGTTGGTTCAACCTATCCGATAATAGTAACCGGGTTCTAGGAATCTCATATCATTGATCCTTCTCGTAGGCTTTATTTCAATACGACTACCAAGTGGTCGACCGAAACATCCCGAAAGTTGAATCTTAATGAGCGTAGCATCGAAGTATCAACCAACCTCAGTCTGCACCGAAGTCGGCCATCTCACTACCTTCTAATGGCCAAGATGGGTCAATTAGGGTTCTAAAAGTTGAGTTAGTGCTGATGACACCACACAGACACCAAATACTTTCCTCAACTAGACATGAGGAGCATCAGGACATCCAAAGTGTCGCACTAACGTAGCCATCATATTGACCGTTTCGGGATACGCCTAACGGTCACGATGATTTATTGCTACTTACCTAAGGAAACCTGGATCCGGGTGTAGGATACGCCTAATGTCATTTAGTGCATTTTATCTTGTCATTTATCACAACTTACCTTCATTTAAAGTTTGTTTCTACGTCTTTATCGTCCAAATGACGACTACATTTAATTCACACGCACATGTGTTCAAACAAATCATTTATAAAATTTACTTTAATTTTTTTTTTGAATTAATTTCACTTGCTTTCTAAACTCGTAGTTGATTATCAAAAACAGTGATAAACAAGGACAATCATATTAGAAAATCAAACCTAAAATTTTGACCACCTTATAAGAAAAAATGAAAACAAAACCGTCGTGCTGTTGAACCAAATATTCAAGAAAATGACCGAATAATTATTACTACAAATTAATTTTATAGTTAATTACAATTAAAAAAAGCTTTATTTAAATTACACAAATGAAAAACCAACTACTCACTAGAATATTTCTTATACTATTACTTTTATATTTTTTGTTTGACATATACTTGTCTTTTTCTTTTCTTATCTATTACTCACTCCCTCGTAATGACTGACCCAAATGAAATAACATAATGTCCCAAAATTTAAGATTCATTTCAATTATGAATACATTTTCTTTTAATTCTACTCTCTAATCAACTAAACTTTCAAAAATTTTAGTACATAATTAAAGACACTTTAATAAAATTATTATTCTCTCTCTTATTTTTTTATATTTTTTTAATATGTGTGAAATGATGTGTTGAAGTCATTTATTGTGAAATGGAAGAGTATATTATTAGTATAATTATGCTGCCTGTGTTAATTTATTTTATGTAAGGTATTTACGTTTTTTAGAAATAAAAAGGATACATATATTTTTATGAAAAATATATATATATATATATATATATATATATATATATATATATATATATATATATATATATATATATATATATATATATATATATATATATATATATATATATATATATATATATATATATAATTCATTGATATCATATGTAAGTTTAAATTTTAAGCTATTATTAAAAATTAAGATTTAGTGTAAATCTTCTAGAGTTACTACGTGTTAATGAATTTTACCCCATATATAATTCAAAAGAGTTTCTTTAAACTATTCATTGATTTTAATTTAATTTAATGATCTAAAACAATTATTTATTTAACAATGTTGATATTTCTTTCTTTTATTTCTATGAGATTTTCTTCCTAAAATAAACCACAATGAATTTTTAATTATTACTTTTTACTTTTTCTATATAAAGAATCTATTATTATTAATTTTTTAAATGAAGAGGACCATAGCACACAGAATTACGCACTAACTATTCTCATATAGGAGGCTACCCTTACGTCATCATGTTAAAATTTGTACATCTCCACTTTTGCCAACCCATATGCACTATATAATGTGTAAAGTAAGGTTTAAATTTAAATTTTTTTATCTCTTGTGTGATTTTATTTTGAACATTCTCGCACTTTTGAAATTTTTTAACTAAAAATACAATAACCGTAATTTCATTTTGAAATTTACCTTTGCTAAAAATAAATTTTAATTAAATGAAAATTTTTAATTCTATAACTTTTTAGAGATATTTTTAATTTTAATCACTTATTTACTTTTAAATGATAATAAAATAATTTTATAAAAAAAATATATGTCTCATAATATAAAATTTTACACTATCAATCAATTATAATTATATTAAATATAAAAGTTTATAGTTATCTTTAAATAAATTATATAAAATGGCTAAATAATTAATTTATATTAGATTTTATACTGTTAACACTATTTTTTAACTCATTTCATTATTTTTTATTGATTAATTTTTTTAATTTTAATAATTTAATTCTATGGTCAAAGATGTTGAATGAATGATTTCTTACCAATAAAAAAAAGTAAAATGATTCGTTGTTTTTCAATCTAATTAAAATTTATATTACACTTTAAAACTTATAGAAAAAACACTTTTTTAATATAGAAAATAACATACAAAATAAAATATTTTTAATATTCTATATTAGGTAGAGAATCTGATAATATAAAGAAAGATATCATACTCCCTCCATTATAAGCAAAAAATATTTATTTATTTTTCTAAATTATAAGAAAAAAGATTAACTTTATTTATTCTAAAAATTTAATCTTTTCGAACATAAAATTAAATGCACACTCCTTTTAATGTCTTATCTCTCAATTTTTTCATTGATAACAATCAATCAAAATTGCTTTTACATCTTTTATAAAATATATTTCAAAAAATACATTAAAATTTAAATTTTCTTAATAAATATAAAATATAAATTTTTTTTCTTATAAATTAGCACGAGTACTATTTTTAAATAAATAATCATTCTATATAGATTAGACCAAAATCAATGAACAAGATTTTTTTTTGAGTTATTCTTAAAATAAAAATATCTCACCTTTTATATATATATATGCTCTTGCATTCTCTCTCTCCATCCTCACTCTTCAAACTTCTGAGGATCTCATATCTCAAGCTTCTACTTCAAACCTCAGAGCTTAGTTTTCATCTTATTTGTGTTCACTTCATGTCGATTTGCTTCATAACAGAGTTTCAAACATGGAAACGGTATAGTTTCTTTCAATTTTTTATTTTCAAATGAACAAAATCATTAAACTGAACATATTTATTGTAATTTTATCCTTGAGGTTGCATGCAAATCTTCAGTAATTTATTATTTGGATTTCTCTATTTAGGTTTTACACAAATTGAATATAGGTTGCTAGATTTGTTAAATAAAAATATCTAATGTTAGATTGAATAATTGTAGTTGTAGTTATTATTATATGATATTAATGATTTCGGATAAAAATATATTTCAGGCTTCATCATTGATTGCTATAAAGTTTATGATGCTGGATTCCATGTGTTTTTCATCATAGTTAAAGTTGGAGTTTCGGACATATTTGGATTCACGGTAAGTTTGACAAAGGGGAATTGTTGATATGGTGGCAAAGGGATGGATTTCGAGTTTTGATTTTTTCTGCACTTTAGTCTTGAATCGTATTCGGACTAGTTTAAGAATTGTGTACCGATATAGAAAATTCATAGTTTGAAATATGAAGAAGTTAAAAAGGTTTTGCTTTGAAAATTTATAACATTTTTTCTTCATACATGTTATTCAACAGGTTCTTTGTAACAGCGATGAGTTTGGAAATTTCTCTAGGAAATTCTCTGGAGCATAACATAGTTCATGGTAGATGCGACTCTGTATCCATACAATGTTTGCTGATTCAACGACATTCTTTTAAGATCAAGTTAGTTAGGCCTAATTATTGCCCATATAGTTACTAATGAATGTTATAATTTCTATATTCCAGGTTATGTCATATCTCTCATTAGCTGCATCATTGATAATATATACTTCTAATTTCTCTTTTTTTATATCCTTTCTTTGACAGGTTTTATTCAACTAGATTGTGCTGGGTCCAATCCATGTCTCATTGCTAGCGTCTTTTCATGAAAAATTTATTGCAACATAAGGTCTCAGAACATCCAGAAAAATATAGAAGAAATTCTCTTCTAGCTTTACTTTACGGTAAACATCTCATTGCCAAATTGTTATTGTGGACTTACTGATATGCATATTTCAGAGGCCTTTCTATGAAAATTTTCTGTTCAGGGTTTAGATTCTGGGTTCCCATGAGTGTGTTAAATTTCAGGAAAGGCAAATGTTCACATTCTTTTATTGAGTTCATAAGTTGTACCTTTGAAACTTCACATGATATAACATTAAATCATTCTACTAATTATCTAGTTATTTGCAGTTTGGATTGTTTAGGTCATGATAGGCCTAATATTCATTTTCAATTTTATGGCCTTTGTTCAGAGTGGTCATCTCCCAGCTCGAGTGGTTTTCATGTCAATGGGCTCAATATTTTTTTTGTTTGAATTCTTACAATGAGGTTTGTTGTCAAGATTACTTTCCACCTTTATAATTTGTTTGGTTGTACTGTCTGAAAGCTGTCGACATAGAATATGTGCTAGCTTTTCAATTAGTAGTTATATTTGGGATCATTTTAGTACGTTTTTAAGAATAAACGTTGAAACTGATTATGAAAAGATCAGAAAAATTTGCGTCTGTATAATTGTGTAATCTTAAGGGATTAAATATTTATGTGGGGATTGTTTTTTCAATAGATGCATATTGGTTTTCTTCGCCTCACTTGCATGTACATAATATTTCTTCTATATTCTCTTGTTTTTCACTAGATGCATATTGGTTTTCTTCTAATCATATGTGTGACAGGATGATTTATGAATTTGCAATGTTGCTTTTCCTAGATCTTGCTCCATGGGAAAAGGATATCATGAAGAAACTATAATGAATAAGGTACATATTGCTACATCAAATTAATGTACAAGTTACCTATAATTGGTTATCATAACAAATAACTTCAATTGATTGCACATTGATGTTCATTCACCAATTTGAGGGAGATTATTGTATTTTAGGATGCAAATTTTCATAATAATGTCATTATGTTCGAGGAATTTGGTAACTTCTTGGGCCTTTTATTCATTTTCCTTTTATTTTTGCCTTTCATTTTCAATATACGCAAACATATAATTCTGTTTAACCATATAATCCTTTGAACTTATTGATATCAAACAAAATCTAACAAGGAATGAACCATATAACGGAGAGAAACCAAGTTATGTACCATTTGATTTGATGAACTGCGTGTGGAACAATAGAAACACTATTTACTATTGTTATTTAATAGAGTTAAAATAAAATTTATCTACGATTTCAAAGACATTTTTCTTGCAGCTAGAGTTGAATTTGATCTAGAAATTGGATGCATGCAATTTGACATGGATTTCGACAAAGGTAGCATTTTCGTTACCTCGAAATACAAAGGAAATTTTAATCTCTCGCCAGATCATGTATCTCTCTAGTAAGTATTCTTTTAACGGTATTTGACATATTTTGCAAGAGTTGGCAAAAGTCAATACAAATATTGTTTGTTTTTTCATTATTGAAGTTCTTCCATGTGAAAGATCTCAAGTTAATGTGCTTGGAATTCTTATAAATCACAAAAAGAATAAGGAAACCTTTTTAACGAAATGTTGTTTGGAAGTTTATCTTGAGATTTATTATCATCTATTGTCATCTATTGGTATAAAGGAAACACCCATAGTTGATTGGTTATTTATTAATTCTATTCCTCCATCTATACTCGAGTATATGTATCATAAAGTCAATATATCTACCGAAAAGACTTTAGCTTGCAGTTGCATATTGAGAAATACTTTGATTTGTACTTCGCATAATGACCGTACTTAAATCACCACTAGTATAATGGGATTGAACGGAAAATCTACTCTAGAAGTAAGAGATGATGAAGTTACTACGTACAAGAAGTAATAGACAGAACAAAAGTAAACAATTTTGTATAGATGTTTATTCTCAAGTTAATCTAACTATATATATATATATATATATATATATATATATATATATATATATATATATATATATATATATATATATATATATATATATATATTTATTTTAGGCATGACATTCAATTGCATTTGAACATCAACATCTAGTTAATGTTAGACACGTTTTTCTAGTAAAAAATTATTCTCGGATACATACAAGTTAGGGATGGAGGTCTGAGCTTTAAATTATAAGCACGTTTAAACCTCTATCCTTAGCTTGTCTGCATCTGTGACAATAATTTTTTATTAAAAAAACATGTCTAGCCTTAAGTAGGCGTTGATGTTCAAAACGCAGTTGAATGTCATGCCTGTAATTCAAAAAGAAAAAAGTAATATATAAAACACCCAAGTAGATAGATTAAGAGAATAAACATCTACAAAAAAAATTATTTACTTTTGTTCTGTCTAAAGTACTTCTTGTATGTAGTAACTTTATCATCCTTTACTTCTAGAAGTGAATTTCAGTTCAACTCCATTATATTAGTAGTGATATAAGTACGACCATTATGCGGAGTACAAATCAAAGCATTTCGCAATATGCAATTGCAAACTAAACCCTTTTCGGTATGTATATTGGCTTTATGATGCATACACTCGACTATAGATGGATAAACGAAATTAACTGTTAAACCAATCAACAACTGATATTTCCTCTATAGAAATAGATGAAAACAATAATAAATTTCAAGATCATCTAAACATCATTTTGTTAAAATGGTTTCCGTATTCGTTTTATGATTCATAAGAATTCCAAGGACATTAACTTGAAATCTTTTACACATAAGAACATGAATAATAAAAACAAACAATAACGGTAGACTTACCCCGAACACTTGCAAATATGTCAAATACAATTATAAGAATATTAGAGATATACATGTTCTGGAATGAGATTAAGGCTTCCTTTGTATTTCAAGGTAACAGACAAGTTACTTTTGTCGAAACCCATGTCAAATTGCATGCATCCAATTTCTAGATCAAGTTCGACTCTAATTGCAAGAAAAATGTCTTGCACATCGATATCATAGGTAAAATTTTGTTTTAACTCTATTAAATAACAATAGTAGATTGTGTTACTATTGTTCGACACACGGTTCACCAATTCAATTAGTACATAACTTGGTTTCTCTTCATCATATGGTTCATTTTTCCTCCCAATTTTGTCTGATGTCAATAAAGTTCAAATAATTATATGGTTAAATAGGATTATATGTTTATGTATGTGAAGTAAGAAAGACAATAATAAAAGAAAAAATGAATAGAAGGTACGAGAAGTTACCTAATTTCTCCAGATCTACTTCTTCGTCAACAATAGAAGGAAAAAGATTATCTGTCAAACGTTCCAATCCGATGAAGTTGTTTGCATGCTTCAAGGCATGCAATATTCTTTAAGTACTCTGTAGCGCCTTAAAAATATTTCAGTCAGAGCTAACCATAGAGAGTAAGTGAAGTTGACACCTTGTTTAGTCCTGACTAGTAGTGTGATTACTCCTAAATTATCTGCAGCATCAGTTCCTTCCATATTCCCAGCTATTAATCAATCAACAAGTGCAGGCACAACGAAAAGACATTGAGCATTCCCCTTGAGAATGTCACCTAATGGAAACTGCTTCAGTAATTCATGAATTGCTAGCGATTCATTTTGCTTACCTTCTGAGGCTCCTTCTGCCCAAATTCTTGTTAAAGCAGAAACAATGTCTTCAGCAAGAGCTTCAGCGACAATAAAAGGGTCAAAAAGAAGATTGGTTAATGCACCAACATCAGTTGCAGCAGAGCATCAACAGAAGACGTTTTTAGCTAGTCTGCCCATTTGCACCAATGGTGAAATACCTCCAGCAGCAGTGATTGTCCATTTGCTGTCATCAACCTGCTGAGTTAAGATCTCGTTAAACAGTTGAACTGCTCACTAGATAATCCCCCGATAATATCACTTTCTCGTTTCTTAATGGCCTCTCATATCCCAATCCTTTGACAACACAAGCTTGTCATTCAAAGATCTGATTACTTTGCAGGAGCCATAGTTATAAGTCCAATTGAATACCTTTTTTAATTCTGCTAGAACAAGTGGTCAGTACAGTGGTTCAGTTCAGTTCAGTAGTTTGTTTCAGTGGTTTGATTCAATGGTTTGGTTCAGCGATCGGTTCTGTCATTTGGCTCATTGATTCAGTTCATCGGTCTGGTTCAAAGGTTCGGTTCAATGGTTCAGTTCATCTGTTCGGATCATCGGTTTGGTATAGTGGTTCCGTTCATTTGTTGGATTCAGCAGTTCGATTTAGTGGTTCGTTTAGCGGTTCAGTTTAGCAGTTTGGTTCATGGATTCAATTCAGTAGTTTGATTCATTGGTTTGGTTCATCGATTCGGTTGAGCGATTCAGTTGAGCGGTTTGATTCATTGGTTCAGTAGCGGTTCGTTTCATCAGTTTAGTTTAGTGGTTCAAATGGTCAGTTTGATTCATGTAATTTTGTTAGAATGTCTTTTAATTAAATTCTAAAAGATTTTGAAAAATTCTGTATATGTTGATGTGTGTTTGACAGTTTAAAATATTAAAAAAAAATCAAAATATCTTAAAATATAAATGTAATTCTATTTTTTTTTCATAAACCAACTCATAGACAATCAGAATATATAAAAAATCTCTATACATCATCAATCAAAATTGTACTAGTAACTCGTTAAATATATGTATAATCTTTTTTTTATTGTTGGTCGGAGTCAAGAGAATATTGGAAGCAACAAAGCACCATCAGTGATATTGCTTAGTGACATTGTCATGACTCATCACATCTCACGCCAACATACTTTAGCATTAATTACATGATTCGCATTATTTATATAGCATTCATTCAACATGTATATTTTTAGTTAATTAAAATCAAACATGAGAAATAGAACATATGTTTTCTTGGGAACATTTAGGCATTTTCAAAGTAAATGAATGTATAATAATTATGGTTATCATAGTTTGGTTTATGCACACCAGTTATTTAGATTAGTTTTTACAAATTTGAAACATATATTTCTAATTCAAATATTTAATTCATATTCTTTTCATAAAAAAAAGAGAAATTTTGTTCCATTTTTATTTATGAGGTAACAATACAAATATGTTTCTTATTTGATTTTACTCTTATTGGCGAGTATTTTTTTGTCTCTTATTTTTTTTATAGTAATTAATAATAAATACTTTTCTCATACTCTGTATCAATGCGAATAATTTTTTTAATAAATATTATCAATATCATAGATTTATCTTTTTTATTATATCAATCACAAATATTTATCAAGAATGGTTTCATAATTATCAATGAAAAATACTCATTTTTAATATTAATAAATAACAAATATTTTTCTAAGTATATCAGTATCCTTTAAAATTTAAAAAATACACTATTATGTCTCATATATATAATTTTATTAAAAAAATATAATGCATATTTTATGTATTTATTAAAATACAAAAAGAGATTGTGAAAGTCCGCATGTGTAGATTGCGATTGACTTTGTGTAATGATTTAGTGGAATTTGTGAATGATCTTGGGCAAGGTTGAGATATTTACAAGAATTGTTATGGTTTGTTGGAATAATAATGTAGATTGACTTTGTGTAATGATTTAGTGGAATTTGTGAATGATCTTGGGCAAGGTTGAGATATTTACAAGAATTGTTATGGTTTGTTGGAATAATAATGTAGATGTGAGGAAGTGGAGAAAAATTTCACTAATAAAGGAGTGTATTGTGAATTTATCTATCACCTTAAGATTTTAGATGAATAAGTGGTGTGTTTCTACAAAAGTCTATATTTTTCAACTTTGTAATAATATTTCTAGTGTACCGTGTTCTCGATGCGCTAAAAAATTCATATCTTCCATCTGGAACGCCGAAATTGAGCGGGTTCAATTTCTAAAATTCCGTATCGAAATCCTCTACAACTCTCATGAACAAGCTCAGAGCCAATTCCTTACCATTTAAGAGCAGTTTTTTATTCTTTGGACTTGATTTTGAGACGAACCGAGCAATTTTTATCTAATATGTGAAGTTCGAAAAATCATATCTTGCCCGATTTTTATCGAAATGAGGTGGGATAGGTGCCAAAAGTTCACAAAATTCGTCGGATTCATTTTATCGTGGCAACACCGAGTTCGGATTTTGATCAGAAGACCCTCGTTCGAGGCAATTTCTCCGAAGAGCGCAAGAAAAATTCTAGATGTGTCAGACGCCCGAAAAGTGTGTTAAAACTTCAAAAATTCGTATCGCCTGGACCGTTTGTCCGATTGAGTCGAAATTTTGACTTACGCAAGCAAAATTGCGTTCCAGACAGTTTTCGTTTACATTTCGACTTCAAATTTTGCACGGATCGGGCTGTTTTTAAATTAATACCAAAATTATTCGGATAATCGCGATTTGGGCTTAATTATGGATCCAAGGCATTCTTAGGCCCAATTTTTCACACTATAAATAAATTTCCCCTTCACAATTTGAGAACACACAATCATTTGCATGGTTCTGCTCCATAATCACCAATTTTCTCTCTCAAAACTCTCAACTCACAAAGCAAAACTCAAGCAAAATTTGAAAAGCAAGCTTCCCTCTCTCCAAAGCCAACCGAGCTGCACCCTTCCTCCAAGGCCAGCCACCGCGCGCAGCCCTTCCCGAC
Organism: Vicia sativa; assembly: GCA_021764765.1. Taxonomy (NCBI): domain Eukaryota; kingdom Viridiplantae; phylum Streptophyta; class Magnoliopsida; order Fabales; family Fabaceae; genus Vicia; species Vicia sativa. Next base: position 254,201,322 of record CM038795.1, read on the forward strand.
CGGCCAGCCCCCTGCTGGACCGTCGCCCTCCGCCCGACGACGCTCTCCTCCGCCCAATGCCGGCCTCCCGACCGGACTCCTCTTCTCCGCACGATCTCCTCCTCCTCGCAAGGCCGATCGGCCTCCTCCTCACTTCTCCTCCACCGGCATCCCTTCCTCCATCGTGCCAAGCCAAAATCCGGTCGGTCCTGCTCCCTCTTCCACCTCCATTGCTCGATTTTAATTTAGGGACACCTTCCTCCTTCAATTGTTTTCCATTTTCAAGAATCAAGCCTTGATTCCTCCGATTTTCTTCATCTACTCTCTTATTATCATCAATTGGAGCATTGATTGGTATTTTCTTCAACAATTTCAAGTCAAACTTCAAGAACAAGTAGGTAGCTTATTCAATTAAGTGCTTATTTTAATCAATTTTTCGATTTCGACTTTTATTGAAATTGAATAGTCGAATTAATTTCAATTTCCGTGTGGATTCCGATTCTTGAATTTTCATTTGTGAATTCCTTGATTTGATTCCGATTTTGCAACGTTATTGTGTCGATGTGAAGGAAAATTGTACATAACACACACATACACTTGTGTAGTTGTTTTTCTTTGCATTTAGGTTACTTTAATTGCACATTTGCATCACGTATCACATGCTCATGCATTAGATAACATTTAGGTTGATTAAATTGCATTGGATCATGTGAATTAAGGCTTAATTCATTAATAAAATTGTTTCGAACTGTAGCTTTAGGCACATTTAGTTGTAGGTAGCATTTGCATTGTACATAATGCATCTAACCTTACATCTAGGGCTTAATTTGCATCCTCATGCACTGACATATATGCATATTGAATAATTGAATTAAGTTTATGTGTCAGTGTTTGATTTTAATAACGTTTAAGTGTGTCGAAACCTCACTTTCACTCACTTTTTCACATGTTGAAGACACTTAATCACATGTATGAAATCACAACACCACAACACTTTATATACTAGATTTCATATGACATTAATCATGTTTTGCATTGCATTTAGGTATGGTTCACATTGAGCATCCATTATCCAAATATTGTATGCCATTTATTCTCATTTCATACATGAAACATCATAGGGAATGTGATTAAATATGCATTTACATGCATAATTTTGCACCCATTCTCATTCAAACAACTTTGCATTTTGTACAATTTGCATTTCACTTTGTTTTGACTTGTTGATTACATGTAGGTGAATTAAATTCCGATTCATTTCACATTTTTAAAAAAAGCGAATCGGAATTTAATTCCACACATGAATTTTGTGATTCCATAAGCGTTTTTCAACGTTTTTGTGCATCGGAACTCATTTTTCCGCAAAAGACAAAAGTAACAGTACATGTTCTCTACATTTTGGCACGTTTCAGAACTGTTTTTGGAGGTTTCAGAACCAAATTTTGAGTGCAACATGCCTAAACGGAGTTGCTTCCCCGTCACTTTAATGTCCAAAAAATTCCACTTCCACTCGAAATTAATTAAAACCGCTCACGTTTTTGTAAGCAACTATGCGATTCTTAATCGATTCAGAAAAGTTGACTTTTTTGCTTCAATTTCGGAAAACCTCCTTCCCATACCGATTTTTGTGATTTTATTTTACTTATTACATGCTTATACTAGTTTATAATCATATCTTCAATCAGTTTTACATTCGGTGCTTTATTTCTAGCACTTGCTTTGTTAATTCTGATACTTTATTTCATGTGCAAGGTACTTTGACTCCTTTTACTTGAGATTTGGACTTGTAGCATCCTTGTCTTGCGTTTGCACATATACACGTGCATTCTATTGTTTGTTTTCTTGGATTTACACATTTCTTGCAGGTTATCCAATCTTGAATGCGTACGAACGCGCATTCTAGTGCTTGAATACGTACGAACGCGCATACTACTTGTGTGTTGTTTGGATTTACACCTTTCTTGTAGGTTATCCATTTGTTTGAATATGCACGAAAGCACATTCCATTGCTTGTTTGCGTACGAACGCACATACTATTTGTCTGATTTCTTGGATGGACACCTTTCTTGCAGGTTATCTGTTTGTTTGAATGCGTACGAATGTGCATTCTATTGCTTGTGCACATACGTGTACATTCTATTGTATGGTTATTATGGATTTACACCTTTCTTGCAGGTTATCCGATTGTTTGAATGCGTACGAACGCATATTCCATCGCTTGCGCACAAACACGTACATTCTATTGTCTGGTTGTTGTGGGTTTTCTCTTGCAGGTTGTGTTGATTTGAATGTATACAAACTCACATTCTTTTACTTGTTTGCGTACGAACGCGTAAACCTTTGTCTGCTTGTTTGGTTTTCACTTTTCTTGCAGGTTCATTTGATTCGAATGTGCACGAACGCACATTCTAAAACTGGTTTGCGTACGAATGTTGTACGCATATTTTGAAACAAGTATTTTTAATTATCATTTTCCACAGGGATTGATATGATATTACCGTTGTTCAATAGTTAAAGCGTATTTTAAGATTTGGTAACAAAAGGGTTTTGTTTTCTAACTACAGAAATCATAAATTTTAATCAAACAAGTTTAGTATTCGTTCCAAAAGAGAGTTGTTTGGATTAAAGAGAGTTTTGGTTGGTTTTCAATTGGTAAAGGCATGTCAAGATTAGTTTCATTAACTTAATTTTATACAAATTCAATTAACCAAGTGGATGAACTAGTTGATGATCAATATAATTACGTATCCTCCCAATATTGTTGATTTCCAACCAATATTGTGAGTTTTATCATGTTAATCTTTAGATGATGTCTCACTTTAACTATTGACATGATAATATTTAAGTTAAATACAAGTAAATACTAACTCACAAATCTATATCTAGCATTTGTTCCTTAGTAGAAGAATATCTTAGGTCAACTTTGAAGCATATTTCTCAATCATGATCCAAATCATAAAAGATAGTAAAACAAATATATTCATATATATATATATATATATATATATATATATATATATATATATATATATATATATATATATATATATATATATATATATATATATCATCAACCAAGTTCGTACACCAAGAGATAAAAAGAAATACATAAAAGTTAGGTTAACTACCTCTAATCTTGACACAAAGAAATTTAGCTACACATTCTCATGGTAGCTTCACTTGTAAGAAAAGGAGAGATAATGATGAACATGGATGGAAAATAAAGATTGCAAAGATTCAAGAGATTCCTCCTAGAATTTGAGTTACAATGGAGAAAAATAGCTTCTTCTATGCCTTAAAACTGATTTTGGATGGAAAAGGTAGAGTTGGTGAAGAAAATATCTAAGCATGGTACTTATAGAAGTGACCATGACAGGTATCCGCGCCGGTGACGTGGCGCCCTCAGCAAATAACAAAATCACGTTCGCTGGCTCGGCGGGACCACGCCACTCGTGACCTTAGAATTCCAACTGTCGCTGAACAATAACAGGCAAAGCGCGCTTCGATTTGCACTCAGCGGCATTACCTGTTCAAAACTTCCAAATTGGATCTTTTGGCTGGTCCAACTTGATGTAAGCATGCCCAAACTTCAATGCTTCAAGAATTCACTTCAACAACCTACAAAATGAACATAAACTTGGTAAACTAAGTTATTTACAACAAAAACTACTTAAAAACATATTTATATCAAATTAACAACTAAAATACTACTAATTTACAAAGGATATAGTAAAGGACCACAAAATTATCTACAAAATATCTACATTTTGGTCCTTAACAACGAACGCGCATCTTATTGTCTGATTGTGATTTCTTGCAGGTTATCTTTTTTTGAATGTCTACGAACACACATTCTAATATCTCTTTGCATACAAATGCACATCGTATTGTCTGTTTTGTCTGGATTATAACCTTTTGCAAGTTTACTTGATTAAATGTGTACGAACGCACATTCCACTCACGCTTTGATGCCTCAGTGCATATCTTACCGGTTTCTTTATTTCTTGGTAGCAGTACTTGAAGTTTTCTGGAGTATTTCTTAGCTTGCAGTTGCTTACAGATTCTTATCCGTCTAGTATTTGCTATACCTTGTTTACCACATTATTTACCGCTTTTCTAGAGAGCATGAGAAGTAGGATTTTACCGCTTTCTTTTACCATGAGAAGTAGGACTAGAGATGCATGATGGGGCTTCCGTTGTTGGAGCATGTTCAGAAACCCCTCTGGTTTATTTAAAGACCCGTTTAGGGAGATTTTGTGTGCTACTTGTGTTTGGTTTGTTTGAAGTCCTCTTCCGTGCATAGGGAGGTAATTCTCAGTAAGTGTTTACATTTGTGCTTGCATAGGTCATGAGTGGTTAGACAACCTAGAGTTGTAACACCCTTCTAAAATACCCCGCGACTATTAATAATTAATTCAGAGCTAACATGTAAAACAAGGGCATCACAATTTATTTAAAAGAAAATCTCATACAATTGTCATGCTTCACTGAAGAACCTCATTAAAATAATTAAATCAAAAGACATGTTCTACACAGCGAAAATTATCATCAAAACGGAATAAATTCAATCAATAATTATTCCAACATAAACCAAAAGAAAACAGAGTTTTAATATAACTCGAAACCAAACGTTCCCCAGTGTTACAACTACCAGAGCATGAAACTGACACGTGGATAAACTAAATGCATAGCTTAAAAGCCATCCTCACCAGCTCCTAAGCAGCTAATACTTCAATCTGAAATCATCAAAGTAAGGGTGAGATTTTATCACAATTAAAATGCATTATAAGTTCATCAAAAGCAATAAAATATCACAAGACATCAGTCCACCCTATTCAGCATAATCAGATCTGCTTCATACACAAGTCATAAATATACGTCATACACAAACAACAGACTATAACACTGGAATCCATCCTATCATGTTATAATCTATACAAAATGCAATGCAAGACTCTATGCATGTGGTACAGCCCGTGAACTAAATTCACACATTGTTCCGTTTCCGCCTCGGACACAATGTTAATCCTAGATTCTCCCATACACCATTGGGACACGAATCCAGCCTCACCACCACTAAACCACTGGGTACGGGTATTGGCTCTGCAAGTCCAATTCCTCACAATGGGAATTAACTCCACCAGAATGCATATGCATGCACATCAAAAGCATGCAACATTCAAATAACGGAATACGATATCAACAACAATATTCCATGCATAAAAACACCAACAATCACCACATGATATCAACAACAATCATGAACAAACAACACGAACCGCACATAAGCATTAATCCTCATCCAACCAGTCAGAACAATCTTGAACAGTTCATCACTATTTCTAGAATTACTATAGTTTATTATTCGGAAAAATCGACTATTTTCAAAATAAAATCCATGAAATAGTATTTTCTCCATTTTATAAAATAGAGTATTTAATTTAAGAAACAACGTCCAAAACGGCGACTAAAACGGACTTACGGTTTGAAAGTTATGAACTTTTAAAGTTTAGTATTTTTCAAAAAGTAACAGTGGGAACAGGTTCCTCCAAATGGGGAACCAGTTCCTGCAAAAAATGTCATTTTCATGTGTAAAGTTTGCACTGGGAACCCGGTTCCTCCCCAGGATTAACCGGTTCCTGCATTCAAAAATGACAATTTTAGTGAGTTTTACAAAGGGAACCCGGTTCCTCCATACTGGGAACCGGTTCCTGCGCGTTATGTAGCAGAAAATACTCAATTTGACAACATTCTTCTTCCCAACTAAAACCCCATCATTCCTCTACGAATCAAATCATCCAATATCACAAAAATCATCCCAACAACAGTATAATAGTGAGATTTGACACAATTCAACCACATCCAACAATCCTATAACATCCATTCATTCTAGTTTCATGCAATTGGGTAAATTTGGATCAAATCCTACAAACCTAGAGAATCCTAAATTGGGATTTCTAACATGTTAATCAACTCTATTGATTATCAAAACTCATAAGGCATAACAATCAGACAAAATCACCCCTTACCTCGTGAGAATTCGTCGGATTCTGACACTTTTAGCTTTTCCTCCTTCCTTTTCTCTTCTCAATTGCACGTATGATGAAAACTTCCCAATTGTGTCTCTTTTTCTCTTTTCCTTCTTTTATTCCTTTTATTATTCTAAAATAATAAAAATAAAATAAATAGTGTGAGTAGAGCCTTTTACTCCTCACACCCCCCACTTTACACTTCACACCACCAACACTTCGACTTCTTTTATTTTAATTAATAATTCCAATAATCCAAAAGTACCAATAATTAAATTTCTAATTAAATTAATAATTAAAAATTCTAATTATTTAATAATCGAAATATTGGGGTGTCACAACTCTCCCCCACTAAACGAGTTTTCGTCCTCGAAAACATACCTTAGACGAAAAGTTCGGGATATGAGTCTTTCATCTGGCTCTCCAGTTCCCAAGTAACATTTCCACCTGCTGGTCCTCCCCAAGCTACTTTCACCAGAGTTATCTCCTTACCTCGCAACTGCTTCAACTTCCGATCCTCAATTCTCGCAGGCAATGTTTCAATAGTCAGATTATCTCGTACCTGTATGTCATCTACCTGAATCTCATGAGACAGATCAACAATATACTTCCTCAACTGAGATACATGGAAAACTTCATGCAAATTAGCAAGCGACGGCGGTAAAGTAATCTGATAAGCAACTTTTCCAACTTTCTTCGTAATCTGCAACGGACCAATAAAGCACGAAGTTAACTTCTTTGACTTCAAAGCTCGACCAATACCAGTCACTAGAGTAACTCGCATAAACACATGATCTCCTTCACTACACTCGAGATTCTTCCTTCTCTTATCATGATAACTCTTCTGACGACTCTGAGAAGCTCTCATCTTCTCCTGAATCATCTTAATCTTTTCTGAAGTCTGTTAGACAATCTCCGATCCAATCACAACACTTTCTCCAGATTCGTACAAACACAATGGTGTCCTACACCTCCTACCATACAATGCCTCAAATGGAGCTATACCAATACTTGAATAAAAACTATTGTTGTAGGTAAACTCAATCAAAGGTAAGTAACTATCCTAAGCTCCACCTTTTTCCAACACACAAGCTCGCAATAAATCCTCTAACGACTGAATCGTTCTCTCCGTCTGACCATCTGTCTGCGGATGATAAGCAGAACTCAATCTCAGCTTAGTACCCAAGGCTTCTTGCAATCCTTTCCAAAACTTTGATGTAAACCTCATATCTCTATCCGACACAATACTAGAAGGGATACGGTGCAAACTCACGATCCTCTCAACATACAACTGAGCCAACTTCTCCATCGGATAATCCATTCTTATCGGTATAAAATAAGCAGACTTCGTCAACTGATCAACAATAACCCAAATAGAATCACAGTTCTTAGACGTTCTCGGTAGACCAGACACAAAATCCATAGAAATGCCATCCCATTTCCAATCCGAAACAAACAACGGTTCCATCAATCCTGACGGTTTCTGATGTTCAACCTTCGACTTCTGACAAATTAGACAAGCATAGACGAACTCAGCAATTTCCTTTCTCATTCCATGCCATCAAAACAACTTCTTCAAATCATGATACATCTTAGTAGCACCAGGATGAATACTCAATCCACTATGATGTCCTTCTTCCAAAATACTCTTCCTAATCTCTACAATATCCGAAACACAAACTCTGTCACCAAATCTCATAACACCATTCTCGTCAATTCGGAATTCACCTCATTGACCTTGGTTGATCAATGTCAATTTATCAACCAACCCGACATCAGATTTCTGCCTAATTCGAATCTCCTCAAGAATACCACTAGTCAACTTCAGCATACCCAACTTAACACTATTAGGAGTGTTCTCACATACCAAACTCAAGTCTCTGAATTTCTCAACTAAATCCAATTCATGCACCATCAACATAGCATATGCAAAGACTTCCTACTCAATGCATCTGCAACAACGTTTGCCTTACCAGGATGGTAATTCAAACCAAAATCGTAATCTTTCGTAAATTCTAACCATCCCCTCTGCCTTATATTGAGCTCTTTCTGATCGAAGAGATACTTCAGACTCTTATGATCGTTGAATACCTCAAATCGAGATCCATACAAATAATGCCTCCACAATTTCAAAACAAACACTATAGCTGCCAACTCCAAATCATGAATCGGATAATTCCTTTCATGAATCTTCAACTGTCTTGAAGCATAAGCTACTACCTGCTTATCCTGCATCAAAACACCACCTAAACCCATTAGTGAAGCATCACAATACACAGAAAAGGCTCCTCCGAATTCGGAAAAATCAAAATCGGAGCACTAGTCAACCTCCTCTTCAGCTCTTGGAAGCCTTTCTCACATTCAGAATTCCAAACAAACATTTTCCCTTTCCTCGTCAACTTAGTTAACGGAAAAGCTAACTTCGAAAATCCTTCAATAAAATTTCTATAGTAACCTACAAGACCAAGAAAACTACGGATTTCAAAAGCATTCTTCGGCACCTTCCACTGAGATACCGCTTCTACCTTTGTAGGATCAACATCAATACCATTCTTGGAAATCACATGGACAAGAAATCTTATTTCACTCAACCAGAATTCGCACTTAGACAACTTCGCATAGAACTTCTTTTCTTTCAACAACTCCAACACAATCCTAAGATGTTTTGCATGCTCTTCGTCATTCTTTGAGTAGATCAGAATGTTATCAATAAAGACTACCACAAACTTATCAAGATACGGATGAAATATCCTGTTCATATACTCCCTGAAAACACTAGGTGCATTAGTAACTCCAAACGGCATAACAGAATACTCATAATGTCCATACCTCGTTCTAAATGCAGTTTTCTGAATATCTTCCGTCTTCACATGAATCTGATGATATCCAGACCACAAATCAATTTTACTGAACACACAAGCCCCAACCAGTTGATCCATCAAATCATTAATCCTCGGCAATGGATACTGATTCTTGATTGTAACCTTATTCAACTGCCTATAATCAACACACAATCTCATCGAACCTTCTTTTTTCTTAACCAACAACACAGGGGAACTCCACGGTGAAACACTAGGACGGATAAACTTCTTCTCAAGTAATTCCTCCAATTTCTTCTTCAACTTAGACAATTCATATGCCGACATGCAATACAGCACCATCGACACCAGACTAGTTCCAGGAATCAGATCTATAGCAAATTCCACTTCCCTCTCAGGTGGAAATTCACTAACATCTTCGGGAAAAACTTCTGGAAATTCATTCACAATAGGTAATTCACTACTCTTAGCATTTTCCCTTCACTTCCATCGAAGAATACCACATAAACACTACCACACCATCATTAACAGCTGCGCAACTCTGATCATCCATCTTAAATCATTGTCCTTATTAGAGTCTTCGTCAACTCATATGGTTCACAAGCTTCTACCAAACTTCATTCATATTCATCACTTTATGCCCCATTTAGATATCAAGACAATTGTATACCATCCAATACGATTCCGTCTACTATCAACAAGAGATTAAGGGTGATCAAGTCCTCAATTTGTCAATAGACATCCGATAATCATATGGGAGTATAAACCATCATTACCAACACTTTCAGTTCTCAGAATCGTACTCTCCTTTCTGCACTTCCAACTATGACTCACGGTCCAAACGATTCCAACAACTCTAACCACTCTTGCACTGTCTTCTCAAGTAGTACCTCGTACCAATGACTTACAATCGGAACATATCTGGGAAGCATCTCTTCTCCCCCACTTAGCTTCACATCACTCCTGCAATAAGACCTCATAAAAGCAACAAGTACCAACAATGTTGTACACACTTGTCGCGTACAAAGGGATAATGACATTAAGACACTGGTCACAACGGCCAACTAGGCTCTGATACCACTATTGTAACACCTTCTAAAATACCTCGCGACTATTAATAATTAATTCAGAGCTAACATGTAAAACAAGGGCATCATAATTTATTTAAAAGAAAATCTCATACAATTGTCATGCTTCACTAAAGAACTTCATTAAAATAATTAAACCAAAAGACATGTTCTACACAGCGGAAATTATCATCAAAACGGAATAAATTCAATCAATAATTATTCCAACATAAACCAAAAGAAAACACAGTTTTAATATAACTCACAACCAAACGTTCCCCAGTGTTACAACTACCAGAGCATGACACTAACACGCGGATAAACTAAATGCATAGCTTAAAATCCATCCTCACCAGCTCCTAAGCAGCTAATACTTCAATCTGAAATCATCAAAGTAAGGGTGAGATTTCATCACAATTAAAATGCATTATAAGTTCATCAAAAGCAATAAAATATCATAAGACATTAGTCCACCCTATTCAAAGATAATCGGATCCGCTATACACAAGTCATAAATATCGTCATACACAACAAGACTATAACTGGAATCTATCCTATCATGTTATAATCCATACAAAATGCAATGCAAGATTCTATGCATGTGGTACCAACCGTGAGCTAAATTCACATTGTTTTGTTTCCGCCTACACGTTAATCCTCGATTCACCCATACACCATTAGGACACGAATCCAGCCTCACCACCACTAAACCACTGGGTAAGAGTATTGGCTCTGCAAGTCCAATTCCATACAATGGGAATTAACTCCACCAGAATGCATATGCATGCACATCAAAAGCATGCAACATTCAAATAACAGAATACGATATCAACAACAATATTCCATGCATAACAACACCAAAAATCACCACATGATATCAACAACAATCATGAACAAACAACATGGACAACACATAAGCATTAATCCTCATCCAACCAATCAGAACAATCTTAAACAATTCATCACCATTTCTAGAATTACTATAGTTTATTATTTGGAAAAATCGACTATTTTCAAAATAAAATCCATGAAATTGTATTTTCTCCATTTTATAAAATAGAGTATTTAATTTAAGAAACAACATCCAAACGCGACTAAAAGCGGTTTGAATGTTATGAATTTTAAAGTTTAGTATTTTCAAAGTAATGGGAACGGGTTCCTCCAAATGGGGAACCGGTTCCTGGAAAAAATGTCATTTTCATGTGTAAAATTTGCACTGGGAACCCGGTTCCTCCCCAGGAGTAACCGGTTCCTACGTTCAAAAATGACAATTTTAGTGAGTTTTACAAAGGGAACCCGGTTCCTCCATATTGGGAACCAGTTCCTGCGCGTTCTGTAGCAGAAAATACTCAATTTGACAGCATTCTTCTTTCCAACTCAAACCCCATCATTCCTCTATGAATCAACTCATCCAATATTACAAAAATCATCCCAACAACAGTATAATAGTGAGATTTGACACAATTCAACCACATCCAACAATCCTATAACATCCATTCATTCTAGTTTCATGCAATTGGGTAAATTTGAATCAAATCCTACAAACCTGGAGAATCCTAAATTGGGATTTCTAACATGTTAATCAACTCTATTGATTATCAAAACTCATAAGGCATAACAATAAGACAAAATCACCCCTTACCTCGTGAGAATTCGTTGGATTCTGACACTTTTAGCTTTTCCTCCTTCCTTTCCTCTTCTCAATTGCACGTATGATGAAAACTTCCCAATTGTGTCTCTTTTTCTCTTTTCCTTCTTTTATTCCTTTTATTATTCTAAAATAATAAAAATAAAATAAATAGTGTGAGTAGAGCCTTTACTCCTCACACTCCCACTTTACACGCACCACCAACACTTTCACTTCTTTTATTTTAATTAATAATTCCAATAATCCAAAAATACCAATAATTAAATTTCTAATTAAATTAATAATTAAAAATTCTAATTATTTAATAATCGAAATATTGAGGTGTCACAAGAGTGGCACCACCAAGCAAAGTCCCGCTTTGATCCTGATATATATATATATATATATATATATATATATATATATATATATATATATATGATGGGCACGCGGAAAGGTTTCACAATCAACCCTGCACAGTTCTAGTCTGTGTCAGCTCAGCACACACGAATCGTGTTGCTTCCTTTATCGAGTCAATAATAAAAAGTGGCAAGAGTTCCCTATTCCGACTCTCCATACTTTTCTGGGGTTCGCATTTACTGCTGATACCTGCAGTCATTGCTCTTCACACTTGACAATTCATGTCATGATGTGATACCTTTCACGGGAATCGGATGTGTCGACCCCAGTTTGCTTCTGGTACATCAGTTCTGTTGTAGGCTATGGGACTTCCTCCTTCTCCTGCGCATGTGTGACATTTGTTTGTTTGTGCATTGCTTGTATGCTTCTGCCAAAGCACTTGTTTGCTTCATCCCTCTGCATCCCTTGGTTCTACAACCAAGACAGATATTAGGATAGCTTTCCCTTAGGACCGCTCGGTTAGGATAGCTATCGAGCCTAGACATTGGGTATACATCCTTTGCATGTCAATATAGGTAGAGATTCCCTTACACCCTCTACCTTAGGTCCAATCTTGCATGATAACATTAGGGTAGAACTAGTTACTCTCCCTTTACATGTTTTCATGTTTCTTTTGCATCCTTGCATGTAATAAAACTAAAACTTACTTTCTTTTTCTTTTGAAAACTAAAACACTTAATAATGGTCCAAAACTTATTTCTCAAAGGTAAACGAGGGAGGAAAATGCATTTCAAGATCACACAAAGTAACAACTATTTATTTTTGCAATGTTTGTAAGATCTCAGGATCGATCACCTTACTACAAATTGACTTGAAGAAAATACACAGTTTAGTTACTGCGCTTCTTACTTTTTCTGGAAGAATAGAACGTATACCTATTGGTAGAAAATGTTCCATTATAACATGACAATCATGCGTCTTTAAACTCTTTAACTTGATGTCTTTCATAGACACAAGTCTTCTAATATCTGATGAGTAGCCTTCTGGAACTTTAACTTCACTTAGGAACTTACACAATATTTCTTTCTCCTTTCTGGATAGAGTGTAAACAACAGGTGGTAGATATGTTCGTCTTTCTTTCTTCACGGGTCCCAATTCAGTTCTTATTTCCATCTCTACCATGTCCTCCCTTGCTTTAAGGCCATCCTTAGACTTCCCTTTTATATTGAGTAACATACCAATAACACTATCAAATACATTTTTTTCAATATGCATAACATCAAGAAAATGTCTCACGTATAAAGATTTCCAATATGGCAATTCAAAAAAAATCGACCTCTTCTTTCACCCACCTGTGACAACTTTATATGCAAAAGGCTTGCCAAACTAAGTACTCACATCTTTCACCTTTTCAAAAATTTGATCCCTTGTCAATCCATGCGGAGTTCTACGTTGTTCGATGTCTCCGTTGAATGCTTTTCTCCATCCCCAATATTGATGTTTATAATTTAAGAATCTACGATGACCGAGAAAGACATTCTTCTGACAAAGTTTCAATCCCATCGTATCGGTTCCATCTTCACAGACATGGCACACTTTTCACCTTTAATTCTATACCTGGATAGATTTCTATATGCTGGAAAATCGTTAATTGTTCCAAACAACATCGCCCTCAAGCTGAAACTTTCTTTCCTGTACCCATCATAAACCTCCACACCGTTCTCCCACAAAATCTTCAAATCTTCGATTAAAGGTTCCAAGTATATGTCTATGTCATTTCCTGGTTGTTTAGGCCCAGAAATTAACATAGATAACATCATGTACTTACTCTTCATACATAGCCACAAAGGTAGGTTATAAATCATAAGAATCACAGGCCATGTGCTATGCGAGATACTTTGAATACCGTGTGGGTTCATTCCATCAGTAGACAATGCCAAGCGAAGGTTTCTTGCTTCTTTTCCAAATTTAGGATAATCATTATCAATTTTCATCCACTGTGGTGAATCTGCCAGATGTTAAAACTTTCCATCAATAATTATTTCATCTTCATGCCAATTCAAGTGTCTTGAATCGGTTTCACTATGATACATCCGTCTAAATCTCAGAATTATAAGAAAATACCATAAGAATTTTGCCAGAGACAACTTTTTCTTATATCGAGGGGCATCACATTTAGGACACTCATTTAACGATGCATACTCATTTCGAAACAAAACGCAATCTTTTGGACAAACATGTATCTTATCATAGCTCATGCTAGTAGAGTACAACATCTTTTTGGGCTCATATGTTCGATTGGGAAGAACATTATCCTTTGGTAGCATATGTTTCATAAGGGCTAATAACTCTATGAAACTTTTATCCGACCATCCATTACCCCCTTTAAGTTGTACAACTTTAATACCATAGACAATCTTGTGAATTTTGTACAACCATTATATAATGGTTTCTCTACATCGCTTACCAACCTCTCGAACATTTTGGGACAATCATTAAGATCTTCTTCAAGCGCTTCTGCAATCTCTTCGACTCGATCATAATTGTATGTATATGTGCAATTGTCGTTTGAAGCATAGGTCCTATTGATCGGTCACCATTTCTAGTAAGTTTATGTGTTTTATTTGGCATAAATTCATCATTTTGGTAACACCTTTGGTCGTTTTTAGTTGTTTTCAATAAGTTAGTGTGTTTCGGTTATCTTAGTATCGTTGTGCATTTTGAATTAAAGTGTTTGTGAAAGTATTACTTTATGCTTTTGTTTGGTAGTCTCAGTGTTTCAGGTTGATGCATGTGATCGAAGGAACTTATGGAAGGGTTATAAGGACTCTGGAAGGCTGAATGTTTGAAGTTTTTGAAGAATTTAGAGGTCAACACGGGCACCCGTGTGAATCAACACGACCCATGTCGAAAATCCACTAGAAAGCGCAGAAAAACCAAAGTCAATGAATCAACACGGGCACCCGTGTGAATCAATACGGCCTGTGTCGAAAAGCCATTGGAAAGTGCAGAAAAACCAAAGTCAGTGAATCAACACGGGCACCCGTGTTAATCAACACAGCCCGTGTTGATGGACGCGTGTGGAAACTTTACTTTGTGATTTTTTGGATCTTTCTTTGTCATTAAGGGTACTTTAGACTTTTGCTAAGACTTGGATGGAGCTGAGACTATTAGAAGGAATTTTGTAAAAAGAGAAAGGCACTTTTGAAAGCACAAAAGAAATATTACAGAGAAGAGAAGATAACAACGAAGAGGGATTCGGAGAACAGTGAGATTCAAGGGCAGCCACCATTGGAGATCAACGTCATCATTATTCTTTGTAATGTTTAACTCTTATCTAATGTTTTCTTCGAATACTATGAGAGGCTAAACCCCCAATGCTAGGGGGTGGTCCTGATTTGACGATTGTAATGAATTCGAATTATTGATTTCCTTAATGCATTGTTTATCTATTTCAATTTAATTGTGTGGTGTTCTTATGCTTCTGTATCGGACAAATACATGTAGACCTATGACTAACAATTGGCAGGAATGTGATTGTTAGGGTTTCTACACAATTAGGTTATTAGGAGTCTCACCTAGGACTAGGAGCTCTTTTTAATCACCTGAGTTTCTTGATATTTTTATGGTTAAAACCAAGAGTTATTTGAATGGTCATTTGAATAAGGATTGAGATTTTAATAGTTTTCTTCATTAAGGACTTAAGGAAGAACATTCTAGAGGTAAGTAATAGAAAGTTTTCATATGTAATGAGGAAATCTGGATTCAGATCATAACTTTTTAAATCAACCACTCACCCTAGCATCATTCTCTCTCTATATATCATCAGTCACTATTTTGTTATGATTATCATTTAAAGTTTTAAAATCAACCCAACCATTTTTTTGTTCAATTGAATTAAGAGCACAAATAGGTATTAACTACGCAGTCCTTGAGATCGATACTTGGGGAAACTCATTATAACTACATCGGTGAAAATAATACACTTTCTATTTTTTCCGATCAAGTTTTTGGCGCCGTTGTCGGGGACTTCCAAAATACATATTTTAATCTTAGTTCAATTGAAATTTTATTGCTCTGCAATTAAAATTTTATTTTGCCTGTTAAATTGTATCAGTATTAATGTTGTGTCTAATATTTTATGCGAGGTCAATCCTCAGTTGATTATCTTTTTGACGCAGAGATAGAAAGAACCTTTCACACTAGGCGAAGAAAAGTGAAGCAAGCAATACTGGCAGAAGAAGAAGATAAAAATTCAGTTAACTCAGGCTCAGAATCAGAAGCTGAGACCATGGATGTACCACAAGAAAGACTGTTAGGAGATTATGGAGGAACAAATGCACCGGGGGGAAGACTGACCATTGTCAACCAACTAGTGAATGTTCCTAACTTTCAGCTCCACCCGAGCACCATCACTCAGTTGGAGAAGAGATCCTTTTCTGGAAGGGTTAATGAAGACGCTAACAAGCATTTGCAACGATTTCTGACTATGAGCACCACTCTAAAAATAGATGGGCATACTAAAGAACAGAAAAAGTTGCGCATGTTTCCATTCACCTTGGCAGAAGAAGCAGAAGAGTGGTTCTATTCTCTTCCAGCAGGCAGAATTACATCTTGGGAAGATATGGAAACAACGTTCCTCAATGAGTATTTTCCAGCATCGATGTTCATGAGAAAAAGATATGAGATCTTGAATTTCAAGCAGAAGGAGGGTGAATCATTAGGAGACTCTTTCAAGAGATTTAAGAGACTCCTGGTGGCATGCCCTACTCATAACCTGGATTAGACTGAGCAGATATAGATGTTTGTGAATAGTCTGAGAATCAAAACGAAGCAACTCATTGACACAGCAACTGGTGGCTCATCCAACTTCTCAACAACCACTGACATCAAAGATTATTGAAGCTATAGCTGCAAATGAGCATCTAGAATTATATGACAGGGTTACAAGCAAACTAGAGGGAGTGATTGATTTAAAGTTGTTAGTAAATAGACAACTCAAAATCGAAGAGGCAATAGCTGCAGAAGTGTAGAAAAAGCTTAAAGCGATGAACATGGAAACTCAACAGGTAGCACAGGTTAAAAATGTGGTTTATGACATTTGTAGTGGACCACACATGACTGCGCAATTTCTTGCAAATCCAAAACAAATTGAGGAGATAAAATTCTTGAAGCAGAATAATCCATATTCTAACACCTATAATCCTGGGTGAAAGAATCATCCGAATTTTTCCTGGAAAGATCATTAACAACAAGCTCCTCAGAAGGCAGAATGGGAAGTGACCATTGAAAAGATGGCTGTCCACACTTCCCAATTCCAAGAAGAAACACGAAGCAATCACAGGAACACCACAGCTGTAATTAAAAATCTGGAGGTTCAATGGGGAAAATTGTGCAACAAGTAGCGATGTAAGCACAAGGCAATCAGAAGAACCATGAGAATGTGAATGTTGTCACAACAAGGAGTGAAAACGTTGCCAAAGAAAGAGAATATGAGGTAAAATTTGATGATGATCTTATAGAAGTGGATTTAGAAGTGAGAGAGAACAAGAAAAAAACAGGAAGAAGTGGCGCTACCTGTGAAGCCAGCTGAAGAAAAGAGTAAACCTGAGATTAGGCTACCATATCCCTCGCGAGTGGCAAAGAAGGACAAAAAAGAGAAAGAGTTTGATAAATTTGTCAAATTGTTCAAGAAGCTAGAGATCAACATACCGTTCTTTGAAGCACTTGAGAAAATTCCTTTGTACCAAAAATTCATGAAGGAGATCCTATAAAAAAAGAGGCCAACAGATGATGAACAGGTACCCGTTGATGAGAAGTTGTGTGCAATCGTGCCCGAGAGAAAAATACCTGTAAAGCAGAAGGATCCTGGATCAGTGGCAATACCATGCACCATAAAAGATAGAACTTTCAAAAGGGTTCTAATTGATTCTGGCTCTAGTGTGAGTTTAATGCCATTATCAATCTTCAAGAAGCTCGGTATTGAGAAGATAAGCGGGAGTGGAAAAAAATCAAAATTTGCTGATCACACCATCAAGAAGTCATATGGGATAGCTGAAGATGTGTGGGTCGAGACTGAAAATTTCACTTTTCCAATGGATTTCCAGATCATGGACATACCTGAAGATGAAGAGACCCCGATCATTCTTGGTCGACCTCTTTTATTGACTAGCAGGTGCAATTTTGATATCGAGACAGGTTATCTGACCTTAAAATATTTTGATGAAAAGATAACCATGAAGGTGTTTGAAGTCAAGAAACAAGGTGCAGGTGAAAATAATACATTTTCAGTTGGTATGGTCAAGGTAGAAGGAGAAAACAAAATGACAACATATCTCCCAGAAGAAGAGTCAGGCATCATCTCTCAGGTGGCATCAATAAAAAGTTTAAAGTTCAGTCAAGAGGTCAAGAAGAAAAAGAAGAAGGAACAAAAAGGTGAAAAGCTGGAAGTTGGAAAGGATTGGAAGCACAAAGTGGTCAAGGCCGTGGATCTGGATGAGTTTTGGGTTGCGGAAAATATGAGCAACAAAGTGTGGAAGAAAAAGTACCCCCATAAGGGGATGAACCATCGATCCTGGCGACGTTAAACGAAGCGCTTCGTGGGAGGCAACCCTCGCTTTTAATGACTTAGTTTCTGTCTGTTGTATTTGCAGGTAATAAAAAGGGAGCCTACTAGTGAAAGCTAGGAGGCAGCAATAGAGTGTGATGTGTTACCCTTTGTGAGTCCCCTTTGCATTTGGGTTAAAAATTGAGGCTAATGTTTAGTTTAGGTGTGGGGGGTTACTCTTTCATATGTTTTTGCATCTTCCTTTCATTCTATTCACTATTGTTATTTTTGTTTCTTTCATTCTATGCAATGTTATTGTTTTTGTTTTGGTGGTTTTGTTTTAAGTATTATTAAGTGTCGTATGGTTTACCATGGTGTTACAAAGTGATTGATAGTTGTTAGATGAATCCAGAACTGATAGCTAGTGGATGAATGGTATTCCCCATACTTCATCTCCCAAGGCACCCCGAAAGTTGACACAACCGAAAAAATAAAGGTTGGACGCAAGTTAGTGTCACTGGACCGATATTGTGGTATTGTATTGGTTGTTTGGATAGTTTTTAGGTTTGTGCAGTGTGAAAATACCATGGCATGACGAGAGGAGGTTTCTAGGCGTTGAGCTTACGACGTAAAACAAGCATGTCGTGTTTTTAGTTGTTTTTGTGTGTGGTGACTTGTGTTTTAACAAGTTGAATTTAGACGTATTCTAAATTTCAAATCTTCATTTTTCAACTTGTTAATTCACTTTCACCCGTTTGTTTTATTATGTAATTTTGTGTTTTTCTCGCAAACTTGTAGTGTTTAATTTGAGGAAGTGTGAATGTGTTGTAAATTTGAATAATTTTGTTGTTGTTTGGACTCGAATTTTGATTCGATAGCTTGAAGTACATTTGGTGATTTTCCAAGTTTGAGTGTTTTAACTTGCGGATGTATGGTAATGATAATATTTTGAAGTTGGTATAGCATAACATGTTTAAGAAATTTATCATTTATACATTTACCATACCATTCATTCTTTTTGCATTACTTTCTCATGACTTGAATCACATTACTTCCTTTCTTAACCATAAATGTGATGAAGCTTTTCATGGTTCATATATGTTGGAGGCCAAATTCTTATTTTAATTGGATTTTATTATGCTTAATCTTTTGTTTGTGTTGATTATATGAATGGATGAAAATGATCAATGCATTTTGTTTGATTTTGAGCACAACTACCTAGCCAATTAGTCAATTCACCTTGTGAGTGTGTGAATCTTTGTAACCTCCTTTGAGCCTTTTTCGTTAATTTCTATGTTATTTTTGAACCTAATGCTTGTCTATGAGTGTTTGGTTTTCCTTTTTGAATGTATGTTGATTATTTATTTTCTTGAACCCTCAACTATGATTTTTAGTTGGATTTTTACCTTGCCTTATAAAAGTATGGAGTATTCACTTTAATGTTGGTTGAATTCAAGTTGGGGAGATAATTATTTATATGCTTATGTTGTGATTGTTATGAGGTTGAGAAATAGAAAAGAAAAGAAAAGAAAAAAAATGCAAAAAAGAAAGATTAGAAAAAGAAAAAAAATGTGAAAAGAGAAAAGGTTTTTAAAAATAAAAAACAAAAAGAGTAAAGAATAATGTTGTGTTAATAAGTATTGTGATTGGTTTTAAATTTGGGATGAGAAAGAAGTTTGACTGAAATTCTATTATTTGAAACTCTGTGAGTTGATCATTCCCTTAGATTTAGACAAGTTTTTTTCCGATTAGCTTTAGGCCTTATCACTTGTTTGTTAACCAAACCACATTACAACCTCGAAAATCCCTTGTGATTCTTGCCTTTATATTTTCAATTCGAATTTTTGGATGAATGCATAATTCAATCTCTTTTATTCAATATTGTTGGATGAGTGTCAAAAGTCCTCACCTTTGTGTGTTTTTCATCTACCGATGGAATTTTACAAGGTGTGATTCATAATTGAGCTTGTTTTGTTTTAGAATGTTTAACATGATTTTTGTACTTAGGATTTGTTTCGTTTTCATGTTGTCGTTGTAGGATTGTGGTAAGTGTTTACTTTGCTTGTACATTTTTAATTTGAACCATACATTTGTTTTCTATTTTCAAAACCTTTTGATTCGCGATTCTTTGATTTTTTCTTTTTGTTCTTTAGGTTCTTTAACTTTTTTTGAGGATAAAAAATATTTTATGTTGTGGAGAGTTTGATAAGTGCAAAAATGTATATATTTTGAGTAGTAGTTTGGTTGCACTTATCGATAGTATTTGTTAATATTGTTTGAATAAACCTCAATTTGTGTGTGTATTTGTACATATTGAGTATAATCATGTTTTTGTATAAATGTTGTATTGTTTTATATTTTTCTATTCATTTTGTAGGTATCCATTCATAATTGGAGCATTGAGCAATAAAGTGTCGAAGACACAACTTCAAAGGCGCAATTTTGATCAACTAATCAATGAATAAGGCTCATAATCAAAGAATTAAAAATCATCAATTTGGTTGATAATTTTTCATGTTTAGATAGGTCATTGAATAAGTTTTCCAATGCTTTAAATAGGGTGCAAATCAGAGTTACGGTTCTCAAGTTATTGCCGAAACAATGCAGAATTTTCTGCTGTTACTTCTGGTGTATTTTGCCCGGCGAATCTAGTTTCGCCTGGAAAATATGGCAGGATAGAAATATGTTAAAAGGGGTAAAAACACATATTTTAGGTTTTGTTTTGGGTATTTTTGGTCCCAATCCATCAAACCTTCATTTTTGGGTAGAAAGGGTTTAGAAAACAACTTCGGAGCTTGCATATGGATGATCCGGGGTTGATTGATCATCAATCGACGTTGACAAACCGAGATATTTTTGGTTCATTTCTATTCCTCTTTGTGTATTTCTTTTTGGTTGGGTTTCTTATATGATTTTACTTTGAACTTATGTATATTTATTGATCATGGTGTTGTATAAAGCTTGCTGTCCAAATCATTATTGATGTCTTTCTTGATCTTTTTACTTTATGTTTGGATTTAGGTTGTTATAAACATATACCTCACAAATATTGATTAGGTATGGATATCTATTAGTTTCTATATTCTAGAGATATATTTAGAGCTAATAATCATTGTGGGTATCAGAGCTAAATGCTTCCATGTTGTTTGTGTTGCATTGAGAGATTGCTGATCAGCTGTCGCGCGTGGATAAAAACGAGTGTTTGTATAAATGTAGTACAGCGATAGTGTGACTCAAATAGTCTCACAAGTATTCTTGATTCTATTAAATAATTACAATAATGATTAATGGGGGGTTTGGTTTGAGGTTCGATTTAATAAAAAAAACAGCGTAAATAAGTGATTACAAAATAAGTCAATCTACTGTTTCGGTTTCTGACTTATCACAGGTTTCTACCTTACCAATTACCTAAGTGGCTTCGATCTCTATTCGATTTCTATATCAATTGACAAGCGCAAAAGACATAAACAAGATTGACATTCCTATATTCCAAATTAAGCAAACGGATTAAGCCCTTGTGAATTAAGTAAACACGAATTACAAACGCAAACTAACGACAAAGCGACGTAACAACGAATAAAAATTAGGGATGCAATTAAATGAATTTAATCAACATAATTTTATGTAATCACAGATTAAGCAAAATTAGATTCATATAATCGTTTTGAAAGAGAAACAAATTCAATTGATAAGGTAAAAACCTCAAAGCGTTGGAAACGTAATTACAACAGATTGACTGTTGGTGATTAGTTCCTCATCATGATCGTTCAAAAGCTTGCACAAATTTTTCGTGAATAATGAATCATGTAAAAAGTGATCCTCAACAGTAAACTTGTAATACCCCAAATCTACCCATCGAATATTATTTAAATTAGAGTGCAGAAAAGATAATCATACAAGGGATGTCACAATTTCTTCGCAAAACAACATGCATTTAGTCACAACTATACATATACATAACACTTAGATCATGGATGAACTTATAAACACACTTTTCAAGTATTTTAGTAACTCAATCTAAACCACAAAATCATAATTCTTCAATAATAACAACAATACATCTTTTATTCAACCTCAAAACATTTCACAATATTATTAATATTATTTAACTTCACTTAGCATAATTATTCAACTAAATCAACTTTAAGAATCAACATGATCAAATATTCACATTATTCATAAACTTCAACAATTTAAGCAGCTACAACAAATTATGCAACGTTCATCCCCCCGAGTGTTACGTATCAGAGCAATGACACCAATTCGAACTAACAACAACTAACGACTTCACAATGCTACTTAAACTTCCATGGATATCCTTGAGTACCTGCCAATTTCCCATTGTAGGGGAAATATCAGCAGAAGGGGTGAGATATCAACAACTATAAACAAGTGTATGATAAACAGTATATTAGATCGACTCATACAAATATCACCACTTTCAAACAACCATTAAAACGACAACCAACGATAGCAATTATACCAACAATTTTATCAACAAATAGTAACAGTAACGATAACAATGGTATAATAGCTACTTCGCAACAACAACAAAAAACATAATAATAACAACTACTTACTAACAATAACAACTTAGTAACAAAAACGAAACTTAAATTAACACAACGTGACGACAACAACTTAATAACAACACCAACTTATAACAACAACAACTTATATCAACAACAACACTACGAAAATCAATAAACAACGAGTAATAATAGCAACTTCAAAATGTAACTCAAATGCGACTCAACTATGCACATGCATGTGGATCCATTTGGAGTAAAACTCCCAACTTAAAATAATGCCAGGTTATCGAGGCATTCAACAAGGCATAAGCCTTCAAATTTCAACTTGTGCCAATCCAGGCCAACGTTGGTGAGCATAGCTCCAACATAAAAATTGCCAATCCAGGCCAACTTGATAATGCAAATGCTATGTATGATACAACAACCACAACATCAACAACAACTTAAAACGACAGCAACTTAATCATGCATTAACTGCATCAACTTAATCAACACTGGTCATTTAGACCTACAACTCAAACAACACAACAACTTTCAACGTTGGCTATTAAGCCTCTAACTTAAACTCATCCTTAAATCAGACAATACAACGTATACGACTGTACTTGCAAAACAACTTATTCGACACCGTATTCGACAAAACAAACAATCCAATATTAATTACTAATAATTAAAGACTACTCGGACCATTTTCGGTGAATTTCGAATAACTAAATTTACCGCCTATTTTTCTAATTCGGCTAATTTTGACACTATTTTCATCCACCAATATTACTGCTAATTATTAACCAACTCTTATTAATTTTTAATAAACTGATATCATTGGTCCTACTAACTTTGCTTGCCTATACTGTTGTTATCAATCACACTGCAAATTAATTCATTCAACACCTTTTCACCAAAACGAGTGAACCATGATTATCTACCCGTATACGCGGATTGTCCTGTAAATTTTCATCTGATTCCGAGCAACTCAAAATACCCTTTAATCTTTGGTCAACTGTCTAAATTGAGATTGTTTTCTACTTTATGCATCATTACCACCTACTCAATTAATTCTGTCGATTTGCATCCAACTAATACTAGTTATTTTTCTGCATTATTAGAATTATTCCATTCTACTAATTCTATCACCTGCCATAGCTTTTAATTACTGCTAAATACCAACCTGCTAGTAGTATTACTAATGTCCTGCTATTTATTTATCTGCCATTAGTTCTTCACCTGCTACGGGATTAACATACTAACTCAATTATTATATTTACTATATTACTTATTGTTACTGCATAAGACAGAACTATTCCCTAAGCCGTGACTTTCTTTTTCAACCAACACACAAACTAACATACGAGGAGAGAGAGAGAAGAGCTTGAGGCACCCACCCCAGGCTTTGAGGCGTCCGCCCCCTGGCCAGGTGGGCCCCACCTCTCTCTTCTTCATCCATGAGACGACCATCTCAGTGCTCCTTCTTCATGGGGCGCCCGCCTCTCCTTGGTGGCCCCTCTCATTTCTAGCAATTGGTCCAACAACACAATCTATTTTGTCCACAAAATCTCCAATTTACGGCTTAACCACAACATTGATTAACAGGGCATCAAATTTATCATTTAAACAATAGAACAACCTTTATCAAAATTAATTCAATTCTCTAACATCAAAACATCACAGACCCGTCAAACGATTCATAGTATCAACTCATATAATCTACCCCATATACGGTCCATCATACGCCTGATTATAAAGATTGAGCCCCACCCTTACCTGGATTCAAAAGCAGTTCAACTCCTTGTGTGCCTTCTGATTTCCGGTTGAGTTCTCGACGGCAATTTCCTTCCTTGTTCCCACGACCTTATCCCACTAATCTCTTATCCATCTCTATTATCCATCCATCAAATAATAATATTATCTATTATTCTCATCCATCATATTGATTCTAAATACTTAATAATTCATAATAATTCCTCTAATAATAATATCGATAAAATCCAATTATTCTCTCGCCAATTCGTTAATTTCATCATCTAATTCCAATAATAATTCCTTATATAATTTAATTAAACAATTAATTAAATTCGGGATGTTACAACTCTCCCTCACTTAGGATATTTTCGTCCTCGAAAATCCATCTGACACAACCATCCTTAACATCACACTCGCATACAATCCTTCGATTCAACAACTCAATCACAGTTTAAATCCAATACTTATACTTCAATCTTTCAATTACCCTTGCAACATAATCGATACTATCATGCCAACCATTTTAGCAATAATTTGAGACAATCACCTTACCACATAGTATCAACTACTACTCACTTACTTTCTTGTACACCATGGTATCCCCACCTTAACAACATTCTCGTCGTAGCATCCACTAATTACTTACCATTAAGATAGCAAAACAATTCTATATCATCCAATATGATTCCGTCCACTATCAACAAGAGATTAAGGGTGATCAGTTCCTCAATTTGTCAATAGATAGTCGACAACCATAATGGAGTACAAATCATTGTTACTAAATTATAATAGTGTTTCTTTAGACTTGCATTCAAGTCACCAAAAGCATCAAAATTCAATGACTTCCAAAACCAACATGCTAACATCAACATCTTACAGCGATATACTAACACACATCTAACGATAGCATTAACCATAATTTCTTTACACCATATCTGACACTTCTTATTATTGAAATCATACTTTTGCATTTCCAATAAATCCCACAACTTCTACAACTTCTCATCACTCACCAATAATTCCACAACACGGCCTACAATAATCTGTTACTTAATCGTCGTTCTCACGTCAACATCTTACGCGAGGCTACTTAAACAACAACTCCATAGTTCACCAACAATGTTGAACATAGCAACTTGCTAAATTCCATCTCATAACAACTACACTTAACAGTTACCTTCAGAAACATCGGTAGTTTGCACCATACTTGCAAATTAACAACTGCTACACTGCTCCTCATTCTTCGAGAAGTAAACATCAACAATTCCTAATCATTCTCTTCTTATAGATGCTCCAACTTATTAAACAACCAAAACCTTAAATCCATGTCAACAAGCTCCAATAATACTTGCACTGTCTCCATTAAATAGTACATCGCACCAACAACTTTCAACCGAAGCGTAACCAGGAAGCACAGCTTCTCCCCCAGTTAGCTTCAACTTAATTCTTACAAGTAGTCAACCTAAAAGCAACAAGTACCGACAATGTTTCACACACTTGTCGTGTACAAAGGAAGTGCAAACAACATTAGACAAAATTGCCATGGACAGAACATAACACTTAGATCATGGATGAACTTATAACAACACTTTTCAAGTATTTCAGTTACTCAATCTAAACCACAAAATCATAATTCTTCAATAATAACAACAACACATCTTTTATTAAACCTCAAAACATTTCACAATATTATTAATATTATTTAACTTCACTTAGCATAATTATTCAACTAAGTCAACTTCAAGAATCAACATGATCAAATATTCACATTATTCATAAACTTAACAATTTAAGCAACTACAACAAATTATGCAACGTTCATCCCCCCGAGTGTTACGTATCAGAGCAATGACACCAATTCGAACTAACAGCAACTAACAACTTCACAATGCTACTTCGAACTTCCACGACTATCCTTGAGTACCTGCCAATTTCCCATGGTAGGGGAAATATCAACAGAAGGGGTGAGATATCAACACCTATAAACAAGTGTATGATAAATAGTATATTAGATCGATTCATACAAATATCACCACTTTCAAACAACCATTAAAACGACAACCAATGATAGCAGTTATAACAATAATTTTAGCAACAAATAGTAACAGTAACGATAACAATGGTATAATAGCTACTTCGCAACAACAACAACAAAACATAATAATAACAACTACTTACTAATAGTAACAACAATGAAACTTAAATTAACACAACGTGACGACAACAACTTAATAACAACACCAACTTATAACAACAACAACTTATATCAACAACAACACTACGACAATCAATAAACAACGAGTAATAACAACAACTTCAAAATGCAACTCAAATCGACTCAACGATGCACATGCATGTGGATCCATTTGGAGTAAAACTCTCAACTTAAAATAATGCCAGGTTATCGAGGCATTCAACAAGGCATAAGCCTTAAACTTTCAACTTGTGCCAATCCAGGCCAACGTGGGTGAGCATAGCTCCAACATAAAAATTGCCAATCCAGGCCAACTTGATAATGCAAATTCTATGTATGATACAACAACCACAACATCAACAACAACTTAAAACGACAGCAAGTTAATCATGCATTAACTGCATCAACTTAATCAACATTGGTCATTTAGACCTATAACTCAAACAATACAACAATTTTCAACGTTGGCTATTAAGCCTCCAACTTAAACCCGTCCTTAAATCGGACAATACAACGTATACGACTATACCTGCAAAACATCTTATTCGACACCGTATTCGACAAAAAAAACAATCCAATATTAATTACTAATAATTAAAGACTACTGTGACCATTTTCGGTTAATTTTGAACAACTAAATTTACAACCTATTTTTCTAATTCGGCTAATTTTGACACTATTTTCATCCACCAATATTACTGCTAATTATTAACCAACTCTTATTAATTTTTAATAAACTGATATCATTGGTCCTACTAACTTTGCTTGCCTATACTGCTGTTATCAACTGTAACACCCCAATATTACCCAAGGTTTTAAATGCAGAAATCAGAGTAAATTAAAATTTCATAAATTAAATACCGAGGCGTCACACCTTCAAAACCAAATCACTTTAAATGCTTTCTTTAAAGTATAAATCTTGATACATAGCATCGTCAGAAAATATAAATTGATTCATAAAGATCAAAACATCTTCTTTATTAAACTTCCTCATAAAATCATATTATCATAAAGTATGATTCTTATACATAAAGGAATAACAACAATATAACAACAACAAGATAACATAATATTCCCCCTGAGTGCTACGTATCAGAGCGACACCGACTCGACTAAAAGCAGCTATAAACTCCGTCTTCAAAACCTGCACGTTACCAATATAAAGGTAACGGCGAAACAAGTAAAGGGTAAGATAATCCAAAACATATAATTAAAGGCATGATAATATATATATATATATATATATATATATATATATATATATATATATATATATATTTGGAATCATAAGGGATATAAGTTAATAAGTGCATTCCAACACATATCCAAACCTCACTTACTTCGATCGTTATTCTAATGTGTATAATCTACACTATATCGCCATAACCTCATCGGCATACTTCATCACAACAACACATAAACTTCCATCACCACGAAATCATCACAAGTTAATACGTCACTAATCAACACGGAAATTATAAACAACAACATCAAACAGCAACATTAAACAATACTAATAACTTAATCAACATAAATAAAATCATCACAAATTGGCTAAAGCTCATCGTCGCTTTTGGCATAAAAGCCCATCGTCACAAACATCATCACATCATATTTACATTAAGCATTTCATCAAAATTACATCATCACAAAACTCATCATTTATATTCATCGCCTAGTTATCATGAAACTATCAAGTTATATTCATTTCATGTTCATCATAAAGATCATCACCAAACAAAACATCATAAATCATCGCAATTCAACATCATCCATCAATTAAACACCCAACACCAAACAACTCAAACATAAACATAACCGACTCCATGAGACACGACTATGTTATACATGTGGTACCCGTCGCTTTGTCCATAATTAGGAACACTTGGCATAAAATCCTCGTCGCATAAAAGCCTCGTCGCTTGGCATAAAAGCCCATCGTCGCCAATGCAATGTATGTGACTCGACAATAAAACAACACAACACAAAAACATCATCATCGCTCATCAAAATTGGCATAAAGCCCACATCGCCACAATTTATCTAAAACAAGATAAATATATCATCGCATCATATTTGCATTATGCAAAACATCACCAATAATTCATCATCATCAAAAATCATGCATTCACAAATCGGAAGCATTTATTAACAACACCAATATAATCATCACATCATCATGTACAAAGACATATATTATTGCATCGCAAATCATCAAGTGTTTATTAATTAATACGTCGTCGCAAACATTATGTTTAATCACACTACATCATTACCAATTCATTCACTAAATTCCAAAAACGGAAAAATAGTCAAACACCTATAATCGTCGCGAAAGCCATTCCTAATAACCGGCATTAATCATAATCGTCAACATCACAATCGGATTGTCCCTACGTGCCTTAAATCTACTAAAACGCAATCCGATTCGATTTAACCGTAAATTTGCCTATTTTGGGTCATCTCGTAAAAACTTGTAATTTCTAAAAACTAACCTCACCACTACGTTCTACACGTCGAACTTAGCTAGCACGTCAATTTTCGTTGAATTCGGAGCAACTTGCTCCGTCGTCGAATTTATCAGAATCGGAAAATCGGAACATAATCGGGTCCCAAATTTAATCGGCTAACTTACGCCCTAGTTATATTTTATTAATACTAACTAGTAGTATGTGGAAATAATGAATTTGGAACAAACAGAGGCCATTTGTAAAATTATGCAGAAAACCAGCAAACCAGCAAACCAGAAAAAGAGAAAACATAGTTTACAGAAAATGCGTTTCACTTCCTCCTTCCATTCTCACCGGGACGAACGTCCCTTGGACTTGCATACAAATGGAGGCGAGGGCCTCAGGGAAGGGGGTGGTCGCCCCACACATGGAGGTGGGCGCCTCCCCCATGCATCACTTTCCATCCATTTTCTTCTTCCTCGTTTTATATCGATCGTGTTTTCTAACAGCTTTCTTTTCTTATTTCTTCTTCATTTCCATTTTAACACTTCTAATTTCTACAAGCTAGCACCTAAAACACCCACAATCCATACTCCTAATTCAAACTTTCTAAATCATTCAACAATCACACATACAACTCATAAACCACAACATCAATTTCTACCCCAAATTCACAATATACCTATCAAACCCTAATTATAAGAAGTGGAAAATCAAACCCCTTACGTCTAGAGATTGGATGATCCATGAAGATTCAACAACTCCAACCCCAAGCTCTTTCTCTCCTCTTGTTCTTCTCTATCTCTTCTTCTCCCAAAACCCTTTCTTTTCTCTCCATGCCTCTATGTTTGCTTGGTGTAGGAAATGGAAGGAAAAGGGAAAGAAAATGGTTTTATAATATTGTTTCTACTAGTAATCCAAGGGTGAAAATCCAATCCTCAACAATTGCTCCCCACACCCCTAACTTACTAATATTATTAATTTAATTAATTAAATAATTCCGAGGAATTAAATATCGGATCCGAATAATATTTTATTGAACCGAACGGAATAAAAACCGGACCGAACAAAACGTCGCCAGATAAATTAATAGATATATTAATTAACACAAATATTCTCGTCGCAAAATAAATATCGATCGGTAACTCGAAAATATTAATATAAATATAATATTAATTAAAACGGTCGTTACATCAACCACACTGCAAATTAATTCATTGAACACCTTTTCACCAAAACGAGTGAACCATGATTATCTACCCGTATACGCGGATTGTCCTGTAAATTTTCATCTGATTCCGAACAACTCAAAATATCGTTTAATCTTTGGTCAACTATCTAAATTGAGGCTGTTTTCTAATTTCTGCACTATTACCACCTACTCAATTAATTCTGTCGATTTGCATCCAACTAATACCAGTTATTTTTTTGCATTATTAGAATTATTCCATTCTACTAATTCTATCACCTGCCATAGCTTTTAATTACTGCTAAATACCAACCTGCTAGTAGTATTACTAATGTCCTGCTATTTATTTATCTGCCATTAGTTCTTCACCTGCTACAGGATTAACATACTAGCTCAATTATTATATTTACTATGTTACTTATTGTTACTACATAAGACAAAACTATTCCCTAAGTCGTGACTTTCTTTTTCAACCAACACACAAACTAACATACGAGGAGAGAGAGAGAAGAGCTTGAGGCGCCCACCCCCAGGCTCTGAGGCGTCCTCCCCCTGGCCAGGTGGGGCCCACCTCTCTCTTCATCCATGAGACGGCCGTCTCAGTGCTCCTTCTTCATGGGGCACCCGCCTCCCCTTGGTGGCCCCCGTCTCTATTTCCAGCAGCAATTGGTCCAACAACACAATCTATTTTGTCCACAAAATCTCCAATTGACGGCTTAACCACAACATTGATTAATAGGGCATCAAATTTATCAATTAAACAACAGAACAACCTTTATCGATATCAATTCAATTCCCTAACATCAAAACATCACAGACCCGTATAACGATTCATAGTATATATTCATATAATCTACCCCACATACGGTCCATCATACGCCCGGTTAGAGATTGAACCTCACCGTTACCTGGATTCAAAAGCAGTTCAACTCCTTGTTTGCCTTCTGATTTTTGGTTGAGTTTCGATTTGGCTTTCCGGTCTACAATTCCTCCTCCGACGGCAATTTCCTTCAAACCCTTGTTCCTCTTTTCCACGTACAACTTTTCCCAAAAATATTACTAAACCCTTATAATCCTCCTTTTATATCTCTTATAATTAAATCCATCTTATAATAATAATAATACTAATAATAGTAATAATAATAATATATTGGATCTATTATTCACACCTCCACTAAATCCAATTTAATTAAATAATGATCCCATATAATAATATTATTTCTAATATTATTTTCTACATTTTCTCATCCATCGACTAAATAACACCAACTTGCAATTAATATTCTAATAGTAATTCTCCGATTAAACCAACTAATCAACTAATACCCATAATTCGGCTCTTCTCCGAATAATTTCAATTAAATCAATAATATCATCCTTAATGTTATTCTTTCGATTTATCCGACTAAAATCCGACTTAATAATTCAAATATACCTCTTAAATAATAATACCGACAAATCCAATTATTCCGGTTAATTCTCAGACTTCATCTAATTTCAATAATAATTCCATATATAATTTAATTAAATAATTAATTAAATTCGGGGTGTTACAAAGATATATCACCTAATAAAATAATACTTTACTTTTTGCTTGCTGCTATACCGCTTCAGCAATGAGCTATATACATGCCTATTCTAGATAATTAGTTAGAAGAGTGACTAACTTTAGTTTAGTTACAATCTCAAACAATCTTAGTGTATATAAGGATAGTGTTGGCTAGGAATTTGTAAAGAAAGTTAAGGGCGTGATTTAGAGGAAAGAATCCTTAAGGTATAAGAATCAGCTAGAGAAGATGTAGTTTCTGAAGATGGTCCGCAGAGTCAAAGTCAAAAGTTCCAGAATGAATGTTTGTTTAAGATAGAACTTTGGCTTAGAAGACCAAAATGTGTCGAACAAAAGCGAAATGACGTTAAAGTACTTATGTCAACACATTGCGTAACGGAAGTGTCGATAGAGGCCCAAAAGAAGAACTCGGTCGAAGTGATGCCGCTGTCGAAGTGGTTCATTGTGGACTTAGAGAAATTTTAGTAAAGAAGTATTCAGAAATTGAAGGCAGTTGCCTTTGAATACACGAAGCGGGAAAGAGTCAAACAAATAGATCGTGGGTGGTTACTCCAGAAGTTCGTGGGACAAGAGTTCCAAGCAGAAACTAAAACATGGGCAGAAGTTACTTCCAAAAGATCAAATCTCAGCCGTTAATCGCTTGTAGCAATTTTTCTGTAAATTACTATAAATAAGTTAGAATTTGTAGAATTAGGGGTGTTCACTTGTACTCCCAAATTACTTGCTAAAACTCTGCTCAATTCCGCGCTAAAGGAAGAAAGAGTACGCAATCTTTGATGCACGTAAATCACCAAACTTTTATTTCAATGCAACCTTTTTACATTTAACTCTGTTTTTATTCATTGTTTTTACTTTACTTCTGTTCGTTGCTTGTCGGTCACGAGTCACCACTAGCATTAGTTACCAAAGCATCTCTTACGTAAACTGTTGATCACGAGTCATCAATAGTCGATTTTCTTTGTGTGGAAAGCCATTGCATTATTTCTCTAGGTTCTGGAAGCCGTTTCTGGGCCAAGGGTAGTTATTTCCAGAAATAGTGCAATTCACCAGAAATCTTAGCACGAGTCTTGATATCAACTGGTCGATCTCGCTAGTAACCCTAAGTTTTAGGACTCTGTGAGGACCAGCGGTTGTTTACCATTTTCCACAGTAAACAAATTGGCACACTTGCTGGGACCCAGTGCTAAGTGTTAGAATTTTGTCTTAGAAGTGTATGAAACTTAGGAGTGGAAATTCAGCAAATAAGAAACCACCACCCCTTAAGAAATGTACGACTAAGATGACAAATCATGCGTCCGCGTCGAATATGGATGAGGTTCCATCTAGAACGCTAGGTGTGACCGACAAAGTTGTGTCACAAGTAGATCCATTTCCCCCTTTAAGTAGCAGAATAACTGCTTCTGGGCCAACTGCCTCAATATCAATTCCGATGCCCCAAACCACACCGGTGAGTCTAGGGCCTACGGTGGCCACGAGTGCCATTCCAGATACAACAATTCCTAGATTTGGTACTACTGCAAATCCTCCTTATGGAATGCCGTATTCTTTAATGGCGGGATGTCAGTAGACCCCTAGTATAGCAGTAATGTCTGACAGTTTGCAGAACACTAACGCCCCTTTACAAGGACGTGTAATAGGGGCAAGTAGGGAAATGCCTGCACAAAACCCTAATACTACCTCTGTGGCAGTATTAAGGCAACAGATGGATGATAGCAACCATGAGTTGGTTAATATGTTAACTAACCAAATGGGGCATGTGTTTAACCCCATAGTACAAGAATCTGTCGACACTAATAGGCAATCTGCTGAAACAAATCGACAGGTGATAGCGCAGTTAACGCGCCTTTGTAACTTCTTAGGCGCACCCCTAGCAGTGGGCCGACAGGCCCATCCCAATCGACTACCTGGACGTGTCCAAGGAGACATGGGGGCAGCAGAAGAAGATACTGTGTATCAGGGTCAAGCTGCAACGCCCCAGAGGAACATTGTTATTAACCAACCTAGGATCTTGGTACAAAGACATCAAGAAGTTGATCAAGTCCTTGACCAGGTTCGACAAGATGAGTTAGTTGTTGAGAATAATTTGACTAACATTGTCGAAAAAATTATGGCTAGAAATGGTATGAATACAATGCCGAGGCCAACATATTCTTCCCCACTATCAGAGTATATTCTACAAACCGAAAACCCCAGAGGATGGAAAATTCCTAAGTATACTAAGTTCGGGGGAGAGACGGGTGAGTCGACGGTCGAACACATTGCCAGATATCTGACTGAGTCGGGAGACATGGCAAAAAATGAGGGTTTAAGGGTGAAACATTTCCCTTCATCCCTTACTAAAGCAGCTTTCACTTGGTTTACAATTCTGCCCCCTGATTCGATTGATTCGTGGTTGAAGTTAGAAAAGTTGTTTCACGAACAATTTTATGAGGGGCATTCAAAGATTAGTTTGGTCGAATTGTCAAGTATTAAGAGAAAATTTGATGAGACAATTGATGACTATTTGAATAGGTTTAGATCCCTAAAAGCGAGGTGTTTTACCCAAGTGCCTGAACATGAACTTGTTCAAATGGCCGCCAGAGGTTTGGATTATTCTATTAGGAAGAAAATAGATCCAACTTCTGTCAAGAGTATGTCACAACTAGCTGATAGGGTTCGACACCTTGAACGCCTTAGAATAGAGAAGGTTAGACATACCAAGGCCAAATCCAAGAAGGAAAAAGTAGCCTATGTCAATTTCGATGACACAGACCCTATATATGAGGTCGACTACATCCCATAGGCAATTACATAATTAGAAAAGAAAAGCAATAAAAATCGTCTGAAACGGTACAATCTGTGAACAGATACAAAAATTGGGAAATACGAGAAAAATGCATAAGAAAAATGTTAGTAAAAATAAGTATTTTTGAATGAGAAAATTTTTTTGTGTTAATGATGACATAAATATGATAAAATAAATTTTTGGTAATTTTTGTAGTTGATTTGATAATTTAAAAACAATTAAAAGTCATTTAAGAGATTAATTAGCAATTAAATTAAATACGCGTGCAAAAATAATATTTTTAATTCTAAAAATTAAATAAGTATTTTTCTGATGATTATGCAAAAAATAAATATTTTTGGTGTTTTTTAGATGCATGATAAAAAATATTAGAGATAAATTAAATTAACATGAAAATATTAAAGAAAAATTGAAAATAGAAATAAAAAAAGAAAATATGTTAACTTTCTAACTTGTAAAAACAATTGCCATGGCTGGGATTCGAACTCAGGTCCCATGGGTGATATGGGCGCTGCCTTTACCAACCGAGCTAGCTTGTACACGTGTTAGGAAAATGAAACGAATTGTTTTTAAACGAAATCGCCTCCTGGGAATTCGAATTCACACGCGAAGAACATCATCTTCTTCGTTTGAATTTATGGAAACTTAGCGTCGGCTAAGTTCGACGCTATGGCCCTTGCAACTTTCAAAAATCAAGCACAAGCAATATAAATAAGTTTTGAAGCCATGGTTCGATTGGAAACATCGTTCTAAACACGATGGTGGTCTTAGATTTGTACAATTTTACGTATTTCGTGAGTTCCCAAATCGATCAGTGAAACCCTAGTCATGGTGATTTCCGATTCAGGCCACTAAAATGCAATTAAATCATTTAGAAAGCTTGCAAACCTTGTTCTAAACACAAAACAAACATCAAAACATGTTAAAAATGCATGATAAATAGAATTCGATTTTTTGAAAAAGTAAGAACAAACCAAATCGTGTTTTCTCAATTCTTGATGTTTTTGAGAGATGTAAAGGTCTGGATCGATTCTAAAGACTCCAAGGAATGTGTTTGGATGCTCAAAATCGACTGAAACAAGCTAGAACCAAGGCTGCCAATTGCTTGAAGTGCACGGTTTTTTGACTTTAGGTTAGGGTTCTTTGAGGTAATTTTTCTGTTCTTGTTCATGTGATATGCATTGTACATTTATAGTGGATGGATTTTGGGCTGATTTAAAGAACAAATAATGATCAATCAATGCAAAAATTATTTGATTTTGTACAAAATCAAATCTTCCTTTTTTGATCAAATTTCAATCAAATTCTTGCCAAATCTATGCAAATTTTGAAATTTGTCAGCTTGTGTGAGTTACTTGGATCTCAAGTATGAGAGAAAAATCAATTTTGCATTTAATTTTGATTTTATACCTTATTTTTTAATTTAATTTGTATTTAAATGAATAAAATCCAAATTAAATAGAAAAATAAAGCTAAAATTCGTGGCATTGGGCTTGGATGTTCCAAATTGTCTAAGGAACAAGTTTGAATGAAGAAAAACTAGGCCCATTTGCAAAATTTTTGATTTTAACAAGTATCTCTCTTTGTGCACTTCTTCAAAAATGCCCAACTTGTACAAGGTGCATTTTGCTTAATTTTCCACATTTTTGAGTGTTCTTGGACTTTTTAGAAAGATCTAAGTGCCCTCTAAACAACCTCTTTGGTTTCATCTAAATTGGAGTTTCCATGCTCAATAAATCTTCAAAACAAAACGTTGACTTTTTGTTGACTTTGAAAAGGACCTGTAATGTTTTGACCCATACCTTCCAAATGAAGCATTTTTTGAACATTCTTGTGAGACATGAAGTTATAGAGAATTGAATTTCCTTCAAAATAAGAGTTGGTGGAAAACTTTCTGAGAAAGTATGAAGAAGTTATGCTCAGTCAAAGTTCAGTTGACTTTTCATTGAAAAACCCTAATTTGGAAAGTTTGACTTTTGAGCAAATCTTGAGTTTTCTTGATGAATCATGATCAACCCTTGATCAAATGATGAATGTGACTTCAAAATGAGGATGTTGACCAAAAATCATGAAGTTTGACTGTATGTTGACCACAATTGACTTTTTATCCAATACAACTGATTTTCAACCATCTGAGCAATTGTTTGAGGAAATTTGACTTGTAAGGCTTGAAACTTGGCATGGAGAGTCTTTGAAGCATATGAGGAGGCATGATGACCATTGGAGATGTTGGAAGTCCATCTGGATCAGAGAATTGCCAAACCCTAGTTTGGGTTGATTGTCTAGGAGAGGGTGTGTCTGATCAACCCTTGAGGGATCCTTGAGTGTAGATGTATGAAATGTCTTGAGGAATTGGAGGGAAAATTTTGGGGTATGACAACTGCCCCTGTTCAATCTTCTTGTACTGGAAGGGTTAGATTGGCACGCTCGCCTTTCGTGACCTAGAGGTAGAAGATGATTGAACACTCGAGTACACTTGAAAATTTGCACTCGTTGTTGGTGCGGGAATGGGCTTACAGATGCCATTTGGAGAAGCTGGAGATTTCGCTGGAGAATGAGTCGTACGCTAGACTCGCGACGTCTTCTGAGTAGGAGAATCTTCGGTGATGGGCTTAAGATGCCATCTGGAAAGATCGATGCTGGGGAGTGAGCCGTACGCTAGGCTCTGTAGACGTTTCTGGAAGTGAAAGGAGCATGGAGATGGGCTTAAGATGCCATCCAGAGGGAGTCGTACGTTATACTTCGTGCTCATCTTTGAATGAAGTTATTGGTTTGTATTGGTTTTTTAACCAAATATGCAGCATTCTGAAAGTGGATAAATGTTGACAAGTAGTCGAAGATAGGCTTAAGATGCCATCCAAGGCAACTGAGTCGTATGCTAGACTCTGTAGTTGCTGTTGATAATAATAGAGAGTCAGAATACACCTTCGTACTGATTACTCTGAGAGGATAGTAGTTGGCAAAATGTGGACAGCTTCCCTGTTGTGCTTCGGGTACTGATCCAATGCCTGTTATCGGAGGATAACTTGTG
Source organism: Vicia sativa (assembly GCA_021764765.1). Lineage (NCBI taxonomy): Eukaryota > Viridiplantae > Streptophyta > Magnoliopsida > Fabales > Fabaceae > Vicia > Vicia sativa. The sequence goes on from CM038795.1 coordinate 254,239,238, forward strand.
ATCGTTCAGATAGTTTTCCCGTCTGGCTTCGGGTATTAATCCTGGATCTGTTGTTGGAGGACAACAAGGGAGGTCGTTCAGATAGTTTTCCCGTCTGGCTTCGGGCATTAATCCTGCACCTGTTGTCGGAGGACAACTAGGGCGGTCGTTCAGATAGTTTTCCCGTCTGGCTTCGGGCATTAATCTTGGACCAGTTGTCGGAGGACAACTAGGGTCGCTCGATAGTTTTCCGTCGGCTTCGTGCATTAATCTTGGACCTGTTGTTTCAGAAGTGATTTTCACCTGTTTTGGGAAAAACAAAAGAAGCTTTGATAGAATATCGTTAGTCTTATGCAAAGTATGATGCATGACGATGTGTATGAACGACATATGCATATATTATGACTTTATGAGTAATGTATGAATGATAGATGTTGTGGTATTTCAAAACATATCCATCTTGAAGAAGATGCGGATGTTCTGTTTGGAGATTTCTGACTTCTGTTTGGGGATGAAGCGGATTGGGAACCCTGAGAAGAAAGACGACCTCGATTCCTCCGATGCACTATCTGACCAAGTCTTGAGCCTTAGATATTGTTGAGGATGGTAGAGATCGAGGGATGCACTGCTGAGGATCTTGTGCATAGACCCTGTTGGGGAGAATCTAGGAGGTACTCTACTGGGGATCTTGCACATAAATCCTGCTGGAGAGTATTTGATAGTTGCTGAGAGATCGGGTTAGAAGGATCTGGAGCCCGTCGAAATCTCTGGCTGGGGAATAAAAGATGTAGGTTTCCTCCGATGCACTATCTGACCATGTTTCAAGTCCGGATACTGCTGCCGCAGGGGAAGTGATGATTGTTAAGAGATAATTTGCTGGGGATACCTCTACTGGTGATGAATCGTTACTGCTTGGAAACTGACGCAACATGGTTTAGTTGAGTGGAATCACTGCTCGGGGACTAACGTATACTCCGCCGGGGAAGGTTTGTAGTAAGTGACATTTTTGTGGGGATTGTACCCTGGAGGGGAACGTATTGGTGACTTTCGCCGTCATCTCAATTCCTAGAGCCTGTAGCAATTACTTCCGTATGTTCACTTTTTGCATGTTCGTGAATAGATATTTATTGTCAGATGCATATAATCATTCAAAGCAAACGTTGGACTTTATGCAAACGACAACAGCAAAAATTGTAAAAAGAAAGAACTTGTATTAATTTGAAATGCGGCGTATGGCCAAGTAGTTCGTACATAAGGAAAGTAAAAAGCTATGCGGAAACAATCTCATTAAGTTCCAACTATGCTAGTACTCATATATCTCAACTATCTCATCTCCTTGCTGTTAGTAGAAAGTGAGTAGACTGATCTTCGCCATTTGAATCTTGAATGCTGATAATAGTAGTCTGGAAGTGGGTGATCTGAACGAGACATAACCGTACGCTTAAATCTCTAACTTTTGCCTAGACCGCCTTTCGGTTTTCACCACCGATACCCTTTTTGCCCAAGCCACCTTTTCGTGTTTTCGAGTTGGGTGTACATGTTTTTGTATATATCCTTAACTTTGCCCGAACCCTTTGGTTCGCCAGATGCCCTTATTTTTGCCTAGGTCACCGACCTAGCGGGTCTCTTTATGCGTAGTATTTTTGACTATGTCTCGCTCAGTGTGTGGAAGTCTTCGCCATCCATGGTGCTAAGTATCATAGCTCCAACGGAAAATACCGCCTTGACTACAAATGGTCCCTCATAGGTGGGGTCCACTTGCCCTCGATCACCTTGTGGAAGAATGATGCGCTTGACTACTAGATCACCGACTTGGTAGACCCGTGCTTGACTTTGTTGAATGCTCGATCATTCGCTTCGATAGATCTGTCCATGGCGTATGGACGCGAGTCGCTTCTCATCAATCAAGTTAATCCGTCAAGGCGAGTCTCGATCCAATCATCTTCGCTAGCTCTGTCTTGAGGACTCGTTGAGGTATCTGAACCTCAATTGGTAGGACTGCCCATATCGTATACAAGAGAGAAAGGGTTACCCCTTGATGTCCGATCGTAGTGCAATAACCATGAAGAGCGAATGGCAACATCTCATGCCAATCCTTGTAAGTCACTGTCATCTTTTGTATAATTTTCTTAATGTTCTTGTTGGCGGCTTCCATCGGGCCATTCATCTTAGGCCGATAAGGAGAAGAGTTGTGATGCTTGATCTTGAACCTGCGAGTTCGTGATCATGTTGTTGTTGAGATTGGAGCCATTATCTGTGATAATCCTTTCGGGAGTGCCATACCGACAGATAAGATTATGTTTGATGAATCGAGCCACAACATTCTTGGTAATGAGCGAACGTCGCTTCTACCCACTTGGTGAAATAGTCAATTGCCACAAGGATGAAACGATGTCCGCTGGAAGCGGTGGGCTTGATTTCTCCAATCATGTCAATGCCCCACATTGCGAAAGGCCAAGGAGCTATTAGAACATTCAGAGATACTGGAGGTATGTGCACTTTGTCGGCATAAACCTGGCCTTTGTGACAAGATCGAGCATAGCGGTGGCAATCAACTTCCATGGTGGACCAATAGTAACCTGCTCGTAATCTTCTTAGCCATCGATGTCCACCGGAGTGAGTACCAAATGCACCTTCGTAACTCTTCCATAAAATGTTCGTTGTTTTCCCGTCTCACACAATGGAGTAAGCACAAGTCGTGGTTACGCTTGTATAAGATGTCGCCGAGGAAGAATTTGGATGCAAATCTTCTCAAGAACTTTATCATTGATGATGCCCTCCGGATATTCCCGAGTCTCAAGATACCTCTTCACGCCATAGTACCAAGGTTTATCTTCTGATCAAGCTCATAGCAATATGTTGGTTCAAACTTCTCAATGATGATCCGGGAGCCTCGTGGTCCCATCTAACCTTGAACATAGATGACATAGTAGCTAACGCTCGCCAACCGATTCTCTTCTCGTGGAATATGATTGAAAGTGATCTCTTCAAGTAGGAGATCAAACCTAACATGCTCGATACGGAATGAGATTCGGATGCTTCGTATCCTACTCGCCTTAACTGACCGATCACCAAAGCCGAGTCTCCATACACTTGCAAGAACTTGATTCTTAAGTCAATAGCAGCTTTGATACCCATGATGCACGCTCAGATTCGCCATGTTGTTAGTGCAACCGAAATATAATCTGGCGGTGAAAGGCGATGTCCGCCTGTAGGGATGTAATGATGGTGCCAATGCCATTGCCAAGCGCTTGAGGCTCCATCAAAGACCATGGTCCATCGGGATCCTTGTTCGTGTCCTTCGTCCGGCCTGGTTCTTCGCAATCTGTAACTGGTAAAACATCTTCGTCTGGAAACTCGAACTGCATAGACTGATAGTCATCTATGGCTTGATGAGCCAAATGATCGGCTACTACACTTCCTTTGATCGTTTTCTGAGAAGTGTACTGGATGTCGTATTCGGTTAAGATCACTTGCCATCTTGCTATTCTTCCGGAGAGAGCTGGTTTCTCAAATATGTATTTTATCGGATCCATCTTAGAGATCAACAAAGTAGTGTGAGTCAACATATACTGTCTTAGTCGGCGAGCAGCCCAAGCCAAAGCGTTACAAGTTTTCTCGAGCTGTGAGTATCTTGTTTCACAGTCGGTAAAATTTTTGCTAAGGTAGTATATTGCATACTCTTTTCGACCAAACTCGTCATGTTGCCCCAACACACACCCCATTGAGTTCTCTAACACTGTCAAGTACATGATAAGAGGTCTTCCTTCGGCAGGCGGCATCAGGATAGGAGGATTCAGAGGTACTCCTTGATTTTGTCAAAAGCGATCCGCAATCGCGCTCCATTCTACCACTTGATCTTCTTCAAGAATTGAAGATGAGCTCACAAGCAGCGCTTAGATGTGCAATGAATCTGAAATGTAGTTCAATCGCCCAAGAAACCTCTCGACTTCCTTCTCAAAAGGGAAGTCGGAATTTCTTGAATAGCTTTAACCTGGCGGGTCAACTTCAATACCTCTTCCATCGACAACAAACCCTAGGAGTTTACCTGATCTGACCCCAAAGGTGCACTTATTGGGATTAAGTCTCGCCTATACTTCTTCAACCTATCAAACAGCTCGAGATGATCAAGATGTTCTTCTTCACCGCGATCGAGCTATCATGTCGCCGACGAGACCTCTATCTCGTGATGAATCATGTCATGAAATAACGCCACCATAGCACTGATAAGTGGCGCCTGCTTCCAACCGAACATAACCTTGTAAAGTAGCCCCACCGTGTAACAAAAGTAGTCTTCCATGTCTTCAGAGCCATTTTGATCTGATTGTAACCGGAGAAACCATCCATGAAGGAGAAAACCTTATGCTGAGCGGTGTTGTCAACCAGAACATCAATATGAGGAAGTGGAAAATCATCTTTCGGACCTGCCTTGTTCAAATCTCAGAATCCACACACATTCGCACCTTACCATCCTTTGGGCACAGCACGACATTAGCAACCCATTGTGGATAGGAAGTAACGGCTAGGAAACCGGCGTTGAACTGTTTCATAACTTCGGCTTTGATTTTCTCTGACATCTTAGGACGCATGCGACGAACCTTCTATTTCACCGAGAAAACCTCTTTGCTCAACCTGTACCACAATATCAATGTCTAAACCCGACATGTCTTCGTATGACCAAGCAAATACCTCAATAGCCTCGTAGAATCAATCAATCTCCTTGACATCGCTCAAGACCCGCCCTATCTTGATCTCTTTTCGCCTTCATCGCCCAAATTCACAACCTCAACTCGGCTCTTCGTGGTTAGATAACTGGTCATCTTGCAGTAGCAACCGACAAGTTCTCCGGCACTTCACGCCTTCCTCACCTTCGCCTTTGGATCGGTAGATCGGATTATCAAGTCATATTTAGCAATAGCATAGCTGTTATCAATGAGATTCAGAGTGATTCTACAGTGTATCACGTGGGTGTGTGTAAGAAACACATAGCTTTTTGAAGGGGTGATAAAGTAAAAGAAAGAAACAACATATAAATGCAAAAGTCCAACGATTTTATTGAATGAAAATATGCAAATGACATATAATAACCCTCACAAACGAGCCATGATGCCCCGGGCAAGGCACTAGGCTTTCAAAGTTTATTGTTCAAAACATAGAAAAATACGAAAAGCAAAACAAAACAAGAGCAATTACTCCTGTCTAAAGGAGATTGGTATGACGTCTTCCGTCTTCCAATTGCTGAGTCCATCATCGGGAGTTGGGAAGATCCACTGTCGATGTCAAGTCACGTTGTCTTCTATAGCATGGATTCCACTCTGGCTGATGCGGAGAGGAAATTGGCCGGCACGTTCGCGGCGTATCATCTTCTGACCTTTGATGGTGAAGCCTAAACCAGCCTTGTCAGATTTGAAAGGAAGATCGGGGAGCTGTCCCCAAATAGTACTACCTCCTTCTTCAACTGCAGCTTGAGCATCTTTCAGCGAGGCCATCCTAGGCGGAGCTATGAACTCAGAGTGACAGGAGAGTCAACAGGCATGACTCTGGGGATTGTTTCAAATGCTTGACAGGGAGTCTCAAAGAATTCACCCTCCACCTCGAGGTATCGGAATGACTGTAGATGACTGACTATGTATTCTTCTTCACCACATACTGTAACAACCTTCCCTTTCACCGGGTACTTCAGCTTCTGATGTAGGGTAGAGGTAACAGCGCCTGCCCCATGTATCCAAGGGCGTCCAAGTAGGCAAGAGTAAGCTGGACGGATGTCCATGACAAAGAAAGTGGAGTCAAAAGTCTGGGAACTGACTTTAACAGGCAGAGTGAGCTCTCCAAGTACTGTTCGTTTAGAACCATCAAAAGCTCTCACAATAATGTCACTGGGCTTCAGAACCAGTCCTTCAACATCAAGTCGATCAAAAGCGCTTCGAAGGATATTTAGAGCGGAACCAAGATCCACCAAAACATGAGATAATGTAACGCCTTGCATTCAATGTAGATGTGCAAGGCTTTGTTGTGTTTCCTTTCGGCAGAGTCAAATCAAGATCGAGAAGCCTAGGCCGTTGTGGCAGCAGTGCTAGCAATACAAACTTCAAACTGGTCGTAGTAGTGTCTTTGCACGTGAGCATTCTTCGTAAACTTCACCAAGGCTTTAGCATGAGCCTCGAGCACAAGAGCAGTAGCAAGCATGGAGATCTTGACGAGTCTGCCCTAACTGCTCCACAACATTGTAGTCACTCTTCTTGATAATCTTGAATTTCCTCCACTTTTGTTGGAGGTGTCTTCAAGAACTTCCTTTGGTACTTGGCTGAAAGGGATAAGTCATCGGTTCTTTCCCTCTAGTCTCGAACCGTTGAATAGCGGAATGCGAAATGGAGTCGCAGTGTCTTTTGGAGGAGAGATATCTCGGAGAGAATACCCTTCCGGCTGGTCACCTTACTCGATCCGTGATGTTGTCGATGTCAAGAATGGTAGCTTCAACTGTAAGATCCTCAATGGTCAGAGGGTCTTGCTTGACGCCGTGATAGTAAACATCAGCTCCATAATTCCAAGGAATAGCTTTGTCAGAGGAGTATGGAACTGGTCTGGGAGAAGTAATGATGAGAGGCGCCACTCTAGGCACAGGGTCAGCAAAGGAAATCCTTATTGTGTTGACATCAGCATAGTCTTCTGGGAAATCATCACCCCATCTGGTTGCTTTAACATCTTCAATAGGAATCTTGTAGCTTTTGGGAACAGTGTACTTCACCATGTAATCAAATTTTCCACTTGGCTGCCCCAAGGTATCCCATGCAGACGGTACAACTTCATTCATATCTTCGATCTTCAGTTTCTTAGACATGTCTTCACACAGGCTCTCCACAGGTGGTTTCAGGAATAGTATCTCACGATTATCCATCATGCACTGAACACATCTTCTTAACCAAGCACAACCATCAGGTGCTGATGGGCACCAATGACAATTCTCTGGGCATCCTAGGTTGACGTCGGCTTGCAGCAAATTCTTCTTAACAGTCATCAAAGGAATGGTCAAGTCATCTATGTTGAAAACGTAAGTATCTTCACCAACGACATTGGAACTTTTGTCATGGTTAGGCATAGGCGCGTTGATCACATTCGGAGTCTCTACGGGAGGGTCAAACTCGATCTGCTTAGCTTCAATCATATCTTGAATCTTGTTCTTCAGAGCCCAACAGTTGTTAGTGTCGTGCCCTGGGCTGTTGGAGTGATAAGCACACTTAGCATTAGGATTGTATCTCGGAGAAGAGGTATTGACACTCTGAGGAGGATCCTTCAAACTAATCAGCTCTGCTTTCAACATGTGTTGCAAGGCTTATGACAACAGCATGTTGATCTTCGTAAATTGTCTTCGTGGCGCGTTCTAGCTACGCGCGTTGTCTCGCTGAGGTTGTGCTGATGTAGGATTGGAGATCACAACTGCCCCCACAGATTGAGCGCGGTCGGTCTTGGCTCGACTTTTCTGACCATACACAACATTGGCTTCTTTCTTGCCACTAAAAGATCTCTTCGCAGCATTCGAGGACGACTCTATCTGAATCTTTCCGCTCTTGATACCAGCTTCAATGCGCTCACCTGTCAATATCAGCTAGGTGAATTCGGCTGAAGAGTTTCCAATCAGGTGATTGAAGAATGGGCCTGTCAGTGTTCCCATAAACATATCAACCAACTCCCTATTGGACATGGGCGGTTGAACTCTGCCTGCTAGATCTCTCCATTTTTGAGCATATTCTTTGAACTTCTCATCACGACCCATAGACATGCTTTGTAGTTGCATGCGAGTGGGTGTCAATTCAGCATTGTACTCATATTGTCTGTAGAAAGCATCTGCTAAGCACTCCAAGTACGGATACGGTCATTCTCTAGCTGATAATACCACTCCAACTGAGTTCCGGACAAACTCTCTTGAAAATAATGCATCCACAACTTTCTCTCATCAAGGGGGTTGATCTTCCAACATAGGACTTAAAATGAAGCTTTGGACAAGAAATGCCATCATACTTGGAAAAGTAGGAACTTTGAACTGGGAGGAATCACCACACTGTGGACAAGACTCGATCATCAAAATTCATCCCGACATCTTCGTTTTCCACAAAGATTCAGACGGTCTTCAAGTTGCTTGTACTTGTCATCTTCATCGAGTATCGGTCATAATCATAATGATCCTCTCTCGCCTTTCTCGTGCTCATGCCGACCGCCTTCTTCATTGCCCTTGACACTTCCCTCGGTCTTGACACTTCCTTCCGAGAGTTCTATCCGCTGACCACTTTAGGACTACCTTTGTAACGCCTACCCATGTTGAGAACACCAACGACCTCTTCTTCTCGTTGATGAGCTTCTTCAGATCTTCTTGGCCTTGGACCAAGCCGTGAACATCTCCTCGAATTGAGCATTTCGAGCTCCGAGATCTTTGACCTGCTCAAGAGCCATTTCGCTAAAATAAATAGTGAGAAAATGAGAAAACCAATCTTCAATGTACCTGTTATGAGATGTTATGCCATGATATGCGATGTTTATGCAAATGCAATGCAATGCAATGTTTTCAAGCACCTTAGAGATTTAAATTTGTTAAACAAGCACAAACAAACATCTATTAGTTCTCTTTTTTATTCTTTTTTCTTTTTAAGTACAAAAGATAGTTCAAAACAATAAAAGCATAAAATCCTAGAGCTCTAATTCTCCCATGGGCGCTTCCTCTTGGTGCCGAGGTAGGCGTTGATGTTTCGCTCCTCGTGAAGTAGCTTGGTCAACTCTAGTACCTTCTTCTCGCTTGCATAGCACTGAGCTTCGAATGTATCCCTTCTTCTTAAGTTGAATCCGGATCTCTTCAAGTCTTCAAAATCGTGAGGCATGTCGATGGTGAAAGATAGGTTCGTCACCCATAGCAACAGGTTCCATAATTACTGGTAGAAGAGGCATGAATGGCATCATGAGGTTTTGAGCTCGAGCTCGCATCTATTTGAGGTAAGGTTCCCAAGGAATGGATTTTTGGTTCCCCAAAGTCTTGGTATCGGTCTTTTTTACCATGCCCCAAGCGTATGAACCTTCGCTTTAATTCGAGATCGTGTCTGTAGTCGAACGCAACATCTTGGAGAAGCATATCATGAGGACCATCTCTTCGAGCAAAACCAAACTGGCGTATAGCTACGGAAGGGTTATAAGTGATACCTCCCCTTATGCCAAGGAGTGGTACATTAGGGAATTCTCCATAACGCTCAATGAATGTGAAGTCCTTTTGAGAGAAAAGATTCCAACGGATATCTGAATGAGAGAGTGACATTAGTCTTGAGACCACTTCAACCTTTGCTCGTTCTTCAAACCCGATGGAGGAAGGTGCAAATAAACCACCGGAAAGTAACGGATACAACACATGAGAGTTCTTGTCTTTTGATGGTACGAGTGTGGAGAGAATGTAGGATGTCTCCAAGTAAAGTAGGCACAAGATTACGAGTAAGAAACAACTTGATGGCGTTGACATCTATGAATTGATCCGAGTTAGGAAATAGAACCAAACCATATATTAGCAAGGCCACAATGTCTTCAAATGCATGGAAACTCATAACTTTGAGGAATTCTCGGGCTTTCTTAATTATGGACTTAGCAAGTAAACCCTTAACTCCACTTCTAGTTTCCCAATTGGCTTCAATGTCTGAGCGCTTTAGGTGTAATGCTGATGCAATGTCTTCCTACCTAGGAACCTTTTCTAAACCGGTGAATGGCATTTGGTCAAGAATTGGTATCCCAAGTAGCTTAGAGAACTCCTTCAAGGTAGGAACTAACTGATAATCTGGGAATGTAAAGCAATGGTGTTTCGGATCAAAGAACTGGAATAAGACGTGCATCATATCTTCTTCAAAACCGGAGGTAACCAAGTCAAGTAGATAACCATGTCTTTTGATGAACTGAGCATGGTCGGGAATTTCTGAAACCAATTCTTTGAGTTGAGAAGGTATACCCATGAAGTTGATTCGGATAGTCTTTCTAGAAGCCATAATCCCTACAAAACAGAGCAAAGATAAATCCCTAGGTCCTTGAAATAGTTATAAATGATATGCAATGGGATGATGTCATGATGTCATGTTTAGCACACACAAACAATTCACACAATGAGCCTAGGTTTAAGGCTTGCATGAGGTATAGGTGATTACCCCACCAAAAGTTTGAGTTGGTTCATCCTGTCCTATAATAGTAACCGGGTTCTAGGAATATCATATCATTGATCTTTCTCGTAGGCGTTTATTTCAATACGACTACCAAGTGGTCGGCCGAAAATATCCTAAAAGTCTGATCTTAATGAGCGTAGCATCGAGTATCAGCCAACCTCGGTCTACACCAAAGTCGGCCATCTCACTACCTTCTAATGGCCAAGATGGGTCAATTAAGGTTCTAAAAGTTTAGTTAGTGCTGATGACACCACGCAGAAGCCAAATACTATCCTCAACTTGGAAATGAAGAGTATCAGGACATCCAAAGTGTCACACTAACGTAGCCATCATGTTGACCGTTTCGATATACGTCTAACGGTCGCGACGATTTATTGCTACTTACCTAAAAGGAAACCCGGATCCGGGTGTAGGATCCCCCACAAATATAATACCCAAGCAACCCTTAAAGATAAAGCAAGCAAGTCAAACAGAAAACAGTAAAGATGATCTAAAAATCCTTAAGGCATTCTCTCTTTAGGGTGTCTCCCCGGCAGAGTCGCCAGTTTTGTAATACGGTGAACTGACTTTGAGATTTTTGTATCGCGAATGTGCGGATAGCAAGAGTCGCCACCGACTTTTCTTTTATCCAATTAAGGGAAGGTGAAAAGAATGAAAAGACCTTCGTTAGATTCTCGAGTAAGGGAGAAGGTTATGAAAAGGAAGGTATTAGCACCTTTCCATCCGTAGTTATCTACGGGCTCTTAGTTGCTCTTAGATCACTTTTGAAAAATTGTGCTTTCTGTGTGTTTGACAAAAATGTTTTGAAAAGGCATTTCGCTTTGACTTTGTAATGATTCATGTAGGAATGTATACAAAGTGTTCGGAAATGTTTCATTTTAAAAAGAGTTTGAACTTTGACAAAAGTGTGAGGTGTAAAAAGTGTTTTGATAGACCAAGCAACTAAAAGTCTTATTACCTACTCAGAATGGTCGCTGTTATTTTACGCCTTTAGAATAGTGTTATCCATACCATTAGTTGGTAGGTAACCCTACCGTTGGATGTAGAAGGACATTCGAAGGGACATCGGATGGTCATAGAAGGCAACTTGTAGGAAGTATCCTAGCACATTCCAAGGGACTATCATCATTTTTCGTAGGCGACAATCGAGGGTCAAGATCATGTATTCGTAGGCGACATCGTGAGTCTATGATCTTTGTATCGAAGGGACTATGATGATTTGTTTTGAAGGCAACGGTGCTAGAATACCTCTACGTTCGAGGGACATGACCTTTTTTTGAATTCGTAAAGGCAACGAGAGAGAATTACCCTAAGGGGTGCATGTGTGAAAAGAGTGTGTTGATTTCAGGTACTTTATCTTGGAATTATGAGTGATCTATGTTGATTTTTTATCTTGCCATACACGCCTAGTTACTAGCAGTTTATAGGGTGCAGAAAGTAAATCATGGAATGTAAAGTGCGTAAAGTAAAGTCCTACGCTATTACATGGCTTTGAGGCAGATACATAATTGAAAATGCGGAAAATAAAAGTCCTAATTAAACTATTACATCCCATAGGCAATTACATAATTAGAAAAAAAAGCAATAAAAATCGTCCGAAATGGTACAACCTGTGAACAAATACAAAAATCGGGAAATACGAGAAAAATGCATAAGAAGAAAATGTTAGTAAAATAAGTATTTTTGAATGAGAAAATTTTTTTGTGTTAATGATGACATAAATATGATAAAATAAATTTTGGTAATTTTTGGAGTTGATTTGATAATTTAAAACAATTAAAAGTCATTTAAATGATTAATTAGCAATTAAATTAAATATGCATGCAAAAATAATATTTTTAATTCTAAAAATTAAATAAGTATTTTTCTGATGATTATGCAAAAAATAAATATTTTTGGTGTTTTTTAGATGCATGATAAAAAATATTAGAGATAAATTAAATTAACATGAAAATATTAAAGAAAAATTGAAAATAGAAAAAAAAATGTTAACTTTCTAACTTGTAAAAATATTTGCCATGGCTGGGATTCGAACTCAGGTTCCATGGGTGATATGCGCGCTGCCTTTACCAACCGAGCTAGCTTGTACACATGTTAGGAAAATGAAACGAATTGTTTTTAAACGAAATCGCCTCCTGGGAATTCGAATTCACGCGCGAAGAACATCATCTTCTTCGTTTGAATTTCTGGAAACTTAGCGTCGGCTAAGTTCGACGCTATGGCCCATGCAACTTTCAAAAATCAAGCATAAGCAATATAAATAAGTTTTGAAGCCATGGTTCGATTGGAAACATCGTTCTAAACACGATGGTGGTCTTAAATTTGTCCAATTTTACATATTTCGTGAGTTCCCAAATCGATCAGTGAAACCCTAGTCATGGTGATTTCCGATTCAGGCCACTAAAATGCAATTAAATCATCCAGAAAGCTTGCAAACTTTGTTCTAAACACAAAACAAACATCAAAACATGTTAAAAATGTATGATAAACAGAATTCGATTTTTTGAAAAAGTAAGAACAAACCAAATCGTATTTTCTTAATTCTTGATGTTTTTGAGAGATGTAAAGGTCTGGATCGATTCTAAAGACTCCAAGGAATGTGTTTGGATGCTCAAAATCGACTGAAACAAGCTAGAACCAAGGCTGCCAATTGCTTGAAGTGCACGGTTTTTTGACTTTAGGTTAGGGTTCTTTGAGGCAATTTTTCTGTTCTTGTTCATGTGATATGCATTGTACATTTATAGTGGATGGATTTTGGGCTGATTTGAAGAACAAATAATGATCAATCAATGCAAAAATTATTTGATTTTGTACAAAATCAAATCTTCCTTTTTTTTATCAAATTTCAATCAAATTCTTGCCAAATCTATGCAAATTTCGAAATTTGCCAGCTTGTGTGAGTTACTTGGATCTCAAGTATGAGAGAAAAATCAATTTTGCATTTAATTTTGATTTTATACCTTATTTTTTAATTTAATTTGTATTTAAATGAATAAAATCCAAATTAAATAGAAAATAAAGCTAAAATTGTGGCATTGGGCTTGGATGTTCCAAATTGTCTAAGGAACAAGTTTGAATGAAGAAAAACTAGGCCCATTTGCAAAATTTTGGATTTTAACAAGTATCTCTCTTTGTGCACTTCTTCAAAAATGTCCAACTTGTACAAGGTGTATTTTGCTCAATTTTCCACATTTTTGAGTGTTCTTGGACTTTTTAGAAAGCTCTAAGTGTCCTCTAAACAACCTCTTTGTTTTCATCTCAATTGGAGTTTCCAGGCTCAATAAATCTTCAAAACAAAAAGTTGACTTTTTGTTGACTTTGAAAAGGACTTGTAATGTTTTGACCCATACCTTCCAAATGAAGCATTTTTTGAACATTCTTGTGAGACATGAAGTTATAGAGAATTGAATTTCCTTCAAAATAAGAGTTGGTGGAAAACTTTCTGAGAAAGTATGAAGAAGTTATGCTCAGTCAAAGTTCAGTTGACTTTTCATTGAAAAACCCTAATTTGGAAAGTTTGACTTTTGAGCAAATCTTGAGTTTTCTTGATGAATCATGATCAACCCTTGATCAAATGATGAATGTGACTTCAAAATGAGGATGTTGACCAAAAATCATGAAGTTTGACTGTATGTTGACCACAATTGACTTTTTATCCAATACAACTGATTTTCAACCATCTGAGCAATTGTTTGAGGAAATTTGACTTGTAAGGCTTGAAACTTGGCATGGAGAGTCTTTGAAGCATATGAGGAGGCATGATGACCATTGGAGATGTTGGAAGTCCATCTGGATCAGAGAATTGCCAAACCCTAGTTTGGGTTGATTGTCTAGGAGAGGGTGTGTCTGATCAACCCTTGAGGGATCCTTGAGTGTAGATGTATGAAATGTCTTGAGGAATTGGAGGGAAAATTTTGGGGTATGACACTAGGGTTGAAGAAACGACCATCAACAAAGTACTGGTGGATTGTGGCGCAACAGTAAACATAATGCCACATCATATCTTGAAACGAGTCGGTAAACATGATACCGACATAAGGTCTCACAACGTGGTCTTGGCTCGATTACTAGGCCGACAATATTTATGGTCATTCAGGGTCGACCAAGTTACAATCTGCTGTTGGGCAGAGAATGGTTGCATGGAGTTGGTGTTGTACCTTCTTCTATGCATCAGCGCCTAATTATCTGGCGCGAAGACGGCATTGTGGAAAACATTGAAGCCGACCAAGGATATTTTATGGCGGATGTCATTATTGTGGGCCAAACCCAATTTGACAGAAAATTAGCCAACATAGCTCCTTGCCATCCAGCAGAGGATACGTATGTCAATCTACACGAGGCATTCGTTTCACTAAAGCTACATGAAACCCACGGGTTCACATGGGATGTAGAATATCCAGAAGACCCTTATCGAGAAGGACCCGCACCGACAGGCTGGGGAGATAACTATGAGAATAATGCCTGAGCTCGAGGCTCTTCGAAGGATTTCGGCGTACATTGCCGAAAATAGAATGAATTCGGCTATAGAAGATGAAGTTGCAAAGATGGCAACCGAAGTGGCCAAGTTTCCATCATCGGAGGAAATTCTGGCTGTAGAGCCAGAACCATTAGACAGAAGCATCGATGAGCAGCGTCTTGACTGCATATATAACGATGAACCATTAGGTTTCGAGAAGGATCACATGACACCTGAAAAGATGCAGCCACAAGATCCTCTAGAAGAAATCGACCTTGGCGCAGAAGGTGACAAAAGACCTACTTATATCAGCGCCAATATCGACCCAAAACTCAGATCTGAGGTAATCTCTTTACTTAAAGAATTTAAAGATTGTTTTGCCTGGGATTATAATGAAATGCCTGGTTTGAGCAGGGATTTGGTCGAATTAAAGCTACCAATCAAAGTTGGCAAGAAGTCAGTGAAACAAACGCCTCGACGGTTTGCGCCTGCAGTCATGTCGAAGATCAAGGAGGAAGTGGAAAGACTCCTCCAAAGCAAGTTTATTAGAACTGCAAGGTATGTCAAATGGTTGGCCAATATTGTGCTAGTCATTAAGAAAAATGGAAAATTAAGAGTGTGCATTGATTTTAGGGATTTAAATGCTGCCATTCCCAAAGACGAGTATGCTATGCCAGTAGCTGAAATGTTGGTCGATTCTGCTGCTGGTTTTGAATATTTGAGTATGCTTGATGGTTATGCTGGTTATAACCAAATTTTTATTGCAGATAATGACGTGCCGAAGACGGCGTTTCGTTGCCCTGGAGCATTAGGCACCTATGAGTGGGTGGTCATGCCATTCGGCTTGAATAATGCCGGAGCAACATGCCAAAGGGTAATGAATATTATGTTCCATGACTTTATTGAGAATTTTATGCAAGTTTACATCGACGACATTGTAATTAAGTCGAACAGTAAACCGACACACCTAGAGCACCTTCGGAAGTCTTTTGAAAGGATGCGCGAATATGGGTTAAAAATGAATCCATTAAAGTGTGCTTTTTGTGTGCAGGCAGGATATTTTCTTGGTTTTATTGTGCACAAGAAAGGCATCGAAGTTAATCAGAGCAAGACCAAGGCTATCATGGACGTAAAACCACCATCGACCAAAAAAGAACTTCAGTCATTGTTGGGCAAAATCAATTTCTTAAGGAGGTTTATCTCCAACTTAAGTGGAAAAACAAAGGCGTTTTCACCACTACTTCGACTGAAGAATGAAGAATTTTTCTGGCGCAAGGAACACCAAGAGGCTTTCGACGCAATCAAAGCGTACTTGACGAAACCTCCTATATTGGCGCCTCCACATAGAAATAAGCCCATGAGGTTGTATATAGCAGCCTCGGAGTCGACTATAGGTAGTATGTTAGTTCAAGAGGACGATAATCATGTTGAGTGTCCCGTGTATTACCTTAGTCGTGTGTTGAACAGTTCAGAAACTAGGTATAGTGATATAGAAAAAACTATGCCTTTGCTTGTACTTCTCTTGTATCAAATTAAAGCAATATATAAAGCCAGTTGACGTTTATATTTCGTCCCATTTCGATATTATTAAACATATGTTATCTAAACCGATTTTACATAGTCGAATTGGTAAATGGGCTTTAGCATTAACGGAGTACTCCCTGACTTATATGCCTTTAAAGGCTATGAAAGGGAAAATAGTGGCAGATTTCTTAGTTGACCATTCAATGGTGGCTATGCCAGAAAATTTTGTTGATCTGGTGCCTTGGAAGTTGTACTTCGACAGGTCCAATCATAAAAACGGTGCAGGAATTGGTGGAGTTATCATTTCTCCTAGTGGAATTCCAGCAGAGTTCAAGTACACTATCGACGGTATTTGCACTAATAATGAAGCAGAGTACGAGTCCCTGATCACTGGACTTGAAGTACTGCTAGAATTGGGGGCAAGAAACGTCAAAATTCTAGGGGATTCTGAGTTGGTGATCAAGTAAGTGTCAAAAGAGTATAGATGCGTTAAAGAGAACTTAATCATGTACTTTGTGATTGCCATACGACTTTTGAAACGGTTCGAACAAGAAAGCCTTCGACACATACCCAGGCGAGAGAATCAACAAGCTAATGATCTAGCACAAGAAGCTTCAGGATACAAGAAGAATGAGAGCGAAGATTGTGTTCAAGTAAAGAAAAAGGTTAGAGCCACTTCATTATCTCCTTCAGATTTATCAATTGTAAAATTAAGAGCCATAGATGCAGAATATTTTGAAATTTTCGCATTGGTAATGGGCATGAAGGATCGCGAAAACCTCTTATTGATTACTATGCCCCAACAGTTCGACAGATCGTAAAATAAAGTATCATGCCTTAAGTTTTGTCTTGATTGAAAACGAGCTATTTAAGAAAACCGTCAAGGTGTTACTTAAATGCTCGAGAAAGCGAGGCATACGTGGTCGGTCGAGTGTGCATGTGGAGCATGTGGTGCGCACCAAGTCATAAGATGAAATGGTTGATGCGAACAGCGATATTGGCCCGAATGTTGAAAGACCGTATTGAGTTTGCTAAAGGATGCCATGAGTGCGATGCATGGGGCATCCAAGACGTGCAAGAAGTTAATTGCATGCCATTGTAAAACCTTTGCCATTTAGAGGATGGGCTTGGACGAATTGGTGATATAAAACCAGCCATCCAAACAACAAAGGTACATTTTACGGGATTGATTATTTCACAAAGTGGGTTGAGGCCATAGCATTAAGAAATGTCACCGAAGCTGTGATTGATTTTATACAAAGTCACATCGTGTGTCGGTTTGGAGTTCCAGAAACAATCACAACCGACCAAGGTACGGTAGTCACAGGGCAGAAAATGCAAGATTTTGCAAAAGAAGTTGGAATAAAACTACTAACGTCTACACCTTATTATGCTCAAGCCAATGGTCAAGTCGAAGCTGCAAACAAAGTAATAATTAGTTTGATCAAGAAACATGTGGGTAAGAAACCCAGAAACTGGCACCAAATGTTAGATCAGGCCCTGTGGGCTTGTCGAACGTCCCCTAAGGAGGCAACTGGAACAACTCTGTTTTGTTTGACATATGGGCATGATGTTGTTTTGCCAGTAGAAATACATGTTCAATCAGTGCGAATTCAACGACAACATGAAATACCATCTGAAGATTATTGGAAGATGATGGTGGATGAGTTGGTCGATTTGGATGAAGAGAGAATGTTAGCCCTTGACACTTTGAGAAGGAAAAAAGATAAAATGGCTAAAGCTTATAATAAAAAGGTAAAAGATAAAGTTTTCCAGATTGATGATTTAGTGTGGAAAGTAATATTGCCTATGGACGAAATGATAGGGTATTAGGTAAATGGTCCCAAACCGGAATGACCGCTTAAAATAATCCAAGTTTTTCCAATAACGCATATGAATTGGAAGACTTAGCATCAGATCGACGCATTCTGAGATTAAATGGAAAATACTTGAAGAAATACCAACCCATTCTTCAAGAGATTTCAATTTCGACCACTTGAAATTGTGAGTCGACCTGAGCTGGAACATGATAATAGAGCCAACATGAAAAAGATATATAAATTATGCAAATAAAAGAAGGCCAGAAAAGGGTGTTTCATAAATAATAGAAGTTTGGATTATAGGAGATAAAAACTACAATGAAACACGTCCATACATCAATCAGAAATTGCCATATTTCCTTTGGAAACTGCCTAAATCACCCTTAAGACGAACAACATGATGATTTAATTCTTCAGCCTTGGCCTTGAGAGTGTGCAGTTCTCCTTCGACCTTTGTCATGGCATTATTGACGATAAGAGCATCCTTGGCCAGCAGGCGCATTTCTTTTTGATCGGAAGCATTGGCCTGGTCGATTTCTTTGTCTTGCCTTTCGACAAGCTCTAGCTCCTTCGTCAGTTTAGCAATTTGACTGCGTATTTCAACAACTCTTTTTCTTTTGGGGCTTTGTTCTTGCGTCTCTGATTGATGCGAGTTTTATCTCCTGCAACCGCTGCTTTTCTCACCATCTCCACGTTCTGCCTCACTGTTGTTTGTTTGGTGTCCATCAATAATTCAGTCTCCTGAGTTTGAGTGACATTGGCCAGAAGAGGAGAAAGATCATTTTCGAAAGCTTCTATCATTAGCTTTGAAAACTCAGAAATCTCAAGACCTTTTAGCTGGGTAATGGCGTCCAGAAGCTCAGGCCCAAGAGTTGAGTCTTCTTGCAGTACATGAGGCAAGTCATGATTGAAAGCATGAGTACGGACAAGATCATTCAGCTTCTTGATTTTGGCAGCCTCAGGTCCTAGCTTGTCGCTATGAATCTGAGAATGATCAGAGTCTGAAGTAGTGGCGTGCCAATTCATGAATTGATTTAGCCTTGCTAAAGCAGCTTCGACATCGTCGACTTCCATTTCGTCGATAACGTCTTTTACTCCGTAAGGGCCAATGTTGTCTTTCTCAGAGAATCCTGAATTTGAATGGTTTCGACAAAGAGTTGAGGAACCCCTCGAACTCGTAGGGAATCAAAGACTAGAGTCGAATCGGTCGAAAAATAAGCATGGTTCCCGATAGGATCGGTGACCGAATCGTAACCACCGCTTGAACTCCAAGTGACATTCTCAACAAACTCACCAGTTGCTGCGTGGGGAGTTGGTTGTTGAGGGGAAGAAACTTCTGAGAGAGGAGTATATTCTGGCACACCTTGTGGCTCAGAAGCTTCAACTTGAGAAAAGGGAAAGTGTCGAATCAGACGGGTATAACTCAAAAGTAAAAGACACTTTAGAAGGTGAAGGAAATACCTGTGGTAGTGGTGAGGATTTTGTCATCTCTTTCCCTTCAGCAGGAACTTTGGCAATGGTTACTACTACCTCTCTGTTGGCATCAGAGACAAGCGTAGGGTCCGGAGTAACAATGGTCATTTATTACAATATTACAACTAGTATGTAAAAGTAAGGTGGCATCATGACAAGCAGTCAGAGCACTTTACCTCGCCCGGTGATTAGTGGTGTGTCATCTATTTCGCGGTTCTAGTTCTCACCGACCGCCTTAAACCGCCGGCCGGGGCTTTTTGATTTTGCCTTCCTCTCCGGCTTATCAGTGTGCCTTTTCTTGAGGCTTTTGGATTTTGGGGTGAGGGGATTGAGCATCAGGTGATGGCTGCAGAAATCACGATGATTCAAAAAGGGCATTTTTATGTTTTATCGGCGCAAAAAATAAGGAAACGCTACCTTAACGCCTTACTAGAATGGGACTTTGTGTCCCGCTTGACCTTTTGATTTGGTGGAGGGAGCAGCCGAATCCGCTGAGCGTTTCCGACTCTGTTACAAGGAAACCAAAATGTTGGTACGCAGATCCTGTATAAAATGTCAAAGTAAGTACATTCATACTTACAGAAGAATCAGTCTTCTTGATAGAAGCAGAAATAGGTTCGTCATCCGAAGAGGTGTGGATGGGAATGAACTGTGAAAAACGTCAAAATATTAGCAGAGGGTCGAACAAGAAAATGCGCTTAAGTGTCAATAACACACACCTTGGATTGAGAAGAACCCCCTGCAGCATGGGTCTGAGCGTGTTTGGTCGATGGTTTCTTCTGAGTATCGACAGCAGCAGCTTCTAGCATGGGGGCAACCATCTGTGGCAAATGCACAACTAAAGAAAAACCAAGTCAGTTAACAATGCAAGATAAATTGTAAAAGAAACAGAACTCTCCAGAAGCGGTTACCCTTGGGTACTACAACAAGTTCTCTCACATATCTAAGGTCGATATGAAGAAAGTTTGAGTAGGTATGTAACCAATACTGGCCGGAACCACTGGCTTTCTTTTTGTAAGTGTTTTGAACATTCGACCAAGAAATGTACCACCAGTCTGGGATTGGTGGTCGAAACGCTAAAGCCAAAGGGCTAGTCGGTAAGGGAGAAAACTTGATTTTTCCAAAGTGTAGTGCGTAAAGATACTTGTCTTTCGCATAACTGGGAATTTTGAGTTGAGGAATTTTTTCAGTTATTTTCTCCTTTAGCTCTCGGGCCGCATCAAAAATGGTTCGACAAAGATTGTTTGGCAAATACACCACTTTGAAGAAGTTCTTGAATGCTTGTATTTCTTTAATGTGAATTTCCTTACATTTTGTTCCTTTTCCCTGCAAAACATCAAAAGCCACTGTTAGCTCAGTCATTTTTCTTGCAGCATCATTTACAAAAGTGACAAGGTATGTCTACCACCAAAGTGTGAATTCGTGAGTGCAGAAAAAAGCTGGCTTGAAGGGGTTGAAATTGAGAATGGGTCTCTACACCCATAGAGTGCCCACAATATCCTTAATACCAGCCGTGATTGGTCATCTAACACGTCCATGAGAAACTCATGGGATGGGTAGAGTGATTTAGGCACAAGTTGGCAGAGTCCAAATTGCCTAGATACCAAGTTTGGCTGATAAGCTGCCAAGCCAGGAGTCGGTTGGGTGATAGCAACTGACAGAAATTGAGGAGTCAAGAAACACCTCCAAAGAACCAAAGATCTTCTTTGATGCCTCTCTTCTATAGGAGGAAAAGACTTAGTAAGCCATATGGGTCCACTTTTGCCATCAGCAAAGGGAGCCATCGACTGCGTGAAGTCTTCTCTGTTCAACATTATATTGAAAAGCATTTTAAAGACTTCATCATTTGGAGAAGTTTTGTCAATTGGAGTGAGAGAACGATAACATGGCCATAAAGCCCCTTTTCTGTTATGAGATATTGAAACCTTCTTTTGTCGAAAAGGCTTCACATCGCAGAAAATGGCGTTGAGCCACGCCTAGGAGCCGAAAGGTCCATGCACCAACACATTCTTTTCTTTGGATTTGGGGTCAAAGTTTTTGATTTGCCGACTACGGGTCAAGAAGAGTATAAAGAGGCCAAGATTAATTGGCCTAAAGCAACATGTTCCTCGTGGTGCAATGAAGCTAGATGGAAAATTGCTCGCTATCCGTGATCGACCTCGAGCAAAACACAAAACGAGACCAGAGGGTCAAGAAAGCAACATGTTCTTCGTCGGAAATTTCTTCGTCGCGGCAATGATACGATGAAGTTGTTATATGTTGGTGTTTGATTCGCCAACGCCGAACTTGATAGGGATAATCTCTTCATGTGCGAGTGGTCGAATGGGGCACCAATGTGTCACGCCTGCATAAGGCTACGCCCGCAGCTGGCAGGTTATCATGCCACACTTCATGTGGAAAGTGTTGGTGGTTCCTTCCCAGAAGTACAAAGCAACTAACAACATGCCACTTGAATAGGGGGTGCCGACACGAGCAAGTTGCAAAAGGTCATAGATACCTGTTGCTTTCCATTGTTGACCTTTGTGAGGCTCCAGTCGGTCCATCCAAGCCCCAAATTTAGGGCAATGCAGGGGAGGAGCAGTATGGAAGTTTCTATCAACAAACTGTAAAGAAATGGGGTTTATTGAAGTGATCAACGGGGAACTGCGTTGGCTAGTGGGGAAGAAAGCACCCTCATCATCCACATGAATTTCGGAAGGGACATCCGAAGGTAATGGCCCTAAAAAAGCAAGGGGTTCATCATCAAGCCTAAAAGGAATTAGTACCTGAGATTGCCAGATTTTCGTCTTTTCCTCGAAGAGTGGTGGCTCCGGAATATAGGGTTTGTCGTCAAGAAGAAGGAGATCGGGGAGCGTGGCGATAACATCTTGCTCGCTGAGGTGAAGCCATTTTGAAGTTGAAGAACCGGAAAGAGTTTTTAAGAAAACTTGTTGGAAATGGCGAAGAAATGTTGAGAAGCTTTGATCGTTTTCGTTGTCGAAAATACAAGATTCAGTGGTTTTGGACGGTTGGAGACGGTGGTAACAAGTGGTTAGGGTTTCAAAACAAGGGGTTCCGCTTGGTTTGGGGTTTGGAGAAGATGAAATTCGTTTAAGGGTTTTGTTTTTTGCTAGTTAGAAGAGTTGGAAATACGAAAGAAAAGAAAGGAAAAGGGGAAGTAGCTATTTATAGGCAAAGAAACGAAAAGGCAAAAGGATTCGTGGCAAGTCCCCATAGTTTCAATCGTGGCCGTCGAAGGACACGTGTGGAAAGATTAAGTGTTTAGCGTGGTGGGGCCATACCTGATACCTAGGCCATGATGATTACACATTAAATGCTCCCACGTCTTGAGTAAAGAAAGATCACGTTTCCATGATTACGTGACGTCATGACAAGAGTAGAGCAGTGAATTGTTGGCACTTAGGTAGTGGAAGCGTTTGAACCGACGCAGAGTGACTATTCATAGACACCATTGTCTCAAGTTCGACAGTGTCGAGAAGTCGAAAATGGTATCTCTGAGGGGCATTTTGTTGGCTGGGAATTTGTAAAGAAAGTTAAGGGAGTGATTTAGAGGAAAGAATCCTTAAGATATAAGAATCAGCTATAGAAGATGTAGTTTCTGAAGATGGTCAGCAGAGTCAAAGTCAAAGTCAAAAGTTCCAGAATGAATGTTTGTTTAAGATAGAACTTTGGCTTAGAAGACCAAAATGTGTCGAACAAAAGCGAAATGACGTTAAAGTACTTATGTCAACACATTGCGTAACGGAAGTGTCGATAGAGGCCCAAAAGAAGAACTCGGTCGAAGTGATGCCGCTGTCGAAGTGGTTCATTGTGGACTTAGAGAAATTTTAGTAAAGAAGTATTCAGAAATTGAAGGCAGTTGCCTTTGAATACACGAAGCGGGAAAGAGTCAAACAAATAGATCGTGGGTGGTTACTCCAGAAGTTCGTGGGACAAGAGTTCCAAGCAGAAACTAAAACATGGGCAGAAGTTACTTCCAAAAGATCAAATCTCAGCCGTTAATCGCTTGTAGCAATTTTTCTGTAAATTACTATAAATAAGTTAGAATTTGTAGAATTAGGGGTGTTCACTTGTACTCCCAAATTACTTGCTAAAACTCTGCTCAATTCCGCGCTAAAGGAAGAAAGAGTACGCAATCTTTGATGCACGTAAATCACCAAACTTTTATTTCAATGCAACCTTTTTACATTTAACTCTGTTTTTATTCATTGTTTTTACTTTACTTCTGTTCGTTGCTTGTCGGTCACGAGTCACCACTAGCATTAGTTACCAAAGCATCTCTTACGTAAACTGTTGATCACGAGTCATCAATAGTCGATTTTCTTTGTATGGAAAGCCATTGCATTATTTCTCTAGGTTCTGGAAGCCGTTTCTGGGCCAAGGGTAGTTATTTTCAGAAATAGTGCAATTCACCAGAAATCTTAGCACGAGTCTTGAGATCAACTGGTCGATCTCGCTAGTAACCCTAAGTTTTAGGACTCTGGAAGAACCAGCGATTGTTTACCATTTTCCACAGTAAACAGATAGTAGTTCTTGCAATGCAAACTAACCAAATAATAATGAAAACAAAGCTTGCATAGAGTGGGAAAGCTCACACATTCTACTTTCTTCATAAACAAGTAATCTCTCAATCAATAAATCCAAATCACAAAAATTCATTCAAATTTTAGAATATTTGAGTATTTGAAGTCCTCAGGCCCAGCTCAAGAGCAAGGCAAACAAGTCTATTGCCTTAGACCTCGCTTTTTTGAGCATTAAAGGTCTCCAAAATATTAATTAACAATATATAGCATCGAAAACATTCCTTTTATAATATTTATTTAGTGGTTGAGCGGTAATATAGCATCCAATTTTAATTTGAAGGCAGTTCGAATCTTGCTAGTGTCAGTTTTGAATTTTTTAATGATTTATAAAAACATTAGACGTGCATTGTACTTCATCGAATGAAATTTATCTAACAATACCTTTATCATTTATAGTATGATTAATTATTTATTTTAAAATTTCATAAATATTGTTTTTAATAAATAAAATTAATGTTATAGTTATAGTTATGTGTAATTTTGATTTTAATATCTTTTTTTTTCTATCATAAAAAATAATCAAAATCTATTATTGTATCTACACTAATAAAAGTAAATATTTTTAATGAATACTTTTAATCGAATTTTTAGAATAATACTTTTTATGTATATAATTCTTAAATGATATAAATATAATAAATAATTGTTTTTAATTATTTAAAAATATAAATTAATATAAATTTTATTGATATATATATTTATTTTTAAAAAAATTTAATTTTAATTTTAAATGTTTTTTGTTAAAACTACTTTTCATAAAGGATATCAACATTAACAACCAAGTTTTAGATTTTTTCAATTTATAGGTCTATAATTTTGTGTCTCAATTACTTCATTTATGACGTTTGATTTCTATGTCCATAATGCATTGATTTGAGGTTGACAAAACTTCAACCAACCATAAACTTTGTAAGGTTTGTGGTGTAGAAAAGTTTTAAAATCTCATGCATGTGGCTACTAGAAATATGAAAATATTGATCGGTTCCAAATTATATTCTATGTTGTTTATGATAGCCTTTATTTCATCGGTATTTAGTTTACCTGACATAATGAATTTTATTAAGAAGTTTTATAAATCAAACTCTGGAAAATTTAACTCTACAAAAAGATTGACCATTTCCATTATTCTTATGCAACATGCAACATACATATTCTCACAACAAACATAACAAAGGAAATTCAAACAAACATTTTTTTAAAACCTACAAAGAAGAAGTAATGAAAGCAGATCCTAGACCACCACCCTTAGTAGGTTTGTTAACGTTGTTGCTATTAAGCACACTATCCAACTCTACAACAAACCTCTCCATAGATTGAGCTGGCAAACAAACAGGAATAACCAAACCTTTCTCTCCTTTAGCATTTACAAAAGGTATATAAAAGCTAGCAACTCCGGGAACAGCACCAACTCCTCCTTTAGCCGGTCCACCATAAACAGCTTTCCCCCAACCGAAATCAACATCTCCAAATCCAGCGCGTGTCACATCAGACACAAGAAACGACCTCACCACGGTGAAATGAGGTCGACCCTTGAGAACCATAAGATCCGCAACCGAATGCATGTATTCTTGAGTGACATCCCCTTTCGCTTTTTGAACTAACTCCAATGCGTATCCCATTGGATTTTTTATAAGCTTTCCTGCCGTTGTAACAGCGACAGGAAATGCAAAAGCGTTTCCGTAAAAACCTTTTGGTAAAGGTGGATTGAACATGGTTCGTGAATTAACGATGCAGATTATACGAACTTCTTCGTCCGCGTCTGGCTGTAAAGCGATTGTGCGACAACGCCATAGGCACGCGGTTAGGATTTCAAAGTTGGACCGTTTTTGTTGGTGAGGCGGAAGCAGGGAGCGGATTGCAGCGAGTTCGGAGGGGCCGAAGAAGAAGGAGCGGTGAGCCATGTCGTCTAAGGGAATGATGGTTCCTTTGGGATCAGGTATTTGTTCGTATTCACGATGATTGCATGTTACTCTTGGTGGGTTTCTTGCATTGAGTAGCTCTCTGTGCCATAGTGGAGGAATTGAAGGTTCTTTCATTCCACGAGATATTTCACCTAAGGCACTCATGAATTGAGTTAAACCCGCTGCGTCGCTCATTGTGTGGTTTAGACGAAGCGCCAAAATAAAACCGCCGCAATTCAAACGTGTTACCTGTATAATTCCGATTCCAATAAGTGTGTGAGCCAATCAATCAGTAAATTATATTTTAGACAATTAAACATGGTAATAACTATCAAAAATCGAATAAGTTGAATAAAGAATAAATGATGATATAAATACCTGAATAACCATCAAAGGAGTATTGAGCACTTCCGAAGATCCAGGAACATCAAAAAGAAGTTCCTCCAAACAAGGAAAAGGAGGCTGAAGAGCATCACCAAAATCCTTCAAACTAACATCAGCATCAGCCTCAATGAACAAAACACCTTCTTCATTACAATCCACCATAAGTTTCCTACCACCACCTTCCCTCAACCTACCTGCAAATGGATAGTAAAACACAAGCGTTTCCGCAAGTGCTTTTCTAATAACATCAACAGGGTCTTTCCCTGCCATATTTGGATCATACTTGTAAAACTGTATCACTGGAATTTGAAAACGTAACCCATCTTGGTCATCTATGTCTGAGAGAAGTTTGATTTCATGAGGGGTTGATTTTGATGGAGTTACAAATTCTGGGGCACGTCTCTTCACTGTGAATAAAAGAGATTGGGCCATAGCTATTATGAACAAATAAAGAAACGGTACTAGTTTATTTTGTATATGCAAGTACTGAATGTTAAGAGTGTGGTGTATATATAGTCATAAAATGCAATGTTATGTCCCACATCGTGCATTAATTTATTCCAACTGGTCACAAACTTTTTTTTGTCTGTCCTAGTACATCCACCTCTTACTTGTGGACCCTTGAAAATTAATAAAACTTAATACTGTACAGACCAATTACAAGAAAAATAAATGGTTCAGGACCACACCATAGGTTTTTCTTGAATTTTGAATAAGAACAATTTTTAATAATCATCACAATTTTTCCCTTTTTAATGTATTGTGATGGATAATGAAGCATTTCATGGTAAAAAATTTATACACATGAATTGAAGTTGAGTGTCGATGTTTTTAGTATAAATTATTTTAAAATTTTCATTTATTTTAAAATAAAATAAACTAAAAATAGCAGTATTGAAAAGATTGATATCCAATTAAATTCAAAAGTAGCTAAACATATTATCATAATTACTTTTTTAATCCGACTTCTTATAATCATAGGTAGTTGTGTTTTATTTTTATTACAATGTCATTTATGAAATTTACCTCTATATTTAAATTAAATAATTAAATAAATAATTTTAAATTTCTTTAGAATATTTTTCAAATAAAATAGAAAGTTCTAAAATTAAAAATGCTACTCGGCTCGTTACTCTCCGAGTTGCGCCAACACCTATAAATTAGTATATTTATAATTTTTGACATACATTGACATATCTATGTTCATAAATCGCAGCAAAAATAACTCAAAGAACTTTGACTCTAATTTTTACTCTTGCTAACTTGTATCACCGATCTTAATCGATGTGTCAACTCAAATTTTACTTAAAATTTAATTATAAAATTTAATTGGAATGTACGGATAATATTAAAATATTTTATATTATTAATAAAAAATATTATTCCATTATATTATATTAATAATTAAAAATTATAATATGATTTAATTGAATAATGATCGTTGATTAATATGTAAAAGTTTTATACATGTATCACCATTTTTCTCTTTTATTTATTTAAAACAATTGAAATAAAATAAAAAATAAAACTGTAATTAAACCATTGAAAGATCGCGTCTAAAAATATTATACTTTTGTTGGTACGGTTGATTATTAAATAGGATTTCCTGCACTGCAATTATGCTTCCTTAATATTATCGGAACTCTCACTGACCGAAAAGTTAGGAAATAAATGATTAATATATTTATTGTATCATATAAAAATCATTCAAAGAAGGAGAATCATGCTCTTTCTTTTTTTTGTTTTTGCTAAAAAAAATCATCCATAAAAGACAAAAATGATTAAGTTGGAATAGTATACTAATGGGTCAGTTTCTCTTCCACATGTGAAATTCTCGGAAGCTTAGATGATGACTTGACTCTCCCTTTTTTATAACTTGTTAATAGAGTATTCTAACTTGACTTCCTTTCGAGGAAATTCATAAAATAGAAGGGTCGTGTGGATATGAAAAGAAGAATAAGTAAAAAACTATTTTCTAAAACAAGTTTAAATAATTTGTCAAAAAAAATCAAGTATAAATAAAAGATATATCTTAAATTTGTTTTTAGTTTTTCTTATATAAAAATTTAATATTCTATGTTTATAGGAGGTTTATTTCAAAAGGTTAAAAATAAAAATTTTAAATTCTATTTTTAGAGGAGATTTATTTCAAAGGTTAAGAATAAAAATCAAGTATGTAATTTATAATGAGATTAATTAATATGCATTACAAATGTAATAAAATTTTGTATCATCAGTGCATCACAATCATCTATAAATATTATTTTATTAATAATAAAAAATAAAATTTAAATAAAATTCAAAATTTAATAATTATTATTTATTAGCTGTGTAAATTTTTTGTGGACATTCAGTATATTTTAATTAAATTTATTTGAAATATATATTTTTATATCTATCAACTCAATTTGTTTAATAAAGAGTTTAGAAAAGAAATAGCGACCCAGTTTATTGTTGTCCACTTATATTTTATTTACACATTAATTATAGAATTAAATATGTTTTAGTCCCTACAAATATTTCAATTTTTATTTTTAGTCTCTATTAAAAAAATAATATATTTTAGTTTTCAGAATTTTTTGATACATGCAGTTTTAGTCTTTCTTATTTTCTAAAATGTTGAAAACTGTTTAATTACCCTTAAACTTTTAAACTTGTGAATAATTTTTTTTCATGATTAGAATGCTATAAAATATGTCTTTGTCAAATTTTAGAATTTTTTAAAACGAGAAGAATTTAATATAAATTTTTTAAATTTCAAAAGATAATGATAAAAGTAATGAAAATTTCGATTTAGAAATCAAATTTTGAGTTTTTTCGAAGAACTTTTTATAACGTTCTGCACATATCTATAAAATAAACATTCAAAAATACACATCGATTTTATAGTAAGGACTAAAACTACGTGCATAATAATTTTGCGATTAACATTATTCGAAGAAAAAAATTAGAAGAATCAAAATTACAGGAACGCATATTTATAGGGACTAAAAACATATTTAACCCTTAATTATAATGCAAAAGAAAACATTATATCTTATAAATGTAAACTTTTACTATCAATTTATCACTATCATCATTTATATTATTTTATAAATAATTAAAATTAATTTTTTCTTAACATTAAAATCTATAATTAATGTGTGGTGTAAATATTTTTATTTAATCTTTTAATATACTCTTTATTATATTGACTGCGATTTTTCCTACAAGTTCTACTTACTTATTACTAGAGCTGTTAAAATGGATCAAATTAATTGGGTTGGTTCGAAAGTCCGTCAAAAAATTTGAACTTGAACAAAAAAATTAGAGTTTGTTTATCATCCGGACTTATAAGTCTGGTCCATTAAAAGTTCTATGTTAATCGGATTAGCCCAACCGAATTGCGAGTAGTCCGCTTATTTAATTTTTTCTATAAAAAACTATAATTAGTTAATGTTCATATTATTTTTTAATAAAAATACAAATGTTCATTTGAAGGAACTGGACAAACTCATCTGATAGAATATCAATGAAGTTGTCATCGAACATTTTTTTATCTCACCTAAGGAGAAAGATAAACACCGAGTGAACCTGAAAGAGAGAAATCACGGTCTTACGACCAAGAGATCGAGTAAGGGAGTCAGTTACACGAGGGGAATGTATTAGCACCCCACACGTCTGTAGTACTCTACATGATCCACTTCTATTTTCTATCTAATGGGTGTGTTAATCTATTTCTTAATCGCTACATCTATGTCTAATGCTATGTGCTAAAAGGAATGCATGTGAAAGAAAGAAAAAAACAAACACGGAGAAAAGAAGGAAGTATTTACAAAGTTTTCTCGATCGAGCCCTGTGACAAGATGCCTACATATTCTCTCATATAATGGGAAAGTCAGAGCGTCGTAGTTCAACTCACATGTTTTGGTGGGTTGCAATATTTTTTATGGGAAATTCCATTATGCATCCTCACAATTGCAACTCGTGCTTGGCGTTGCAACTTATAGTAAGTCTTATGCTCGACCGCTCACACACTTAGCAACTTGCTTGGATTTGAAAATGAACACCCTTATTGAAAAGGTTTTCATAGAAAATGGTCCGAAAACAAAAAGATTTGAAGTGAGGTGAGTTGTTTTTACCTTTGCAAAAAGGTTTTGAGCTTATTAGCATGTTTTGAAATTTGATAAAGAAAATGTTTTATTTTTAATGCAAGGATGCAAAATAAAGAAGAAAACATGTAAGGGAAACTAACTAGTTCTACCCTAATGTTATCATACAATGATTGATCCTAAGGTTAAGGATAAAGGAAGCCTCTAACTAAGTTAGCATGCATGGATGGAAATCCTAATGTCTAAGCTCGAAGACTACTCTAGCCGAGCGATTCTAGGGGAACTATCATAATATCCACCTTGGTTGAAGAACCAAGGGATACAAAGGGAGGATGCAAACAAGTGCTTTAAAAAAGCACACAAACAATGCAATGCACAATCAAATGATACACACATGCATGAGGAAGATGAAAGAAGTCTCATAGCCTCAAAGGTAGTGAATCACCTGAGTCAACCAGGAGCCTTATTTCGGAGGAAAACCATAGCCACGAATGGAATTACTCGCGTCAACCAGGAGTTTCCTATGGGACAAAGGTATCACATCTTGATATGAATTACCAAGCGTGAAGAGCATATGAGTGTGAGTAGCAGCATGTGAATGTGAACCCCATGACAAAGTGTGGAGATTCAGAATAGGGAACCTTTACCACTTTTTATTGAATCGATAAAGGAAGCATCACGGTTGAGATGAGCTGACACACACTAAACTGTGCAGGGGTTGGTAGCTAACCCTTTCCGCGTGCCTTTCATATCATCATATCATCATATTATTATATCATCGGCGGGACTTTGCTTGGTGGTGCCATATTAGGTTGCCTAACCACTCATGACTCTATGCAAGCACAAATGTAAACACACTGAAAGTTACCTCCTTTGCACGGAAGGATTTTAAATAAACCACACACAGTTAGCACACAATATATGGAATTTCCCTAAACGGGTCTTTAAATAAAACAGAGGGGTTCCTAAACATGCTCCAACTATGAAAGCCCCATCATGCATATCTATTCCTACTTCTCATGGCAAGGAAGCAGTAAAACCCCTACTTCTCATGCTCTCTAGAAAAGCGGTAAAAGAATGCGTTAAAAAAGAGTAAGAAAATACCAAACGAATAACAATCCGTATAAGCAAAAGCAAGCTAAAAATACTCCGGAAAACTTCGCGTACTAATGACAAGCAATAAGGAAAACTAGTGAATAATGCGCGGAGGCATCAATAAGCATGCTCAGAATGTATGTCGTACACATCCGAAGCAAATAAACAGGATATTTGCTTCTCAAAGAAGGAATTTCAACCTCCACAGGCAATACTGCTTCCATCCCATACACCAGGGAGAACGGGGTTGCCCCGGTTGATGTGCGCGCTGAGGTACGGTATCCATGCAAAGAGAAAGGCAACATCTCATGCCAATCCTTGTAGGTTACCACCATCTTTTGCACAATCTTTTTAATGTTCTTATTTGCAGCCTCGACGGCACCGTTCATCTTCGGGCGATATGGAGAGGAGTTATGGTGTTTGATCTTGAAAGTCTCACAAAGATCCTTCATTATCTTGTTGTTGAGATTATACCCATTATCAGTGATGATTTTCTCGGGGACCCCATAGCGGCAAATAATATTGTGCTTGATGAAACGAGCCACAACCTGCTTGGTGACATTAGCAAAAGAAGCAGCTTCGACCCACTTGGTGAAATAATCTATAGAAACCAAGATGAAACGATGGCCATTAGAAGCGTTCGGCTCAATCTTCCCAATCATATCAATGACCCACATTGCAAAGGGCCATAGATATGTCAACACATTCAGGGGAACAAGAGGAACATGCACTTTATCAGCATACACTTGACACTTGTAACAAACCCTGACATGATTATAACAATCTGTTTCCATAGTGGACCAATAGTAGCCAGCCCTCAGAATCTTCTTGGCCATGGTGTGACCACTAGAATGGGTTCCAAAAGCACCTTCATGCATCTCTTCGATGATCTTTGACGCTTCATTCTTATCCACACATCTGAACAACATGCCATCATGATTTCTCTTGTATAAAATACCATTGCTGAGGAAGAACTTTGCAGCGAACCTCCTTAAGAACTTCTTATCTGCGATGGATGCTTCTTCTGGGTACTCTTGAGTTTCTAAGTATCTCTTAACATCATAAAACCAAGGATTACCATCCAATTCCACTTCCGCTTCAAAACAAAAAGCTGGCTCATCTAACCTTCTAATAGTGATCGAAGGCGCCTCATTAGCCCACTTCACCTTGAACATGGATGATAAAGTGGTCAATGCATCTGCAAGATGATTCTCCTCTCTAGAGATGTGCTCAAATGTGATCTCTTCAAAATAAGGAATCAACTTCATCACATGCTCGCGATACGGAATCATGTTTTGTTGACGAGTTTCCCAATCACCATTAATTTGACTAATAACGAGATTAGAATCCCCGAAAACCTTTAAGAATTTGATACGCAAGTCAATTGCCGCTTCAATCCCATAAATACAGGCTTCATACTCTGCCATGTTATTAGTGCAAATAAAACAAATCCGGGCTGTAAAAGGAATGTGGAAACCCTCGGGAGAAGTGATAACAGCTCCCATGCCATTACCCATTGCATTCGACGCTCCATCAAACACCAACGTCCACTGTGACCCTGGCTTAGGCCCTTCCTCTAGACCGGGAATGTTGCAGTCTCTAATGTACAAGATGTCTTCATCCGGGAATTCAAACTTCATCGGCTGATAGTCATCCACAGGTTGGTGAGCAAGATAATCTGCCAGGACACTTCCCTTGATTGCTTTTTGAGTAGTATACTGGACATCATATTCTATCAAAATCATCTGCCAACGGGCAACTCGGCCGGTAAGAGCCGGCTTCTCAAATATGAACTTAATGGGATCCATCTTAGAAATCAGATATGTAGTATGCGTCAACATGTACTGCCTCAAACGTTTAGCAGCCCGTGCTAGTGCACAACACGTCTTCTCAAGCAAAGAATACCTTGACTCACACTCGGTGAACTTCTTACTCAGATAATAGATGGCTTGTTCTTTCTTTCCAGTCTCATCATGCTGGCCAAGCACACTACCCATAGAATTCTCCAGAACTGTTAGATACATGATCATTGGCTTTCCCTCAACTGGCGGCACAAGTATCAGAGGCCCTTGCAAATATCCCTTGATTCTATCAAATGCCATATGGCAATCATCATTCCAAACAACTGCTTGATTCTTCTTTAGAAGCTTGAATAAAGGTTCACAAGTGGCAGTAAGATGAGATATGAACCTGGAGATATAATTCAATCTCCCCAAGAAACCACGAACTTCCTTCTCTGTCCTCGGCTCGGGCATCTCTTGTATCGCCTTCACTTTGGTAGGATCAACTTCAATACCTTTTTCACTCACAATGAAGCCCAACAACTTCCCTAACCTCACCCCAAAGGGGCACTTATTCGGAGTCAACCTTAGCCTGAACTTCCTTAATCTTTCAAACAATTTTTGCAAATCAACCAAATGCTCTTCCTTTGTTTGAGACTTCACAATCATATCATCAACATAAACTTCAACCTCTCTATGCATCATGTCGTGAAAGAGAGTGACCATTGCGCGTTGATACGTTGCCCCCGCATTCTTCAGGCCGAAAGGCATAACGTTGTAACAAAAAGTTCCCCAAGGAGTGATGAAAGTAGTCTTTTCCATATCATCAGGTGCCATCTTGATTTGATTATAGCCAGAAAATCCATCCATGAAAGAGAAAACCTTGGCTTGAGCAGTATTATCAACCAGAATATCAATATAAGGGAGCGGAAAATCATCTTTAGGGCTTGCTCTGTTCAAATCCCTGTAATTGACACACATCCTGACCTTACCATCTTTCTTAGGCACTGACACAATATTTGCAACCCACAACGGATACGAGACAACCTTCAGAAAACCGTCATCTAACTGTTTCTGTACCTCCTCTTTGATCTTCTTAGACATCTCTAGATGAGTTCTTCGAAGTTTCTGCTTGACTGGAGGACAATCTTCCCGGAAGGGCAACTTGTGTACCACAATATCCATGTCCAAACCTGGCATGTCCTCATAAGACCATGCGAACACATCTACATACTTTTGGAGCATATCTATTAGCCTTGCCTTCACACTTTCTTCCAAATCGGCCCCTATTCTGATTTCTTTTTTCGCTTCATCCGCACTCCAAATTAACCAACCTGAGGCTCTTCATGCGGTGAATAACCTTTTCTTCTTCTTCTTTAGCAACTGCTAACTCGCAGGGAGTTCACAATCTTCATCACTTTCTTCTTCCGCTTGGTGAATCGGATTGTCAAGTCATAACGAGCAACAGCGTAATTGTGATCATTGGTATCCGTGGACATGTATCTACATGATTAATTTTTGTTTTAATGACAAGGTGTGAAGAATAAAACACGCCACATTTTCTTTTAGAAAACAAATAAATGGTAAAAGTGAAAGTGAAAATAACACAAAAGTTTGAATAAAAACGCCTTTATTTCATGATAAAACCAATGTGAAACATGGTGGCTCTATTAATGATTCACTACGCCGGCAGAGCGAGGAATTATGGAATGATAAAGAAAAGCAAGAAAATTATTCCTCAGCGGTTGTAACTTGAATGGTGTCCACAGATGTCCAATTCTTCAATTTACTGCCCGAGATGCATGGGCGAATCCAATCCTCTATGTTGAAAACATCATCTTCATCATCAACTGCATTGACTTGATCTTCCTTCTTAATGCCGGCACTAGCAAACTTGACAGGGGTAGACGAATCAGGAGCTTTGAGAATCTGTCTACGCAAAATGGGATTAAATCCCAAGCCAAATCAGTTAAACTTTGGAGCAACCTCCACAACACCGCCTAACCTTCGTGGCACCACCTCGCGTGGCTCGAGCATATTTCAATAACGTCAGAGAGGTCTCAACTTTCTTCTTAACCTCATCAGCCGGAGTCTTGATCATCTGAACAGTCTCGAAAGCTTGAAACGGAGTCTCGTGTATTTCGCCCTCAATTTCCACGTAGCGGAAAGAAGCCAAGTGGCTTACAATGTACTCCTCCTCGCCACGAATGTGACACCCCAAATTAATTCAATTATTAAATAATTAGAAATTTAATTATTAATTTAATTAAAGGTTTAATTATTGGAATTTTTGAATTAATAGATTTAATTGATTAAATTAAATAATGAAAGAGTTGGGGGTGTGAAGTGGAATTGTAGGGTATATGGAGTAAAAAGCTCTACTTAATCCTAATTAATTTATTTCTATTATTTGGCAAATAAAAAGGAATAAATAAAGGAATAAAAGGAAACAAGGGAGAAGGAAATTAGGATTTGCATTCTACGTGAGATTGGAGAAGAGAAAGAAAAGAGGAGAAAAAGCCAAACGCCGAGAATTCAAAGATTCATCGCGAGGTAAGGGGAGATTGAATCTGATTATTATGCCTTATAGGTTTTGATGATCGATAAAATAATTCAATCCGTTAGGAATCTCGAAATTATGATTCTAGGTTGTGCCCAAACGTTATAAACCGACGTAATAATTCAATTAGGAATGATAATAATAATCAATTGTGTAGGATGATCATAGAATAATTGGAAAACATAATTCTGATGTTAACTGGGTGTGAAATTTCATGAATTAATTCTGTTTTGGTGATAATATGAAGTTTGATGATGATTGGAATTAATGGAAATTCGTAACAGTGGAGAAAACTGATTTTTTTATGAAAAGCAACAGTATGGGTCGACACATAGCCTTATGTATCGATGCAAGAAGAATAAACTTTGAAAACCAGAAGCGTTGGAAAGCTATGCATCGACTCATAGAGCCCTGCATCGACCCATAAGCCAAATAAACAGATCAATGCATCGACACAAGATGCGTATGGATCGATGCATACTGAAGTAACTTTTAAAAATGCAGGAAATTTACATGTATGCATCGATGCATACGAAGCATGTGTCGACACATGCAGTCTATGAATTGATGCACAGACTTATGCATCGATACATACTGAAAGGATTTTAACTGTATGCATCGATGCATACGTTCTATGTGTCGATACAAGCAGCCCATGTATTGACACATGAGCTTATGGATAGACCTAAGCTGGACAGGAATGGGCATGATTTTTCTGAGAACTATTTCGATCATAACTTTGCGACCGTAGCTCCGATTTAAGCGTGTTTAGTATCGTTGGAAAGCTTAGAACGAGTACTATCTAATAAGAATAATTTCAGAATCAATAATTGAGATCTGGAAGAATTAATTGGCTTCCGTAATTAAGAACTCGTTGGGAATTTGTGAATTATTTATTGAGTAAATGTGCAGTATGTTAATTCCATGAGTTATGATTAACATTAGATGTTCATGAATTCTATTACCATATGCTGTTGTTGTTATTGATTATAATTGGAATGATGTTGTAAGATTCTATTCCATGTTTGAATTGTTGCATGCTTCTAATGTGCATGCATGAGCATTTTGGTAATGGTTCATTCCCATTGTGCGGAATTGAACTTGCAGGGCCAATAACCGTACCTAATGGACAGAGGTGGTGAGGCTAGATTCTTGACCCAGTGATGTATGGGCGAATCATGGATTGACGCTATTTTCCGAGTGTAAGCGGAACAGGGTGTGGACTTGGTTCACGTTTGGTACCACATGCATTTGAGTCTGCATTGCATATGTAATTATAACATGTTAGGATGGTTTCCAGTGTTATAATTGCATTGATTCTTGTTGTATGCATAATGATTTGTGTGATTGTATTTGTGAATTGTATTCTGATGATGTTAATAAGGGTGGAATAACGAATTGGTTGTTTTATTGTGTTAAAGAAATGTATAATGCATTTTAATCTTGATAAAATCTCACCCTTACTTTGATGATTTCAGATTGAGGAGATTAGCTGCTCGAGAATTGGCGAGGACAACTTATAGAGCTGTGCTATTTAGATAGTCCGCGTGTTAGTGTCATGATCTGGTAGTTGTAACACTGGGGAGCGATCGTTTTGGAGTTTTATGGATTTAAACTTGTTATTTTGAATTATGTTGGGAATAATTATTGATTGAATTATTTTGGATTTTATGTTATCTTTCCGTCAGATAAACATAATCCTTGGTTTTGTTTTATTTAATAAGTTCTTCGAAAGGAATGATAACTGCTTTGTTATTTTGAATTATTAAAATTGTGACGCCTTGATGTTATGTTTAAAACTCGATAGAATTATATAAATCGCGGTAAATTAGAAGGGTGTTACAATAGTGGTATCAGAGCATAGTCGGTCATGTCTTAGAGTCTTAATCCCTTTTGTATGCGACTAGTGCATGGTAACACTGTCGATACTTGTGTGCTGATGTGATTGTTTTGTAATGTTACAACAATGGCCTAAGAGGTAGAAGAGACGATGTCGCTATTGGTCAAGCCTTGGGAATGCTAACTGGTGTGCTTGGAGGGAATCAGTTGGGAGAAGGTATTGGTGCTGATAGACAATTGGGAGACTTTCAGAGGAACAATCCTCCATTGTTCAAAGGCACTCATGATCCCGAAGGTGCTCAGAGATGGTTGAAGGAGATCGAGAGGATCTTCAGGGTAATTGATTGTGCCGAGGAGCTGAAGGTGAGGTATGGTACTCACATGTTGGCAGAGGAAGCTGATGACTGGTGGGTTGCTACCAGGTCTGAAATTGAGCAAGATGGTATTGCATCGACTTGGGCTGTGTTCAGGAGAGCTTTTCTGAGGAGATACTTTCCTGAAGATATTCGGGGCAAGAAGGAGATTGAGTTCCTGGAGCTCAAGCAGGGCAACAAGTCTATGAGTGAGTATGCTTCGAAGTTTACTGAGCTGGCGAAGTACTATGCTCATTATACTAACGATGCAGATGGAGAATTTTCCAAATGTATCAAGTTTGAGAATGGTCTTCGTGATGAGACTGCAGGTATCGTATCGCGCATCGAGGTTTTATGATTTAGTAGACTGTAGCAGGATTCTAGAAGAGGATCTTGCTAGTACTAAGACGAATGCTCAAGGATATGTTGATCGTAAGGGAAAGAAATAGATGGATCATGGGAAACCATATGATAAGAATAACCAGAGATCCGGTGGTTGGAAGAAGCCTAGTGGGGGAGATTCTAGTGCTCCTATTAAGTGCTACAGGTGTGGTGAAATGGGGCATAGAGCCAATGAATGCAAGAATGATGCGAAGAAGTGCAGCAACTGTGGAAGATTTGGTCATGTAGCTACTGAATGCAGAGCAAGAAAGATAACTTGTTACAACTGTGGCGAAGAGGGTCATACCCGTCCGTAGTGTACTAAACCAAAGAAAGAACAAGCTGGTGGAAAGGTGTTCGCTTTGTCAGGATCAGAGACTAAGCCAGATGATCGGTTGATTAAAGGTACATGTTTTATTAATGGCATACCTTTAATTGTGATTATTGATACTGGAGCGACACATTCTTTTATTGCTTTGTATTGTGCTAAGAGATTGAACTTGGATATTTCTAATATGGATGGAAGTATGGTCAATGACACTCCTGCGTCGGGTTCAATGACTACTTCATATGTTTGTAGGAATTGTCCTATTGTAATTTTTGGTAGAAGTTTCGGTATGGATTTAGTGTGCCTACCATTAGAACAATTTGATATCATCCTTGGAATGAACTGGTTGGAATTCAACAAGGTTCATATCAACTGTTTTGCGAAGACGGTTATTTTTCCAGAAGAAGCAAGAGTTGAAGATGTGACTATGTCGGTTAAGCAGAAGAATTCAGCTGTTAAAGATGGTGTTGTAGTGTTTATGTTGTATTCTTCGACGAAGGTGAAAGGAAAAGCTAAGAGTGATGAATTACCTGTTATGAATGAATTTCCAAAAGTGTTTCTGGAAGAGGTTAGTGAATTGCCACCTGAGAGAGAAGTGGAGTTTGCTATAGATTTGATTCCTGGAACTAGTTCGGTGTCGATGGCGCCTTATCGCATGTCGACATCTGAATTGTCTGAGTTGAAGAAATAGTTGGAGGAATTGCTTGAGAAGAAGTTTATTCGTCCTAGTGTTTCGCCATGGGGTGCTCCTGTGTTGTTGGTTAAGAAGAAGGAAGGTACAATGAGACTGTGTGTTGATTATAGGAAGTTGAGCAAAGTGACAATTAAGAATCGGTATCCATTGCCGAGGATTAATGGTTTGATGGATCAGTTAGTTGGAGCTCGTGTATTTAGTAAGATTGATTTGAGATCTGGATATCATCAGATTCGTGTGAAGACGGAAGATATTTAGAAAACTGCATTTAGAATGAGGTATGGACATTATGAGTATTCTGTTATGCCGTTTGGAGTTACTAATGCACCTGGTGTTTTCATGGAGTATATGAACAGGATATTTCATCCGTATCTTGATAAGTTTGTGGTGGTATTTATTGATGATATTCTGATCTATTCAAAGAATGATGAAGAGCATGCACGATATCTTAGAATTGTGTTGGAACTGTTGAAAGAGAAGAAGTTGTATGCGAAGTTGTCTAAGTGTGAGTTCTGGTTAAGTGAAGTAAGCTTTCTTGGTCATGTGATTTCCAAGAATGGCATTGCTGTTGATCCTACGAAAGTAGAAGCGGTATCTCAGTGCGAAGCGCCGAAGAATGCTTCTGAAATCCGTAGTTTTCTTGGCCTTGTAGGTTATTACAAAAAGATCATTGAAGGATTTTCGAAGTTAGCTTTGCCATTGACTAAGTTAACAAGAAAGGGTCAGGTGTTTGTTTGGGATTCTGATTATGAGAAAGGATTCCAAGAGTTGAAGAAGAGGTTGACTAGTGCTCCGATTCTAATTTTGCCGAGTCCGATAGAATCTTTTGTTGTGTATTATGATGCGTCTTTGATGGGATTAGGTGGTGTTTTGATGCAAGATAAGCAGGTTGTGGCTTATGCTTCGAGACAATTGAAGGTTCATGAAAGGAATTATCCGACTCATGATTTAGAATTGGCAGCAGTAGTATTTGTTTTGAAATTGTGGAGGCATTACTTGTATGGTTCTCGATTTGAGGTATTCAGTGATCATAAGAGTCTGAAATATCTCTTCGATCAGAAAGAGTTGAATATGAGGCAGAGGAGATGGTTGGAATTTCTCAAGGATTATGATTTTGGTTTGAATTACAATCCTGGTAAGGAAAACGTTGTTGCAGATGCATTGAGTAGGAAGTCCTTGCATATGTCTATGTTGATGGTGCGTGAACTGGAGTTAGTCGAGCAGTTCAGAGACTTGAGTTTGGTATGCGAGACTACTTGTGATAGTGTTAAATTGGGTATGTTGAAGCTGACTAGTGGTATTCTTGAGGAAATTCGAACTGGACAGAAATTTGATGTTGTTTTGGTGGATAAATTGACATTCATCAACCAAGGTCAAGGAGGTGAATTCCGAATTGACGAGAATGGTGTTATGAGATTTGGTGATAGGGTTTGTGTACCAGATATTGCAGAACTTCGGAAGAGTATTTTGGAAGAAGGACATCGTAGTGGATTGAGTATTCATCCCGGTGCTACTAAGATGTATCATGACTTGAAAAAGTTATTTTGGTGGCCTGGAATGAAAAAGGAAATTGCTGAGTTTGTTGATGCTTGTTTGGTTTGCTAGAAATCAAAGATTGAACATCAGAAACCGTTAGGATTGATGGAACCGTTGTTTGTTCCGAAGTGGAAATGGGATGACATTTCTATGGATTTTGTATCTGGTTTGCCAAGGACAACAAAGAATTGTGATTCTATTTGGGTTATTGTTGATCGGTTGACGAAATCTGCTCACTTTATTCCGATAAGAATGGATTATCCAATGGAAAGGTTGGCAGAATTGTATGTTGAGAAGATCGTAAGTTTGCATGGTATTCCTTCTAGTATTGTGTCAGATAGAGATCCGAGGTTTACGTCTAAGTTTTGGACGTGATTTGTAACACCCCAATTCTACCCGACGTTTATATGAAAATCAGAGTGCGGAAAGTTTCAACAATATGAGGCATTACATTTCATAATTCCAAACCGTCATCATAAAAACATGTCATAATGGATACACAACACATTTTACTCCAAAGAAATTATAACAATTAATTAGCCTTCAAAAATACTTCATATTTATTCAAAAACTACGCAGCGGATTTATAATATTTTCAAAACTCCAAACGGAATATAGCATCTTTCATAACAACTTAAATCAAGGAATAATTCTCAAGTATTAACATGCAACGATTGAAACGGAAAGTAATATAAAATCAAATATGCGTTTAATCCCCCCGAGTGCTACGTATCAGAGTGATGACGCCATAAGCTACTAAATACTTTACTCCTCGTTACCTGTACGTTACCAATATAAAGGTAACAACCAAAAAAATAGAAAGGGTGAGATATCTACCAATATAAACAGGTGTATGATAAATAATATATTAGGATTGAATCATATAAAATTATCACAACACAACTAACACGTCACAAATAATTCCCAAATCAACAACAACACAACATACTTCATTCGTTAGCAACAACATATAATTACTACGCAATTAACAACGACATGACTTCCAATGAGACTCAACAATGCACATGCATGTGGTACCGGTGGAGTAAACTCCCTTCACTAAATTGCCAGTTATTAGAGGAACAAGGCATAATAAGCCTTCTTCACAAATCCGCCAATACAGGCCTTCACAAATGCAAAATGAAATGCGATGCTACAACATGCAATTAACAACATAAATTCACTTCACAAGGCATACACCTATCTCACTATTATTACCAATAATCAGAGGTAATTATCGTCACTGAAAACACCCTGCAACTTCACATAATACAACATACAACAACATATTCATCGCTAATTATTCGCAAGCACAAACAACAACACAATACCTTCTCACAATTCAACAAAATAAACAATCATAATCATCTACTAAAATATACAATTTATTCCGATCATTTTTAATTAATTCCAGCCAACTATTTGTATCGCTTAATTTACTAAACCGGTTAATTCGGTACTACCTTAAATCCTATTGTTACTATTAATTATTATGAATATGCTAACTTACTATCAACCATGTTTCCAATACTAATTAATTATCATGCTGCCAATTTAATTGAACACATTATTATTAATACTCAGAATTACATTTCCATTCTCTACTACTAATTAACATTCTGCCATTATCTAACGTTATTGTTGTTACTATATTTTATCCTTGCTGCTATTAATCCTCATAAGTATTGTTACTAGAACCAACTGCCTTTGCTAGTGATAGTGTCTTATTATTCCAACTGCTACTTCTTGCAGAACTATCATTTAATTACTAACACATTTAATTGGTTTAGGTAACATGTTATGATTCACCAAAATGGTACTCCCTATCAATTAAGTGCCAAATAAAATAACAGAAGCTACACGATTTACACAGAATGGCAAGTGGTGGCCCCACCCCTAGTTGGGACGACCGTCCCTCCCATCTACCCCAAGGAGGCGTCCGCCTCCACCTCTA
Source organism: Vicia sativa (assembly GCA_021764765.1). Lineage (NCBI taxonomy): Eukaryota > Viridiplantae > Streptophyta > Magnoliopsida > Fabales > Fabaceae > Vicia > Vicia sativa. The sequence continues at coordinate 254,282,148 of CM038795.1, forward strand.
CTCACCCTGGAGGGCGCCCGCTTCCACTCCTTCAAGGCCCTCGCCTCCAAGCTTCAAGACCCCGTCCCCATTCGTTTGTCTTTTCTCCTCCGATCGATCACTGTGTCACTAATTTCCAACCATTCTTACCCTCCGATTAACACCAGCGATATTACTATATACAATTTAATCATTTAATTCACATACGGTCTACACAAACACAGATAATTTCGTATAAATCATCCCCACATACGATTTATCATAATCCCGTTTAGAAAGTTAGAACCCCACCCCTTACCTTAGATTTGACGGTGGTTATAACTCCGATCAAATTTCTATTTTCCGGTTCCGATTGCACACTTCCGGTATCCTCTCCTTGCCCTTGTGCCTCCTCCTTCTTCAATTTGGTTTCTTTTCTCACGTACAAACCCTATTCCTATTATTTTATTCCTTTAAATACTCCTTTATATCCTACTTTATTATAATTAATTAATTTATTCTACTCTTTTAATAATTCAATATTTATTCTACCATATATTCTATTATTTATTCTATCATTTATTTTATCATTTATTTTATCATATATTCTATTTGGATAATTAATTAATACTTCCCATTTTATTTCTCACATTTATAATAAAACTCACTAAATACTTTAATTAATTAATTCCTACTCATAATAATAATTCTCCGACTAAATAGAGTATTCACTTAATCCCTTATAATTCTCCTTTTATATCTCTTATAATTAAATCCAACTTATAATAGTAATAATAATAATAATAATAATATTTCTATTAATCCACACTTATTTCTAATATTATTTCCAATAATATTCTATAATAAAATTAATTCATCATTAATTAATCTCAACTTCCGATAATTCACTTAATCATCTTAAATGAACTTATAAATCCATTAATGTCCCTTATAATTACTCCGATAATTTCTTCTTCGACTAATTTCCAACAATTAATTTCTTAATACTTCATTTAAATAATTAAATGATTTTCCGGGTGTTACAGGATTGCAAGAAGCTTTGGGTACTAAGTTGAGGTTGAGTTCCGCTTATCATCCGCAGACAGATGGTCAGACGGAGAGGAAGATTCAGTCGTTAGAGGATTTGTTGCGAGCTTGTGTGTTGGAGAAGGGTGGAGCTTGCGATAACTATCTACCGTTGATTGAGTTTACCTACAACAATAGTTTTCATTCGAGTATTGGTATGGCTCCGTTTGAGGCATTGTATGGTAGGAGGTGTCGATAATCACGTGTTGGTATAATATGGAGAAAGTGCCGTGATTGGACCGAGATTGTCCAATGTTTTAAAAGATCAAGATAATTCAGAGAAGATGAGAGCTCGTAGTCGCGTAAGAGTTATCATGATAAGAGGAGAAAAGATATTGAGTTTAGTGAAGGAGATCATGTGTTTATGCGAGTTACTCCGATGACTGGTATTGGTCGAGCTTTGAAGTCAAAGAAGTTGACTCCGTGTTTTATCGGTCCGTATCAGATTACCAAGAAGGTTGGAAGATTTGCTTATCAGATTGCTTTGCCACCGTCACTTGCGAATTTGCATGATGTCTTCCATGTATCTCAGTTGAGAAAGTACATTGATGATCCGTCTCATGAGATTCAGGTAGATGATATACAGGTACGAGATAATCTGATTGTTGAGGCATTACCTACGAGAATTGAGGATCGGAAAGTGAAGCAGTTACGTGGTAAAGAGATAGCATTAGTGAAAGTAGCTTGGGGAGGACCAGCAGGTGGAAATGTAACTTGGGAACTGGAGAGCCAAATGAAGGACTCGTATCCCGAACTTTTCGTCTAAGGTATGTTTTCAAGGACGAAAACTCTTTTTAGTAGGGGAGAGTTGTGACACCCCAAATTAATTCAATTATTAAATAATTAGAAATTTAATTATTAATTTAATTAAAGGTTTAATTATTGGAATTTTTGAATTAATAGATTTAATTGATTAAATTAAATAATGGAAGAGTTGGGGGTGTGAAGTGGAATTGTAGGGTGTATGGAGTAAGAAGCTCTACTTAATCCTAATTAATTTATTTCTATTATTTGGCAAATAAAAAGGAATAAATAAAGGAATAAAAGGAAACAAGGGAGAAGGAAATTAGGATTTGCATTCTACGTGAGATTGGAGAAGAGAAAGAAAAGAGGAGAAAAAGTCAAACGTCGAGAATTCGAAGATTCATCGCGAGGTAAGGGGGGATTGAATCTGATTATTATGCCTTATAGGTTTTGATGATCGATAGAATGATTCAATCCGTTAGGAATATCGAAATTATGATTCTAGGTTGTGCCCTACCATTATAAACCGACGTAATAATTCAATTGGGAATGATAATAATAATCAATTGTGTAGGATGATCGTAGAATAATTGGAAAACATAATTCTGATGTTAACTGGGTGTGAAATTTCATGAATTAATTCTGTTTTGGTGATAATATGAAGTTTGATGATGATTGGAATTAATGGAAATTCGTAACAGTGGAGAAAACTGATTTTTTTATGAAAAGCAACAGTATGGGTCGACACATAGCCTTATGTATCGATGCAAGAAGAATAAACTTTGAAAACCAGAAGCGTTGGAAAGCTATGCATCGACTCATAGAGCCCTGCATCGACCCATAAGCCAAATAAACAGATCAATGCATCGACACAAGATGCGTATGGATCGATGCATACTGAAGTAACTTTTAAAAATGCAGGAAATTTACATGTATGCATCGATGCATACGAAGCATGTGTCGACACATGCAGTCTATGAATTGATGCACAGACTTATGCATCGATACATACTGAAAGGATTTTAACTGTATGCATCGATGCATACGTTCTATGTGTCGATACAAGCAGCCCATGTATTGACACATGAGCTTATGGATAGACCTAAGCTGGACAGGAATGGGCATGATTTTTCTGAGAACTATTTCGATCATAACTTTGCGACCGTAGCTCCGATTTAAGCGTGTTTAGTATCGTTGGAAAGCTTAGAACGAGTACTATCTAATAAGAATAATTTCAGAATCAATAATTGAGATCTGGAAGAATTAATTGGCTTCCGTAATTAAGAACTCGTTGGGAATTTGTGAATTATTTATTGAGTAAATGTGCAGTATGTTAATTCCATGAGTTATGATTAACATTAGATGTTCATGAATTCTATTACCATATGCTGTTGTTGTTATTGATTATAATTGGAATGATGTTGTAAGATTCTATTCCATGTTTGAATTGTTGCATGCTTCTAATGTGCATGCATGAGCATTTTGGTAATGGTTCATTCCCATTGTACGGAATTGAACTTGCAGGGCCAATAACCGTACCTAATGGACAATGGTGGTGAGGCTAGATTCTTGACCCCGTGATGTATGGGCGAATCATGGATTGACGCTGTTTTCCGAGTGTAAGTGGAACAGGGTGTGGACTTGGTTCACGTTTGGTACCACATGCATTTGAGTCTGCATTGCATATGTAATTATAACATGTTAGGATGGTTTCCAGTGTTATAATTGCATTGATTCTTGTTGTATGCATAATGATTTGTGTGATTGTATTTGTGAATTGTATTCTGATGATGTTAATAAGGGTGGAATAACGAATTGGTTGTTTTATTGTGTTAAAGAAATGTATAATGCATTTTAATCTTGATAAAATCTCACCCTTACTTTGATGATTTCAGATTGAGGAGATTAGCTGCTCGAGAATTGGCGAGGACAACTTATAGAGCTGTGCTATTTAGATAGTCCGCGTGTTAGTGTCATGATCTGGTAGTTGTAACACTGGGGAGCGATCGTTTTGGAGTTTTATGGATTTAAACTTGTTATTTTGAATTATGTTGGGAATAATTATTGATTAAATTTTTTCGGATTTTATGTTATCTTTCCGCTGTATAAACATAATCCTTGGTTTTGTTTTATTTAATAAGTTCTTCAGTGAAAGGCATGATAACAGTTTTGTCATTTTGAATTATTAAAATTGTGACGCCCTTGATGTTATGTTTAAAATTCTGATAGAATTATATAAATTGCGGGTAAATTAGAAGGGGTGTTACAATAAACAATAATTGTCTTTCCATCAAGAGGATACTTGAGTTTCTGATGAAGGGTGGAAGTGACCGCAGCAACCTTATGGATCCAATGGCGTCCCAAAAGACAATAATAGGCCGGATTAATATCCATCACATAGAAAGTGGAAATAAAGATCATCGGGCCCACCTTGATCGGTAAATCAATCTCTCTGAACACAAACCTCTTCGATCCATCAAACACCTTCACAACAAGATCACTGGGATGCAACTCCAAACTAGCATAATCAATCTTCATGAGTGCATTCTTAGGTAATACATTCAACGACGACCCGATATCCACCAAAACCCTTGACAAGATTGTGCCCTTGCACTCCATAGAGATGTGCAGAGCTTTGTTATGATTACGACCCTCGGGTGGAAGATTAAAATCTGTGAAACCTAACCCATTTTCGGATGATATACTAGCACACATTGTTTCAAACTGACCCACTGTAATCTCTTGAAAACAAAAGCATTCTTCAACAGTTTCATCAGAGCATTCCTATGAGCCTCCGAATAAATCAACAAAGATAGCATAGACATCTTGGATGGGGTATGATGTAATCACGAACAATATTATAGTCTCCTTCTTATCAATCTCATCAACTCTTCAACCTCAGCATCTGGGGTCGAAGACACATTAGGTGCAACCAGAGGCTTAGGTGCATTAGTCTGCTCAGATCCTTGACCATCAACCATCACTTGCTTGCCTTTCACCTTAGCTAAAGCATCTGTATTACCCTGAAGATTTGGGGGACTTAACACCCTTCCACTTCTCATCAAACGACCTTCACCAGAAAAGTTATTGACATCCACATCATTATCTTTCACGAAGCTATTCTTAGATGCACTGTAGTCTTGTTTAACCCCATGATAATACAGATCAGCACCATAATGCCAAGGAGTCGCCTTCTCACTATCATACGACATAGGACCAGGAAAAGTAATCATCAATGGTACTGGCTTGACAGCAACAAGAATTCTCCTTGGAGTAAACGAAATAGAAACCACCGAAACATCTGTTGGAGTCACCTTTCTGTACTTCCTGGCTCTACCAAGCTAAAGAGAACCATCATTTATCAATTCCTGAATACGCGCCTTCAGGTCATCACAACCTTTTGGCCGTTCCACACACTTGCAAAAAACTGGATCACAACCCGGGAAAATACCATTGTCACTCAAATACCTCTTGACATATGGAAGAGAAGTAGTCCCATGATTAACATCCATAACCAGATCCAACCATTCGCCATCCCCAATAATGGTATTAATAGTTACACCGTCATGTGATGGCATAGGATGCTGAATAACATTGGGTCCTGCTGCAGCTTCAAACTGAATAGCCTTGGAATCAAGCAAATCCCGAATCTTGCACTTCAGAGCATAACAATTCTCAATTGAATGATCCACACCACCAGAATCGAATTCACATCTTGCATTGGCATCATAATTAGCTGGACGACGATCAGGATTAATAGGCATTTGCCTTAGACTAACCAACTTCAAATCAAGTATGTTGTAGGGCTTGGGCATAGCTCATGGGCAACGAATCAAACTTTCTTGGTTGCCTTTGTTGATAGTCGTTGTTTTGTCTCGAACATTCTATTGTCTAGCTTGTTTGCCATCGTTGTTGAGGAGCAATCATGGAATAGACACAACATTGATCCGTTGTGGATATTGTCTTTGTGTCTTCCCTCATAGGTATGAGCATAGCTAGTTTCCCTCTCTTCTTGGGGTGAGCACCAAACTTTTACTTCCACTCAAGAAGATCCCAACCACTAACCCGAATTCTTCCGGTTTCCGGCCTCTATTCTTTCTCCGCCATTACCAATTCAGAAACCTCGCAGATGTAGCCTCGATCATACGATCGTAGAAAGGCCCTTGTAGAGTATTCATGAACATGTCAATTAGTTCTCTCTCCAACAGAGGAGGTTGAACTCTTGCAGCCAACTCGCGCCATTTCTGCGCATATTCCTTAAAAGATTCATTCGGGCCCTGTGATAAACTTTTCAACTGAGTACGATTAGGCGCTAGATCCCTGTTGTAATTATAATGCCTAACAAAAGAACGAACCAAGTCATTCCAACAATGAATGGGCCCTTTCTAGTTTATATACCATCCTGGGCGCACTCAAGCTATCTCGAAATAGTGAATCAACAAACGATCATGAGTATGAACTGACATCTTCCTGAAGTAAGCGGTGGTATGAGTCACTGGGCAAGACAAACCATTGTATTTCTCAAACACCGGAGGCTTGAACTTTGGGGGAACCCTCACCCCTGATACCAAACCAAGATCATTAGCATCCATACCAAAGATGCCTTCACCTTCAACAGCCTTCAGATGTTCCTCCAACTGCCGATACTTCCTGTCTTCAATTGGGAAATCCGGGTCAGAATGCACAGAAAAACCATCTTCTTCGAAATCATGATCACGCTCGACACCTCACAACAATTGATTACCTTTATGTTCCCCACGAGCCGAGAGCCCAAGGTGGGGAATCGCTCGATTAGCACAACGAAGATCAAAAGGATTTCCTTGAGGTACAGGAAGATTCACGAAGGCCTAGTCTTGCATGTTATCCTGGCCAATGTAAATATCAAGAACAGCCCCGATTCTCGTAATCACCCGTTACGAACTTGTTGACGAGCAACCAACTCATCCTGTCTACAATTTGGATTCGTGATTGCTTCCATGAACTGAGTCATCTGGGTATCCATCGAGATCCTAAATTCAGCAAGCTCTGCTTGTACTTGCTCCATCTGCCTCGGAAAATTACTTCGGGTAGAGTAGCAGTGAGTTGTCATCTTGAATCTCCTCTGATAATAAAGGTAAAGTCAGAATAAGAGCACCAACCGGAAACCTGTTATGCATGAGGTATGTATATGCATGAACATATATGCATGAACATATATGCATGGATGCGATGACATGTTTATATATTTCCAGGATTCTAACACTCGTAGCCAAGTTTTTGGGAAATAGCATAGGAGGAAGTGACAAACACCAATTGAACCAAATCTCATTAAAATAGCAGAAACACAAGATACAAATAGTTCCTCAAAGTATCTCAACAATAATACAAACCAAGATGCTAAAGATTTTGACAACAAAGGTAAAGAAATGGAAACCCATCAACAAGCCTGATGGTGATTCTCTTTTGAAACATAAGATGAAATAACAAGCCTAAAAATCTGACATAGGAAAGCCTGCAGACTCCTGAATTCCCAACTGGATCTTGAGCTACCCAATTTCTTCTATGGCCAAAGATAGCTGAACATCCTTCTGTCTGAGCTGATCTTCAAATGCTGCTCTCTGAGTAGCTTCCTTTAGAATCTTTCTTTCAAGGCTTCTGATATTTGCTTTATGCTTCTTCTCTAACTCAACCTTGGAATCTTTGCTTTTCTTCTCAATCTCTACTATAGCCCTCATGTGATCTTTCAATGATATCATCCCTTCTTCGGACCTAGATCTCTTCTTTGCAGCGTCAGATGTCTCTCCCTCGAACTTCTTGATCTTGTGAGCCAACTGGTTCTTCTCTTGGATAACAACCAAACATCTCACATTTAGAGTCTCTTTTTCTTCTATCAGAAGGCGGTTCCGAGAGCGCACTCGCTCGTAATCTCCTTTGGGCACACCATCTGGAACAATAGCAACCTGAGGATGGAAAGGTGCAACTCCGGTAATGGAAGGCCACTATCGATCTTTTTTCTTTCTTCAATCCACTCGACAAATGATGCATAAGCTGTAGGATCCTTCTTACCGAAGAACTGTACTCCCTCAATGTGAATTCTCTTCCAAGCTTGAACAACTCTTTCCAAAGATCCGGTAATGTCTGGTATGTCAAAGCACAAAGTCTCTCGCATACATTCTTCACTAGGAGGGCCTATTAGAGCATATCCCAATTGTCTCAAAGTAAGGAATGGATTATAATTGATGCCACCTTGAATGCCTATGAGAGGTACATTAGGGAACTCCCCACAATAGACAATTATACTTTCTCTATCCGTCTTAGTCACAACATGCCTATACCAACTGATATCCTGAGATGTGAGAGCCATCAAGCGAGGCACCCACCGCATAGTATGCTGAGTATCCATAAAGGCACCGGCACGAGGGAGGAAACTTTGGAACCATTTGTACAAGAGTGGAGCGCAACAATGGACCAAACCACCCTTTCCTTTGTAACTCTTTGAATGAATGGAATGATACAAATCTCCCAAGAGGGTGGGAACAGGATTCTTCTGAATGAACAAGGAGATAGCATTCTCATCAATGAATTTGGGCTTATTTGGGAACAAGACCATACCATAAATACAACAAACCAAGATGGCATTAAAACCTCTCCAATCAAACTTCGTAGCTTTGGCATTAGCTTCTCTCAATAGAAATCCCAAATGAAAACCTTTCACCGCCCTTTTGCGGCATTAGTTGAAATCACCGACTTTTCTAAGAACAAGGAAAGAATTTGATCATCGTGAGGTTTCCCATAAAATGTGAAAGGGAACTTGATGAAGCAATCGAATATCTAAAAGATCATAATACTCTTCCAAGGTAGGTAGCAATGTATAACTGAAACACAAAGCATCTCAACTCACGGTCGTAGAACCGAACAAAGCTTTAAGACCATCTTCCCGGTATTCATTGAGAGGGTACTCAAATATGATGTAATCCTTCCATAGTCTCCGTAAACTCAACAACATCCTCGTGAGGGGACCGCCAACAAAATCAAACTCTCAAGAGTGGAGCAGGAACTTGTATAATCGGATGACGCCGTAATTAGTCTTTTCAATATCCATCTTTTAGCAAAGGACCCAATAACCCGACTGAGACTAGTAATCCCGAAATGATAAAACATGTATGTTAAAAAAATGGATGCAATTTCTGAACACTGTTTTGCTGGTGAAGTAAGCCATAGGTGACAGAACCAATAACCAAAGGACCCAAGTAATAAGAGTCAGCATCTGTACTTGTCCCAACCCAACCTCACGGGTAATACAAGACACAACTAGATACCTAATGATAAATAGAGTCGATGGTTCTTTATCGAGCACTTTGCTTACTACACAAAGGATATAGGGCGAAAGTACCGTCAATTGAACCTCGTCTGAGTTTGGTACTTCATGCCTCCTCACACGCACCATGGTATGTGGGATTCGACATGAACATCCGTCTATCCTATATGTCACTGGCCTGGGTAGTGGGCCTTTTACCTCTTGTAACTCCCATCCACCAAAAAAAACAACGGCCCAACAGCCGACAGAATAATATAGCCAGATGCAGATGCATGCAAACATGTACAAGTATATATATATAAATAATAGAAAACAAGCTATAAAGAAATAAACAAAAAAAATAAACACCCAAAAGAAAAGAAAACAAAAGCTAGGATCGACTTCTGATCGGACCAGCAAGAGGTCTAGACGTTCCCCAGTGAAGTCGCCAGCTGAAACACCCGGCCGAAAAATCAAAGGATATAACTATATATCAATGAAGTCGCCATCGAACATTTTTTATCTCTCCAAGAGGGAAAGGTAAACATCGAGTAAACCTGAAACGAAGAAATCACGGTCTTGCGACCGAGAGATCGGGTAAGAAAGTCTGTTACGCGAGGGGAAGGGATTAGCACCCTACGCGCCCGTAGTACTCTACGGTATCCGCTTTTACTTTCTATCTAATGGGTGTAAAGGTCTATCTATATCTGTACAAGGTATAATGCATGCAAAAAAAGGAGAAAAAAAAAGAAGAATAAAGAAAAGTATAAAAGAAAACACAGGGAAAAGAAGGAAATATTTACAAAGGTTGCTCGATCTAGCCCCGCGACAGGATGCCTACGTATTATGACGATGACGAAACACCTCCATGATGACGAAACATCAGCTACAGACGGGATGCAAAAGGATAAAGGTAAAATGGCTAAGGGAAACTAACCTACTTCTAATCCTAATATTAGCATACAAAGTTGCTCCTAAGTTAGGGATATAAACAAGGGGAAGAATCTACCTAAAATTGTCATACATGGATGCCTAACTTAATGTCTAAACTCGAAAACTAACTTAATTGAGCAAAACCTAAAGGGAATCTATAAAATCAATCATCTTGGTTGGGAAACCAACTGAGAAGAGGGGTAGAAATAAGTAAAGTGCTTTGGCAAAAGCACACAAACCCAGCACTAACAAGTGCTAAAAGGGAAAGAAGGAGAAGAAAGAAGAAGATGTAGTGAAATTTGAGTGAATTATGCTCATGCAAAGTATCATGTGAAGTGAGGTCAGCAGAAACAAAATTCATTTACAAAGTTATACAAAACTTTAACAAACATCATTATAAACACCCACAAACAAGTTAATTCACAAACTAGGTCGAAATTAATCCTAAAAGCAAGCAAAGAGCTAATTGTGCGAAGCGTTAGACTTAGATGAAGAGGATGGAAAATTAAAGAATAAAATGACATACAAGTCAGTAGCTAATCATGTTAATTCTCATTTACATCGTGCAAAATAAACCACAAAGGTTCAAGAGCCAAAATCTATCAAAAGTGCGCAAACATGCAACAAACGTGTGGCGGTGCATCTAAGTGTGAGTTTCATGTCATGCAAAGAAAGTGTCAAGATGAAGAGACTACACTACCAACATAATATGAATGAATTAATAATCAAACCATAAAATAAATGTCATGAAGATGCAATTAGAACATGGGTGCGAAAACTTGTTGAAATGCTTAACCTAAAAAGGTGTTTACAATCTAAAAGAAGCCATGGAAAGGAAAAGATGAAGAGAAATGAGTCAAGTAATATTAAAATACACAACTTACAGTAGAAAACATGTTATTTCATCAACAAGATCATTTAAGCATGCATTCAAAGAATTCAAAAGCAAAACACTCAAGAGGAATGCATTCGATTCGTGCAAGTGCGAGTAGACATGTGCATGCATGTGTGTGTGCTTGTGCATACATGTGCGAAATGTCAAATAATATTGAGACCATAGATGATGTGTGATGAAAATATAATCAAGTTATGCATTATTAAGTCATAAGATACTTCAAATTGTGCACATACAACATCTACACAAGAACTAGTTAAAAACGTAATCTAGAATGCAACCAAAGATGGAATAGAGCATGGTTGATGCATGAATGTAAAAGGATGATTCTCATGTTATACAAAGATGTGGAAGGAAGTAGATATCATGGAAAGAATGCATGATCATCATATACATGTTCATCATTTACAATGCACAAACAAAAGCAACTAGGAAAGCCTAAACATGTGTCTAGAAGTGTGTGGTGAAATGTGCATAGATGTGTGATTGTGAACATGCCTTGTGGTGATATTTTTGAGTGAAGTCAGTGATGGAAACATAGATGTTACATACATGTTATACATAAACAAAACACAATCATCTTAAAAGAAAAGAAAGCAAGAGCTAATGCAAGAACTAGTCTAGAATTCACCCTAAATATGCACCTAGGAAACAAATGAAGCATGGCATGGCATTAGTGAAAAGATATGAAATTTGGGTGATGGAAAATGATAAAAGTCAGTAGTTATCATGGTATAGATGCACTCATGTCATACACAATCATCAAAACCTTTTCATGAGCAACTTTCAATAGGAAAACATGAATGCGCATACTAGAAATGTGTGATGAAAAGTGTTTGTGTATGTGTCCAAGCATGTTTGTATCAAGTGTTGTGGATAAATGAGATGGATGACAAGAACATAAACATGATGCTCACATAAACACAAAAACAATTACCAAATATCATGCTTCACAATTATTCATAGTGCAAAGATTAGTAGTGGAAATGAGTGATCCTAAACCCTAGGGTTAGTTGTAAGTAAGCAAACAAGTTAATGAGTCAATCATGATGGAGAGGAAAGATGAGAGGGTAATGTAACACACAAGTTCAGTAGCTTAAGACCTAATTAAACTATGAACAAAAGCAATTCAAACTAAGTAAGAAGCTCACACACACACAAGTTCATTGTTTGAAACATCTAAACTAGTTAAACATGACACCTAAGAAAGATTTAAACAAAGTAGTTTTAATTTGAGAATTAAAACCATGTGTGACTTGTGTCATAAGTTTAACTCAAGATATGATTAATTAGAAACCAAATTTAGAAGATGAAGCTTCCATACACAAAAAAGTCACCTAATTGATGAGCAAAATCATCCAAAGCAAGATACCACATATCTTAGATCAAACATCATTGCTTAAGATTTGTAGGAAGGGAAAGATGGATTGTATGTCATAGGGTGATGATAGAACCCTCACAAGATGTTGTCATGAGCTTAAAGTAATTTCAATTGAAGTAACATGCCTCAAAAATTATGAACCTATAATCCCTCAAGGTATGTTTCAACCAAACAATAGAAGAAGAAAAAAGATAGTCTAGCTCTTCTAGGTCATCATGATGACATTATAATTGAGTGCAAGCCAATGAATCAAAGAGCATTGAGTTATTGATTACATAATGTACAAGCCAAAGATTCAATTGGAATTGGACTTCTAAAGCCACACATGATGCATACAACACAAGTGGTACAACCATAAACATAAGTTGGTAACATTCTAATAAACAAAAGTTGCATGAGCTTGAGCAAATTACGGGCTTAGATGAATCAATCAAACTGGAATCAAGGCCCTAAATATGCTATAAGGATGAAGTAAGGGAGTGAGAGGTAGATTCTTAAAGAATTGCATGAATGCATTCCTCACCTTACAAACCATGCACAAGGATGCAACAAATGAAACAAAGATCAAACTTTTAACTAAAAGATCGAAGTGATCCTTTGAGGTCAAATGTCTATAAAGTCTTAGAAGACTATCCTTGAGGTTATCATCCCCCCGTAAACATCAATTAGAAACACAAACTATACAAGGATAAGGCTTAAGAACCAAGACATCAACAAAATAGGGTTTTAGGAACCATATAAAACTTTGTGCTCAAGGTAGAAACCTAATGATTAACATAGGATTTCCAATGAATGAAAACATATTACATATCACTAGATCACTCAAATGATCATCACATACCCATAGCTTGGCCTTAAATCATGTCCACAAGCTTCACAATTGAAGCTAGACTCAATTACACTAGGCAAAGGTATGTTCACTTTAGAAATTCCACAAAAATAGAAAAATGAAAGATAAAATCCAAGTAAAAATGAAATAAGGAGCTCAAATCCCTTACAAGTCAGGGACATATCCTTGCCCAAGTTAAAAATCCATGGAAAGGTCAAAATAAAATCAAAAAGTCAACTCTAGTTTAAAATACATGCTTGTATGATCAATAAACAAGAAAAATTGTTATAAAATGTAAAAGTCAGAAGTAAAAATCTAAAAAAATTAGAAACAGTGAGCTAACATTCTAAACATGGTTAAAAATATTTTTGGCATTTTTTATCTTCAAGGAAAAGTGGTAAAAACAAATAAAATGCAAAAAATGGATAATGCAAACCATGTATTTAATGCAAAAATTGATTTAATCATACAAAAATGACAAAATTACAAAATAAAAATCAGAAATGCATGAAGTATGGTTTAAATGAGCTAGAATATTTTTTATTCATTTTTTATATGCATGAGAGTATTTTTTTAATGATTTAAATATGCATGAAATGCAATATAATGCATGAAATGGTTTAAAAATGGAAAAAATGCAAGAATGCTGAAATAAAATTCAGAAGTGCATGGAACATGATTTAAATGGATCAAAATATTTTTTATGTATTTTTTGTATGCATGGAATCATTTTAAACAATTTAAATATGCATGAAATGCAATATAATGCATGAATTTATTTAATTATGCAAAAATGCAAAAATAATGAGATAAAATTCAGAAACTCAAAATTAATCCTTTAGAGGATTCAAAATATTTTTTGTAGAATTTTCTAACATAAGAAAGTATTTTTTAGGAATTTTTCAATTGAAATGCAATTAATTAAAGTAAGAATTTATTTAATTGATCAAAACATTTTTAAAAAATTGGAAAAAATTCCACAAAATATTTAAAGTCATTTTGAGTCTGTGGTAGTTTTTTTTGGAATTTTTGGATGATTTTTGAATGCAAAATAAATTGATGCAAAATGCTGATCATAAAATAATTAAAAATGAAAATTCAAAATGCATGAACCAATCAGATGATGCCACGCATCATCTTCAACCTCTAGCCATGCCCTAAACACGTTATTTTTCAGTTTCATGCAAGAAACTTCTAGCAATCGTATCTCACTCATTTCTTAACCAAATTAAACGATTCAAAGCTCTAAATGAAGGTCACATGGCAAGCTACAACACACAACTTGTAAAACATCAAATGATCCACCATACATCAAGAAATCTGAGCAAGAAAATCATGAAAATCATCCAAATCCGGATTTCCAGAACTTCATGCTATGCAATATACTTCAAAAACAGATGAAATTATACATCAAACCTAGTGTTTGGCCAGCTAACCACGCATGTATATCCTCAAATCCATCAATTGCAAGCTAGAAATTCAGATTTGAAGTTTGAATGTTACCTCTTGATTTGGAAAATAAATCCAAATATGCCTCTGGATTTGAAGAGAAAATACCACAATCTTGCTCTTAGATCTTTAATGAAGCTTGAATGATGAAGAAAATCCACTTCAAACACGATTTGTAACAGTTCAAAGTATGAGAACAAAATGAGAAAATGCAGAGGAATTTTGGATCTGGAAAACGAGAGAGGGGAAGCTCCTTTGCTCAAATGTGACTTCTAACTTACAATGTGTGAGTAATAATGAGGGTACATCAGTCCTTTTGCCCAAGAAATCCGTTAGAGCAAAAATCACAAAAATGGTATCTTTAGCATGGCTTGCGCTTTGTGCTCATTCACACCTTCCTTGGCTGCGTTTTGATGAGCTGGATGAGTAGTGGAAGCTCTTATCACATGATACTTCCTCAATCTTGCTAAATATGATACAAAATGAAAATGTGCATGGAATGAGTGGTGGAAAATATGCTAAAAAATGCTTGGCTTTTTATGGAAAAGAAGCTTGCTGGCAGCTTGCTTCGAACCTTGGCATTGCTTGCTCAAATAACTTGCACAAAATAACTTAAAAAATGCACAAAACCAATCTTCTCAAAATCAGCCTTACACCACCTTTTTCTCCTTCAATTTTCTCATAAATGGCTCGAGCATTTCTTGGCCTTTTGATACACATCAATAGTTCTTGGCATGAGGATTAAAACAAGCTTTGGTTCACTGAAAATGGAGCAAAAATGAGTGAGATATGATCATTTGAAGTTATGCACAAGCAAGGCAAAATTCTGGGCACACGCCCGTGTTCTCTGGCCTGCATAGTTGTGCATGGAGTCAGCCTCATGACCTCAACTTGTGAGCCTTGTAACTTGCTCAATTTTGAACCAAATGATGTGATTCAAAGTTCCATTTAAAGCTCTCATGGCATACTTAAAAATGCATGAAGTGGTTTTCAAAAATTCCATCTAAATCAAGAGATATAGGCCTCAACATTATGCCCACCACCTGTTTGTGAAAATTACTTAAAGAAAATGCCCAGAAAATGCTTGCTTGCCCAGCCTTGGTCAAAACTTGTGCATGAAACTTCTAACTCAAATATCTTTTAAATGGTGCATTTTTGAGAAATTTTACACATTGGAAATCTTGTAGGATTTTTTCCAAGCTTTCCAGAAATGTATGGCATGCAACCATTGGATAAAAATTGAGAAAGTTATGATGTGTCAAAGTTCCAAAGGGTGGACACTTGGAAAAATTTCAAACTTCAAATAACTTCAATAACAAGTTAACCCTAATTTCTTCAACTTTCTTGATTAAATGGTGAATTTGATCATGAAAAATGAAAATGTGACATTTGAATTGATGGTTTACCAAAAGTCCACTTGGTCAACTCTTGACTTTGACTGATTTTGACCAAAATGACTATTTTGCCCCTTGTGATCAACTGACTTGCTTCTGCTCAAAATTGAGCCTCAATATTTCACTCATAGATGTCCAACAACATATATAAACAAGTGAAATCAAATTTGAATGAAAAATCTGAGGAAATCCTAATTTTACTCAAAACCCTAATTTTGCTCCATGTGTTAGGAGATAACTAATCAAGCTTCAAAACCTCAAATCTTTTGAATGTAATGAGCAATCCTTTGAAACATGACAACTCAAATGATAATAAGAAGGTAATACTTCAAGAAATTGACTCATCCAAGCTTAAAAATTCATAGAGGGCCAAACCCTAATTTCATCAGTTGAGTGCCACAGATGAATTTCTCCCCAACTCTTTGTAAAACTTCAACTTTTGGGGAACCAATGAGACAAATGGAATGTCTTGAGGCACAATACACCATTGTGACTTGAAAGATTCACAGACATGAGAATTTTGGAATTCCTTCAGAAGGACATGCTAATCCAATCAACCTCCTTAGCTTGTAGAAGTCTTGAGAATCCAAAGAGATTGGATCCTATCATGAGATATGAATGCAATGCAATATGATGTTAATGATGAGACATAAGCCTAAATCAAGAGGGTAGATTTTGGGATGCAAAACATATTCATTCAAACGAACTCGAGAAGAATGCTCACGATTACACTTGCTCTAAAGCGATCCACCAGGGATGATGAAGAGAGAACACCCATACAAGAGCAACTCACTAAGGATGAGAGTATCTGATGATCTTCGGTATAAAGATGCTTGTAGATAAGCAACTTTGCAAATTAAGAATGAGAACACATAGAGACAGCAAACTCACAAGGAAGAGAACGTCGGGCGAAGACGAACTCTAAACATAGATCTTCAGAACGAATGCGCTTGCGGATAAGCAACTTCGTAGATCTAAAATGAGAATACATAGCGACAGTGAACTCAACAACGAAGGAGAAACGACTGTAGATAGACGAACTCCAAACATAGATATTCAGTACGAAGGCGCTTGTGGATAAGTAACTTTGCAGATCTAAACAATGAGGACACCTGGCGAAGGTGGACTCAACAAGGAAGGATAAATGATTGTAGATAGACGAACTCCAAACATAGATCTTCGGCACGAAAGCGCTTGTGGATAAGCAACTTTACATATCTAACAATGAAGACACCTGGCGACGGTGGACTCAACAAGGAAGGAGAAACGACTGTAGATAGACGAACTCCAAACATAGATCTTCAGCATGAAGGCGCTTATGGATAAGAAAACTTCGGAGATCTAAACAATGAGGACACCTAACAACGGTGAACTCACAAGGGAGACGACGTCAAGCGAAGACGAACTTTAAACGTATATGCCCGGTTAATTTGGACACATACATATCTTTGACACGAAGCAACTTATAGATAAGCGACTTCGTAGATCAAGAAATGAGGACACATGGCGACAGTGAACTCACAAGGGAAAGGACGTCGGGTGAAGACGAAATCACTGGGGAAAAGAAACATCTTGACAAAGATGAACTTACCGAGGAAAAGAAACACTTGTATAAATATGAACTTGCAAGGGGAAGAGACCGACCGGGGGGACTCTAACAAAGATTGCCAAGACGTTGGACTTTAAGAAGGTGCTTGTAAAAGCACAAGAACTATAATATCCCTTAGACCGAAGGCGGGGTATAATTCTTCAGGAGTGGCAATTATGTGAACTACTACACACCAAGCATGGATACTCAAATACTTGAAAAGCAATAAAGGTTGTACACCTACTCTTACTCATGCTTTGATAGTGACACAAAGGTGGGTAACATAATTGACGACTTGCATAAGCAAGGGAAGTACATGACTTGCTGGGGAAAAGGGTGACGCAAGTTAACCTGGCTGAGGTAAAGCAAGCCACAGAAGGCTCCACGGGAGATGGAATAGGTTCCCACAAGACACTTGGTTCGAAGTTCCGATCAGAGAAGCAGAAATCCATTGAGAAAATCTCGAGGGAAAACCCCAGAGATTGGATGTATTATTCTCAATCAAAAACATAATTGGCAAACACTTAACATGCAGGTTTAAATTTTTCATGGTGTAATGCTCCCAATCAATGGAGTGTTACACATTTAGGGTAGATGAAATGTAATGATCAAATGAGAAGTAATAGTATCGATGATCGACTGCTGAGAAGCCATGAACATCTAAGAGAGAGGTGCCACTTAGAAGTGGGCTTTAAGGAGAACATTTGCAAAAATAAATTGCAATTCCAACACAGGGAAGCGTTCTTCACTTGGGGAGAGTCCAATTGGACTTCAACCAAATCTGACTTCCAAGGGAGAGACTCGTTACTCTTCATTGAGAATACGGAAAACTTCTCTAGAGAATTCTCCTACTTTCACTGGGGAATTGGGAAAGAACCTCACATGGAATTTCGAGGAAAAATTCGCTGGGGATAAACAACCATATTGAGTGAAGTTCACGAACATCTATGAGAAATCGTAAATCAAACAGTATCAGACATCATCGAGGAATCAATCCCTTCGCGGAGATATGCATCTTTAAACCAAGAATCCATCGGGGAAAACATAACAACTTTTGTCTCCAGGAATGAAGATCTCAATAGCAAGACCACACTAGGGAAACTTCATATAAGGAATGTATAACGGTGTGGAAGTATCGGAACAAAACGAATGATTAATCCTCATCGGGGAATGAAATATTTGATTCGGATAGACAATTCCATTGGGGAAACAAATACTCTTGTCTCAAAATGGCTTATTCGAGAACATATCTCTTGATGATGGTCAAGATAACTTCACACGGAAAAGTACGACTTACACCGGGGAATAAAATCAATTGACCGGGGCGCAATTTGCATTGAGAACTTTAACGTGTCGAGGCACAGTTCACTGGAGAATATGATAATAGTTCATCTGTCAAAGCACAATTCGTTGGGGATAAATCAACCAATGGTCGTCCTAGAGATGGATTTTGCTTGGGAATTGACCTCACTAGGGATAAGCCTCTCCCACTATCGAGACTTGCATTGGGGAGTGTGACAATATCAATATGTTGAAGCAAAATTTACAGAGGATAAATCAACCCACTGACCTTCTTGGAGATGACTTCTGCTTTGGAATCAACCTCACTGAGGATACCAATCTTCAGTCAATAGTTCAAACACCGTCTTCACTAGGGATAAAGGCTAGAATCTTCTATTGGGACGATTTGAAAATCCAACAGACATTCATTGGGGAATTCTTCCTGGAATAGGTATCAACGACCTACACTAGGGATTTATGCACTGCCCCAGGATGATACCCTATCAATGATCGTAATACCTGTCCTTTTCGAAAGGCAACCTCCACTTGGGGTAAGCCTCACCCACTATCGAGACTTGCACTGGGGAATACAACAAACCCAAGTTGTCCAGGTGTGACTTGTATTGGGGAATGCGACAATGTCAATATGTCGAGGTGTGTATCATTGGGGAACTAATCAAGCCACCAGACTCTTCTAAAAATGAATTCTGCTTTAGGATCGACCTCATTGGGGACGAACCTAGATTGAGATACACTCTTTATCGGGGAAGAGGGACCTCATACTGGTAACCCATCATGTACCTGTGAATTTCCAGTCATAACAATGCCTCCCAGCACCGCATGGAAAACTTTAGATATCGACACCGACACCCAAAAATATTTTTAAAAATGCAAAATTTATCAAAAATATTGGACGTATTTTTTGCAAACAAAACAAAAAAAATAAAAAAAGTCATAATTTGGATAAAAGCAAAGTTTTCTTGATTGAATCGCCCATAAATAGGAATTTACATAAAGAAGAAATTCCTAAAAAGAGGTAATTGCATACATATCATAATAATGGAGAAAACATAAATGGCAACGTGAAGACAGATTTTCAATAGATCCAACTTTTCTATGACCCTCCATGAACTCGAAGCTCCGTAACTATCTTGCTTTCTGGATAAATTGATTAGATTGATTTTGTATCCTTCTAAGATAACCACTGTAGTAGAGAAAAACAATACAGATGCCATACATACCGCAATCATTCATTTTAAATCTTTAGAATTTTCCCAAATTGCCCTTTTTTGCCTGTGCCAGCCAACTTAACAGGTCTGTTTTATGTAAAGTATTTCTTGACTACGTCTGCATTGACGGGATGAGGAAATTCCTCTCCATCCATAGTTGTAAGCATCATATCTCCTTTAGATAAAACTTTCTTTACAATGTATGGTCATTCATAATTCAGATCCCATTTTCCCCGAGCATCTGTATTTTTTGGGGGAAAGATTCTCTTCAGCACGAGATCGCTAGCCTGAAAATTCTGAGGGTGTGCTTTCTTATCGAAGGAAGCTTTCATCCTCTTCTGGTATATCTGTCCATGGAAAATTGCCTCCAATCTCTTCTCGTCAATGAGATTCAACTGGTCTAATCGATTCTAGACCCATTCAACTTCATCTAACTGAACATATGTCATAATACTCAAAGAAGGGATTTCAACCTCTATGGGTAGTACTGCTTCCAGGCTATATACCAGAGAGAAGGGGGTTGCCCCGGTTGAAGTGTGCACCGAAGTACGATAACCATGCAGAGTATAGGGTAATATCTCGTGCCAATCCCTATAGGTGACAACAATATTCTGCACAATCTTCTTAATGTTCTTATTCGCTGCCTCCACGGCCCATTCATCTTTGGGAGATAAGGAGAAGAATTTTGATGCTTGATCTTGGAACTCTCACACAGTTCCTTCATCATCTTATTGTTGAGATTAGAACCATTGTCAATGATGATCTTCTCAGGAACTCCATACCGACAAATGATGTTGTTCTTCATGAAACTAGTAACCACTTGCTTGGTCACATTAGCTTAAGACGCTGCTTCAACCCACTTAGTGAAGTAGTCAATGGAAACCAAAATGAAACGGTGACCATTGGAAGTAGTCGGTTCAATCTTCCCAATCATATTGATGCCCCACATTGCGAAAGGCCAAGGAGAAGTCAAGAAATTCAACGGAAAAGGAGCCACATGCATTTTATCAGCATAGGTCTGACATTTGTAACATACTCTAGAATGATTGTAACAATTTGTTTCCATCGTTGACCAATAGTAACCTGCTCTCAAGATTTTCTTGGCCATAATATGTCCACTGGAATGTGTCCCGAAGGATCCTTCTTGAATTTCTTCTATAATTTTGTTTGCTTAGTGTCTA
The DNA here is from genome assembly GCA_021764765.1 of Vicia sativa. Taxonomy (NCBI): domain Eukaryota; kingdom Viridiplantae; phylum Streptophyta; class Magnoliopsida; order Fabales; family Fabaceae; genus Vicia; species Vicia sativa. Next base: position 254,303,372 of record CM038795.1, read on the forward strand.
TCCACGTATCTGAGCAAAAAATATCATATTTTCTCTTGTACAACACACGATTGTTCAAGAAAAACTTGGCTGAGTATTTTCCCAGAGTCTTCTTCTTAGTAATCGAAGCATCCTCTAGATATTCCTTAGTTTCAAGATACCTTTTGATATCTTAAAACCAAGGCTTTTCATCGACTTCCTCTTCAATCTCATAATAGAATGTAGGCTCATACAACCTCATGATGGTGATAGAGGGGGCTTCATTAGCCCATTTAACTTTAAACATGGATGACAGAGTACCAATGAGTCTACCAAATTATTCTCTTCTCTTGGGATGTGATTAAAAGTAATCTCATCAAAGTATGGGATCAGTTTCAAGACACGCTCTCTGTACGGAATCAGATTAGGGTGACGAGTCTCCCAATCTTCGTTGATCTGGATAATCACTAAAGCAGAGTCCCCATATACTTCCAATATCTTGATTCTTAAATCAATGGCGGCCCCGATCCCAAAGATACAAGCTTCATACTTGGCCATGTTATTTGTACATCCGAAACAAATCATGGCAGTGAAAGGGATATGAAACCCTTTTGGAGAAGTAATAACGACGCCAACACCATTTAGGAATGGATAACGGCTGCTATAAACCAGACGATTTTTGATGTTCAACCTTAGACTTCTGACACATTAAACAAGAATACACAAACTCTGCAATATCCTTCTTCATACCAGACCACCAAAATAACTTCCTCAAATCTTGATACATCTTAGTAGCTCCAGGATGAATACTCAATCCATTACGATGTCCTTCATCAAGAATTCTCTTCCTCAAATCATCAACATCGGGAATACAAACTTTATCACAACACCTCATGATACCATTCTCATCAATCCGAAAATCACCACCGCGGCCTTGATTGATCAACAACAACTTATCAACCAAAACCAAGTTAGATTTCTGACCTTCTCGAATCTTATCCAAAATACCACTAGTAAGCTTCAACATACCAAGCTTAACACAAGAAGAATTCACTTCACAAACCAAACTTAAATCTCTGAATTGTTCAAGCAAATCCAATTCTCGCACCATCAACATCGACATATGAAAAGATTTCCTACTCAAAGCATCAACTACAACATTCGCTTTACCTAGATGATAATTCAAACCAAAGTCATAATCTTTCAAGAATTCTAACCATCTTCTTTGCCTCATATTCAACTCTTTCTGATCAAATAGATACTTCAAACTCTTATGATTGCTATACACCTCAAATCTAGAACCAAACAAATAATGCCTCCATATCTTCAAAATAAACGCAACTCCGGCCAACCCTAAATCATGCGTCGGATAATTCCTCTCATGAACTTTAAGTTGCCTTGAAGCATAAGGTACCACTTTCCTATTCTGCATTAACACACCTCCTAAACCCATCAATGAAGCATCACAATACACCACAAATGGTTTTGCCGGATTAGGCAAAATGAAAATAGGAGCGGTTGTTAACCTTCTCTTAAGCTCTTGAAAATTAGATTCAAACTGCAAAGTCCAAACAAAAGCTTGACCTTTCCTTGTCAACTATGTCAACGATAACGCCAACTTAGAAAACCTTCAATAAACTTATGATAATAACCAGCCAAACCAAGAAAACTTCTAATCTCAGAAATAGATTTTGGAGCTTCCCATTGAGATACAGCCTCAACCTTTGAAGGATCCACATAAATACCACCACTCGAAATCACATGCCCAAGAAAAATCACTTACTTCAACCAAAACTCACTCTTAGAAAGCTTAGCATACAACTTCTTCTCTTTCAACACAGATAACACAATCCTCAAATGCTTATCATGATCCTCTTCACTTTTAGAATAAATCAGAATATAGTCAATGAACACAACAACAAATTGATCCAGATACTCATGAAAAATCCTATTCATATATTCCATAAACATACTAGGAGAATTAGTCACACCGAATGGCATTACAGAATACTCATAATGACCATACCTTGTCCTAAAAGCAGTCTTCTGAATGTCCTCAACTTTCACACAAATCTGATGATAACCATACCTCAAATCAATCTTACTGAAAACACAAGCACCAACCAACTGATCCATCAAATCATCAATCCTTGGAAGTGGATACTTGTTCTTAGTATTCACCTTGTTCAGTTGCCTATAATCAACACACAACCTCATAGAACCTTCCTTCTTCTTAACCAACAAAATAGGTGCACCCCACAGAGATACACTCGGACGAATAAACTTCTTTTCAAGAAAATATTCAAGTTGACTCTTCAACTCTTTCAACTCAGAAGCAGACATCTGATATGGAGCCATCAAAACAAGACTAGTTCCAGGAACTAAATCAATCGAAAACTCAACTTCACGCTCTAGAAAAAAATTACTTACATCTTCAAGAAATACCTCAGGAAAATCATAAACAACAAGCAATTTACCATGGCTTGTTTCTTACCGAGATCCAACGATGCCAACAAAGCAAACAACACAACACCATCTTTCAAAGATTCATCCACTTGCTTAGCAGACAAAAACAAATCATTCTCGGCACCATAATCAAGAAAGATAATTGACTTGTCAAAACAGTTGATAAAAACATGACTATATTCCAACCAGTTCATACCAAGAATCACATCCAATTGATCTAATGGAAGACAAACTAAATCCATTCAAAAATGTCTACTAAAAATACTCAACGGACAATTCAGACATGCAATAGAAGTACAAACAGAACCCATAGCAGGAGTATCAATAATCATATTCCATGTATATCAGACAATTCAAGATTCAACCTCTTAACATAATCCGCAGAAATAAAAGAATGTGTTGCACCAGTATCAATGATAGCAATCAAAGGTGTACCATTAATAAAGCACGTACCTCGGATAAGTCTATCCTCAACCAGAGTCTCAGCACCAGACAATGCAAACACTTTCCCTTTAGCTTGCTCCTTCTTCGACTTCTCAAACTTAGTACTAACATGACCACCATAGTTGTAACAAGTCACATCCGCACTAAACCTACAATCAAAATCTTGTGACCCTCCTTGCCACACCTAAAGCACTTTCCACCATCCTTTCCATACTCAGAAGCATAGTGTCCTTCCACACCGCATTTGAAACACTTGATAGGATTAGAAGATCCTCCCCCACTTGGCTTCTTGCCCCCACTAGCTTTCTTCTTATCATCATATGGTTTCCCACGGAATTGAACTTTTCCTTTCCTATCATTCACATTCTTGCAGTAAGAAGCACTCACCCTACTATCCTCATCATAAATCCTACTCTTGTTCACCAACTCAGTAAAACGAGTAATTTGTTGATATCCAATAGCCTTCTTGATATCAGGCCTCAAACCATTCACAAACATCAGACACATAGATCTCTCAGCATTCATAGTATTATAATGAGGACAATACTTAATCAGCTCTTGAAATCTTGCGGCATACTCAGCCACAGTTCCATTACCCTGCTTCAACTTAAGAAATTCCACCTCTTTCTTACAACGCACATCTTCTGGAAAATAATTCTCCAAAAATGCATCCCGGAAAAGAGCCCAAGAAACTTCAACACCTTCCTCATCAAATAGCTGAACAGTGTTACTCCACCAATCTTCAACTTCCTTCTCCAACATATGCTTACAAAACTGCACCATCTACTCATCAGTATAATTCATAACTCTAAAGATCTTCTCAATCTCCTTCAGCCATGCTTGAGCCTTGTCAGGTTCATGCTCACCCTCAAAGATAGGAGGATTGTTCCTCTAAAACTTTCCTAAATCACGAAACTCATCTTACTCACCTCGGTGTCCAGCATTCGCCTGTAGAATCTGCCCAAGAGATCCAGCCAACAATCTCAAGGCATCAAGAATAGAATCATCATTCCTTCCTACAACCATTCTACAACATTCCTAGGACAATGGTATCGATTGCGTCTGTAACATGGTGGAAGAACTGACTTGTTTGTTTTGCGTTTTATCGTAAATGTTGCAGATAGCAAGAGTCGCCACCGAATTTTCTTTTATCCAATAAAGGGAAGGTGAAAAGAACAGGAAAAGACCTTTGTGAGATTCTGAGTAAGGGAGGTAGTTATGAAAAGGGAAGGTATTATCACCCTTTCTATCCGTAGTTATCTACGGGCTCTTGATTGCTTTAGCTCACTTTTGAAAAATTTGCTTTATGTGTTTGTGTGATTTGAAAAGTATTTTGAAAGACATTTAACTTTGACTTCGTGATGATTCTCGTTGGAATGTATACGAAGTGTTCGGAAATGTTTCGTTTGGAAAATTTTTAACTTTGTAATGGTTCTCGCTGGAATGTATACATAGTGTTTGTTTGAAATTTTTTTTGAAAATAAGTGTGAGGTGTGAAAAGTATTTGTTGATTGGAGCAAGCAATAGAGTCTTATTTACCTACTTAGAATGGTCATTTCTTGTTATTTTCCTTCTCCATTAGAATAAGGTTATCCATACCATTAGTTGGTAGGTAACTATATCCGTTAGATGTGAAGGGACAACCGTAGGGTCATTGTATGGTCATTGAAGGAAACATGTAAGGATACCTTAGCAACTTCGTAGGGGCGATCATCACTTTTGTAGGAAACAATCGAGGGACGAGATCATATATTCGTAGGCAATGCCAAGGGTCATCGAGGGACTATGATCTTTGTGATGATTTTTTGAATCGAGGCTCTTTTGCTAACGGTATCCCTACGCTCGAGGGACATGACCATTGTATTCAGAAGACAACAAGAAAGGATACCCTAAGGGGGGTGCAAGTGTGATAGAGTGTGTTAAGTTCATATATTTATCTTTGGATTAGGGTTATTCTAAGATTGATTTTAATCTTGCCATAAAAACCCTAGTTAGCATACATCTAAGCAGTTTATAGACAGTTTATAAGAGAGTGCAGAAAGTAAAGTGCGGAAAGTAACTGTCCTACGCTATTACATGGCTTTGGGGCCGTTACATAATATAGGTGTGAAAAGTAAATTGCGAGAAAAGTAAATCTACGCTATTACAAAAGTAACCTTGCGACCTATACATCGATTTCTAGAATTGAAAATGCGAATTGAAGTAAATAAATTGAAGAAAAATGTCTAAGAATGGGAAGTAATATATAAACCCTAATTGTAAAAGAAAAATACTTTTTGATATTTTTTGGAATTGATTTTAGTGTGAAAAAGAAATTAAAAGTTAGTTTAATGGTTAATTAACAATTAATTAAAATAAAGAGAAAAAACTAATTTTTTTGTGTCAAAAAATAAATTAAGGTTTTTATGACCTAAATCTAAAAAAAAAAGAAATATTTTTGTGATTTTTATGAATTTTAGAAAATTTTTTGAAAGAAAAATAAAATAGAAAAGAAATTGAAAAGAAATTAAAGAAATAAGAGAAAGTGTTAGTTTTGGAAAACTGTTAAAAATATATGGGGTAGCAAGGGATCGAGCCTATGCTCCAAAGGTCATACGCGCGCCTCCCTGCCATCTAAGCTACATGTGTTAACTGTTTGGATAATGAAATAAAATATATATAAAGGAAAATAATTTCTAAAAAATAAATTAAAACAAAACGCGCATGAAGCGATCATCTTCTTCGTTTGAATTTTCAAACTTTTACCAATGGACGATCTTTGTTGCTAAGGCCTATAGTGACGGCTTCGTCCGTCACTATAACACTTGCAAATTTGGAAAATTTAGTAAAAGCAATATAAATTCATGGTGAGGGCATGAATTGATTGTAGTCAAGCTCGTGGTCATGAATATGTCCTTGGTTTGGTCCAATTTTTCCTAAATCGAAAAACCCCAATTGAAGCTCATGAACCCTAGAAACGACAACTCACGACTCCTGCATCTAAATTTCAATTAAACGACCCAGAATGCATCGAAACATCAATATAAACACAAATATATGATCAATTAAATTAACAATGCATGAATCTGTGAAATCGAAATTGAAAAATAAGAGGTAAACCATGATCGCGTTTTTGCAATTCTAGATATATGGATGGCTTGTGAATGGCTGGAATCGATCAGAGAACACCAAGGAACGTGATGGAATGCTTTGTTTGGCTTGAATTGAAGCAAAACTTTGGCTGCAAGTTTCTTAAATGGCATGAAATTTTGAGACTTGGCTAGGGTTCTTGAGGCTGCAAAAACGTGTCCTTGGCATCTGGAAATCTTGTGTATATATAATAGAAGCAAATTAGGTCAAGAGATATGAAGAAAATATATGCTTTCAGTGAGAAAATATTTGATTTGGAATTGCACCAAATATTTCCTTTTTAGGTTTCAATCTCATTCAATTCCTTGCCAATCATATATTTTTGAAATTTCCAACTATTGATGAGTATCTTGGACCTCAAGAATGACAAATATCCATCCTTGCATTAGTTGATTTAATTTTTACTATTTTATTTTAATTAAAAATGGATTTAAATGAATAAATTCCCAAATAAATAAAATAAAATAAGAGGAGGCGTGCAATTGGACTTGGAGGTCATGGACAATCTTAAGAACAAGTTTGGATCACAAAAACTTAGGCCCATTTGGAAAAAAATTTAATATGCTAAGTATTTCTCTTCAAGCACTTCTTCAAAAATGGCAAACTTGCACAACTTGTATCTTGCTCAATTTTCAATATTTTGAAGTGTTATTGAACTTTTTAGAAAGCTCATGATTTCCTATAAACACTCTTTTTGGTTTCGTCTTCATGGAAGTTTCCATGTTCATGTACACTTCTTTTCAAAAAGATGACTTTTTGTTGACTTTTAGAAGGACCTATAGTGTCTTGATCCATAAATCTCAAATGAAGCATTTTTGGCCAAAGCTTGTGACACATGAAATTGTAGAGAATTGAATTCTCTTCAAAATGAGCCTTGGTGGAATGATGCGCTTGACTACTAGAGTAGTAATTTTGTTGGAGAGATCCATTTCTGTTGGGAGCGATGGCTATGTGGGGATTTTAGAGATTATTCTATGGGGATATGACTCTATGGGGATGTATTGGTGACTTTGGTTGTCATCTCCAATTCCTAGAGTCTGTAGTAATTGTTGTTTCTGTTCTCTTTTTGTATGTTTGTGAACATATATTTATTGTCAGATGCATATAATCATTCAAAGCAATCATTGGATTTATGCAAACAAAACAGATAAAAGTAAAAAAGTTTGAAACTAGAAAAAGGGGAATTGTATTAATTTTGAAAAGGGGCCTATAGACAGGCGGTTCGTATACAAAGATACAAATATCCTAGTAAGAGGAAATTGTCGAGAAAATTTAGAAAATAGTAAAAGTTATATGGAAACAATCTCGTCTAGTTTCAACTATGCTATTGCTCATATATTTTCGACTATCTCATCTCCTTGCTTCCAGAAGAAGGTGATTGACTTCATCTACTCCATTTGATGCCGATAGTAGTATAGTTTGTAAGTAGATGATCTCGTCGAGACATAGTCGTACGTTTTAATCCCTAACTTTTGCCTAGACCGCCCTTTCGGGTTTTTAGTTTATCGGGATTTGTAACACCCCTTCTAAAATACCCCGAATAATATTAATTATATCAATGATTAAAGTCACATTCCATCAGAGTTAACACGAAAATCAAGGGATGCCACAATTATGAAATAAATAAAACTTCAATTAACTCAGTAGTCATGCTACACTGAGGGTCATTATTCAAATAATCCGAACAAATTAAGACCATGTCTTACACAGCGGAAAAATACCATAACCAAACGGAATAAACCAAAATTTAATTATTCCCAATGAAATTCAAAGAAACAATTGAATAAGAACTTAATTCCTCAACTAAACGTTCCCCAGTGTTACAATCTAATCAGAGCATGACACTGACACGCGGACTTAAAAGACAAGCTCTAGAGTCATCCTCACCAACTCCTCAGCTGCTAACTTTAATCTAAAATTGTTAAAGTAAGGGTGAGACTTCTCATAATTAAAACACATTATAAGCTTTTCAATCAACAATATATCACAAGCATATTATTTCACCCAATAAGTCATTATGCATAATCAATAGACAACAAAATAATTGCAACACTGGAAGACATCCTAACATGTTACAATCCCATGCAAACACAAATGCAGACACAATGCATGTGGTACCAACACGTGACCAAGTCACCCAACACTGATCCATCATCAACCGGATACAGTAACCATCGATTCGTCCATAAACACCCGGACACGAATCTAGCCTAACCACCCATCCTCATCCGGGTATCGGTTAACGGAAATCCAAGTCAAATTCCGCACAATGGGAATTAACTTCACCAAAACAATGCATATGCACGCACGTCACTAGCATGCAACATTAAATCAGTCTATGAAATACATCAATTTATCATAACTGAATCAAAACCAAAAACATGATATCTCAACGATCATGCACACCATCATTAGAAACATAAACATGCTTTTCATCCACACAATACGAATACATCCATTCATCACAGTTTCATACACACCCATGTGCGTCAACTCATAATCACTTACTTCGGAAATTCGGCTCATTTTCAAAATAATTTCAAGTTTTAGGAAATCTTTTCATTTTATAAAATAGAGCATTAAATTTAAGAAATAACGTCCAAAACGGCACTTAAAACGGACTTACGGTTTAAAAGTTATGAATTTTCAAAGTTTGACATTTTTCAAAAAAATACAGCAGAACCCGGTTCCTACATATACAGGAACCGATTCCTGCGAAGTTCAAAAATCAGCTTTCTGGAAAACGTATGGGAACCCGATTCCTACCCATACAGGAACCGGTTCCTGAGTGCAATTTTGCCTGTTTTTACAAATTTTCACAGTGGAACCCGGTTCCTCCCCACTGGGAACCGGTTCCCACGTGTTGCAGAGTCAAATTCTGCACTTTTGACAGCATTCATTCATTCTCAACCAAACCCAAACATACCCATACGAATTACAACATGGGAAACACCAAAATGCATCCGTTTTACACCATTATAACCTCAAACAACAATATTCCATCATTCTTATTCATTATCTGACACTCTAATTGTTTTCAATCTATAATCCGACACAATAGGGACAATTCTACGGAACCCTAGGAATTCTAAACCGGGATTCCCTAACATACTATGATCCATACAGTTGAATATCTAAACCGATAATATGAATTAACTAATCAAAATCACCCCTTACCTTGTGGGTTCTTCGAATTCTGACACTTTAGGTTTTCTTCCTTCCTTTTCCTCTTCTCAACTTCACGTATGTGTGTTTTCTCCAAAATAACTCCTTTTTCCTCTTTTCCTTCTTTTATTCCTTTTATTCCTCTAACATAAATAAAATAAAATAAATAATGTGAGTAGAGTCTTTTACTCCTCACACCCTCACTTTACTCATCACACCTCTCATAGTTCCATTCCCTTATTCCATAATTAATCCCAATAATTCCAATATATTAATAAATTATATTCTCAATTAAATTAATAATTAAAAATCATAATTATGTAATTGTCGAATTATTTGGGGTGTCACAGGATTTACCCAAGCCGCCTTTCCAGAAGGGTTTATATATATATATGTCCCTAACTTTTTCCCGAACCCTTTTGGTTCTCCAGGACGCCCTTATTTTTTCCTAGGCCAGTCGACCTAGCGGGTCTCGTTTATGCGTAGTATTTTTTTACTATATCTGCGTTCAGAGGGTGTGAGAAATCTTCTCCGTACATAGTGGTTACTATCATGGCTCCGCTAGAAAATACTATCATGACTACAAATGGTCCATGATAGGTGGGAGTCCATTTTCCCCTGGGATCACCTTGTGGTAGTATGATGTGCTTGACTACTAGATCGCCAACTTGGTACATTCGATTCTTGACTTTCTTATTGAAGGCTTTGATCATTCGCTTCTGATATACCATTGCCAAGTGCGTTAGAAGCTCATCAAAGACCATGGTCCATCGGGATTCTGGCTCATGTCCTTCATCCGGTCTAAGCTCTTCGTATTCAGTGACTAACATAATATCCTCGTATGGGAACTCGAAATGCATGGACTAATAGTCATCTACAACTTGATGATCCAAATGATCAGCTACTACACTTCCTTTGATCGCTTTTTGAGTAGTATATTGGATGCCGTATTCGGTCAAGATCATTTGCCATCTTGCTATTCTTCCAGAGAGAGCAGGTTTCTCGAATATGTATTTTATCGGAGCCATCTTAGAGATCAACAAGGTAGTGTGAGTGAACATATATTGTCTTAGTCGGCGAGCAGCCCAAGCCAAATTACTGCAAGTTTTCTCGAGTTGTGAGTATCTTGTTTCACAGTCGATAAATGTTTTGCTAAGGTAGTATATTGCATACTTTTTTCGACCAGACTCGTCATGTTGCCCCAAGACACACCCTATAGAGTTCTCTAATAATGTTAAGTACATGATAAGAGGTCTTCCTTTGATTGGTGGCATCAGGATAAGAGGTGTTTGTATGTACTCCTTGATTTTGTCAAAAGTTGTCTGGCAATCGTCATTCAATTCCACTACTTGATCTTTCTTCTGTAACTTAAAGATTGGCTCACAAGTAGCAGTTAGATGTGCAATGAATCTAGAAATGTAATTCAGTCGTCCCAAGAAACCTCTGACTTCCTTCTTAGTATGGGGAGTTGGCATTTCTTGAATAACTTTAACCTTAGCAGGGCAACTTCAATACCTTTACCACTGATAACAAATCCTAGCAGTTTGCCGGATCTGACTCCAAAGGTAAATTTGCTCGGATTAAGTCTCAATTTGTATTTCTTCAGTCTATCAAACAGCTTACTCAAATGACCAAGATGTTCTTCTTCGGTTTGTGATTAAGCTATCATGTCGTCGAAGTAGACCTCTATCTCGTGATGGATCATATCATGGAATAAAGCCACCATAGCACGCTGATATGTGGCGCCAACATTCTTTAACCCAAATGACATGACCTTGTAACAGAAAATGCCCCACTGTTTAACGAAAGTAGTGTTCTCCATGTCTTCGGGAGCCATCTTGATCTGATAATAGCCAGAGAAACCATCCATGAAAGAGAAAACTTTATGCTGAGCGGTGTTGTTAACCAGAACATCAATATGTGGAAGCGGAAAATCACCTTTCGGGCTTGCCTTATTCAGGTCTCGGTAGTCTACATACATACGCACCTTTCCATCCTTCTTAGGTACGGGTACCACGTTCGCAACCCATTATGGATAAGAAGTAACGACTAAGAAACTGGAAGTGAACTGCTTCATAACTTCGACTTTAATTTTCTCAGACATCTCAGGACGCATACGACGGACCTTCTGCTTCACATGGAGAAAACCGTCTTTCATTGGTAGTCGGTGTACCATAATGTCAATATCTAGACCTGGCATGTCTTCGTAGGACCAAGCAAAATTCTCGATGTAATCTTGCAGCATTTGGATCAATCTTTCTTTAACATTGTTCTCAAGACCCACTCCTATCTTGATTTCTTTTCTGTCTTCGTCGGTACCTAGATTCACAACTTCGACCGGTTCTTTGTGTCGCTGTATGTTTCTTTCCTCTTGATGTAGTAGTGTGGCAAGTTCTCCTGGCACTTCACAATCTTCCTCACCTTCGTCTTCGACTTGGTAGATCGGATTATCAATGTCATATTTAGCAATAGCAGAGTCGTTATCAGCGGGATTCAAAGTGAATGTGGATCTGCAGTTTATTACGTGGGTGTGTGTAAGAACACATAGCTTTCGAAAAGGTGATAAAGTAAAAAGAAAGACAAGGAGCACAATATTTGAATGCAAAAGTCCAATGATTTATTGAATGAAAATATGCGAATGACAAATAAAAACCCTCACAAATGAGCCGTGGTGGCCTGGGCAAGGCACTAGGCTTAAGATTTTATTGTTCGAAGCGTAAAAGCAAAAAAGCATAAAATAGAAAAAGAAACAAATCCTATCTAAATGAGATTGGTATAACATCTTCAGTCGTTCAATTGTTGAGTCCATCGCCGAGAGTTAGGAAGATCCAATTGTTGATGTCGAAGTAACCATCGTCGTCTTCTATAGCATAAACTCCATTTTTGTGATGCAGAAAGGAGGTCCACAGGCACGTTCGCGGCGTATCATCTTCTGACCTCTAGAAGTGAAGCCTAAACCAGTCTTGTCAGTTTTGAATGGAAAATCGTGTAGCTGACCCCAAATAGTACAACCTCCTTCTTCAACTACAACTTTGGCATCTTTCAGTGAGACCATCTTCGGTGGAGCTCTAGTAACCTCAAGAGTGACAGGAGATTCGGCAGGCATGACTCGTGGAACTACTTCGAAAGCTTGACAGGGATTTTTGATGAATTCACCTTCCATTTCGATGTATTAGAATGCCTACAGATGGCTTACCCTATATTCTTCTTCTCCGCATATTGTAACAATCTTACCCTTCACTGGGTACTTCAACTTGTATAGTAGATGTAACAGCTCCTACCCCATGTATCCAAGGGCGTCCGAGCAGGCAAGAATAAGTTGGACAAATGTCCATCACAAAGAAAGTAGAATCAAAAGTATGGGAACCCACTTCGATCGGTAAATTGAGCTCTCCAAGTACTTTTCTCTTCGAACCATCAAATGCTCTTATGTTTATGTTGCTGGGTTTCATGACCACTTCTTCAGCATTAAGTCGGTCGAGAGCGCTCTTCATAAGGACATTCAGAGCAGAGCCAGTATCCACCATTACATGAGACAATGTAGTGACCTTACACCCTATAAAAATATGCAAGGCTTTGTTGTGGTTCCTTCCGGCATGAGTTAGATCAGCATCAGAAAAGCCCAAACCATTATCTGCGGTTAGGCTAGAAATACAACTTTTGAATTGGTCAGCAGAAGTGTCTTGCGGAATATGAGCATTCTTTAGAAACTTCACCAAGGCTTTAGCATGAGCCTCGGAGCACAATAACAAAGCTAGCATGGAAATCTTGGATGGGGTTTGTACCAGCTGCTCCACAACATTGTAGTCGCTCTTCTTAATGATCTTCTAAATTTCCTCCATCTCTTGTTTGGAGGTATCTTCAGCAACTTCCCTTGGTATTTCCTTTTAAGAAGGTTGAGTAACTTTCTCCTTCCCTCGAGCCTCAGGAGTTGGTTCAATAGCAGGAACGCGAACTGGTAAAGTAGTATCCTTAGGAGGACAAATATCTGGAGAAAACACTCTTTCGGTCCTGGTTACTTTGCTTGATCCGGTGATATTTTTGATATCAGGACTGGTAGCTTCAACCGTACTGTATTCGATGGTTAATGGCTCTTGCTTGACGCCATTGTAGTAAACTTCGACGTCATAATTCCAAGGTATAGCTTTGTCAGAGGAATACGAAACTTATCCAGGTGATGTAATAATGAGAGGTGCCACTTTAGGTGCAAGATCGGCAGAGGTGATCCCTATCATGTTCACATCAGCATATTCTCTGGGATAGTCATCATCTCCCCATCCGGTTGCCTTGATGTCTTCAATTGCAATCTTGTAGCTCTCAGGGGTGGTATATTTCACCATAAAATCTTACTTTCCATTTGGCTTCCCCAAGGTATCCCAGACTTATGGTACGGCTTCGCTTACGTATTCGATCTTCAGGCTTTTAGAAACATCTTCGCACAGACTCTCTATAGAAAAAGCTTTTAAGAATAACACTTATCGGTTGTCCATCATGCGTTGAACACGTCTCTTCAAACAAGCACATCCACTGGATTCAGATGCGCACCAACGACAGTTGTCAGGACATCCTGGAAATAAACCGGCTTGTAACAAATCCTTCTTGACAGTCATCAGGGGAATGGTCAGCTCATTCACATCAAAGACATATGAGTCATTGTTAATGGCATTGGCACTTTTACCATGGCCAGGCATTGGTGCGTTGATCACATTCAGAGTTTTGATAAGAGGGTCGAATTCAATTTCTCGGGCTTCAATCATGTCTTGGATCTTGTTATTCAGAGCCCAATAGTTGTTGGTGTCGTGCCTTGGGCTGTTGAAGTGGTATGCACACCTTGCATTAGGATTGTACTTCAAAGAGGAGGTGTTGACGTGCTGAGGAGGATCCCTCAAAGTAATCAGCTCTGCTTTCAACATGTGTTGTAGTGCTTGAGATAACAACATATTGATCTTCGTAAACTGTCTTCTTGGCGTGTTTTGCCTACGGGTGTTGTCTTGTTGAGGTTTCACTGGTGTGGGATTTGAGATCAAGACTTCCCCCACAGATTGACTACGATCAGTTTTGTCACGGTTATTCTGACTATACACAATATTGGTTTCTTTCTTCCCACCAAAAGATCTCTTCGCAACATTTGAGGATGTTTCGACTAGAATCTTTTCGCTCTTAATTCCAGCTTCAATATGTTCTCATGTCAGTATCAGCTTAATGAATCTAGCTGAAGAGTTTCCAATCAGATGATTGAAGAATGGTTCTGTCAATGTTCCCATGAACATATAAACCAATTCCCTATTAGTCAAGGGTGGTTGAACTCTTCCTGCTAAGATCTCTCCATTTCTGAGCATACTCCTTGAACTTCTCGTCACGGCCTTAGACATGCTCTCCAGTTGCATCCAGGTAGGTGCCAATTCAGCATTATACTGGTATTGTTTGTAGAAAGCATCTGCCAAATCATTCCAGGTACAAATGTGGGTATTCTCTAGCTGATAATACCACTCCAACTGTGTTCCAGACAAACTTTCTTGAACGAAATGTATCCATAACTTCCTGTCTTCAGTATAAGGATGGATCTTCGAACACAGACGGCATGCATTTAGGTATTGAAGGGAATTACCACTCTGGGAACTAGACTCAGATCATCAAAGTTCAACCCTGACATTTTCAAATTCTCCACAGTATTCAGGCGATCTTCAAGTTGCTTGTACTTTTCATTGTTAGGATACTGCTCGCTCATATAGTCTTCCTCTTTTTTTCAGACTCATGATGGATTCCTTCATTGTTTTTGACGCTTCCTTCAGTTTCGCCGCTCTTGTCTGAAATTTAAGTTGTCTGACTACCTTGACTAGACCTTTGAACCTTTTCCCCATATTGAGAATGCCAATGGTCTTCTTCTTTTTGGAAATGAGCTTTTTCAGATCTTTCTAACCTTGGGCCAAATTGGTGAACATCTCTTAGAACTGAGCATTCTGAGCCTAGAGATCTTTGACATCTTCATCTACTGCACGCTCTTCTTCAATCTTGATCAACCTCTTCTGTCACATCGGAACTATAGCATTTTGAAGAACTCACAATAACCACATCCTCGATTCTCTCTACAACAACAACAACATCACAACGTACCGAAATTGAGGAATTGAAGAAGTTCAAATGACGTCAGAGACGAAGATCTGCGAAGAAGAAGGTTCAATGGAGAGATCGAAGTCATACGATGAACCAAGGCGGAGGCCGGTTAAAGTTTTCAACGCCAACGAATTATAAGAGATTAGAATTTTATGTTGAGGTCGCACCACTGTCGATTGAGAGAAGTCGCGTTGTTGCTGAACAAAGGCAGAATCGCTGAGACACTTGAAGGATATCGAAGTTGAGGAATCCAAAATTGAGCCGCGAATTGAATTAAGATGGCATCGATTGAGGTTGGAACTCAACCGAAGACAGAGACGAAGGCGGAGATATTGAGGTAGTATTGAACACCGACGATTTCCGTTGATGAGAGATCGTGTTGTTGTTGTTGAAAATCGGAGAAGAAGACTGAGTCGCCCCGTCGTTTCACCGTGAGAGGCGCCGCTGGTAGAAGAAGAAGACGTATGCACAGAAAAATCCCTCTTTCTATTTTATTTTTTATTATTTGTTTTTATTATTGAAAAATCTGAGTTAAAAAATGGAAATAATAAGGTAACTGACAGGTAGGATAGAAACTTGTGGTATTAGGTAAAATAAGTGTTCAGGGTGTAAATTGTTGGAATCTTTATTTGCTAAGGTCTCACAAAATTTTTTTTTTTTTATTTAAGATAAACCCAAAAATAAATTAAGGTTTTTATGACCTAAATCTAAAAAAAGAGATATTTTTGTGATTTTTATGTATTTTAGAAAAATGTTTGAAAGAAAAATAAAATAGAAAAGAAATTGAAAAGAAATTAGAAAATAAGAGAAAATGTTAGTTTTAGAAAACTAGTAAAAGTATATGGGGTAGCTAGGGATCGAACCTCTGACCCAAAGGTCATACGAGCGCCTCCCTGCCATCTGAGCTACAAGTGTTAGCTGTCTGTATAATGAAACAAAATATATATAAAGGAAAATAATTTATGAAAATAAATTAAAAGAAAATGTGCGCAAAGAGATCATCTTCTTCGTTTGAATTTTCAAACTTTTACCAACGGATGCTCTTCGTTGCTAAAGCCTATAGTTTCGGCTTCGTCCGTCACTAGAACACCTTCAAATTTGGAAAATTTAGTACAAGCAATATAAATTCATGGTGAGGGTATGAATCGATTGCAGTCAAGCTCTTGATCATGAATATGTCCTTGGTTTGGTCCAATTTTTCCTAATTCAAAAAACCCCAATTAAAGCTCATGAACCCTAGAAATGGCAACTCACGACTCCTGCATCTAAACTTTAATTAAACGACCCAGAATTCATCGAACCATAAATATAAACACAAATATATGATCAAATTCAATTAACAATGCATGAATCTGTGAAATCGAAATTGAAAAACAAGAGGTAAATCATGATCGCGTTTTTGCAATTCTGGATATATAGATGGTTTGTGAATGGATGGAATTGATCAAAGAACACCAAGGAACGTGATGGAATGCTTTGTTTGGCTTGAATCGAAGCAAAAATTTGGCTTCATGTTGCTTTAATTGCACGAAATTTTGAGACTTGGCTAGGGTTCTTGAGGCTGCAAAAACGTGTCCTTGGCATCTGTAAATCCTTTGTATATATAATAGAAGCAAATTAGGTCAAGAGATGTGAAGAAAATATATGCTTTCAATGAGAAAATATTTGATTTGGAATTGCACAAAATATTGGCTTTTGGGGATTCAATCACATTCAATTCCTTGCCAATCATATATTTTCGAAATTTCCAACTATTGATGAGTATCTTGGACCTCAAGAATGACAAATATCCAGCCTTGCATCAATTGATTTGATTTTTATTATTTTATTTTAATTAAAATTGGATTTAAATGAATAAATTTCAAAATAAATAAAATAAAATAAGAAGAGGTGTGCAATTGGTCTTGGGGGTCATGGACAATCTTAAGAACAAGTTTAGTTCGTAAAATCTTAGGCCCATTTGGAAAAAATTTGAATTTGCTAAGTATTTCGCTTCATGCACTTCTTTAAAAATGCCAAACTTGCACAACCTGTATCTTGCTCAATTTTCAACATTTTGAAATTTTCTTAGACTTTTTAGAAATCTCAAGATGTCCTATAAACACTATTTTTGGTTTCATCTTCATGGAAGTTTCCATGCTCATGTACACTTCTTTGCAAAAAGATGACTTTTTGTTGACTTTTAGAAGGACCTATAATGTCTTGATCCATAACTCTCAAATGAAGCATTTTTGGCCAAAGCTTGTGAGACATGAAATTTTAGAGTATTGAATTCTATTCAAAATGAGCTTTTGTGGAAAAATTTCTGATAAAGTATGTGAAATTTATGCTTGGTCAAAGTTCTATTGACTTTTTGTCAAGAAACCGTAATTTGGAAACTTTGACTTTTGATCAAATCTTGAGTTTTCTTGATGAATCATGATCAACCCTTAATCAAATGATGAATGTGACTCCAAAATATTAATGTTGACCAAAAATGGTAGAGTTTGACTGTATGTTGACCATAATTGACTTTTTGTCTAATACAACTAATTTTCAACCATCTGAGCAATTGACTGGGCAAACTTGAGTTGTAAGGCTTGAAACTTGACATGGTGATCCCTTGAGACATATGAGGAGGTATGATGACAACTTGAGACTTTATAATTCATCTTTTACTTGAGAGAACAAAAACCCTAGTTGTGGGTTGCTTGCTTAGGAGAGGGTTCATCTGGTCAACCCTTAAGAAATTCTTGGGTATGGAGATGTGGATTGACTTGTGAAATATGAGAGAAAATTTTGGGGTATAACAGTGTCAGATACACAAATCAAATACAACAGGAATTAAATCAATTAATAACTTGGCCAAATAAATCTGACCGACCATTGCTCTGATACCACTAATGTAACACCCCTTTTCTATCACCAAATAATCAGGGTATAAATCAGAGAAAAATAAAATGCACGCATAAAAAAGGTGTCACATATTATTTTCCATACTTAGGAAAACCAACAAACAAACATTAACATGCACCTAGTCAATACTCATAACACATATTTGAGTTTCATGCTTTAAAATAAAACTATGCATTTCACAGCGGAGTATTTAATATCTGAGATACTATCAATGATTACATCCCATACTATAATCATTGGATGAAATAACAATTAATCCATAATATAATCAAGTCATAAAGATTAATATATCGGCACCACGACCGCATCAACATAGTATCTCAACATACGAATACAAAATATATGATAATACATAACAAACATCTCATAAAAGAAGAATTCCAGATAATCTCCATGTTACATGACCAGAGCAATGACTCTCTACCTAGTATAAGGAATAAATAGATAAACTCCTCAACTAGTCTCGTGCGAAGCACCACTATCCTCGGAACCTGCACTTAACCCACATAGAGGCAACATTATAACAGAAGGGTGAGAATTCACATCATTATCTAAATATATATAATTGGAAGCAATATAGAAACAACATATATTCATGAATTCCACACACTTCAAGTGATATTCCAACATAATATGATTACACAAACATTCCAAGTATAACATATTCTCATTTATTTCAATTAACACAATTATCATCAATTCAAACAATCCAATTGTTCACATAATCAAGTATCACAATGCAAATACACATAATTCATATTCATCAATGACTCATGTGACAATAATGCAATGTGACTCAAAATGCATGTGGTACCATTGGGAAAATTCCGTTCACCCCGCTTCCAATTCATTAACTTAGAACCAAAGTCACGCTTCTGATCCGGACAAGACCAAAGCCACCATTGTGAACTCACCGTTTCACCTCTACTTATCCATTCAAGAATCGAGCCAAATGTGAACCCAAAGTTTCACCACCTCAATTTTCAAGGTCAACCAATGGATGCATGTGCAATTCATCAAGCAACGTATGCAGATTTAGATTATCCACCAACCTCAATTATTCAAGCATATCACCATAATTCAACTCATATAAATTACCCGCCAATCGCATAACATAATTGTTATACCCCAAAATTTTCCCTCCCACTTCTCAAGACATTTCACATATCCATATTCAAGGATTTCACAAGGTTGAAAATCAGTTGTATTGGACAAAAAGTCAACTGTGGTCAACATATAGTCAAACTTCATAATTTTTTGTCAACACCAATATTTTGAAGTAAAATTCATCATTTGATCAAGGATTGATCATGATTCCTCAAGAAAAGTCAAGATTTGATCAAAAGTCAAAGTTTCTAAATTAGGCTTTCTTAGACAAAAGTCAATAGAACTTTGACCAGGCATAACTTTCACATACTTTATCAGAAATTTTTCCACCATAGCTCATTTTGAAAATAATTCAATTCTCTACAACTTCATGTCTCACAAGCTTGGGCAGAAAATGCTTCATTTGGAAGTTATGGATCAAAACATTATAGGTCTTTTTAAAAGTCAACTTTTTGAAAAGAAGTGTTCATGAGCATGGAAACTTCAATGAAGATGAAACCAAAAGGGATGTTTATAAGACATATTGAGCTTTCTAAAAAGTCCAAGAACACCAAAAAATGTTAAAAATTGAGCAAGATACACATTGTGCAAGTTGAGCATTTTTGAGGAGGTGCACAAAGAGAAATACTTGAGAAAATCAAAAAATTTCCAAATGGCCTAACTTTTCTTGATTCAAACATGTTCCTTATCTGAATTGGAACCTCCAAGCCCAACGCCACGTTTTTATATTCTATATTTTATTTATTTTGGATTTTTAATCATTTAAAACCAATTTAATTAAAATAAAAGGTATAAAATCAAAAATTAAATGCAAGATGGATTTTCTCTCATCCTTGAGGTCCAAGCAAGCCATTTAATCTGATTATTTCGAAATAATTAAGATTGGCAATTTGATTTGATTGAAATTGGCTCAAAAAGGAAATATTTGGTTTGATTCCAAATCAAATAATTTTTCTTTGATTGGCATGATATTTTCTTACAATAGTTGACCTAATTCATTACAATATAAATACATGATGATTCCACATGCACAAGGACGAAAAATTCTGACCTAAAAGAACCCTAGCAAGCTTCAAAAAACCGTGGCATTCTAGCAACCTAGCCGCCACAGTTTTGCTTCAATTTTATCCATTCCAAGAATTGCAATCGATTGATAGAGGTCCCCTGAGTCGATCCAGATATTCACAAGCAAGCAGAACGTGCAGAATCACAACATCCAAGTCACGGTTTGCACACTTTGAACTCAAAATCGTTTTCATAGTTTTTTGCATAATCAATTGAATTTAACTGTGTTTTTGTGTTTGTGATGAAGTTTCTAAGCTTTCTGCATAGTTCGATTTAAGTTTCAGCCTGAATATAAGAATTCACCATGGCTAGGGTTTTAAACCTTGGATTAGGGATTTCTGATTTAGGATAAATTGGCCAAAACTAGGGGCATATTCATGTTCAGGAAGTCAAATCGGATCGAACCATGGTCTTACTTTAAATTTATATTGCTTCTATTGAAATTTTGAAACTTGCAGGGATTTAGCTACAGAAGCGTTATGTAGGTATAAAACCGAGGCTATAGGTCTGAAATTCAAATGAGGAAGAAGACCCCTTGCGCGTGTTTTCTGATTAATTGATTCCCAGAAATCAATTTCCTTTGTATTCATTCTATTTCATATGTCTAACACCAGAGCAGGTTGGCTCAGATGGCAAAGGCAGCGCGCATTCCTCTTAGAAGGCACGAGTTCGAACCTTGCCTTTTCCCAGAATTCTTAACGTTTTTATTTTCAAGTTCCAGAGGCCACAGCCTCCAGAAGTGCCTACTTCTAGACCCCCCAGAGGCAGAAATACGTCCAGAAGCTCCAGCTTCTAGATCCCATCATCAGGCGCCACGCCCAGAAGCTCCAGTTTTTGGATCCGTCTCACAGAAGCCCTGTAAATTCCACTGGCACCTCAAGATAAACCCGAATTCCAACTTCTGGGTGCCTCTAGCAAAGGATTGCCTAGAAGCTCCAGCTTCTGGGATGGTTTCTTCCAGAAGCACTTCTGCATTTTTATCTTTTCCATATTTTTATTAATTTTGCTAATTTCATAATTAATTAAAATTAGTAAATTAGGTTAAACAATTAGGATTAATTAGTGTTGCACCCCAAAATTTGTCCTCCCGATTTTACTTTTAATTGGTTTTTGCTTTACATTCTTATTCATTATCATAACATTCACAATCATGCATTGCATTGAGCTACTAGGACATGAGATTATAATTTTTGCGTGAAGGCAATTTATCGTACCCTTAATTATTTCTAAACGTCATTTAATCTCAAATAAGTACATTGGTCTAGTGGATGGTGAAGTGAGTGTAAAAAGAGTGTGAGGTTTTGAGTTCGAACCTTGACTACTTCAATTTTGATTTCTTTTTCTCATATTTTACTTTTTAAGTTTAATTTTCTATATTTTAATAACAACATCTCAATTTTTGTATTAAGATTTTCATTATTAGGATAATTTTAGGAAATAAAATTTTTAGATTATTTTTATTATTACTAATATTTAAATAAATAAAACATAAAGGGTCATTACTAGTTTGTCACTACTATTTTATATTGTTGCATCATCATAGTTAGTATTGACCTATAACTTTTTATCATGAAATCAAATGGTATTTGAATTTATTGATATATCCTGAATTTGTCCATCCTTTACTTACTTACTAATGCCACTTTAGTTTATACACCTCAAATTTATCTTTAAGTTTAGTTTCTATCACAATTAATTTTTATTTAGAATCATGTATATTTTTATAGTAAAAAATCAAAAAATCTATAAAAAAAAATCTAAAAAAATAGTCAATTTTATTTTAATATCATTATTTCTATATTTCATCTATACACTACGATCCAATTTTTAAGTTTATTCTTATAATTACTATTTTATTATTATGGAATCAATAGTTTCTTGGGTATTATTCCCTTCCTTTTCTAGATAATAGAAATCGTATTTAAACCTCACACAAAAGTCAATCTTCACAAAACTGCAAAAAAAATCCCAATCAATTCCAAGGTTATACAAAATAAGGACACAAATTCAACTCTTTTCTAATCCATGATAACTACCAAATCTTTCCAAAACTAGAACCAAATAAATGTTCATCAAGTGCACATATGAGACTCAATTCATAAACTTGGTCACAAAGATATCAATCATTCTGAATCTTTCCAAAAGCAAAAATGGCATAATATCTTTTCTTTTGAAATCATTCCATAAGTACATCAACTGGTCTCTTAAGCTAAATCAAATTGAAATCATCTTTAAATACATTAAAAATCATTCCAAATGATTTCTATCAAGCGTTTTTTTAGAGTCTATAAAAGGACTCAAATTTCATAGAATAGAACAGGAAAAAAAGAACAAAAAGAAGCTCTCACAAAAAACACACAAAAAAATTGGCAAGCAAAAGTTCTTAACCAAAAAAAAAAACCCTTCATAGAAAAAATATCTGAAACCGAAACTCTGCATTATAAAATGAGTAATTGAAAAATGGAGTTTTTTATGCTTATCACTATATCATGTGTGGCTTTTGTTTTGCATACTGTTTGTTTATTTTTCGGTCCAATAAAATGTTGTCACGTGACAATACACAATGGGCCTATTGACCAAACTTCCTAAGGAATTGTCGTTCACATTTTCAGGTTGTTTCATTACATCTTTTTTCTTTTTTTCTCTTGTTATTTTATGTTCTATTTGAATAACGTGCATCTTAACATTAAAAGAAAAAGTCTTAAACTTAATAAACCATGACAATGGCAATTAGGCCATTGTAACATTTTTTTTATAGATATTCTTGTTGTTTAATATTTGATTTAATTGCTTTGTTTTTCTATTAATTAGGATTAGATTAATTATTAAGTTGCTTTAGTTAATTAAGCTATAATAATAAAATTTAAATAAAAAACAACAATGCCAAAGGTTAAAAGTGGTGCCCCTGTAGGATTTTTTTACTTAATTATTTTTCTTGTTAATGATACTATAATATTAGTATTATGTAGTTTTTATTTTATATATTATTATAATATAATTTTTAATTAGAATTTAAAGGTAATAGACATTAGCCTACGTTTAGAACTAATTTGGATATAATCTCTCACTTTCTTTGATTCTACACTATCTTAAGTTTATCTCTTTAATTAGTTTTATTACTTTTATATTATTTGGATTATTTTATTTAACGTAGTTTTGTTAAAAGAGACATGTATAACAATAAGACAAAAACTACAAAAAAAACATTTCTTTTATTAAATTAATTTAGACTATTTAATTGATTGTTTTAAATTAGATATTAATTTAAATTAGTTTATTTTAATAATATTCAAAAACAACAAAAATATGCTTCCCATTAGTATTAGGTTAAACCGTCTATTAATTTCTTTTCTACTAACTTAAGAAAAATCAAGACAATTTTCAAAAAGGAATTATTGACACTCTTTAACGCGAATGAGAAATTAGATATTAGCCGCTATTATGCGAGCTCGCATAAGTTTATCTCTTAAAGGTGATCAATTTTAATCCCATAAAAAATACTAACCAAACCCATGAGAACTACGTAGACTCTGATTTCATCTTGATGAATACATAGGCATAAAGCGCGATGCTTTAACGAGTCACTAACTACTAACCCTGACCAAATCTCTCCTCATTGTGTATAATAATTTAGAAAATAGAGTAAGAAACCTTAGACAAACACACCTTAACCCTAATATTAGAGAAGGTTCCCCTTGAGTACAAGGGAAGTAAGGGGTGCTCACACCTTCCCCTCGCTTAACCGACTCCCGAACCCTTAACTTGGTCTCGATGACCGCAGTATCCATATTTTTAGGGTTTTACTATGGTTTCTCCGTCCTTAGGATAAATAAACAATAGTGGCGACTTCATTGAATTTTTCCCGCCGCGACAATTAGACAACTTCCACTAATTTTTTCTCCCATTTTAATTAATTAATTTAGGGTTAGAATTAACTGATATTTTCTCTAAAATTAATTAACATCAATTAGACTTAGGATTATTCTCCACAATTGCAAAGAAAATCAAAAATATTAGGATTAGTTTTCTATTCAGTTATTTATTTTCTCGCATTTTTTCCAATATTATGTAACTGCTCATGGAATTTAATAGCTTAATTAAGATTTACATTCCGCACTTCTATATTATGTAACTGCCCCAAAGCCATGTAATAGCGTAGGATTTACTTTCCGCACTTCAGTTTCCGCAATTTTTCTTTCCGCACCTATAAAATGCTAGTAACTAGGCGTGTATGGCAAGATAAAATCAACATAGATAATTTCTAATCTCAAGATAACATATCTGAATTTAACACACTTTCCTCACACATGCACCCCCTAGGGTATTCTCTCTCGTTGCCTTTCGAATAAATGGTCAAGTCCCTCAAACGTAGAGGTATCCTAGCACCGTTGTCTACAAACATATCATCATAGTCCCTTCGATACAAAGATCATAGTCCCTCAATGACCCTCGATGTTGCCTACGAATATATGATCTAGTCCCTCGATTGTTGCCTACGAAAAGTGATGATCGTCCCCACGAATGTGCTAGGATACTCCTACAAGTTGCCTTCTATGACCATCCGATGTCCCTTCGAATGTCCCTTTACATCCAGCGAATTGGGTTATCTACCAACTAATGGTATGGATAGCGCTATTCTAAAGGAAAGTAAAATAACACGAAAAATGACCGTTCTGAGTAGGTAATAGACTCTTAATTGCTTGCTCCATTAAAACATCTTTTTACACCTCACACCTTTTAAAAATCATTTTTGAACACTTTGTATACATTCCAGCGTGAATCATTACAAAGTTCTTTTCCAAAACGAAACATTTTCGAATACTTCGTATACATTCCAGCGTGAATCATTACGAAGTCAAAGAGAAATGCCTTTTCAATACATTTTCAAACACACACATAGAAAGCAAATTTTAAAAGTGAGCTAAGCAATTAAGAGACTGTAGATAACTACGGATGAAAAGGGTGCTAATACCTTCCCTTTTCATAATCACCTCCCTTACTCATAATCTAAACGAAGGTCTTTTCCTGTTCTTTTCACCTTCCCTTAATTGGATAAAAGAAAAGTCGGTGGCGACTCTTGCTATCCACAACATTTGCGATCAAACGCAAAACAATCAAAAGTCAGTTCTCTCACCGTGTTACAGAACTGGTGACTCTGCTGGGGACACACCCTTTAGAGAGGATACCTTAAGGATTTTAGATCACTTTACTACTTTCTGTTTGACTTGTATGCTTTATTTTTAAGGGTTGCTTGGGTATTATACTTGTGGGGGATCCTACACCCGGATCCAGGTTCCTTAGGTAAGTAACAATAAATCGCCGCGACCGCTAGGCGTATACCGAAACGGTCAACATGATGGATACGTTAGTGCGACACTTTGGATGTCCTGATGCTCCTCATGTCTAGTTGAGGAAAGTATTTGGCGTCTGCGTGGTGTCATCAGCACTAACTCAACTTCTAGAACCCTAATTGACCCATCTTGGCCATTAGAAGGTAGTGAAATGGTCGGCTTTGGTGTAGACTAAGGTTGGTTGATACTCGATGCTACGCTCATTAAGATCCGACTTTCGGGACATTTCAGTCGACCACTTGGTAGTCGTATTGAGATAAAGCCTACGAAAAAGATCAATGATATGAGACTCCTAGAACCCGGTTACTATTATAGGACAGGATGAACCCACTCAAAATTTAGAAGGGTAGACACCTATACCTCATGCAAGCCTTAAACCTAGGGCTATTGTGTGAATTGCTTGTGATTTCTACTTGCTTAAACATGACATGATGACATCATAACATCACATCATATCATTTCTAACTATTTCAAGGACCTAGGGATTTATCTTTGCTTTGTTTTGTAGGGATCATGGCTTCCAGAAAGACTATCCGAGTCAACTTCATGGGCATACCTTCTCAACTCAAAGAATTGATTTCAAAAATTCCTGATCAGGCTCAGTTCATCAAAAGACATGGTTATCTGCTCGACTTGGTCATCTCCGGTATGATGCACGTCTTATTCCAGTTCTTTGATCCGAAACACCATTTCTTTACATTCCCAGATTATCAGTTGGTACCTACATTGGAAGAGTTCTCTAAGCTACTTGGGATACCTATTCTTGATCAGATGCCATTCACCGGTTCAGAAAAACCTCCGAAGTACGAAGACATCGCATCAGCATTACATCTAAAACGCTCAGACATTGAAGCTAATTGGGAAACAAGAAGCGGAGTTAAGGGTTTACTTGCTAAGTTCCTGATAAAGAAAGCTCAAAAATTCCTCAAAGCTATGAGTTTCCATGCATTCGAAGACATTGTGGCCTTTCTAATCTATGGCTTGACGATGTTTCCTAATCCAGATCAGTTCATAGACGTAAACGCCATCGAGATATTCCTCACTCGCAATCCTGTGCCTACTTTACTTGGAGACATTCTACATTCTCTCCACACTCGTACCATCAAACAACAAGGAACTCTCATGTGTTGCATACCATTACTTTCCAGGTGGTTTATTTCGCACCTTCCTCAATCAGTAGTCAAGAATAAGAAAAGGTTGAAGTGGTCTCAAACACTAATGTCACTTTCTCACTCAGATATATGTTGGTGTCTTTTCTCTCAAAAGGACTTCACATTCATTGAGCGTTATGGGGAATTCCCTAATGTACCACTCCTTGGCATAAGGGGAGGTATCACTTACAAGACATCGTGATATGGTACCTCAAAGAGATGGTACTCATGATATGATTCTCCAAGACATCGTGTTTGACTATAATCACGATCTCCAGAACTACCATCGAAGATTTGTGCACGCTTGGGGCATGGTAAAGAAGACTGATACCAAAACTTTGGGACACAAGAATTCCATCTCTTGGGAACCTTACCTCAAATGGGTGCGAGCTCGAGCTCAAAACCTGATGATGCCATTTTCGCTTGTTCTACCCATAATCATAGAACCTGTTACTATAGGTGATGAACCCTATATCGTGCTCCATCCAGACATGCCTACTGATTTCGAAGACTTTAAGAGATCCTGGATTCAACTTAAAGAAGAAAGGGATACATTCGAAGCTCAGTGCTATGCAAGTGAGAAGAAGGTATTAGAGTTGACAAAGCTACTTCACGAGGAGCGAAGCATCAACGCCTACTTCAACACCAAGAGGAAGCGCCCATGGGGGACCTAGAGCTCTAGGAATTTGTTCTTTTATTTTTTCCAAACTATATTTTGTACTTAAAAAGAAATAGAAAAAGAGAGGAACTAATAAAAGTTTGTTCGTGCTTGTTTAAAAAATTTAAATTCCTAAGGTCCTTGAAAACATTGCATTGCATAAACATCGCATATCATGGCATAACATTTCATAACAGGTACTCTGAAGACCGGCTTTCTTATTCTCTCGCTGTTTATTTCAGCAGATATGGCTCTTGAATAAACTGTCAAAGATCTCCAGGCTCAGAATGCTCAATTCTTGGAAATGTTCACCAACTTGGTCCAAGGCCAGAAAGACTTGAAAAAGATCATCACCAGAAAGAAGAAGACCATCAGTATCCTCAACATGGGAAGAAATCACAAGGGTGCGCCTAAGGTGGTCAGCCGGTTAGAAATCTCAGACAAGAGTGGTGAAACCGAGGAGAGCATCAAGAACAGCGAAGGAAGTCGTCAAGGGTCTGAAAACAGAGAAGAAGACTACAAGAGTGAGCAATATCCTCTTGATGACGATAGATACAAGCAACTTGAAGACCGTCTGAATACCGTGGAAAATCTGAAAATGTCCGGACTGAATTTTGATGATCTGAGTCTTGTCCCTGGTGTGGTAATCCCTCGCAAGTTCAAAGTTCCTACCTTTGCCAAGTACGATGGCATCTCTTTCCCGAAGCTGCATCTGAAGTCCTATGTTCAGAAGATCCATCCTCATACTGAAGACAGGAAGCTATGGATCCATTTCTTCCAAGAGAGTTTATCCGGAACTCAGTTGGAGTGGTATTATCAGCTAGAGAGTACCCACATTCATACCTAGAATGACTTAGCAAATGCTTTCTACAAGAAGTACCAGTAAAATGCTGAATTAGCACCCACTCGCATGCAACTACAGAGCATGTCTATGGGTCGTGACGAGAAGTTCAAGGAGTATGCTCAGAAATGGAGAGATTTAGCAGGCAGAGTTCAGCCACCCTTGTCCAATAGGGAGTTGGTTGATATGTTTATGAGAACACTGACAGGCCCATTCTTCAATCATCTGATTGGAAACTCTTCATCCGGATTCACTGAGCTGATATTGATAGGCGAACGCATCGAAGCTGGAATCAAGAAAGGAAAAATACAGGTAGAATCATCTTCAAATGCTGCGAAGAGATCTTTTGGTAAGAAAGAAGCCAATGTTGTGTATGGTCAGAAAAGCCGTGTCAAAATTGATCGTACTTAATCTGTGGGGGCAGTTGTGATATCCAACCCTACACCAGTGCAACCTCAACAAGACAACACGCGTAGCCAGAACGCGCCACGAAGATAGTTCACGAAGATCAACATGCCATTGTCGCAAGCATTGCAACACATGTTGAAAGTCGAGCTGATTACTTTGAGGGATCCTCCTCAGCACGTTAACACTTCCTCTCCAAAGTACAATC
Organism: Vicia sativa; assembly: GCA_021764765.1. NCBI lineage: Eukaryota > Viridiplantae > Streptophyta > Magnoliopsida > Fabales > Fabaceae > Vicia > Vicia sativa. The sequence goes on from CM038795.1 coordinate 254,332,329, forward strand.
CTAATGCAAAGTGTGCATACCACTCCAAATTAGGCACTTAATCGACAACTGTTGGGCTCTGAAGAACAAGATTCAAGACATGATTGAAGCCAGGGAAATTGAGTTTGACCCTCCTGTCGAAACTCCGAACGTGATCAACGCGCCAATGCCTAGCCACGCTAAAATTTCCAATGCTATTGACGAAGACTCCCATGTGTATGATGTGAACAACCTGACTATTCCTCTGATGACTGTTAAGTAAGATTTGCTGCAAGCCGGTGTATTTCTAGGATGCCCGAATGATTGTCGTTGGTGTGCATCTACATCTGACGGATGTGTTTGGTTGAGAAGGCGTATTCAACGCATGATGGACAATCGTGAAGTACTATTTCTGAAGCCTCCATCTGTGGAGAACCTCTGTGGAGAACCTCTATGAAGACATGTCTAAAAACCTGAAGATCGAAGATGCAGACGAAACCTTACCAGAAGTCTGGGATACCTTGAGGCAGCTAAGTGGACAGTTTGATTTCATGATGAAATATACCGCTCCTGAAAGTTACAAAATTCCTATTGAAGATGTCAAGGAAACCGGGTGGGGAGACGATTTCCCAGAAGACTATGCTGATGTAAACACGATAAGGATCTCCTATGTCGATCCTGCGCCTAGAGTGGCACCTCTCATCATTACTTCTCCCAGACCAATTCTATATTCCTCTGACAAAGCTATACCTTGGAATTATGGAGCTGAAGTCTACTATCATGGTGTTAGACAAGAACCTTTGACCATTGAAGACATTGCAGTTGAAGCTTCCAATCCTGACAATGACAACATCACCGGATTGAAATTCCTGGCAGCAGATACGTGATGTCACAGAGAATGTTATGACACACTATCTGAGACTCTGTTAACAATTCACACAATAAATTTAAACAGCAGTAAAGAACACAATAAGTTGTTTACCCAGTTCAGTGTCTAACTACACCTACATCTAGGGGCTACCAAGCCAGGGAGGAAATTCATTATTAGTAGAATTAATTCAGAAATAAACTAACCAGTTTATCTCCTTCACTTAAAACCTACCCAATGCAACTTCAATCTAAGTCCTACTTAGACCTGAGTTCCTACTCACTCCCCCTCAATCACAGCAGTGATATCAACCTATTGATTAATTGAATTGTGAAGACACACTTCAATAAACTATCTTGATCTTGCTTCAAAGCTTCAATCAAGAGACAAACACTCGTGCTTCAAAGCTTTGAGTGATAAACTACCCTTACAAACAAATCCTAGTCCAAGGCACTTATCAATTGATAATTGCTTGGCTCACAAGAGAAACTAGAATTACAAAAATACAACTGTTAACTCTCCTAACAATACAAAAGGCGCGACAACATTATAAGGGTTGAATTCCTTTTATAGAAGCAGTCCTGAAACTTCAGTTTTGGGCTTCCATAAAGATAGCTAGGGTTCACTTAATTTAATCCTAAAAGCATGGTCTTTTCAACAACCAATTTAGGTTTAACTAAGATTAACCTAGCAGCCACGTGAGCATGCATTCTAGTAAAAGAAAAACATTAATATAGCAGCTCAACAAACTTCCTGAAAAGTCTCAGGAAAAACAGATTCTCGCATGTAATGTCACTCGAATGTCATAACATCTGTTATGACATCGACTATTTTCAATTCCAAGATGCCTTTTATCTTCCAGCTGAGCTACTTTAAAACATCCTTGCCAAGTAGGATTTATCTTCAATCTCTGAATGTCATGACATTTATCAAGACATGCCATAACCTAGTTTTACCAAAAAGTAATGCCAACCTAAAACACTAACAAACTCCCCCTTTGGCACATTTTTGGCTAAAACTACTTAAAAATAACAGAGTACCTATGCAGCAGAAGACAAACTAGTTCTAAGCTTAAAGAAACTAGAACCTAGAGATAAGATAAATTCTACCCATACAGAAATCCCATAATTCCCACAATTGCCCACATACAAATTTAAACATGTCATACAGTTTCCCAAATTTCCCAGCCACTGTTCAACAATAGTTCTTCTCCCCCTTTTTAGCCACAAAGGGCCAAGGAAACCAGTACAAAATTCCCTGATCATTCAATAGATAGTTAAGTACCAGCATTATTAAATGATACATCTCAGTCAAAAGATTACAAATCTGTCAACCAAAATGATTACAATCTTTTGGAATACAAACCAAAACAAGTACAGGAAAACAGGATTTAAACAACAAGGCAATAAACAACAATGGACAGGCTTCCATCTCAAGTACTCTCTTCTCCAGAAGGAACACTATGAAAGGAAGCATCTTCTGAACTCCCTTCAGCTCCAGCCATCTGAACATCCTCATTTTCAAGATCACCAACAATTCTCATGCCAGCCTATCCTTCATCCTCAACCTCTGTGTCCTGCTCTAGTTGAGAGATTAGCTCTTCAAGGCTTTGCTTCCTTGCTTCAAGCTCTTTGCAGGTAGCTTTTAGCACAGCTAGGATTGTTTCCTTTTGAGAGGTTGTCTTGACATTGGATGTCTCACCAGATGTCATGACAATGTCTGGAACATGTCTGAAATTCCTGGCAGCAGATACTTGATGTCACAGAGAATGTTATGACACAGTATCTGACACTGCTTTGACAATTCACACAGTAAATATAGAAAGCAAGAATAACACAATAAGTTGTTCACCCGCTCGTTCTAACAAACCTACGTCTGAGGCTACCAAGCCGTGGATAAAGTTCACTATTAGTAGTATCAATTAAAGACCCTACACCAACTCACGCTGACACCTTCTCACTTAATCACTACCCAATGACACTTTTACCTAAGTCCTACTTAGATATGAGTTCCTACCACTCCCCTCAATCACCGCAGTGATATCAACTCTATTGTTTAATTGAATTGTGAAGACACACTTCAATAAAATATCTTGATCTTGCTTCAAAGCTTTAATCAAGAGACAAACACTGTGCTTTAAAGCTTTGAGTGATAAATCACTCCTTACAGAAATCCTAGTCCAATGCACTATTCAATTGATAGTTGCTTGGCTCACAAGAGAAACTAGAATTATTACAATAACAATCACATTAACCTTAAAAGACACAAAATACAACCCGCAATATCTTCAATAAACTCGAGGCGTGGGAGAATAAGGGTTGAATTCTTTATATAGAAGCAATTTAATCTTCAGATTGGCTTCCATAAAGATAGCTAGGTTCACTTAATTTTCTCCTAAAACATGGTTTGTTTCACAACCAATTTAGGTTTAATCAAGATTAACCTAGCAGCCACGTGAGCATGCTTTCTAACAATGTAAAGACATAAATAAAATGCTCAACAAACTTCCCGAAAACTCAGAAAACCGATTCTGCAGTATCGATTACCGAATGTCATAACATCCGCTATGACATCGACTGCTTTTCTCAGAATTTCAAAGATGCCTTTAGCTTCCCTGCTCGAGCTGTACTTTTACCATCCTTGTCCAAGAGGATTTATCTTCATCTCGAATGTCATGACATCCATCATGACATTGTTAAAGCCTAGTTTTACCAAAATTGATGCCAACTTAAAACACTAACAAACTCCCCCTTTGGCACATTTTTGGCTAAAACAACTAGACCTATCAGAGTACAAATGCAGCAGAAGACTATTACCTAGTTCTGAGTTTCCCTAAGCTTTCCTAAGCTTTAAGTACCTAGAACTAAGAGAAGATAAATTCTACCCATACAAGAATCCCACAATTTCCCACAATTGCCCCACATACACTTGCCCACAAAATTTTAAACAAAGCCACATACAATTCCCCATACAGCTTCCCAAACATTCATACTCCCAAGATTTCTTCTCCCTTTAGCCACAAAGGGCCAAAGGAAAACACTTCAAGTTCCCCAAAACTTTTAATCAAACAAAGGTCAACAACAAGAAATAATACCAAGAAGTAATGAAGTAGCGAAAGAGTATGCAGAATGCACATCCGCGCTGAAAATTACAAGCAACCAACATGACACACAGGAGAAAATACAAGGAACAAAATAGCATCGTGGAAATGGAATCACAAAGAAGAATAGGACAACAGGGCAGATTGCACCGATCAGTGTTTTTTCCGTATAGCACGTGGAAGGAAGCTTCTTCAGCCTTCTTCAAGACCACCATCCGAATATCATTGTCTTCAAGATCACCCAGATCATTATCGCCTTTCTTCATCCTCAACCTCTATGTCCCGCTCTAGTTGAGAGATAAGCGCCTGCACTTTGTTTTCTTGCTTCAAGCTCCTTGCAAGTTGCTTTAGCACAAAGAATGACATTTGCTTTTCGAGAATTTTCTTTGACATTGATGTCTCAAGCAGATGTCATGACAATGTCTGGGACATGCTTCCCTTGGAACAATTTGTAGTGGAATCCAAGGGCAGGGGCTCTCTTGCAGACTGAATCTCTTTCACCAAGAATGTCTGGATGCTGATCAAGTATAATTCCACATAGCAGGGAGGGAAAAGCTATTGACCTTTGATAGCATAATAGTAGCATGCTTGAGTGTCTCGATCAAATATGTAGGAGCCATAGTCAAAGGAAGCTTGAGTTCCTACTGATAGATGAATCTTCCCAATCCATTAGAAATAGAGGATTTGTGATTGGTCGGGACCCAGCTTAAAGACCAATCTTATGCAAGATGGCAAATTTGACACTCAATTTGTCGGGCCGAGAGTTTTCCCTTTAGAGGCCATTGTCTGACTTGTTTGGCAGTGATGGTTTGACAAATCTTGTTGTCAGTTTCCTCCAGCTCCGAGTATTCTCGATCCGCCTAAACTGTTGATCACTTTTGGAGAAAACTGACTTTTCTCCCTCTTACATGGACAGCCCGTAGTCACAGAGTTCCTATCCCCACGCTATTTGATAGATTGACTATGAACTTTTCCAAAGATTCATAACAGTTTGAGAATCTCACAACCTGCCTTCATTAGTCCAAAGATCCTTAATCGATTGACAACTTTTACACTCCGTAGCACTCTTATTTAGCTCCTCTCCAAGGCAATCCTCTTTAGGTAAACATACTTCCATCTCCCAAAGATTCTCGTGGATGATGGAATGAGATGTTGTCAATGGCCACTTTAGGCACTTTGAGCAGCTTCCCAAGAATTTGTTTTTTCTCGGGATGAATGTCTCGTGACATTCTCTTCAACATTAAACTCGTAGTCATGATCGACTCCATGTGTTCAGTTCCTTCCTCTTTTCGTAATAGGTGTTCTCTTTGTTTTAGAGTCACCACCAACAGCTTTCACTCTACTTCTCCTTGTAGAGGGTCCAGCCTTGTGATACTTCTCAGTCTTGCCCATATCTACAGTATCTTTCTCATTAATAGGCTCTGTGATCACTGCTTTTCCCTTTCTTTTCATCATTCTTTTGCAATGCTTGGATTGACATTGGCAATAAGATCATTGTCTCGAGAACATTTCATTTAAATCAATGACCTGAGGTTCGCTTAAATGATTAGATTCATGAACCGTGACTCTTCCAAAATGCTGTCAGAAATGTAGTCATCAGGGACTTTACCAGAGACACACTTTGTGGTGATTCTTCAAGAATACTATCGTAAATATAGTCATCGTGAGGTTTTATCAGGCAACATTTTGGTGGGACCTCAAGAATACCGCCGAGATCTCATCTTCCTTATCGCAGAGATTTTAATACAAGCATCATCAATACCTACTTCGACTCTTTTAATGTAAAGGTCTTCATTGTTCTTGGTGGGAATCATGATCACCCGATGTCTTGACATCCTCTCGTGACATTCGGATCAACTGCTAAGCTAGGGCTAGTAGACTTTTCATTTAAAGGGACTGAGACTCCAGTCAAGGTACATATTGATTCTCATTTAGGATACTCATCACTATTCTAGCTATTGCTACATGCGCAGACCTAGACTCCTCTGGGTTCACTCTTTCAGGGGGAACAGAAGATGATGGAACAGAGGTCTTACCAGGGAAGGATGCTTGTGATCTTCTTGCATTTCTTGTGCGCAGCTTAACTTTTCTCGATCAAGAGCTATTGCAATGGAGTAACCTTCAGTGCTTTAGCTTGCATGGATTCAACTTTTTCCCTGACTTCAGCCATGGAGGGAGATGAAGATCCTGATTGTTGGGATGCTGAGGAAGGTGAAGACATTTTTCGCTGATGGTTTTTGAGAGAATGAGAGCGATAATGGCTAGGGGATTTAGAGTTTCTTTTAGAGGAAGTAAGAGTGATGCAACTTTCAAATGGAGAAACTCTTATATAAGGATGTCCCTTCCTATTCTTGGACTTTTTAAAATGGGGATGAAAGTACCTAAATGCCCCACTTATGAGTAATTGAAATACCAAGCCCAATTCATCCCTTGTTGTAGACTCCGCACTGCTACAATTCTCATGTAGACAAATCTCCAATTTGTCCCTTAAAGTTCTAAACCGATCGACCTTAAGAACTTTAATAATATCGTCACAAAGACACCGTCATGACATCCTCGTATGACATTGTACTCAATCGTGTCCGCTTTATCCAGATCACACTAGAACAATTGCTATCACCGTTGGAGTTCACCAACATTGTATAGGACCACACAGCTTTTTCTTCTTGTTGATCCAAGGAATGGATTACTCTCAAGGAGACACCTCCAAATACCAAGTGATTATCATGGATTGAAGTTGCCATGATTTTTCCTCCTCCGCCCAAGAGGACATCATCCAAGACTTTTCTCCCAGAACATTTGACAAAGGAGACACTTGGTCAACCTATCATGCCAGAACCTAGTACTTTGCTTCAGTACTTCATGAGTGATCGAATGTCTGGACATTGAGTGTGACATTCTGATTTCATGTCCAGTTTTACAATTTTCACAGATTTTCCCCTTTCCCAAGAGAATTCTTGGTAATCTTCTGACTCCTTCTATGGAACCTGATCCTTTTCATTCCTCCGAGGTATGGCTGATCGCCTTGTTGCCCCAACTTCACTTTCTTCATCTTTGTCTCAGAGAACATAGATGGCAGAGTGAGGTTCTCAGACTCCCACAAGTAGCAGTTGTCCTTTGATCTGACACCTCTCATAATCACTACTTGATCATCATTGATCACAAGACATTCAGCCTTAGTGAAGTTGACTGTGTATCCCATATCACATAGCTGACTTATGCTAATGAGATTTGCAATGACCTTTACCAGAAGATTTCATCTGTGTTTGGAACCCGCATCATTGAGTTTCCAACACCTTTGATTTCTCCTTTAGCTCCATCTCCAAAGGTAACAAAGCTGGTAGAATGAGGCTTAACATTATTGAGAAGATTTCTGTCTCCAGTCATGTGCTTAGAACACCCACTGTCAAAATACCAGTCTTCCTTGGAAGGAGCTCTGAGAGAATTTTGTGCTATCAGAGCTGTAGTCTTCTTCTTCTTCCACTGGTGAGTGTGGGATGCCTTGTTGAACCTAGGCTTTACATAAGGAAATTGATTGGGAAACCCATGTAGCCTATAGCAGGTGGACTTTATGTGACCAAATCTTCCACAGTAATAACATCTCCATCTCTGAAACCTTTGTCGTGTTTCTATGATTTTGATGTTGAACCCAACGTTGTGACAACTGTTTGACATTGGTTCAAGTGGTCTGCTTTTCTTTCTCGTGGTCAGCTTTCTTAGTTTCCACATATCCCGAGAGGCACCTATTTCGCTTTGTGGGATGGCATTCTTTGCCTTGGCTTCCAGATTTGTTCCTCTTCCGTTATTAGCCAATCTCTTTGCATCCACATATCCTGCTCCTGCACATTTCGCTTTGTGTCAGATGCTTGTTTTGACATTGTTCTCCCATGTCTCTTTTTCTTAGTGTCACCAACAGGTTTCTTTTCAGCCACATATCCTAAGCCACGCTTATTCCCTGCACTTTGTCCCAGCTGAAGAATTTCATCCAATTTTTCAGTACCAGATGTCAGCCTTTTGACAGATTTATACATCTGATCAAGCTTGGAATTCAACATGACAATATCACTGTTGAGGAGAGCTATATTGGCTGTGCCTTTTCTCACCTCTAGCTTCACATTCTCGCCTCCAACTTCTCAACTCGCCTTTTTCTCCCCCTCACACACTTCACCACTTTTCACACACAGCTTCCTGTAGGTCTCAGCAAGCTCTTCAAATGTCACTTCCTCATCACTAGAGTCCATATCAGAATTGTATACTCCAGAGAGAGCAGTGACAAGTTTGGCACCTTCTTCCTCAGATTCACTTCCTGAATCACCATCAGACCAAGTGACAGCCATTCCTTTCTTTTGTTTCTTAAGAAAGGTGGGACATTCAGCTCTAATATGTCCATATCCTTCACATTCATGACATTGACCTCTGCTTTGACTTTTTCTTCCGACTTGATCTTCTGCTGAGTCATAAGATCTGATGTCGATGCGTGTCCTTGACATTTGACCTTGACTTTGGTTCAATTCTCCGATCGCTTTGTTGAACTGCTACCAAGCATGGCTATAGCTTCGTATATCTTCTCCTCATCTTCCTCCTTGCATCCTTCTTCGAATTTGATACAAGTGCTATGCTCTTACTCTTCTTGTCAACAGCCACCGATTCCCATCTCAAAAGTCATAAGAGATCCTATCGCTCTTCAACCTTCAAGGTGCCGATGTCCCGAGCCTCTTCAATTGCAGAACTCTCATTGCAAACCTTTGGGCAAGGACCGAGAATCTTTCTCACCAATTTTCCTCCGACATCTTTTCACCAAGTGCTCCTGAGGCATTTGTAATCTCCAACACATTCATGTGAAACTCATGAATAGTCTCATCTTCTTTCATCTTCAAATTCTCAAATTTGTAGTGAGCATCTCAAGTCTTGACATCTTCACCTTAGATGTTCCTCATGAGTAGTTCGAGAGTGTCCCAAACATCCTTGGCCAGCTCACATTGATGAACCATCAAGATATTCTGTCAATACCATTGAATAAAGCATTCAAGGCTTTAGAATTCCCTGTGGCAAGCTCCTCTTCCTCTTTGCTCCATTCTTCCTCGTGTTTCAAGACAAGAGTCCCATCTTTCTCAACCTTGGTGGATGTTTCCATCCTTTATCGCCAGCTCTCCAAGCCTTGATATCCACTCGATCTTAAGAAGGCAACCATACGAGGCTTCCAAGACTCATAATTAGACCCATCCAAATAGGTGGTCTACCTCCAAACCGCTTCTTTATCCATTATGCCGTAAACTATTATCCCTAGATCTCACCTGTAAATAGTGGTGGTGCCCGCCCGATGCCAATTGAAATTTCGGCAAGCAGATACTTGATGTCACAGAATGTTATGACACAAGATTCGATAATCGCTTTGACAATTCACACAAGAATATAGAAAGCAGAATAACACAATAAGTTGTTCACCCGCCTCGTTCTAACAAACCTACGCCCGAGGCTACCAAGCCGTGGATAAAGTTCACTATTAGTAGTATCAATTAAAGACCCTACAGCCAACTCACAGTTGATGCCTTCTCACTTAATCACTACCCAATGACACTTTTACCTAAGTCCTACTTAGATATGAGTTCCTACCACTCCCCTCAATCACCGCAGTTGATATCAACCTATTGTTTAATTGAATTGTGAAGACACACTCAATAAAATATCTTGATCTTGCTTCAAAGCTTTAATCAAGAGACAAACACTCGTGCTTTAAAGCTTTGAGTGATAAACTCCCTACAAAGAAATCCTAGTCCAATGCACTATTCAATTGATAGTTGCTTGGCTCACAAGAGAAACTAGAATTACAATAACAATCACATTAACCTTAAAAGACACAAAATACAACCTGCAATATCTTCAATAAACTCGAGGCGTACGTAGAATAAGGTTGAATTTTTATATAGAAGCAACTGAATCTTCAAGATTGGCTTCCATAAAGATAGCTAGGTTCACTTAATTTTCTCCTAAAAACATGGTTTGTTTCACAACCAATTTAGGTTTAATCAAGATTAACCTAGCAGCCACGTGAGCATGCTTTCTAATAACAAAGACATAAATAAAATGCTCAACAAACTTCCTGAAAACTCAGAAAAACCGATTCCGCATCGAATGTCACACCGAATGTCATAACATCCGTTATGACATCGACGCTTTCAGCATTTCAAAGATGCCTTTAGCTTCCCTGCTCGAGCTGTACTTTTACCATCCTTGTCCAAGAGGATTTATCTTCAATCTCTGAATGTCATGACATCCATCATGACATTGTTAAAGCCTAGTTTTACCAAAATTGATGCCAACTTAAAACACTAACAATGTCACCTTGAAAAGTTGGTAGTGGAATCCAAGAGCAAAGGGTTTTGCATCGCATCTCTTTCAAACTAGTATATCAGAAATTGATCATGATAATTCCACACAGTGAGGGAAAGGCTATGGGTCCTTTGATAGCATAGCAAAGATGCTTGAGGTAATCGCTTTCAAATATATAGGATCCATAGTCAAATTTATCCTGAGTGCCTACGGCATATATGAATCTTCCTAGTCCAATAGAGATGGTGGATTTGTGATTGTTTGGGACCCAGTTAGCAGCACCAATATTATGCAGGATGGCAAATTTGACACTCAACTTGCTTGCTGAGAGTTTTCCCTTCAGAGGCCATTGCCTTACTTGTTTGGCAGTGATGGTTTGACATATCTTGTTGTCAGTTTCCTCCAGCTCTGGCTGAGCATCATCAGATCTACCCAGGAATCTGTTGATCATACTTGGAGAAAACCTGACTTTCCTCCCCCTCACATATACAGTCTTGTAATTAGCAGACCTCTTATCTCCACAGCCACTTCATAGATTGACTATAAATTCTTTCACCAAAACTTCATAACAATTTGGAAAACTCACAACTGTTTTCATCAGACCAACTTCTTTAATCAATTCAACAATTTCCTTGCACTCCAGTGCACTTTTATTCACTCTCTTCCGTGAGCCACCTCTTTGTTAAACATACTTCCATCTTCCAGCATTCTCAGGATGATGGAATGAAATGTTATCAATGGCCACTTCAGGCACCTTGGGCAGTTTTCCAAGAGTTTGCTTCTTTCTGGGATGAATGTCTGTGACATTCTCCTCAACATCAAAATCAGAGTCTTGATCTCGACTGAGGTCTGTGTTCCTTCCTCTTTTTCACAATTGGTGTTCTCTTTGGTCTAGAGCCACCACCAACAATTTTTACTCTACATCTCTTAGTAGAGGGTCCAGCCTTGGAATACTTCTCAGCCTTGCACACATCTTCAACACCCTTTCTTTAGGTGACTGTGAGACAGCCTATTTTCCGTTCCTTTTCATCATCCTCTTTGCAATGCTTGGATTGACATTTGCAATGAGGTCATTGTCTGAGAACACTTCATCCAAGTCAATGACTGGGGGTTCAGTTAAATGATCAGACCCTTGAACTAGAGACCTTCTAAGATACCGCGTAAATGTAGTCACAGAGGTTTTATCAGGGGCACACTCTGCTGGTGATTCCTCAAGAATACTATCAGAAATATAGTCAGCAGGGGCTTTATCAGAGGCACATTTTGCTGGGGATTCCTCAAGAATACTATCAAAAATCACATCTTCCTTATCGCAGGGTTTCATTAAACATCATCAATAACGCATTTCGTAATCTTTAATCAAGGATCCACATTATTCTTGACAAAGATCGATGATCACCGATGTCTCGACATTCTGACATCCGGATCAACCGCTAAAATAGGGCTAGCAGACTTATAGTTTAGGGGAACCAAACCTGTGATTGGTCTTCGCTAGGATCCCGTTACTAATCTAGCAATGGCTATATGCAGACCAGACCCCTCTCTGCTCACTAGTTCTGGGGAATGTAAGAGGATGGTACAAAAGTCTTACCGTAAGGGATGTTTGACCTTCTTGCATTCCTTGTGCGCACTTGACTTTTTTGGGTCAAGAGCTATTGCACGCAATGGAGTAACCTCAAGCTAGCTTGCATGGCTTCAAAGATTTGCCCTAACTTCAGCCATGGAGGGAGATGAAGAGCCCGATTCTTGAGATGATGAAGATGATGAAGACATATTTTGTCGATGACTTTGAAGGAAAGAGCTTAAAATGGCGAGGGTTTCAAGGTTTCTTTTGGATGAAGAAAAAGTGATACTACTTTCAAATGAAGAAACTATTATATGTGGGAGTCTCTTCCTATTCTTGGACCTTTTAAAAATAATATGAAAATAATTAAATAACCCACTTATAAATAATTGAAGTAAAAGGTCCCTTCCATCCCTTGTTGTAAACACAGTTAATTGCTACAACTCCTCATATTGACAAATACCCAATTTGCCCCTTAAGGACTTAAACTGACTAGCCTCAAGAACTTCAGTAAAGATGTCACAGTACAATGTCATGACATCCTGTATGACATTGTACTCAGTCCGCATCTGCTTCATCTAGATTATCTTAGAGCAATTTCTACCAGTTGCTATGTGTTCAATTTCAACATTGTATAGGAACACACAGTTTTGCTTCTTGCTGAACCAGGGAATAAGATTGTTTCTCAAAAAGAGACATCCATCAAAAGGGCTTTTACACAAGCTTTGATTACCACTTTCTCCACTTGTTTTCTTAGACAACTTCAAATGTGTAGGAGCAGGAGTCCTATTATGGCAGCCATTCTTCATTCCGCATTTCTTGACAAGATCTTTGCATACTTGCCCTCTGGAAGGAATGTGTGAGTCTTCCATCCGTGAGACTTGCAGTCCAAGAGTATAAACCAACTCTCCCATGAGGCTCACCTAAGATCTTTTTGACTTGGTTGCCTAAATGTCTCACCATCAGGTCCGACATTCCTCCAATTAATATGTCATTAACATAAATGTGAGTCACCATGATCTTTTCTCCTTTATTCTTGACAAAGGTTTTATCCAAGACCTCTCCTATATCCTTTGACAGAAGGAGCTTTAGCCTTTATACCGTGATTCTAGTAACTTTGCTCAGTACTTTAGAAGTGATCAGATGTCCAGACATTGAGTGTGACATTCTGGATTCCTGTCTAGCCTTATATTTACCACAGATTCTCCCTTTATGAGAATGAGATCTTGACATCCTTCTGACTCCCTCTATGGAACTGATCCTTTTCATTCCTCTGAGGTGTAAATGACCAAGTTCTTGGTGCCACAACTTTACTTCCTCTTCATCTTTGTCTATAGAACACACAGAAGACAGAGTGGTGTTCTCATATTCCCACATGTAGCAGTTGTCCTTTGATCTGACTCCTCTCATAATCACTTCTTGATCATCATTGATTACAAGACATTCAGACTTAGTGAAGTTGACTGTGAATCCCATATCACATAGTGACTTATGCTAATGAGATTAGCAACAAACCTTCTACCAACAACATCTATCTCAGTTTGGAACTGCACAGCTTTGAGTTTCCAACACCTTTTATTTCTCCTTTAGCTCCATCTCCAAAAGTAACAAACCGTAGAATGAGGTTTAACATCATTAAGAAGATTCCCTGCCTACCATATGCTTAGAACACCCACGCCAAAGTACCAATCTTTCTTGGCACTCAAGAGTGATTACAGCTACATAGCCTTCTTCTTCCACCGTTGAGTGTATGATACCGTTGGTTTTAGGCTTCACATAAGAACCTTGATTAGGATATCCATGTAGCCTGTAGCAAAAAGATTTTATGTGACCAAACCTTCCACAATAATGACATCTCATCGTGGAAACTTTTGTTCATGTTTCTATGATTTTGATGTTGAACCAATGTTGTGACATTCATTGGTTTATTATCGTCTTCCTTTGTTATTAATAAATTTCTTAGCCTCCACATATCCCGAGGCGCACTCTATTTTTGTTTTGTGGTGTGACATCTTCTTTGCCATTGACTTTCTGTGTTTGTTCCTCTCCGGTTATTAGTAAATCTCTTTGCAGCCACATACCCCGAGGCGATATATTTTCTCGCTTCATGTTGTGACAACTGCTTTGACATTGGTTTCATGTCTCTTCTTCTTAATGTCACCAATGTGTTTCTTTTCAACCACATATCCTAGACCATGCTTATTTCTATTTTGTCCAAGTCGAAGAATTTCTTCCAACTTATCGCATTTCAGATGTCAACATTTTGATGATTTAGACTGATCAAGTTTGAGTTCAACATTATAATATCACTATTGAGGTGATTTATAGTGGGCTGTGTTTTCTTTTCTCCCACACTTCTCAATCATCTTCTGAACCATCACCACACGTTTCTGATGCCCATCAGACTAATCTTGTACACTCCAGAGAGGAAAATGACAAGTTTAGCTCCTTCTTCCTCGATTCACTCTGAATCACCATCGCACCAAGTGACAGCCCATTCCTTTCTTTTGTTTCTTTAGAAAGGTGGGACATTCACCTAATATGCCCATATCCTTCACAACCATGACATTGGATTCCATCGCTTGACTTCCTTTTTTCCTCCGATCTTCTGGATCTTCCGAATGATGTCCTTGACATTTGACCTGACTTTGATCTTCATTTGATGAGCTTGTTGAATCCTCTATGGTCATAGCTATAGTTTCGTATCTCTCTTCATCTTCCACCTTGCATCCTTCTTCGAGATTGGATATAAGTGCTATGCTCTTATTCTTTTTGTCAACAACACCATCTCATCTCAAAAGTCAAGAATCTCAACCTTCAAGATGATCATCCCACTCTCATCACCAAACCTTTAGGAAAAGAATCTTCTCACCAGACATCTTTTCACCCAAGTGTTCTGAAATATTCATGTGAAACTCATGAATAGTCTCATCTTCTTCATCTTCGTGATTTCAAATTTGGTGAGCATCCAAGTCTTGACAACTTCACCTTGGATGTCCCCTCATGAGTAGTTTTGAGAGTGTCCCAAACATCCTTGGCCACCACATTGATGAACTAATCAAGATGTTTCTTTCAATACCATTGAACAGAAGTATTCAATGCTTTAGAGTTCCCGAGCTAGCTCCTCTTCCTCTTGCTCCTCAGTCCTCCGTTTCAAATAGTCCCATCTTCTCAAGCTTTTGCATCAACCTTGTTCTCCACCTGAATATGGTATCCAAATCCTCCTTCCATCCATTATGCCAAACCATCTCAGTCTCATTGAATAATTGAAATATATGAAGATCATCTACAATAATTCATAACAATTTAAATAAGAAGAAGAACATAAGTTGTTGTTTAATCACACTAAATCAACACAACAGAGAATTATTAGAACCAACTGGGCTTTTATCTCCTTCACTTTAAAACCTACCCAATGCAACTTCAATCAAGTCCCGCTAGACCTCGAGTTCTTACTCACTCCCCTCAATCACAAGCAGCAGTTGATATCAACTTATTGATTAATTGAATGTGAAGACACACTCAATAAACTATCTTGATCTTGCTTCAAAGCTTCAATCAAGAGACAATATTCGTGCTTCAAAGCTTGAGTGATAAACTACCTCTTACAAACAATCCTAGTCCAAGGCACTTATCAATTGATAATTGCTTGGCTCACAAGAGAAACTAGAATTATAAAAATACAATCTTAACCTCCTAATAAGATAAAAGGCACGCATAACATTATAAGGGTTGAATTCTTTATAGAAGTGGTCCCGAAACTTCATCATTTATAAAGATAGCTAGGGTTCACTTAATTTAATCCTAAAACATGGTCTTTTCAACCAATTTAGTTTTAACTAAGATTATGTTCAAGATTGTTCTAGTAAAAGAAAAAGAAAAGACAAAAGAAAACAACTCAAAAGTCTTGTCATAACATGTATCTCGAATTATAATAACTTTTGAAATACTAAAACATCCTTGCAAGTAGGATTTATCTTCAATCTCTGAATGTCATGACATTCATCAAGACATGTCATAACCTAGTTTTACCAAAAAGTAATGCCAACCTAAAACACTAACAAAGGTAACCAGAACCGGAAGAATATTTTCTCCAGAGATATCTCCACCAAAAGACAATGCGACTCCAGATCGCATCTTGGCCATCCAACCAATTCTCGGCTGTGAGGAAAGAACCAAGAATCATCCGCCCTATGTATACCAAAGGAAGTTTCCAAAGACACCTCCAAGCAAGAAATGGAGGAAATTCTGAAGATCATCAAGGGGAGAGACTACAATGTTGTGGAACAGTTGGGACAAACTCCGTCCAAGATATCCATGCTTGCTCTACTACTGTGCTTTGAGGTTCATGCTAAAGCCTTACTGAAGTTTTTGAAGAATGCTCACCGTCATACTCCCAAAATTTTCTCCATCTTCTATCTCCCACTCCATGACTTCAAGGGTCGATCGTTGACAAACCTCTCCTAGACAATCAACCCAAACTAGGGTTTGACAATTCTCGCATCAAGATGGACTCCAACATCTCCAATGGTCTTCATGCCTCCTCACTTCAAAGATCATGTCAAGTTTCAAGCCTCACAAGTCAAGTTTCCTGTATAATTGCTCGATGGTTGAAAATCATCAGATTGGACAAAAGTCAACTCGTGGTCAACATACTAATAAACTTCATAATTTTTTGTCAACATCCTCATTTTGAAGTTACATTCATCATTTTGATCATGATTCATCAAGAATCAAGAAAACGAAAAGTCAAACTTTCTAAATTAGGGTTTCAAAGAAAAGTCAACCAAACTTTTAACTTCTTCACTTCTTTAAATTTTTCCACCACCTCTTGTTTTGAAGGAAATTCAATTTCTACAACTTCATGTCTCACAAGAATGTTCAAAAATGCTTCATTTGGAAGGTATGGATCAAAACTTTATGTGTCCTTTTCAAAGTCAACATTTTGTTTTGAAGATATATTGAGCATGGAAACCCAATTGAGATGAAACCAAAGAGGTTGGTTGAGGACCTTAGAGCTTTCCAAAAGTCCAAGAACACTAAAAATGTGGAAAATTGAGCAAAATACACTATTCATAAGTTGGGAAATTTTGGACAATTGCACAAAAGGAGATGTTATCAAATGCAAATTTTCCAAATACTTGATCCAAACTCACGACTCATTGATTAATCAAACCAACAAGATTGATACATGAAGAAAACTAAATTGATTTTATTTGAAAAGAACATTCAAGATCAAATATTTTCACCAAACCACTAAGATAATCAAAAACAGAACCCTTATTTTGTAAACAGTTAAAACAAATGTTCTTTCAACCATCCAAACGTGTTTGTGGCGGTGATTGGTGAGAATGCATCATTGTTGTTGATCAAAGCAAGCAAAATCGTGCTATAACATGCATACATATTCAATTCTTTTTTTTGATTTTGCACTTTTTATTATCTCGCCATTGATTCTAATGCTTTTTATTGTGTTCACATTAGACTCCATATACATGATTCGGGCAATCGTTAGCAAGCTTCAACGCCCAAACGCCAGGGTTTCTGTTGTCTTCGAATCAAGCTCAGATAAATTCACTAAAACCAACACCACCACCATCGAGTTCGTATATCGAAATAGGTGGACTAGGTCTCTTTTGCTTTGAATCTTCAGATTTTGCGGTGTTTGAAATCACAAATGTTTGGAGAAGATGACCGATTCTAGTCTTACAAGACCGGCGAGAGGGTTCATGCATGCTTCGGGTTCTCCGATTCGTCATCTCATACGACAAGGGTCCACGCGTTTAATTTGTTTTTCAAACTCATCCCACGACGCCATCACTTATATTCCATTGTTTTCACTTCTCAAACACCAAGTGTCAAGTGGCCTAGTGGTTAATGCGGCATGTAGAAGATGCCTCAAGGGTTTCTAGTTCGAATCAGCCCGGACCGGTTTTGCATTCTTCACAAACTCAACTTTTTCAATTATTTTCTATTTTCTATTTATTTTTAATATTTGCCTTCATTTTAATTTTTTTCATAATTTTATCATGCATTAAAAAAATACCAAAAATATTTTCCTTTTGCATTATTTCCAGAAAATGTTTATTTAATTTATAAAATTAAAATATTATTTTGCATGCATATTTAATTTATTCATAATTTATCATTTAAATCACTTTAATTAGTTTTTAATTATTAAATTATCTCCAAAAATCCCAAAAAATTATTTTAGCATATTAATGTTATTTCCAGATGAAATATTTTTCTCATTTAAAAATTATTATTTTTGCTAACATTTTCTCTTATTCGATTTCCCTCAGATTTTCCTATCATCCTTAATATTTTTAATTGTATGTAATAGTAATTAGGCTTTATTTTGATTTAAATTATGTATCAAAGATGAGGATTTACTTTAAGACTTATACTTCCAAGATTTTAATTTAGACCATAACCCATGAAGAAACAACATCAACACACCTTTCAAACTTAACCAACACGTCCTGTTATTCTAGCACCATGTCAAAACAAATCATCATAGTCCCTCGATACAAAGATCATAGACCCACACGCTCCAACAGATCTTGACCTCGATTGTCGCCTACTAAAAATGATGATAGTCCCTTCGAATGTGCTAGGATACTTCCTACAAGTTGCTTTCTATGACCATCCGATGTCCCTTCGAATGTCCCGCTTACATCCAACAAATAGCCACCAACCACAAAGAACTATTCTAAAGAAACCACCAAATTAAGACTTTAGTTGTCTTTCTATCAAAATACTTTTCACACTCAACACTTTTGTCAAAGTTCAAACTTTTCAAAATGAACATTTCCCAACACTTTGTATACATTCCTACATGAATCATTACAAAGTCAAAGCTTAAATGCCTTTTTCAAAACATTAAAGCAAACGCAAGATCTAAGATAATCAGACAAATTAATAAAAGAACTTAATCTAACGAAGGTCTTTTTTCTCGATTTCTTTACCTTCCTTTGGATAAAAGAAAAGTCGGTACACTTTTACATCCATCATAAAAAACTACAGCCATCACAGAATCCGACACCGGATACACCCTAAAAGAGAGAATGCCTTAAGGATTTCTAAATCACCTTTATTGCTTTCCGTTTGACTTGCTTGCTTTATCTTAAGGGTTGCTTGTATTATATTTATGGGGATCCTAACGGATCCATACTTTGTAGTAAGAATCATCGCACCATGATGACATCTAAACGTCAACATACACATGAGATACACTTAAATATATCAACCAGAATCAATAATTAATAGACCAGAGAGTTTGACAAAACACTGAAAGGACTCAACCCTACATTTACTATAGGATGATGAACCAACTCAAACGCTTGGTGGGTAATCACCTATACCTCAAGCCTTAAACCTAGGCTCATTGTGGTGAATTGTTCAGGTGTGCTAAACATGACATCATGACATCATCGCATTGCATATCATTTCTAACTATTTCAAGGACCTAGGATTTATCTTTGCTCTTGTAGGGATTATGGCTCTAGAAAGACTATCCGAATCAACTTCATGGTATACCTTCTCACCAAAGAATTGGTTTTAAATTCCCACCATGCTCGCCCATCAAAAGACATGGTTATCTACTTGACTTGGTTATCTCCGGTTTTGAAGAAGATATGATGCATGTCCTATTCAGCTCTTTGACCCAAACACCATTGTTTTACATTCCAGATTATCAGTTTAGTTCTTAATTTTGAGAGTCTTATTACCAAACCATTCAATTCTTCCAAAAGGTTCCTGGCACACTGATCCACCACCTAACGTCATTTAGCCAATTGGGAAACAGAGAAGTGGAGTTAAGGGTTTACTTTCCAAGTTCTTAATTAAGAAAGCCCGAGAATCAAAGTTATGAGTTTCATGCATTCAAGACATTGTCTTGCTAATCTATGGTTTGGTTCTATTTCCTAACCTCGATCAATTCATAGATGTCAACGCCATCAAGTTGTTCCTTACCCGCAATCCAAAGGCCTACTTTACTTGAGACATCCTACATTCTTCCACACTGTACTATCAAGAGACAAGGAACTCATGTGTTGTATACCGCTACTTTCCTGTGGTTTATTTCGACCTTCCTCCACTGCCTGAAGAACGAACAAAGGTTGAGATGGTCTCAAAGGTTAATGTCACTCTCTCATTCGATATCCGTTGGAGTCTTTTTCCTCAAAAGGACTTCACATCATCAGAGCTGTGGAGAATTCCTAATGTACCACCTACTGTAAGTGGGAGGTATTACTTACAACCCTTCTTTAGCTCTACGCCGCTTTGGTTTTGCCAAGAGATGGTCCACATGATATGCTTCTCCAAGATATTGTGTTCGACTACAACCACGATCTCCGTAATCATCGACAAGGTTCATACACGCTGGGGCATGGTAAAGAAGATCGATACAAGACTGGGGCACCGTAACTCCATTCCTTGGGAACCTTACCTCAAATGTGCGAGCTCGAGCTCAAACCTCATGATGCCATTCAAAGAATTATGGAACCGCATATAGGTGACACTCACACTCTCCATCCCGACATTTTGAGAAGACTAAGAGATCCTGATTCAACTTAAAGAAGAGAGGGATACCTGAAGCTCAAGGTTATGCAAGAGAAGAAAGTGCTAGAGTTGACAAAGCTACTTCACGAGGAGCGAAGCATCAACGCCACCTCGGGCACCAAGAGGTTAGATTTTAGGATTTATATGTTTTATTGTTTTGAACTATCTTTTGTACTTAAAAAGAAAAAGAATAATAAAAGAAAATAAATGTTTGTTCATGTTGTTTAACAAATTTAAATCTCTAAGGTCCTTGAAAACATTATGCTGCATTTGATAAACATTGCATATCAGCATAACATTGCATCATACATTGAAGATTGGTCTTCTCTGCTTTTATTTTAGTAAATGGCCTCACATCCGCCAAAGATCTCCAACGTCTGCTCCAACAGATGTTCACCAGCTTGGTCCAAGGCCAAGAAGATCTAAGAAGCTCATCAATGTAGAAGAAGAAGGTTGTTGGTCTTCTCAACACGGGCGCACAAAGGTGGTCCCAAGAGGGTCACTTGGATAGAGCTCTCCCAAGGAAGTGTCAGAATGAGGAGTGTCAGGCAATGGAAATGACCTGTCACAGAAGGAGGAGAAGATCTATGACAATGATAGCACTACTGATGAAGATGACAAGTACAAAACTTGAAGACCGCTCAATGCCGTGGAAAACTCAAGATGTCCCGGTGAATTTTGATGATCCGAGTCTTGTTCTCGGTGGTGATTCCTTCCAAGTTCAAAGTTCCAACTTTGCAAGTATGATGGCATTTCTTGTCCAAGTCGCATTGAAGTCCTATGTTCAAGATCAACCCCCACACCGATGACAAACAGGATGCACTATTTTCAAGAGAGTTTGTCTTGAACCTATCACCAGAATCAATGCATCCTGCATCGATGCACCAAGAATGTTTAACCCACCGCATGCAACTACAAAGCATGTCTATGGGTCGATGAGAAGTTCAAGGAGTATGCCTAAATGAGAGAGATCTAGCAGAAACCAACCCTTGTCAAGTGAGTTATGATATGTTTACGGAACACGACAGCCCATTCTTCAATCATCCTATTGGAAACCGATTCACCGAGTTGATATTGACAGAGAGCGATTGAAGCCGGTATCAAGAGGGAAGATCTCAGAGAGACATCTTCAAATGCCAAGAGATCTTTTGGTAAAGGCAACCAATGTCGAGCCAAGACCGACCGCTCAATCGTGGGGCGCAGATCTCCAACTACATCAAGACAACCTCACGAGACAACGCCAGAACTGAACGCGCCACTAAGACAGCTACTAAGATCAACATGCCATTGTCGCAAGCCTTGCAACACATGTTGAAAGCAGAATATTACCTTGAGGGATCCTCCTCAAAACATCAACACTTCCTCTCCGAGATACAATCCTAATGCTAAGTGTGCTTACCATTCCAATAGCCCCGGATAGTAATCGATGATTGTTGGGCTCAAGAACAAGATTCAAGATATGATCAAGCTAAGCATTGAGTTTGATCCTCCCGCTGAGACCCGAATGTGATCAACGCGCTATGCCTAACCATGACAAGAGTTCCAATGTCGTTGGCGATGATACTTATGTTTTCAACATAGATGACTTGACCATTCCTCCGATGATCAAGAAGAATTTGCGCCGTGTCAATCCAGATGCCCAGAGAATTGTCATGGTGCCCATCTCGACCATGGTTGTGCTTGGTCGAAGACGGTTTGCATGATGGATAACCGTGAGATACTATTTCTAAACCACCTGTGTAAGCCGTGTGAAGATATGTCTAAACTCAAGATCAAGATGAACGAAACGCACCATCTGTGTGGGATACCTTGGGCAGCCAATGGAAAGTATGATTACATGGTGAAGTACACTGCTCCCGAAAGCTACAAGATTCCTATTGAAGATGTTAAGGTGACCTGATGGGTGACGATTTCAAGACTATGCCGATGTTAACACCATAAGGATTTCCCTTGATCCCGTGCCTAGAGTGGCACCTCTCATCATTACTTCTCCAAGACCTCCATTTCCAAGCTATCCTTGAATTATGGAGTCGATGTTTACTATCATGGGCCAAGCAAGACCCTCTCGACCATTGAAGATCTTACACTTGAAGCTACCATTCCGACATTGACAACATCACCGGATCAAGTAAGGTGACCGAACCGAAGGGTTTTCTCCGAAATCTCTCCTCCAAAGACACCGCGACTCAACTCGCATTCCAATTTATTCAACCCATTCCCAAGCTAGAGGGAAAGAACCAAAGACTCATCCCGTCAACCAAGTACCAAAGGAAGTTATCAAGACACCTCCAAACAAGAAATGGAGGAAATTCAAGATTATCAAGAAGAGTGACTACAATGTTGTGGAACAGTTGGGACAAACCCGCCCAAGATCTCCATGCTTGCTCGCTGCTTTTTATGAGGCTCATGCTAAAGCCTGGTGAAGTTTCAAGAATGCTCACATCCGCAAGACTACCATCGACCATTGAAGTTTGTATTGCTAGCCTGTCCGCCAACAACGGCCTAGGCTTCTCTCGATGTCGATTTGACTCCTTCCGAAAGAAACACAACAAAGCCTTGCACATCTCACGAATGCAAGGGCTACATTATCTCATGTTTTGCAGATACTGCCCAATATCCTACCAAGACCGCTTTTGATCGACTTGATGTCGAAGGGTCGGGTTCGAGACCCAAAGGATATAATTGTGAGCTTTTGATGGTTCTAAGCGTAATGCTGCTTGAGAGCTCATCTCACTGCTAAAGTCGGTTCCCACTTTTGATCCACTTTCTTTGTCATGGACATCCGCCGTACTACTCTTGCCTACTGGACGCCCTTGGATACACATGGGCACTGCTACTTCTACCTTGCATCGTGGTCAAATACCCGTGAAAGGGAAGGTTGTTACAGTGTGTGGTGAAGAGGAATATGGTCACCATTCATATCTTCCGATATCTCGAAATGGAAGGTGAATTCGAGACTCCCCGCCAAGCTTTTAAACAATCCCCGAGTCATGCCTGCTGACTCTCCCTCACTCCCAAGTTACAAGTTCCGCCTAGGATGGTCTCATGAAAGATGCTCAACCACTGCTGAAGAGAGGAGGTAGTACTATTTGGGGACAGCCTCCCATCTTCCTTTCAACGACATAAGACCGGGTTTAGGCTTCACCATCAGAGGTCAAGATGATACGAATGCGAACCAACTCTTTCCGCATGCCAAAGTGGAATCCATGCTATAGAAGACAACGACAACGATTCGACATCAAGTGGATCTTCCAAACCCGATAATGGGCTCAACAATTGGAAGATCAAGACGCTATACCAATCTCCTTTAGTCGAGTAATTGCTCTGTTTTGTTTTGCTTTTCAGATTATGTTTTGAACAATAAACTCTAAAGCCTCAGTGCCTGCCCGGCATCATGGCTCGCTTGTGAGGGTTATTATCTCATTTGCATATTTTCATTCAATAAAATCGTTGAACTTTGCATTCTATTTTTTGTTTTCTTTACTTTATCACCCCTTCAAAAAGCTATGTGTTTCTTACACACCCACGTGATACACGCTAATCACTCAATCTCGCTGATAACAAATTATGTTATTGCTAAATATGACTTGATAATCCGATCTACCAAGTCAAGACGAAAGTGAGGAAGATTGTGAAGTGCCGTGGAGAACTTGTCGATCGCTACAAAGAAGAAGATCGAGTTATACAACACACGAAGAGCAAGCGAGGTTGTGAATTGGGTACCGATGAAGACATAAAAGAGATCAAGATAGAGCGGTCTTGAGAGCAAAGAGTTAAAGAAAGATTGGTTCGATGCAAGACTATATTTTTTGCTTGGTCAAAATAAGACATGTTTAGATGATATTGTACCGATCACGGTAAAAAGAATTTCTCAAAGGAAATGTAAGGTTCATCCGAGATGTCGAGAAAATCAAAGTCAAGTGAAGTAGTTCAACGGTTTAGTCAGCATTCCTATCCACAATGGGTTGTGAATGTGGTTCCCGTGCCTAAGAAGGATGGTAAAGTACGAATGTGATTACGTAGATCCGAACAAAGCGAGTCCGAAAGACGATTTCCCACTTCCTCATATTGATGTTCGTTGACAACACCGCCAAAAAAGGTTTTCTCCTTCATGGATGGTTTCTCCTGTTACAATCGATCAAATGGCTTCAAGACATGGAAAAGACTACTTTGTTACATAGCAAGCACTTCTTCACAAGGTTATGCCGCTCGATCAAGAACGCGGCGCCACTTATCGCATATGGTGACATTATTTCATGACATGATCATCACACGAGATAGAGGTCGACGACATGATAGCTCGATCACGTACAGAGAAGAACATCTTGATCATTTGCGTAAACTGTTTGATAGATGAAGAAATACAGTGTGAGACCTAATCCTAACAAGTGTACCTTGGAGTCGATCCGAAAACTCCTAGGGTTTGTTGTCGTGGTAAAGGAATTGAGGTTGACCCCGCCAAGGTTAAAGCTATTAAGAAATGCCACCCCGACCGAGAAGGAAGTCGAGGTTTCGCCGATTAAACTACATGCCAAATTCATTGCACATTTAATCGCTACTGTGAGCCAATCTTGTTACTTAAGAAAGATCAAGTAGGAATGGAACGACGATTGCCGATCATTTTTGACAAAATCAAGGAGTACTACAGAATCCTCCTATCCCGATGCCGCCTGTCAAGAAAGACCTCTTATCATGTACTGATAAAGGTTGAGAACTCAATGGGGTGTGTGTTGGGAAACATGACGAGTCTGGTCAAAAGAGCATGCAATATACTACCTTAGTAAAAGTTTACCGACCGTGAAACAAGATACTACAAATGAGAAAACTTGAAACGCTCTTTGCTGGGCCACGACAGAGATATGTTAGCTCACACTACCCCTGTTAATTTCTAAGATGGATCCGATAAATACATATTTGAGAAACCATTCTCCTGAAGAATAGCAAGATGGCGATGATCTTGACCGAGTACGACATCCAATACACTTCTCGTAGCGATCAAAGGAGTGTAGTAGCCGATCATTTGGCTCATCGTCAGATGACTATCACTATGCGCTCAAATTTTATTTAAGATGTTTTACTAGTTATCGACATGAAGAACTGTGCCCTGACGAAGGACCTCGAACAAGGATCCCATGGACCATGGTCTTGATGGAGCCTCAAACGCACTTGGCAATGGCATTGGCCATCATTACATCCTTTGCAAAGCGGACACTTTCACCGCCAGACCTATTTCACCGCACTAACAACATGGTCAATACATGGGTATCAAAGTCGCTATTGACTTAAGAATCAAGTTCCAAGTGTATGGAGACCCAAATTATGACCGTCAGATTATGGTGAGGGATACGAAGCATCCAATCTTATTCCGTATCGAGAGCATGTTTGAGTTTGATCCCTAATTCAAGAGATTACTTTACCACATTTTACAGAAGAGAATCAACAAGGGACGATTAGCTACTATGTCATCTATGTTCAAGGTCGATGGGACAACGAAGCTCCCTGCATCATCATTGAGAAGCTCCCGAGTGTTGGTAATCTCCAAAATATTCATGTGAAACTCATGAATAGTCTCATCTTCTTTCATCTTCGATTCTCAAATTTGAAGTGAGCATCCAAGTCTTGACAACTTCACCTTGGATGTCCCCTCATAGTTTTGAGAGTGTCCTAAACATCCTTGGCCACCACATTGATGAACTAATCAAGATGTTTCACAATACCATCATAGGTATTCAATGCTTAAGAGTTCCTGCAGCTAGCTAGCCTCTCTTGTCTTCCTCCGTTTCAAGATAGTAGTCTCATCTTTCTCAAGCTTGGTGGGATGTTTCCATCCTTTGTCGCTATCTCCAAGCTTTAATATCTATCGATCTTAAGAAGGCAACCATATGAGGTTTCCAAGATCATAATTAGACCCATCTGCATAGATGGTCTACCTCCAAATCCTCCTTCCTTATCCATCCCTAAATCTCACCCTAGAAATCACCAAAAGTGTGGTGCCCGCCCGATGCCAATTGAAATTCCTCGGCAAGCAGACACGTGATGTCACAGAGAATGTTATGACACACTATCCGACACTGCTAACAATTCACACAATAAATTTAAAACAGCAGAAAGAACACAATAAGTTGTTTACCCGGGCTGTCTAACTACACCTACATCCTGGGGCTACCAAGCCAGTGGAGGAAATTCATATTAGTAGAAATTCACTTAAACCTACCCAATGCAACTTCAATCTAAGTCCACTTAGACCTCGAGTTCTTACTCACTCCCTCTCAATCAAGCAGTGATATCAACCTATTGATTAATGAATTGTGAAGACACACTTCAATAAACTATCTTGATCTTGCTTCAAAGCTTCAATAAAGAGAGACAAAACTGTGCTTCAAAGCTTTGAATGATAAACTACCCTTACAAACAAATCCTAGTCCAAGGCACTTATCAATTGATAATTGCTTGGCCTACAAGAGAAACTAGAATTACAAAAATACAACGGTTAACTCTCCTAATAGACAAAAGGCACGATAACATTATATATTGAATTCTTTATAGAAGGGCCCTAAACTTGTGTTTGGCCTTATAAAGATAGCTAGGGTTCACTTAATTTAATCCTAAAACATGGTCTTTATACAACCAATTTAGGTTTAACTAAGATTAACTCTAGCAGCATGAAAGCATGCATTCTAGTAAAAGAAAACATTAATATAGCAAACAACAAACTTTGAAAAGTCTTAGGAAAAATCAGACCGCAGAATAGAATAACACGAATGTCATAACATTCATATGATCATTTCAGAATTCGCATGTTTTATCTTCCAGCTTCCGAGCTATACTTTAAAACATCCTTGCAAGTAGATTTATCTTCAACCTCCGTCATGCATATCATCAAGACATGCCATAACCTAGTTTTACCAAAATTAATGCCAACCTAAAACACTAACAAAGGTAACCGTAACTGGAAGAATATTTTCCAGAGATTCTCCACTAAAGACACACCTGCTCGCATTCCGGCTATCGAACCAATTCTCAAGTTAGAGGGAAAGAACCAAGAATCATCCCGCTCCCATGTATACCAAAGGATGTTTCCAAAGACAAAGCAAGAAATGGAGGAAATTCAAGATCATCAAGGGAGAGACTACAATGTCATGGAACATGCAGGACAAACCCGGCCCAAGATATCCATGTTCCTACTACCGTGGTTTCTTTTGAGGCTAAGTCTAAAGTTTTTACTCAACTTTCATACCCCAAAATTTTTCCTCCATCTTCTCAAGATATTCCTACATCCATGCTCAAGGATTCTTCAAGGGTGATCAGACAAACCTCTCCTGACAATCAACCCAAACTAGGTTTGACATCTCAGATCAAGATGGACTTCCAACATTCCAATGGTCTTCATGCCTCCTCATATGCTTCAAATATTCTCCATGTCAAGTTTCAAGCCTCACAAGTCAAGTTTCTTTACAATTGCTCGATGGTTAAAATCAACATTGACAAAAGTCAACTGGTCAACATACAACAAACTTCATAATTTTTGTCAACATCCTCATTTTGAAGATTCATCATTTGATCAAGGTTGATCATGATTCATCAAGAAAACTCAAGATTTGCTCAAAAGTCAAACTTTCTAAATTAGGGTTTCTAGTGAAAAGTCAACCAAACTTTGAATCATAACTTCTTCATACTTTCCCGTAAATTTTTCCACCACCTCTTGTTTTGAAGGAAATTAATCTACAACTTCATGTCTCACAAGAATGTTCAAAAAATGCTTCATTTGGAAGGTATGGATCAAAACTTTACAGGTCCTTTTCAAAGTCAACAAAAAGTCAACATTTTGTTTTGAAGATATATTGAGCATGGAAACTCCAATTGAGATGAAACCAAAGAGGTTGGTTAGAGGACTCTTATAGCTTTCCAAAAAGTCCAAGAACACTAAAAAATGTGGAAAATTGAGAAAAATACACTATTCAGAAGTTGGGAGATTTTGGACAATTGCAGAAAAGGAGATGTTGGTCAAAATGCAAAATTTTCCAAATGGGCCTATAATCTTTTGATCCAAACTTGTTCATGACATTATTCGTGACTCATAAATGCTTGGCCATGGCAATTTTCTATTTTATTAATTTACTTTTGAATTTTAAACCATTTAATTCAAAATTAAATTATATAAAATATGAAAATAAGATATTTTTTCAAGAGGATTGGATTTTGGTCAAACTTGAGGTCCAAGATAGCGACAATTAGTAAATTGTGCTAGCCTCTTACATTGAAGGAAAATCAAATTTTTCCAAAATTTGATTTTATTTGGAAATAAATGCATCATTAGATCAAATATTTTTTCACTTCTTTGCCATCCCAAATCACTCTTCAGATTACACACAATAAAGGACACAAACCCTAGCCAAAACACAAACCCTTATTTTGCCAAAATTTTCAAGAAGTTGGAAACGAATTATTTTATTTTCACCATCCATCAATCAGTGGGTAAGATTGATGAGAATGCATCATCATTGTTGATCAAAGCAAGCAAATTGCGCTATACATGCATACATATTCAATTTTTTTGATTTTGCATTTTTATTATCTCACGCTCATTGATTCTAATGCAATTGTGTCGCAAATTCATATACATGATCCGCAATCGTTAGCAAGCTTGAACGTCCAAATCGCCAGCTGCCATGTTTAGGGTTTGTCAAGAGTCTTCGAACTGGCCTGTACAGCCATCTTTACCAAAACCAACACCACCATCGAGTTCTGTAGGGTCGAAATAGGTGGACTGTCTCTTTGCTTTGAATCTCGATTTTGCAGTTTGAAATCATACCACGAGAGATGACCGGAGCCCAGCCCGCGCTGACTCTAAGATCGGCGAGAGGGCTGCGGGCGCCGGGTTCTCCATCGCCATTCATGCCGACCGGGTCCATCACTTGTTTTTCAAACTCATCCCCGACGCGCCATCACTTATATTCCATTGTTTTCACTTCAAACACCAAGTGTCAAGTACGTGGCATGTAGATGCCTCAAACCGAGTTCGAATCACCGGACCGGTTTTGTATTCTTTCAAACTCAACTTTTTCAACTTTTCTATTTATTATTTTCATTTAATTTCTTTTCATAATTTTATCATGCATTAAAAAAAATACCAAAAATATTTTCCTTTTGCATTATTTCTAGAAAATGTTTATTTAATTTATAAAATTAATATTATTTTGCATGCATATTTAATTTAATTTAATTTATCATTTAAATCACTTTTAATTAGTTTTAATTATTAAATTATCCCAAAAATCCCAAAAAATTATTTTAGTATATTAATGTTATTTCCAGCATGAAATATTTTTCTCATTTAAAATTATTATTTTTGCTAACATTTTTCTTATTCGATTTCCTCAGATTTCTCCGATTTCATCTCTTCACAAAGTTATCCCGTTTCTTTAATGATTTCTTTATCTGCTTTTTTCCAATAATGTAATTGCTTATGGGATGTAATAGCTAATTAGGCTTTTTATTTTCCCATTTTAAATTATGTATCCTGCCATGTAATAGCGTGAGATTTATCTTTGCACTTTATACTCCGATTTTAATTTCTCACATCTTATAACCCTAGTAATTAGGCGTATGGCAAGATAAAATCAACATAGCTCACTCTAATTTCCATGAATCAATCAACACCTTCACACACATCCCCTTTAGGTGATTCTCTGCCTTTTGAACAACAAATGGTCATGTCCTCGAACGTAGAGGTATTCTAGCACTGTTGCTTTCAAAACAAATCATCATAGTCCCTTCGATACAAAGATCATAAGACCCACAATGTCGCCTTCGAATACATGATTGACCTCGATTGTCGCCACGAAAAATGATGATAGTCCTTCGAATGTGCTAGGATACCTCAAGTTGCTTTCTATGACCATCCGATGTCCTTCGAATGTCCCGCCATCCAACAAATAGGGTTACCTACCAACTAATGGTATGGATAGCACTATTCTAAAGGAATATAATAGCAAAAACGACTCAATTTGTAATACGACTTTTAGTTGCTTGCTCAAAATACTTTTCACCTCACACTTTTGTCAAAGTTCAAACTTTTAAATTGAAACATTTCCGAACACTTTGTATACATTCCTACATGAATCATTACAAAGTCAAAGTTAAATGCCTTTTTCAAAAACATTTTTGTCAAACACATGTAGCAATTTTTAAGGTGATCTAAGAGAACTAAGAGCCCAGATAATCACGGATGGAAAGGGTGCTATTACCTTCCCTTTCATGACCTTTCTCCACTGTAATCTAACGAAGGTCTTTTTCGTACTTTTACCTTCCCTTAATTGATAAAAGAAAAGTCGGTGGCGACTTGCTATCCGATATTTATGATACAAAATCCTACAAAGTCGGGCCACGTGTTACACTCACATACCACAAGACACTATTGTTGATCAATTCAAAGGTTATATCTAGTCTGATGTCAACAACGGCTTGGGTTTCTTGGATGTTGATTTGACCTGAAGGAATGACAACAAAGCCTTGCATACTCGCTTGAATGCAAGGGACCATATCATTTCAATGCAGCCAGAGATACCGGGTTCCGCCTCCTCGAATATCCTACCAAAGAATGATTTCTAATCACCTGATGTCAAGGAGTGGTCTTGAAGCCCAGCATAATTGGAGAGCTTTTGATGGTTCTAAATGAATAGTGCTTGAGAGCTCATCCTTTGTTAAAGTCGGTTCCCAGACTGATTCTACCTTCTTCGGCCATGGATATCCTTCCAAATTACTCTTGCCTACTGGATGCCTTTAGATACGGGCAGGCGTCAGAACCTCTCCTTGCATTAGAAGTCAAGTACCAGCTGGAAGATTGTCACCGATGCGGTGAGGAAGAATACATGGTGCCATCCGCATTTCATCTGATACCAAAATGGAAGGTGAATTCATCAAACTCCCCACAAGCCTTCAAGGGCTCCAAGAGTCATGCCTGTTGACTCTCCTGTTACTCCTAAACTTACTAAATTTCCACCGAGAATGGCCTCACTGAAGGACGCTCAAGTTGTAGTTGAAGAAGGAGGTCGTACAGTTTGGGGTAAGCTCCCTGATCTTCCTTTCAAATCTGACAAGAGTGGTTTACGCTTCACCACCAACGGTCAAAAGATGATACGCCACAAACGTGCCAGCAAACTTCCTTTCCACATCAACAAGAATGGATTCCATGCTATAGGAGACGACGACATCGACTTCGACATCAGCAACTGGATCTTCCCAACTCCAGACGACGGACTCAGCAATTGGAAGACCGAACACGTCATACCAATCTCCTTTAGATAGGAATTCACTCTGAATCTCGCTGATAACAAATTTTGCATAAAATATGACTTTCATAATCCGATACTACCGTAAGACGAAGGTGAGGAAAGATTGTGAAGTGCCGTGAGAACTTGTCGACTACTAGAACAGAAGAACAAGTTATACAGCCACACTAAGACAATGAGGTCAGAATCTAGGTACCGATAAAGACGTAAAAAAACCAAGATAAGAGTAGGTCTCGAGAACAGATCAAAGAGAGATTGGTCCGATGCTACAAGACTATATCGAGGTTTTGCTTGATCCTAATGACATGTCAGTCTAGACATTGACATTGTGGTACACCGACCACCGATAAAAGAAGGTTTTCCTAGTAGCGTAAATTTCGGCAGATGCGCCCTAAGATGTCGAGAAATCAAAGTCAAGTCATAGCAGTTTAATGCCGATTTCTTAGTCGTTACTTCTTATCCACAAGGTTGTAAACGCGGTACCCGTGACGAAGAAGGATGGCAAGTACTTGGATGTGTGGATTATAGAGATCTCAATGAGCGAGTCTCGAAAGACGATTTTCCACTTCCTCATATTGATGTTCTAGTCAACAAACCGCCAACATAAGGTCTTCCTTCATGGATGGTTTTTCCAGCCATAAACTGCATCAAACTCCCGGAGACATGGAAAAGACTACTTTCATTACACAGTGGGGCACTTTCTGTTACAAGGTCATGTCATTCGGCCTGAAGAACGCTGGCGCCACATATCAACGTGCCATGGTGGCATTATTTCATGACATGATAGAGGTCTATGTCGATAAAATGATAGCTCGATCACAAACTGAAGAAGAACATCTTGATCATTTACGAAAGTTGTTTGATAGACTGAAGAAATACAGATTAAGACTTAATCCTAACAAGTGCATCTTTGGAGTCAGATCCGGTAAACTCCTGGGGTTTGTTGTAAAGGTATTGAAGTTGATCCCGCCAAGGGTAAAGCTATTCAAGAAATGCCATCTCCCCGCACCGAGAAAGAAGTCGGAGGTTTCTTGGGACGATTGAACTACATTGCTGCATTCATTTGCATCTAATCGCGACTTGTGAGCTAATCTTCAAATTACTAAAGAAAGATCAAGTAGTGGAATAGAAACCATTTATTGCCGATCGCTTTTGACAAAATCAAGGAGTACCTACAAAATCCTC
This sequence comes from Vicia sativa, assembly GCA_021764765.1. NCBI lineage: Eukaryota > Viridiplantae > Streptophyta > Magnoliopsida > Fabales > Fabaceae > Vicia > Vicia sativa. Next base: position 254,365,187 of record CM038795.1, read on the forward strand.
ATATTCGATGCCACCGCCAAAGGAAGACCTCTTATCATGTATTTGACAATATTAGAGAATCTAATGGGGTGTGTCTTTGGGCAAATATGATTTAGTCCTGGTCAAAGAGTATGAATATACTACCTTAGCAAAAAGTTTATCGACCGGGTGAAACAAGATATCACACTCGAGAAAACTTGCAATGCTTTTGGCTTGGGCTGCTCAATGAATAAGACAAGATATGTTGACTCACACTACCTTTGTTGATTCCAAGATGGATCCGATAAATACATATTCGAGAAACCCCGCTTCCTCCCGAAGAATAAAAGATGGCAAATGATCTTGACCAAATATGGCATCTAGTATACTACTTAGCAAGCGATCAAAGGAAGTGTAGTGCCAATCATTTGGCTCATATCAAGCCATGGATGACCATCAGCCTATGGAGTTAAGCTCAAACGAAGATGCTTTTACCGGGTTAATCGACATGAAGAACCAGACTGCATTTAAGGACCTCGAACCGGGATCCCATGGTCCATGGTCTTTGATGGGCCTCAAACGCACTTGGTAAATGGCATTACGCCATCATCACGCCTCCCTACAGCCGGACACACACTTTGTCATACCCCAAAATTTTCCCTCCTATTTCAAGACATTCCATACATCCATACTCAAGGATTCCTCAAGGGTCGATCGACAAACCCTCTCCTAGACAATCAACCCAAACTAGGGTTTGGCATCTAGATCAAGATGGACTTCCAACATCTCCAATGGTCTTCATGCCTCCTCATATGCTTCAAAGATTCTCCATGTCAAGTTTCAAGCTTCAAGTCAAGTTTCTCACAATTGCTCGATGGTTGAAAATCACTTGTATTGACAAAAAGTCAATTGGTCAACATATCAAACTTCATGATTTTTGGTCAACATCCTCATTTTGAAGTTACATTCATCATTTGAATCATGATTCATCAAGAAAACTCAAGATTTGCTCAAAAGTCAAACTTTCTAAATTAGGTTTCTAGAAAAGTCAACCAAACTTTGACTCGAATAAATCTTCATACTTTCTCGTAAATTTTTCCACCACCCTTGTTTTGAAGGAAATTCAATTTCTACAACTTCATGTCTCACAAGAATGTCCAAAAATGCTTCATTTGAAGGTATGGATCAAAACATTAGTGTCCTTTTCAAAGTCAACAAAAGTCAACTTTTTTTTGAAGATATATTGAGCATGGAAACTCCAATTGAGATGAAACCAAAGAGGTTGGTTAGAGGACTCTAGAGCTTTCAAAAGTCCAAGAACACTAAAAATGTGGAAAATTGAGCAAAATACACCTGTGTAAGTCATAAATTTTAAGAGATATTTTAAATTTTACACCTGAACATCCAAGCCTAATGCCACGAATTTTAACTTTATTTTTCTATTTAATTTGGATTTTATTCATTTAAATACAAATTAAATTCAAAATAAGGTATAAAATCAAAATTAATTGCAAAATTGATTTTTCTCTCATTCTTGGATCCAAGTAACCCATAAAGGTTTTCCAAATTATCATTATATGGCAAGAATTTGATTGAAATTGATCAAAGATAAGATTTGATTTTGTACAAAATCAAATGATCTTTGCATTGATTAACCATTATTTGTTCCCAATAAGCTCAATTTCCATCCATTATAAATATAATGCATATCACATGATTGGAAATGTAAAAATTGCCTCAAGAACCCTAACCTAAAAGTCAAAAACTGTGCTTTGAAGTAACTTGCCAGCTCTAGTTTGTTTCAATCATTCCAAGCATCCCATTGTGCTCCTTGACATCTCCTCAAGCAATGCACCTTTACATCATCGAAAACCATCAAGAATCACAAATCCAAATTTGGTTTGTTCATATATTTTCAAAATCAATTTCCTTTTATCATGCATTTTAACATGTTTTGATGTTTGATTTGTGTTAGTTTGAAGTTTGCAATATCTCGACATTTAATTGCATTTTCATGGCCTCGAATCAGATATGCCATTGTTAGGGTTTTCAACCTAATTAGGGCTTCCTTAAACGGAAAAATTGGACCAAAGACCACCATCATCGTGTTTAGAATTCAATTAATCGATTCATGTACTCACATTCATTTATATTATGTATGAGAATTTAGAAATTGCAGGGGCTGAAGCGTCAAGAAAGACCGATGCTATAAAATTCCCAATTCAAACGAAACGTGAAGTTCTTGCGGATTCTGGCAATCAGCGACAAACCGTCAAAAGCCATTCGCCTGCTTTCATAACACGTGTGCACGCCGACTGGTGGTAAGGCTGCGCTGGATTTCACCCAGGGACCCGAGTTCGAATCCAGCCATGGCAAAGGATTTTTACATGTTTGCAATTTTTTCTATTTTATTTTCTTTAATATTTTTCATCCATTTTAATTTATCTTTCATAATTTTTATCATGCATTTAAAAAATACCAAAATATTTTTTTTGCATACATATCATAAAATGTTTATTTAATTTTTAAAATTAAAAATATTATTTTTGCATGCATATTTAATTTAATTTCTATTTTATCATTTAAATCACTTTAATTGATTTTTAATTATTAAATTAACTCCAAAAATCCCAAAAATTATTTTAGCATATTAATGTTATTTCCATGAAAACATTTTTCTATTCAAAAATTATTATTTTTACTAACATTTTCTCTTATTCGATTTCCTCAGATTTCGATTTTCATCTCACATGTTATTCCGCTTCTATATTTTTCCCTTCTTTTCATATTATGTAATTGCTTATGGGATGTAATAGTTTAATTAGAATTTTATTTTCCGCACTTTTAAATTATGTATCTACCCCAAAGCCATGTAATAGCGAGATTTATCTTTCCAATTTAATTTCCGCACCCTATAAACTCGCTAGTAATTAGGCGGTATGGCAAGATAAAATTGAACATAGCTCACTAATAATTTCAAGATAAAATATCCGAAATCAACACACTTTTCACACATGCACCCTTAGGTAATTCTCTCGCTGTTTTTACGAATTCAAATGGTCAAGTCCTCGAACGTAGAGGTATTCTAGCACCGCTGCCTTCAAAACAAATCATCATAGTCCCTTCGATACAAAGATCATAGACCCACGATGTCGCCACGAATACATGATCTTGACCTCGATTGTCGCCACTTAAAAATGATGATAGTCCTTCGGTGCTAGGATACTTCCTACAAGTTGCTTTCTATGACCATCCGATGTCCCTTCGAATGTCCCGCTTACATCCAACTATAGAGTTACCTACCAACTAATGGTATGGATAGCACTATTCTAAAGGAACAAATAACAAGAAAACGCACCAATTCGAGTAGGTAATAAGACTTTAGTTGCTTGCTTATCAAATACTTTTCACACCTCACACTTTGTCAAAGTTCAAACTTTTCAAAACGAAACATTTCCGAACACTTTGTATACATTCCTACATGAATCATTACAAAGTCAAAGCGAAATGCTTTTTCAAAACATTTTGTCAAACACACAAAGCACAATTTTAAAGTGATCTAAGAGCAACTAAGAGCCCAGATAATTCACGGATGAAAAGGTGCTAATACCTTCCTTTCATAACCTTTCCCTTACCTTAATCTAACGAAGGTCTTTTTCTGCTTTTTACCTTCCCTTAATTGATAAAAGAAAAGTCGGTGGCGACTTTGCTATCCGCACATTTGCGATACAAAACCTACAAAGTCGGCTTCATGTGACATGTAATCGGGCATCACTGGGAGACACCTAAAGAGAGAATGCCTTAGGATTTCTAGATCACATTTATCGCTTGTTTGACTTGCTTGCTTTATCTTTAAGGGTTGCTTGGGTATTATATTTGTGGGGATCCTACACCGATCCGGTTTTAGGTAAGTAGCAATAATCGTCGCGACTGCTAGACGATATCAAAACGGTCAACATGATGGCTACGTTAGTGTGACACTTTGATGTCCCGATACTCTTCATTTCCAAGTAGGATAGTATTTGGCTTCATGCGGTGTCATCAAGCACTAACTAAACTTTTAGAACCTTAATTGACCCATCTTGGCCATTAGAAGGTGAGATGGCCTTTGTGTACTCGAGGTTGGTTGATTCGATGCTACGCCATTAAGATCGACTTTGGGATATTTTCGGTCGACCACTTGGTAGTCATTGAAATAAACGCCTACGAGAAAGATCAATGATGTGAGATTCCTAGAACCGCATTATTATAGGACGTGATGAACCAACTCAAACTTTTGGTGGGTAATCACCTATACCTCTTGCAAGCCTTAAACCTAGGCTCATTGTGTGAATTGTTTGTGTGCTAAACATGACATCATGACATCATCGCATTGCATATCATTTCTAACTATTTCAAGGACCTAGGGATTTATCTTTGCTGCTTTTGTAGGGATTATGGCTTCTAGAAAGACTATCCTAATCAACTTCATGGGTATACCTTCTCAACTCAAAGAATTGGTTTCGTAAATTCCGACCATGCCCGCCCATCAAAAGACATGGTTATCTACTTGATTTGGTTATCTCCGGTTTTGAAGAAGATATGATGCATGTCCTATTCCAGCTTCTTTGATCCAAACACCATTGCTTTACATTCCCATTATCAGCTGGTTCTACCTTGAAGAGTTCTCTGTTACTGATACCTATTCTTGACCAAATGCCATTCACCGGTTTAGAAAAGGTTCCTAGGTACGAAGACATTGCATCACTTTACATCTTAAGCGCCAGACAGAAGCCAATGGGAAACTAGAAGTGGAGTTAAGGGTTTACTTTCCAAGTTCCTAATTAAGAAAGCCGAGAATTCCTCAAAGTTATGAGTTTCCATGCATTTGAAGACATTGTGGCCTTGCTAATCTATGGTTTGGTTCTATTCCTAACTCGGATCAATTCATAGATGTCAACGCCATCAAGTTGTTTCTCACCCGCAATCCAAAGGCCTACTTTACTTGGAGATATCCCATTCTCTCCACACTGCACTACTAAGAGACAAGGAACTCTCGTGTTGCATACCGCTACTTTCCGTGGTTTATTTCGACCTTCCTCCATCGCTTTGAAGAACGAACAAAGGTTGAAGTGGTCTCAAAAGTTAATGTCACTCTCTCATTCAGATATCCGTTGGAATCTTTCTCTCAAAAGGACTTCACATTCTTCGAGGTTGGAGAATTCCTAATGTACCACTACTGGTATAAGGGAGGTATTACTTACAACCCTTCTCTAGCTCTACGCCGCTTTGGTTTTGCTCAAGAGATGGTCCCATATGATATGCTTTCCAAGATATTGTGTTCGACACAACCACGATCTCCGCATCAATGAAGGTTCATACACGCTGGGGCATGGTAAAGAAGATCGATACCAAGACTTTAAACCAAATCCATTCCTTGGGAACCTTACTCAAATGGGTGCGAGCTCGAGCTCAAACCTCATGATGCCATTCACTGCTTTACCAAGAATTATGGAACCTGCTATAGGTGACGACTTATACTTTTCTCCATCCCGACATGCCTACCGATTTTGAAGACTGAAGAGATCCCGATTCAATTTTAAAGAAGAGAGGGATACCTTTGAAGCTCATGTTATGCAAGTGAGAAGAAAGTGCTAGAATTGACAAAGCTACTTCACGAGGAGCGAAACATCAACGCCACCTCACCAAGAGGAAGCCTATGGGAGACTTAGAGCTTTAGGATTTATATGTTTTTCTTTATTGTTTTGAACTATCTTTTGTACTTAAAAAGAAAAAAAAGAGAACTAATAAATGTTTGTTCATTGCTTGTTTAACAAATTTAAATCTCTAAGGTCCTTGAAAACATTGCATTGCATCCGATAAACATCGTATATCATAGCATAACATTGCATCACTGTGTACATTGAAGATTGGTTCTCATTCTCTCGCTATTTATTTTAGCGTAAATGGCTCTCGAACACCCACAAAGATCTCCGTGCCTCGTAATGCCTGGGCCAAAGAGATGTTCACCAGCTTGGTCCAAGGCCAAGAAGATCCAAGAAGCTCATCAATAGAAGAAGAAGGTCAGTTGGTCTTCTCAACATGGGCGACGCTACAAAGGTGGTCCTAGGGTACTTGATAGAGCCTCAAGGAAGTGTCAAGAATGAGGGAGTGTCAAGGGTAATGAAGATGACCAGCGGAGCCCGAGAAAGAGAGAGATGATCGCCTGACTATAGCCAAGACTGATGAAGATGACAAGTACAAGCAACTGAAGACCGTCTGAATGTCAGTGGAAAACCCAAGATGTCCGGCTGAATTTTGATGATTCGAGTCTTGTTCCCGTGTGGTGATTCCTCCCAAGTTCAAAGTTCCAACTTTTGCCAAGTATGATGGCATGTCTTGTCCGAAATCGCATTTGAAGTCCTATGTCCGTAAGATCAACCCCACACCGATGATGTAAAGTCAGGATGCACTATTTTCAAGAGAGTTTGTCCGAACTCAATGGAGTGGTATTATCACCAGAGAATGACCGATCCGATTTGGAGTGACTTAGCGATGCTTTCAGACAAGATGAGTACAATGTCGAATTGACACCCACTGCATGCAACCAAAAGCATGTCTATCGTGGAAGTTCAAGAGTATGCTCGAAATGGAGAGATCTAGCAGTAGTTCAACCACCCTTGTCCAATAGGGAGTTGGTTGATATGTTTATGGGAACACCGACCCATTCTTCAATCATCCGATTGAAACTCTTCACCGGATTCACCGAAATGATATTGACAAAGCGAGCGATTGTCGGTATCAAGAGGGAAGATTCGAGAGTCATCTTCAAATGTCGCTAAGAGATCTTTGGTGGTAAGAAAGAAGCAATGCCGTATGGTCGAAAAGCCGAGCCAAGACCGACCGTGCTCAATCATGGGGCGCTTGTGATCTCCAATCCTACATCAAAGACAACCGAGACAACGCTGTGAGCTTAACGCGCCACGAAGATGCTTTACAAAGATCAACATGCCATTGTCGCAAGCCTTGCAACACATGTTGAAAGCAGAGTCGATAACCTTGAGGATCCTCCTCAAAATGTCAACACTTCCTCTCCGAGATACAATCCTAATGCTAAGTGCTTACCATTCCAATAGCCTAGGACATAGTAACGACAATTGTTGGGCTCAAGAACAAGATTCAAGATATGATCAAGCTAAGGATTGAGTTTGATCCTCCCGCTGAGACCGAATGTGATCAACGCGCCTATGCCTAACCATGACAAGAGTTCCAATGTCACAGGAAGATACTTATGTTTTCAACATAGATGACCATTCCTCCGATGATCATAAGAAGAATTTGTTGCAACCGCTGTCAACCCAGATGCCAGAGAATTGTCGCGTGCCATCTCGCACTGATGGTTGTGTTGTTGAGAAGACGTGTTCAAGGTATGATGGATAACCGTGAAATACTATTCTCAAACCACCTGGAGAGTCTGTGAAGATATGTCTAAGAAACAAGATCAAGATATACCTCGCATGGGGATACCTTGGGCAGCCAAGGAAAGTATGATTACATGGTGAAGTATAATCGCTCCCGAAAGCTACAAGATTCTATTGAAGATGTTAAGCAACCGGATGGGTGACGATTTCCCGTAAGACTATGCCGATGTTAACACTATAGGATTTCCTTTGTTGATCCCTGTGCCTGTGGCACCTCTCATCATTACTTCTCCTGACCAGCCCATATTCCTCCGACAAAGCTATTCCTTGGAATTATGGATCCGATGTTTACTATCATGGCGCCAAGACTTTCGACCATGAAGATCTTACAATGAAGCCACTTCGTGACATTGACAACATCACCGGATCAAGTAAGGTGACCAACCAAGAGTATTCTCCAAATCTCTCCTCCAAAAGACATCATGACACCAATCGATTCCAAATTTATTCAACCCATTCCCCAAGCTTAGGAAAGAACCAAGGACTCATCCCCGTCAAATGTATACCAAAGGAAGTTGTCACACCTCCAAACAAGAAATGGAGGAAATTCAAGATTATCAAGAAGAGTGACAATGTTGTGGAACAATTGGGATGACTCGCCCAAGATCTCCATGCTTGCTCCTTTTGTGCTCGAGGCTCATGCTAACGCCTTGGTGAAGTTTCTGAAGAATGCTCACGTGCGCAAGACACTACCATCGACAGTTTGAAGTTTGTATTGCTAGCCTGGCTGCCAACAACGGCCTAGGCTTTGATGTCGATTTGACTCCGCCGGAAAGAAACACAACAAAGCCTTGCACATCTCTATTGAATGCAAGGGCATTACATGCCTCATGTTTTGTGGATACCGGTTCTCGCCTCTCAATATCCTTCCAAGACTTCTTTGATCGACTTGATGTCAAGGGTTGGTTCTCAAACCCGTGACATTATTGTGAGAGCTTTTGATGGTTCTAAGCACAAGACTTGGAGAGCTCATTTTGCCAGCTAAAGTCGGTTCCCACTTTGACTCCACTTTCTTTGTCATGGACATCCGTCCATTTACTCTTGCCTACTTGGACGCCCTTGATACATGGGGCAAAGGCTCATATTTCTACCTTGCATCGAAATCAAGTACCCGTGAAAGGAAAGGTTGTCACAGATGTGGTGAAGAAGAGTATATGGTCACCATCTACAATCATTCGATACCTCGAGTGGAGGGTGAATTCTAGACTCCGCAAGCTTTTGAACAATTCCCGAGTCATGCCTGCTGACTCCCCGTCAACTCTCGGTTACACAAGTTCCACCTAGGATGGCCTCACGAAAGATGCTCAAGCTGTCATTGAAGAAGGAGGTAGTACTATTTGGGACAGCCTCCCCGATCTTCCTTTCAAATCTTACAAGATTAGGCTTCACCATCAAGGGTCAAGATGATACGGCGAACGCGCGGGCCAACTTCTTTCCGCAGATCAGCCGAGTGGAATCCATGCTATAGAAGACGACGACACGACTTCGACATCAAGAAGTGGATCTTCCTAACTCTCGACAACGGACTCAAGAATTGGAAGATCAAGACGCTATACCAATCTCCTTTAGATAGGAGTAATTGCTTGTTTGTTTTGCTTTTCGTTTATGTTTTGAACAATAAACTTAAAGCCTAGTGCCTTACCCGGGCATCATGGCTCATTTTTTAGGGTTATTATCTCGTCATTTGCATATTTTCATTCAATAAAATCGTTGGACTTTTGCATTCAATTGTTGTTTTCTTTTACTTTATCACCCTTCAAAAAGCTATGTGTTTCTTACACACCCACGTGATACATCGTAATCACTCCGAATCTCGTTGATAACAAATGCTATTGCTAAATATGACTTCGATAATCCGATCTACCAAGTCAAGACGAAAGTGAGGAAGATTGTGAAGTGCCAGGAGAACTTGCCGATCGCTACAAGAAGATCGAGTTATACACCCACACGAAGAGCAAGTCGAGGTTGTGAATTTGGGTAATCACGAAGACAAAAAGAGATCAAGATAGGAGCGGTCTTGAGAAGTAAAGAAAGATTGATTCGTATGCTACGAGACTATATGAGGTTTTTGCTTGGTCATATGAAGACATGCCAGTTTAGACATTGATATTGTGGTACACCGATTGCCGACAAAAGAAGGTTTTCTCCCAAGAAATGTAGGTCTCGATGGCCCCGAGATGTCGTAGAGAAAATCAAAGCCGGGTTATGAAGCTTCAACACCTTTCTTAGTCATAATTCCTATCCACAAGGTTGTAAATGTGGTATGTATAAGAAGGATGGCAAGGTACGATGTGTGTGGATTACGTAGATCCGAACAAAGCGTAGTCCGAAGACGATTTCCACTTCCTCATATTGATGTTCTCGTTGACAACACCGTCAAAGATAATGTTTTCTCCTTCATGGATGGTTTCTCCTTAATCGATCAAAACCTCAAGACATGGAGAAGACTACTTTGTTACATCAGCAAGCACCGCTACAAGGTTATGCCGTCGGATCGAAGAACGGGCGCCACTTATCAACAGTGCATGGTGACATTATTTCATGACATGATTCATCACGAGATAGAGGTCTACGCCGATTTACATGATAGCTCGATCACGCATCAAGAAGAACATCTTGATCATTTGCGTAAACCTGCTTGATAGGTTGAAGAAGTACAGACTAAGACTTAATCCTAACAAGTGCACCATTGGAGTCAGATCCGGTAAACTCTTAGGATTCGTTGTCAGTGGTAAAGGTATTGAAGTTGATCCAGCCAAGGTTAAAGCTATTCAAGAAATGCCCCCCACACCGAGAAGGAAGTCGAGGTTTCTTTCGATCATCAATTACATTGCCGGATTCATCGCACACCTAACTGCTACTTGTGAGCCAATCTTCAAGCTACTAAAGAAAGATCAAGTGGTAGAATGGAACGACGATTTCCAGATCGCTTTTGACAAAATCAAAGAGTACTTGACAGTGTTAGAGAATTCGATGGGGTGTGTGTTGGGGCAACATGACGAGTCTGGTCGAAAAGAGCATGCAATATACTACCTTAGCAAAACGCTTACCGACCGGAAACAAGATACCTACTACCGAAAACTTGCAACGCTTTGGCTTGGGTCGCCGACTAAGACAAGATATGTTGACTCACACTACCTTGTCGATTTCAAGATGGATCCGATAAAATATATATTTGAGAAACCAGCTCTCCTAAGAATAGCAAGATGGAAAATGATCTTGACCGACGACATCCAAGACACTTTTAAAAGCGATCAAAGGAAGTGTAGTAGCCGATCATTTGCTCATCGTCAGCATATGACTATCACTCATGCGCTCGAATTTCCATGAAGATGTTTTACTAGTTAACGATTGCGAAGAGCCGTGCCCGCATTTAAGGACTTGAACAAGGATCCCGATGGACCATGGTCTTCGATGGAGCCTCAAACGCACTGGCAATGGCATTGGCGCCATCATTACATCCTCAGCACATACACCTTTCACCGCCAGATTATGTTTCAACAACATGGTCAATACGGTTGCATTAGGTATCAAAGTCATATTGACTTAAGAATCAAGTTCTTGCAAGTGTATGGAGACTCACTTTACCGATCACCGATTAAGGGCGATACTAAACATCCGAATCTCATCCAGATCGAGAGCATGTTCGAGTTTGATCCCCTACCAAGAAATTACTTTCAATCACATTCACAGAAGAGAATCACCAGACGGATTAGCTACTATGTCATCTATGTTCAAGGTCGATGGGACAACGAGGCTCCCCGATCATCATTGAAAAGTTTGACGAACCAAAGATATTGTTATGAGCTTGATGTAAGAGAAACCTTGGTACTATGACGGAAGAGGTATCTTGAGACTCGTGGAATATCCCGCAGGGCATCCGCAACGATAAGAAGTTCTTGAGAAGTTTTGCATCCAAATTCTTCCTCAAGAACGACATCTTATACAAGCAATCACGACTTGTGTTTACCCTCTACTGTAGACCGGAAAACAAAGAACGTATCATGGAAGAGTTACACGGCGCCTTTTGGTACCCACTTCAAAGGGACATACAATGGCTAAGAAGATATTGAGAATAGGTTACTATTGGTCCACCATGGAAGTCGATTGTCACCGCTATGCTCGATCCACAAATGCCGATATATGCACAGTGCACGTACTCTCCAAAGATCAATGTTCTTACCGCCTTGGCCTTTGCAATGTGGGCATTGACATGATTGAGAAATCTGCCCACGACCTTCCAACGGACATCGCTTCATCCTTGTGGCAATTGACTATTTCACCAAGTGGGCGTATGAGCCTGCTCGTGATCTGTTACCAAGAATGTCGGGCTCGATTCATCAAGCATAATCTTATCCGCCGGTATGGCACTCCAGGATTATCACGTATAACATTCTAATCTCAACAACAAAATGATCAACTCGCACGCAGCTCAAGATCAAGCATCACAATTCTTCTCCATATCGGCCTAAGATGAATGGCGCCAGGAAGCCGCCAACAAGAACATTAAGAAGATTATATGAAGATGACAAAGGACTTACAAGGATTGGCATGAGATGTTACCATTTGCTCTTCATGGTTATCGCACACAAGATTTAACATCGGTGGGCAACCCTTCTCTTTGTATAATGTATGAAGCCGTCCTACCAATCGAAGTTCGATACCCTCAACCGTAGTCCTCCAGATGCAGAAAGTTAAAGCAGATTTATCGGTCCGACTCACCTGATCGAACTTGATTGATGAGAAACGACTCGCATCCATCCGCCATGGATGATCTATCGAAACGAATGATCGAGCATTTAACAAGAAGGTCAAGCACCGAGTCTACCAAGCTCGGGATCTAGTAGTCAAGCGCATCATTCTTCCACAAGGTGATCCTAGGGAAAATGGACTCACCCATGAGGACCATTTTAGTCAAAATAAGATTTTCCCATGAGCTATGATACTTAGCACCATGGATGGTGAAGACTTCCCACACCCGTGAACGCAGTATAGTCAAAAATACTACGCTTAAAGAGACCCGCTAGGTCGATCGACCTAGGAAAAATATATCCTCGCGAACCAAAAAGGTTCTGCAAAAGTTAAGGATATATACAAAACATGTACACCCGCAAGTCGAAAACCCGAAAAGGCTGCTTGGGCAAAAGGGTATCCCAGAGATCGAAACCCGAAGGCCTAGGCAAAAGTTAGGATTTAAGCGCACACTATGTCTCATCCAGAGCACTTATCTGCTGCACTACATCAACATTCAAGATTCAAATGGCTAAAATCAATCCATTCGCTTTCATCGACAAAGAAGGAGAGATAGTTGAAATAATGAAAGAGTACTAGCATAGTTGGAACTCAACGAGATTGTTCCTTATGCGCTTTTTACTCTCTTGTATATGCATACTTGGCCACACGCCTTTCAAATACAAGTTTTCTTTCTCTTTACAATTATCACTTGTTGTTTATATAAAGTCCAACGCTTTGAATGATTATATGCATTGACAATAAAAATCTAGTCACAAACATGCAAAAGTAAACATAACAGTAATTTCTACAGTCTGGAATTGAGATGACGACGAAAGTCACCAATGCATTTCCCACGTAGCATGATCCCCACAAAATACCACCATAAACCTTCCTCAATGGAGTAGAGGTGAACTCGAGAGTGATTCCACTCAACTAAATTATGTTACATCGCCCCAAGCAACAACATTTCATCCCCGAACGAGGTATTCATCCCCAACAAGATATCTCAACAATTCTTTTCTCCAAACAGTTAGATCCGCACTCGAACTTGGTCGATAGTGCACGGAGGAAACCTACATCTTTATTCCTCGTACCAGATGTCAACGGCCCGTGATCCTTCTAACCCGGTCTCCAAGCAACTATCAAATACTCTCCACAGGATTTTAATTTAAGATCCCCAAGATACTCCTGCACTCCTGAAACTATGTATGAGATCCTCAACAACGGTTTCGATCTCTACCATCTTCAACAATATCTAGGCTCAAGACTTGGTCGTATAGTACCTGAGGAATCGTGGTTATTTCTTCTTCCGTGTTTCCATTTGTTCCATCCCCAAAGTAAGTCGAACTCAAGGCACATCCATCTTCTTCAAGATGGATATGTTTTGACCACAACATCTATCATTCATACATTTCTTATAAAGTCATAATATGCATATGTCATTCATACACATCATGCATCATACATACACAAAGATTCTATCAAAGTTTCTCTTGTTTTCTCCAAACAGTGAAAATCACTTCCGACGCAAACAGTCCGTGGATTAATACCAATCCGACGGGAGAACTATCTCGAAGATCGCCTCCTAGTTGTCCTCCGAACCGGTCCGTGATTAATGCCAAGCCGACGGAAAACTATCTCGAACGACTTCCTTGTTGTCCCCACAATGATCCAGATTAATCAAGTTAGACGGGAAAACTATCCGAACGATCACAAGTTATCCTCCGATAATGCATCGATCAATACCCAAGCCAACAGGAAGTTGTCCACCTTTGCCAACTATTATCCTCAGAGTAGTCAAGACGAAGATCTATTCTGATTCTTCTTATTATCAACAAAGAATCGCAGAGTCTCACAGATTACCCGCTTGCCTTGATGGCATCTAAGCCCATCTCCACTACTTGTCAACATTTCTCCACTTCGTACGTCATATTTGGTTAAAACCAATACAAACCAATAACTTCATTCAAAGATGAGTAAGTCTAACGTACGACTTCCCCTGGATGGCATCTTAAACCCATCTGCCTTCCACTCCCGGAACGCCTACAGAGCCTCCAGCATACGGCCACTCCCCAAGATCGATCTTCCCAGATGGCATCTTAAGCCCATCTCCCACGGTCCCTATCCAGACGATCGCTTTTGAGTCTAGCGTGACGACCATTCCCAAGTTCCAATCTCCAAATGGCATCTATAAGCCCATTCTGATCACCCAACAGCAAACTGTAACAAATCAATCACCTCACCCAAAAGGCGAGCATGCCAATCTAACCCTTCCAAGACAAGAAGATTGAACAGGCAGCTGTCATACCCCAAAATTTTCCCTCCTATTTCTCAAACATTCCATACATCCATACTCAGGATTCCTCAAGGGTCGACTGGACAAACCTCTCTTAGACAATCAACCCAAACTAGGGTTTTGCACCTGATCAAGATGGAATTCCAACATTCCAATTGGTCATCATGCCTCCTCATATGCTTCCAAATATTCTCCATGTCAAGTTTCAAGCCCTCAAAGCTGGAAAGTTTCTCAAACAATTTGCCGAGTGGTTGAATCAACATTTAAAAACAATTTGTCAATACAACTTAATGATTCTTGTTCAAGATCATCGATCATAATCAAAGATCAAATCAAATTAGGCCAAACTTGATCGAGTATAACTTTTCATACTACGTAAATTTTTCCACCATCTTTTTCATATTCAAAAGAATTAAGATATTATGAACTGAGATTAAAACCAGTTAATAGAGAACTTTAGTTAAATAATAGGACACTAAAATGATTACATCAACTTTGTTCCTTATACAATTTGGGAATATCCAAGCCCAATGCCACGAATTTTAACTTTATTTTTCTATTTAATTTGGATTTTATTCATTTAAATACAAATTAAATTCAAAAATAAGGTATAAAATCAAAATTAATTGCAAAATTGATTTTTCTCTCATTCTGGGATCCAAGTAACCCATAAAGGTAAATTTAAATTATCATTGATATGGCAAGAATTTGATTGAAATTGATCTGTAAAGATAAGATTTGATTTTGTACAAAATCAAATGATCTTTGCATTGATTAACCATTATTTGTTCCTCAAATCGCCTCAATTTCCATCCATTATAAATATACAATGCATATCACATGAATTGGAAATGTAAAATTGCCTCAAGAACCCTAACCTAAAAGTCAAAAACCGTGTTTGAAGTAACTTTGCAGCCACAGTTCTAGCTTGTTTCAATCGATTCCAAGCATCCATTGTGTTCCTTGACATCTTGAAGCGCCTGCACTTTACATCATCCAAAACCATCAAGAATCACGAACCGAATTTGGTTTGTTCATATATTTTCAAAATCGAATTTCGCTTATCATGCACTTTAACATGTTTTAATGTTTGATTTGTGTTTAGTTTGAAGTTTGCCGCTATCCGACAATCGAATTGCATTTTCATGGCTCAATCGAGAATCATGCCATTGTTAGGTTTTCTCGAATCAATTAGGGCTTCCTTAAAACGGAAAATTGGACCAAAAGACCACCACCATCGTGTTTAGAATTAAATTGCAATCGATTCATGTACTCACAATTCATTTATATTATGTGTATGAGATTTTAGAAATTGCAGGGGCTTTAGCCGAAGAAAGACCACTTGATAAATTCTTAATTCAAAACGAAAAATAAAGTTCTCGCCGTGATTCTCAATCAGGGGTGACAACCGTCAAAAGCCACCCGCCCACCTGCTGTAAGGTTACGATTTCACCTGTGGGACCCGAGTTCAATCCCACCCGCAAAGTGATTTTACATGTTTGAAATTTTTTCTATTTTACTTTTAATATTTTTCATCCATTTTAATTTATCTTTAATAATTTTTATGATGCATTTAAAAAATACCTAAAATATTTATTTTTTGCATACATATCATAAAATGTTTATCTAATTTTAAAATTAAAATTATTATTTTGCATATATTTAATTTAATTTTATCATTTAAATCACTTTTAATTGATTTTAATTAAATTAACTCCAAAAATCCCAAAAATTATTTTAGCATATTAATGTTATTTCCAGTATGAAAACATTTTTCTCATTCAAAATTATTATTTTTACTAACATTTTCCTCTTATTCAATTTCCTCAGATTTTCGATTTTTCATCTGTTCACGATTATTCCGTTTTGGACATTTTTACCGTTTTCATTTTCATTATGTAATT